>OZ023217.1:19126769-19744269 GCA_963995525.1 Escarpia spicata
AGCATCATGTGTGTGTGTGTGTGTGTGTGTGTGTGTGTGTGTGTGTGTGTGTGTGTGTGTGTGTGTGTGTGTGTGTAGCATCATGTGTGTGTGTGTGTGTGGCATCATGTGTGTGTGTGTGTGTAGCATCATGTGTGTGTGTGTGTAGCATCATGTGTGTGTGTGTGTAGCATTATGTGTGTGTGTGTAGCATCATGTGTGTGTGTGTGTGTGTGTGTGTGTGTGTGTGTGTGTGTGTGTGTGTGTGTGTGTGTAGCATCATGTGTGTGTGTGTAGCATCATGTGTGTGTGTGTGTGTGTGTGTGTGTAGCATCATGTGTGTGTGTGTGTGTGTGTGTGTGTGTGTGTGTGTGTGTGTGTGTGTGTGTGTGTGTGTGTGTGTGTAGCATCATGTGTGTGTGTGTGTGTGTGTAGCATCATGTGTGTGTGTGTGTAGCATCATGTGTGTGAGTATAGCATCATGTTTGTGTGTAGCATCATGTGTGTGTGTGTGTGTGTGTGTGTGTGTGTGTGTGTGTGTGTGTGTGTGTGTGTGTGTGTGTGTGTGTGTGTGTGTGTGTGTGTGTGTGTGTAACATCATGTGTGTGTGTGTAGCATCATGTGTGTGTGTGTAGCATCATGTGTATGTGTGTGTAGTGTCTTGTGTGTGTGTGTAGCATCATGTGTGTGTGTAGCAGCATCATGTGTGTGTGTAGCATCATGTGTGTGTGTGTGTGTGTGTAGCATAATGTGTGTGTGTGTAGCATCATGTGTGTGAGTGTAGCATCATTTGTGTGTGTAGCATCATGTGTGTGTGTGTGTGTGTGTGTGTAGCATCATGTGTGTGTGTGTGTAGTGTCATGTGTGTGTGTAGCGTCGTGTGTGTGTGTAGCAGCATCATGTGTGTGTGTAGCATCATGTGTGTGTGTAGCATCATGTGTGTGTGTGTGTGTGTGTAGCATCATGTGTGTGTGGGTAGCATCTTGTGTGTGTTTGTAGCATCATGTGTGTGTGTGTGTGTAGCATCATGTGTGTGTGTAGCATCATTTGTGTGTGTGTTGCATCATGTGTGTGCATGTAGCATCATGTGTGTGTGTAGCATCGTGTGTGTGTGTAGCAGCATGTGTGTGTGTGTAGCATCATGTGTGTGTGTGTGTGTGTGTGTGTGTGTGTGTGTGTGTGTGTGTGTGTGTGTGTGTAACATCGTGTGTGTGTGTAGCATCATATGTGTGTGTGTGTAGCATCATGTGTGTGTGTGTAGCATCATGTGTGTGTGGGTGTGTAGCATCATGTGTGTGTGTGTGTGTGTGTGTGTGTAGCATCATGTGTGTGTGTGTAGCATCATGTGTGTGTGTGTGTGTGTAGCATCATGTATGTGTGTGTGTGTGTGTGTGTGTGTGTGTGTGTGTGTGTGTGTGTGTGTGTGTGTGTAGCATCATGTGTGTGTGTGTGTGTGTAGTGCCATGTGTATGTGTGTGTGTAGCGTCATATGTGTGTGTAGCATCATTTGTGTGTGTGTAGCATCATGTGTGTGTGTGTAGTATCATGTGTGTGTGTGTGTAGCATCATGTGTGTGTGTAGCAGCATGTGTGTGTGTGTGTGTAGCATCACGTGTGTGTGTGTGTGTGTGTAGCATCATGTGTGTGTGTGTGTGTAGCATCATGTGTGTGTGTGTGTGTAGCATCATGTGTGTGTGTGTGTAGCATCATGTGTGTGTGTGTGTGTGTGTGTGTAGCATCATGTGTGTGTGTGTAGCATCATGTGTGTGTGTGTAGCATCATGTATGTGTGTGTGTGTGTGTGTGTGTGTGCGTGTAGCATCATGTGTGTGTGTGTAGTGTCATGTGTGTGTGTGTGTGTGTGTGTAGCATCATGTGTGTGTGTAGCGTCATGTGTGTGTGTGTGTAGCATCATGTGTGTGTGTGTGTGTAGCATCATTTGTGTGTGTGTAGCATCATGTGTGTGTGTAGCGTCATGCGGAGCATGTGCATTTTTGCTAATATTAATAAATGAGTAACAGAGAAAGTCGGTTTAAAAAACATTATGTAAGTTTCCGTTGTGCCGAATCACTCACCGTTCTCGCCAGATATCCTCACTTGGAACTGACCAACGACTTCCTCCACCATCTGCAAGGACCCAAAACACCCGATGCACTGTACTGTATTACTACTTTAAAATAGGGAAATAACAGGGCTTGGGCAGGATAGTCATTCAAGTATTCTTTATGCGAACATATCGCTGCCACCACTTAGCTAAGATGTAACCTGCCACACAGCAAAGTGGGTATTACTTTACAAAATTGTTAAACCAAGTTTTGTACATTCCTGGATGCCACCAAACATACCTTTAAAATGATACCTCATTTCTTTAAATATCTTCATGTATTGTTCGAAATGAAGCAAATTTGACATTTTGAGAACAATTGGTTTAACAATTGTGCTATATACAAAATCAATGCCTAATGCAATCATGCATTTAGTATTTTATTAGTTTAAGGTTATTTGTTGAATAAGATAATGTGGACATTGAAAGATAAGAATATAAGGCATGCATTTCTGCCAAATTCACAATATTGATTAAACGTGACCTAGATAGCTATTTTTAGCTCGTGTGCAGAATAGGCCTTTATGACCTAACTGTGGAAGGTCACAAATGACTTTCAAGGTGAGTTCCTGCGACACACGCACCTCCGTTATTCGCAACATCCCTGCATGGTTCGGGTGCTCAGTGGTGCCCCCTACATTGTGTCTGTTGAAGAGTTGGATAGCGCAGTCGGTCCATCCCTCGACCTGAGCCGTCAATCGTCTCAGAGTGTCCTGGCCACTCAGGAGTGACTCACCTCCGAATCTCTCCATCTCATCACTGCACACCTGCAAGGTCAAGGTCATAAACTACAAGGGGAACTAAGTGTCCATGGCAAGTTCAGGTTTGCTTCATAAAATGGAGGTCAAAAATGAAGATCACTCGTTAATTAATATATGGATATGCCTATCTTATTCTATTCCCGACATCTTTCATTTTCAGGTACAGCGGAACCTCTCTTTACTTTCACCTCAGTAATACAGCCACCTTGCAATTAAGGTCACCTCAGGATAGTCCCTAGTTATTTCTATAACAGTAAAGAATAGGAAAATAATCTTGTTAATAAGGTCACCTCCCCATTCAGGTCAGTGACCTTATTTGTGAGGTTCCACTCTGTACACACACATATAAACAAGTATACACAAGCTACAACATGTGACCTTAAACAATTTGTGACAACTCAACTTACGGCACCCCATCGTTTGATATCGCTGTATATTTTCGTAACCTTTTCCATATCTGGCACACTCTGTAGTTCTCCACCTCTTCCACTGAAAAGAAATACCAGAACCTTTGCTAGAATGATATGTGGTTACTGTAACTAGAATCATTTGAATGAACACAAACAGTAAAAATAAGGCCTTTGAATCTGCGGCAGTCGATTCAAAATCCGTCCCGTCAATTCAATTTTGCCAAAATGTTCAAGTTATCGACCCAACACCGCCGGTTCATAAACACCGGTTTATCTCAGTGGACACGGCTAGGCTGCATCCGATGCATAGTTCATTAGAATTCTTAGACCCAACTCAGTTATAGGAGATGGTTAAACGCAACTTTGGTAATAATTCAACAATAGTTCGTCAAAATTGAACTCTTATCATGCAAATAGTTGCATTCAATAGCAAAGCCAATGAACGCCAAGTCTAAACATCAGCAGCACCAGTAGTGCAGTTTTCCAAGAGTCAGACTGGACACCATTTTTCATAGTTTTGTAGCGTCCTTTGGATTAAATTTTACAGTGTTTGGAAGTTGTCTCCTTTGTATGTCGGAGTTAGGCACACTTTTTATTGTTTATCTTCACATAACTCTATGTATGCAGCTGGAATGGAACAACATTTTCGCTTCTTAGAAGACGACTTAGAACATGGTAATTTCCTCCCGACAAATGTTTGTATTCTTTCCAAATATTTAAGGTGACTCTTGGCCTTCATTGGTGAACATGTATGATATATGTTGACTATCAGTTAAAAAAATGAAAATCCTGTATAATGTTGTACATATTTGTGTACAGAAATACATTAAACTGCTGTTTGTTAGATTGTTAGAATACAAAATAGTTTATATGTTTGTTATCATCGTCATCATCAATGTGCAGTCGTAGTGTCCGGTGGTTGGGCGAAGGCCTCAGCATGTCGTTTCCAGATCTGCTTGTCTTGCGCTATCCTCTGCCAGATGGTGCCCTTCCAGTACTCGTCTAGTTTGTCTCTCCACCGTCTCGCCAGTCTACCTCTAGATCGTTTCCCTTCGTAGGGTCCCCAGGTTGTGATACGCGATGTCCATTGGTTAACTCGTAGTCTACTGATGTGCCCTACCCAGGTTCACTTCTGTTTTCTGATTAGTTCTATCACGTCTATGACCTTTGTCTTCTGCCTTACCCAGATGTTTGTTTTTCTCTCCCGATATGTGATGTTTAACATACTTCATTCCATCTTTGTCTGTGCGGCTGCTAGCTTGTTCTTTGCCTGGTTGGTGAGTGGCAATTCATGCAAGTACGCATGAGTTGTAAACGTGTCTGCATAACATCAACATACAATAAAAATGAATAAAAAACTTCTCTGTTCCACTTACAATATGTTCTTCTGGAAGTCCTGCTTCATGCCATGCATCTCGCCCATCACATTCATCAGCTTCTCCTTCACACTTCTCTCATGTTGCACCGCTTTCTGACTGAACGAATCAAGGATGTCACGGAACGTGTCCGCAAAAGACTGAAGCTTAATGAGTACTTCAGTGTCGCGGTCGCTTAGCAACACGGTGAAGTGGTTTGCGAGTTTCGCCCATGCTTTCTCGCTGACGTGGAGTCGCTTGGCTGTATTCAACGAGTGTTCTTCGGTCACCTGGAATACAGCAAAGTTCTCAAATGACCCATTCATCATAATGCAAACATGTCGAAATATGGACTTAAATCATTTGTGCACGAGGAGCCCCAGATCTGGAACAGTCTGTCGAACGAACTATAAAAAAGTGAAAACTATGGCAAGTTCTGCAGACTGATCCGGAACTGGGATGATCTTTTACTGTTTCACAGTAAAAGATCCGTCAAGCCATCAAAAATGTGGATGCTGAAAACGTTGAGCATTTGTACGTCATCGTATAGTTGATTGAAATTCCGGCCTCACTAGTTTTTTTATGACAAAAAACAAGTTTTTTAAAGTGACAACTGTGTTTGATCTATGAGATGTTGTGCCGCAATAGTAATGTAATTCACATATTTTACTGTTATCAACATTGTTGTCATGGCAAAGCTTGACGTAGATCACGCACATAATTTTGAACATGATGTAGGCAAACTGCGGTGTAGCGGATCCATCAAATGCTTAAGGGTAGCCACTACTCGAAAACGGCCATAGGCCATATCTCTGTTAGTACTGGACACATCTTAGCCAAATTTGGAGTACTAATTAGTTAATTAAAAGTACATGATATGTGGAATGTGGGCTCATTTGCTTGTGCAGTGCCATGACAATCAACATTTCTAGTGTGATAGAGGGGCATGCACCTTGAACATTATTCTGAGCTAACAACTGTACGTGTGACCATGCAGTTGTCAAGAATCATTAGCTAGAATACTCCTTTGTGCAATAAGGTGGTTTTGGGTAAGGAAGTTTGACTGCAATGACTGTTGTGAGATGGGACTTTAGGTTTGAGCTTTTTTCATGACGTCTTGAAAAATGCTCAAACCTGAACAACAGTCACTGAAGTCAGATATCCTTGCCCAAAATCATCTTATTGCACAAAGGAGTATTCTAGCTATTGATTCTTGACAGTATGTAAAGAATGTAATTAATATGACATTTAACAATTTCCAGCCTTGGCAACTTCGAGGCATCAAAATCAATCTAATATTACATCAAAATATTACAAACTTGACACATTGAGCCTAATTTTACCCGTAATCAAAGCTATATAGTCACTGGGTCATTGTCTGACACAATCCAAAATGCATCGCATTGAATCTAGCGAGATCTAGCCGCTAATCTCTGTGTATGACTTACGAGAATTGAGCATGACTTCCAAGGCAATTACGTCACGTGTGTCAACATGTTTTTCATTGGTTATAAGCGCTAGCACTCATAACGCCGTTAGCAAAGTTTTCGCGAGATGATGTGTTTTCATATGGAAACTGTAAGTATTTAATCAAAACCAAGTTTTCTGACAATTTATTTGCAGAAAATGACACAAATAAGTGGTATGGAGTTACAATATGGAAATTTTTCGCAAATGTTTCTTCAGATTGTGATGAAAACGGCATGTTTATGTCATTAGAACGGTCGTCAACAAGACCATAATTCCTTCAGTGCGAGACAGTACCTTCAGTGCAAGACTGTACCTTCAGTGCGAGACTGTACCTTCAGTGCGAGACTGTACCTTCAGTGCGGGACTGTACCTTCAGTGCGAGACTGTACCTTCAATGCGAGACTGTACCTTCAGTGCGAGACTGTACCTTCAGTGCGAGACTGTACCTTCAGTGTGAGACTGTACCTTCAGTGCGAGACTGTACCTTCAGTGCGAGACTGTACCTTCAGTGCGAGACTGTACCTTCAGTGCGAGACTGTACCTTCAGTGCGAGACTGTACCTTCAGTGCGAGACTGTACCTTCAGTGCGAGACTGTATGCTGCAGTGCTCCACAACTCTTTCTCAGAGGACAGAATGTTGACCTGTCTTTCAAGTCGCTGTCGTTGCAACTCGTACAAGTCGTGGTATTCTGCCAGTAGGGCAGCATTTCGCTGCGATTCCCCCAGGGCAGTCTTCAACTAGAGGTGACAAGGGGTCGATTTAGTCACTATTATACAACAGAGGTATCCATTTGATGTTAAAAAAATTATGCTTAAAGGAGGATCTTAGAATAAGATGCGTTGGAAGTTAATGCAGTATCGATGATAGTGTAGGATTTCTGGAGGATAATGCACTATACTTGGCAATAAAGATATGACAGCAGATCTGTCTGTGGCTTGAACAGGCTGATGTCTATGGCCCCATGAAGGCCCCACAAAGTGGCTTTTAACAAACTAGTTTATTAAAAGACACTCCATGTGCCCTATAACTGTTTTAACAAATAGCCAAATTTTACAAGTTAGACCGTAGTAGTAGCATTTATATTTTGGATTTGATATTCAGGGTTTCACAAACTTTAGCAACAGATGGCGTCATCAAAAAGACTACCCATGAACAGAGTATGATGCTTCAGTGGTAGTAAATACAATTTTTAAGGTTAAATTTATCATAATCAAAACTATTTATCACACCAAGAAATTGAATAGTGGAATGTATAGAGGACAGTCTAACAATTGCACTTGACATGTTACTTACGTCATCCAAAGCTTGGTTGGCTTGAGTCGTCACTTCTCTGTCATGACCTTTCACCTCTGTCAGCTCACTGCAGGTAGCCACAATCATTAGATATAATCCACTTCTAAGTAACATTTGTGACCCATCTTAACGAAATGAGTCGCATGTCGGAAATTTTTAATATTGAGTTATTAGTAGTGTTGGCAAGAGCAGAATCTCTGCTTTCACATGGTGTATCATGTAAGAAGATATCATAATTCTAACTGAAGTTATGGCTTAACAAACACATGTGGGGTAGAAACCTTCAAACCCAGAAAACGGCCGTCAAAGTTTATGCAAAAATATTCGTTATGTTTCATGAAAAGTACCTTAGTTACCGTGGACAGATCTAGCTAAAACTTTGTGCTCGTCAGGCTTGCTTCCATCCGTTAAGTCTTCCAAAAAATACTTCTCGATCAAACTGTCAATCTGTGCGCGATCACTTCCATCCGAATTTAACAGCTTCGCCACGTTAAACGCCATTCTTCACGTCTTCTTAATCGTTATCTGGGTCAGCAGTGACGCGGTGAAATACATTGTGCACATGCGTGTGTTTACATATTATGTAAATGACCCATCACTGAACCAATGAGAACAGTTGCCTGGGTCACGCAGTTGCTGTTGCTACCACGTGATCCAAATTGTTTACACAGCTGGCGTAAACAGGGGGCGTCTTCCAAGCTCTCTGGAGGTCACAGAATGTAGTTATTAGCATATTTATGCCCATATATAGGAAGAAGACGTGTCAAGCTTCGTGGTGATATCCCACATGTTAGGAGCGTCCCAAAATGAGCAGTTGTAAACGCGCGCAATTACTGGCATTTTCGGCGTTATTTTAAGGAAATCGAGCGGAACACTTCACACAGCTCTACAAAAATCGCTTTAAAATACACAAAACAGAGTTAATTAGAGGGTAGCTAGAGTAGCAATCGATAAAACGAATACCAAAGAATAATTTTCAGGGGAAATCTCAAAATCGATGGTTTCTCGATTTGTTCACATAAACAGCATTTACGGAAAATCAGATTTGCCGACATACGACTCATTTCGTTAAGATGGGTCACATTTATAATCTCACTTCTAAACCAAATTTATAATCCCACTTCTAAGCCACACCTCTGCAACCTATAAAATAAACAACAATCAACTGAATATTTCAAAGTGTGTGTGCATGCGTGCGTGCATGCGTGCGTGCGTGCGTGCGTGCGTGCATGATGTGTATGGTTTACTCATATAAAATAAAGAGAATCGACAGTTTCTCCACATTTCAACAGACATAACAGACCCTTTCTGTGTTGAATACCTCAAATGTGTAAAAAATAATACTGATTTAGAATCAAATATGTACCTGGGACACATCATGGTTCCAACCGCCTTGAGTGACATCATAGAATTCTTAAATTACCCCCCTGCGGATGCGGCTACAAATACAGAATTTACGGTACTAGCTCCTTACCTAATAATCTGCATTCATTAAATGAACCTATTTCATGCACACAAAGTACACAATCTACGGAGAGATGCCAGTATACCTCGTGAGGAAGCTGATTGTGGTCTTGAACCTCAGTAGTTCCTCAGTAAGGCGTCTGTCAAGAGCGCGTTGAGCCAGAACCTCCTCATGGAGCCTACAGACATAACACCTCTGTTAAGACACAGGGGAACCATGACTTGGTGACATCACTTCCTGTCTACTGCAGCATCACTAATTTCATTGAATTTATATTAAAAAAGAAATGTTTTATGTGCATCTGTTAGAAAACAGACTTCAAATCCAAGTACCGAGTAGTTATTTTGGAAAGAGTTGGGTTAGGGAGTCGTTATGGTGAAATTATGTGAAACGGAATAATGGTGCAACAGTTTTTACGAACCATGAAACTATGATAATTATGACAATGACAACATCAGTGAAATGATGACCATCACCAGAAATTGCAATGATGACAATACACATTTACATTTAACGGTTTCATTTATTTTAAGCAGTTTTATGTAATGCGCCTGAGTGTTTTGTTTTAGTTTTATAAATGGATTTGGGTGCTATAAAAATTCTGGTTATTGTTAGTATTATTACTGTTCTTTACCAGTAGTGATTATTATAATGGCGGGAACGAAGAGAATATTGTAGTCGTTACAATCCCAATATCATAATGATGTATACATTCAAACACTGAAATATACAAATAATTAAATTCTCAGCTGTTCAAAAACATATTAAAAAAGTTGATGTCTGAACTTTGAGTACACAAAATAGTTATTTCTGCAGGTTTTTAAGGTTTCCAAAAACAAAAATATTTTACGAATACGTAGAGTCATTATACGAATGAGTTGCTGTATGAGTTGCCGACACTAGACGTACCCTTTGATCTGCCGAGGCACACGACTCAGCAGCTTACTGTAGCGATCTCTCACCTCCGCCAGTAGTGATCCCCTCTCGACACAGTGCACGCTTACCTGGGTAAACAGACAGATCTCTTAAACGACCATGTAGAAACAGTTTCTCTTACAGTCTCTTATTAACGATCGCACAGTGGCATAATCTCTCACACAGCCTCTCTTAAGCAATCACATAGAAGCATTCTTGTTTAAATGACCACACATACACAGTCTCTCTTTAATGACCACACACACATGGTCTCTCTTCGTCAACTGCCCACAGTCTCTCTTAAATGACCACACACACAGTCTCTCTTAAACAACCTCTCCTAGACGACTACACAGATGCAGTCACTCTAAAATATCCACACTCAAACATATGCAGGCACGTTTCCATAATACACACAAATAAAACTGACTTAATACTATTTCATTACTGAAAACAAGAGTTTATCTTTCTATACAAACATTGGTACCAAGGATATAAACATGTTTATTTATTTATTTATCTATTTATTTATTTATTGAATTTCCCCATGAGGGATAATAAAGGTATTTGAATTAAACTGAATTGCTTAATAACAAATTATGAAATCAGCTTCATGCAGAATGGAAACCGCACTCACACTAGTGATACAACAATGGCACAATGGTAACAAGCTTCCCGCAATTTTCTTAGTGTTGCAGTCATGTGACAATCACAAATATGACTACTGAGAGCATCTCACACTAACGCTGATGAAGGAAACATGGAGATCCTGAAAATATCATCAAGCAAGAACATAGGATTCGGAGAGGTATATGTAGTATTTACTAAGAATATCTTATAAGACAGTTTAGTACTACAAGAATGAAGATGTCACCTGTCTGATGAGTTCGTGGAAGACAACGTTGTAGACATTTTGTTCCTTCTTCATCAGCTCTAGCAAACTGTGCATCTGAAGCAGAACAAACAGACAAGACATTGAAGACTTCAACTAGAAAGTACAGCACAGAAAGTACTAAGCACAATAATGGAAATCTAAATCATGGACAATTCAAAAGGCTTTAAAACAAATAGACGGGTGCAACACAAGAAACATTTTCAATATTCACTGTAAAAAAACACCTGACCAATGTGCAGGTATGAATAAAGTTACACTGAAGATACAAAAAAGAAGACTGTTGGACATTACTGTAGACAGAATGATGAAATGGCATCTAGAACCATCCTGAGGTAGCCAGTGCATGGACAAACAAGTCAGAACACACTGACTTTCAGTTTCATAGACTGTTTGAAGGAGGGTGAGGGGCTAGAACCAGGAGAAATGTAAGTGGCAATGAGAGACAGAAGCATTTGAAGACAGTCAGTTGGAGTGAACAGTCTTTGACCACTGTAGCCAACAGAGAGAGAGAGTAATTATTATACTGTGTCATTATTATATTGATGCGATCACAGCCAACTTATCTCCATCTTCTCTCACCTGAGTTGGTCCTTTCACTTCTTCATACTCATCATCTATTCCAACCTTCTCAAGCATCTCAAACATGGTTTTCTTCAGCTGAAGCACTTCGTACCTCGTCGTTGGATGCCTGTTGGGGGAAAACGTTCATTGCTGTCAAACTCTCTTAAATGTTGCTTCTCATCGAGTTTATTTTGTAAATATCAATTATGATTATTCTATTTCTATCAAACAGAGTAAAAATAATATGTATATAAATATATATATATACAGTACATCAGCTTAGATGTGCAACAAACAAGATTAAGTCTTATATCATGAAAAGGGGTGTGAAAATTCATCAACAGGCTATGTAATAGTGTTCACAGTGGAAGTAGTGCCCACTTAAATGTTCAAACTGTAAATAAAACATCTAGATTATAAAGACATCTACTGGCAACACTGGTGGACATAGGACTGTTTAACCACAACACTGGTGGACATAGGACTGTTTAACCACAACACTGGTGGACATAGGACTGTTTAACCACAACACTGGTGGACATAGGACTGTTTAACCACAATGCTCTTTGGTGTTTGGTACCCAATCAACGAATGTCCTCACATGGACGAGAAAAGTAGAAGATGCTACAAAAAGATGTACTTACATGGACGAGAAAAGTAGAAGATGCTACAAAAAGATGTACTTACATGGACGAGAAAAGTAGAAGATGCTACAAAAAGATGTACTTACATGGACGAGAAAAGTAGAAGATGCTACAAAAAGATGTTCTTACATGGACGAGAAAAGTAGAAGATGCTACAAAAAGATGAACTTACATGGACGGGAAAAGTAGAAGATGCTACAAAAAGATGTACTTACATGGACGGGAAAAGTACAAGATTCTACAAAAAGATGTACTTACATGGACGAGAAAAGTACAAGATGCTACAAAAAGATGTACTTACATGGACGGGAAAAGTACAAGATTCTACAAAAAGATGTACTTACATGGATGGGAAAAGTACAAGATGCTACAAAAAGATGTACTTACATGGACGAGAAAAGTAGAAGATGCTACAAAAAGATGTACTTACATGGACGGGAAAAGTACAAGATGCTACAAAAAGATGTACTTACATGGACGGGAAAAGTACAAGATGCTACAAAAAGATGTACTTACATGGACGGGAAAAGTACAAGATGCTACAAAAAGATGTATTTACATGGACGGGAAAAGAATAAGATGCTTCAAACTGATGTAGTACTTACATGGACGGGAAAAGTACAAGATGTTTCACGTGATCCTTCAATTCTAGACCATATTTACTGAAACAGTAAAGAAAGTCGAAGTCAAGGTCAGCATCATCTCTGAGATTTACTAAGGTCAATGCTGAGACTTTGCTATTAAAGCATTGAGACAGTATTAATTTTCTACCTGTCAACTCACAACAAAGCAACATTCCAATTTTTCACAGATGAAACCACAATATAGGAGCTGCCTCGTCAACTGGTATAGCCCATCGTGAATCTGGGTCTTAATATGTAACTTATTAAAAGTTTTAAGAATATCCACATTTAGTTTAATAATAAACTGTACATTTTTTTAAACAGTCTAAAGAATTTATTTTAGCTGTTTCATTTGGAAACTTACTAAACCCAACTGCCAGGTCAAAATTTTGCATTGAAAACATTGAATTTGTCAGTCATATGGTTTTTGACAGAGCATGGAAAGTTGACAAAATCAACACAGAAATACATGCATAACTGTATCATGCATTCATATGAAGAATCCGATTTTGAGAATCTCCTGAATTTATTCTGGGGCAAGATTTAAATATGTTAATGGTCTGGGAGACGCCTTTAAGCAAAACACATAATACTACGAATTTGTAATAACATTTATGAGTTATCTAAGTTCTACATTGTCGCGATGTCATCAAACAAAGCTACATACTCATCAAAGTAGTCCAGGCCTAGTACGCCTTTGTTCTTTACAATGTGGTATTCTGTCGGAATGAGAGTGTCCGGCAATTGTATTGTCTGAAAGAGAAAACATTAATACATTTCCATGTTATTAAGCAAGCTGCTGAATGTTGTACTAGCAAGTAAACAATTCTATTTATTTAACAATAAATTCATTGTTATGTTTACCACATGATGCATCATTATTACACAAAATTAAAAATTTGTGAAATTGTACTTAAATACATTACTATCCATAAATACATTATCTATCCATAAATGTTATTTACATGAGAACATAATGTACTTGTGCCTCTTGGGCTGAACACATTCTTTGGTGTCTAACCACTGCAGGAACATTATATCTATATTTTCTAAGACACACACATTCACACATTTTGTCCAATACATGAAAAATGTATACATGCATATAGATCTATGAACATTATGATACATAACTATCAAGTGGACACATTATAACATGGCTACTAAATAGTCTGCTGGTTTTGGCGGTATACAAATCTACTTTATTCCATTTTATCCTGATGCCAGTGCAGACAAAAATTACAGGCCTTCGTATAAAATGGACTTAACTTTATTATTACTCAATCAACTTTAAAATGTGATACAGTAGTCCCTGCCTTCAGCAGACCCTCTGACCAGGGGACACCTGCTATATCAGGACAGTTCGTCAATGTACGGACTGTTTTACCATGTTAATGTCCCTCTGATGAGTGAACACCTGTTTAACACGGACAGCGGAGTTGATATTTTGGTTATATGTCCCTGCTAAGGCAGACAGTGATTTTTTGTCAATTTTTTAAAGAAAATGGCGGACATGCAGTTCGGTGTATGTGTTAATGGTAACACCAAGTACACGTGTACCCGTAACAACGAGCTTGTCTTCTTTGCTGTAATTGTTGTGTTTGTCCAAACTACTTAGAGTTCCTTTGACTACGCTCTGTAAACTTTAGGCAGAGTGAATATGGAGGAAGGTATTGTTAATTCTGTGCTGTTACCAATCACGTTTGCCACTGGTGATGCCATGATGGCTTCCCTGTTCACACCTCCAGCCCCAGTCAGGGCTTGGGCTTGGTGTCACCTTTTCAACTTGTAAATTGTAATTAAGATTCACAAATATGATATATAAAAGGTTCACCTCAATTGTTTTCAATGTAGCTCAACATTAAGCCTAAACTGAGGTGAAATAATAAACAAGCATCATCAAATTATGCTGCGCTACGCCAAACATTACCAGTGCCTGGAAAAGATGAACTGGTCACCAACGTATGAAATGGTGGAACGCATTATCAAGTGACACACAATTTGTGCTTTAATGAATCTTTTGAAATCGGATGAAAAATGAAGTGAAACAATTAACGATTGTACCCGTTACCGTCTTTAATATTTAATTAACTTTCACGATGCATATAGCAACTGATTTAAATATTCGGTTGCTCGTCTCCAGGTTATTATTTTAGCTAGTAGAGGGCAGCCAAACCGTCAACTTGCGATTCACAACACGCACATGCGATAATTTTAGCTTTGCTGACGCTTTTCCCTGCTTCTAAATGGTACACGAGGTTTTGCCTTAAGGCTTTTTCTCCTCCTTCAAGTGTACGCAGGGTTTTTAGGGCGGTAATTAAAGTAGGATTAATAAACGGTGTGGCGGAATGGCCCCACCTCTCTCTAGGATGTGGTAATAGTTAGTAGTTTTAATCGTCTAAATGTCTGGGGGGCGTCTTTTTAATAGTTCTGGTGTATTACCATAATTTAAATATGGTATTCTATAATGTGAGCCTTGTTTTTAGAATGTATAGGTAAAATAAATGGGGCAATGTTTAAGACCTCAAATGGCCCACATTTGATTGTATTGTGTTTTAGCTAATAACTCATCCAATTATCGAGTGAATAATAAATAAATGTCAGAAGGTTATTCTGGCCACATTTCATCCATATCTGGTGTTGTCTTGTTGCATTGCGTAAACATATTGCCACATCTTTACTATGTATCGGTTGTACTGGTCTGAACTCTGTCACCAAAATGCATGTCCCTCCGATGAGCGGACACCTGCCATGTTGGGACACTTATGCTTGGATACAGATGTGTTCGCTGACTACTGTATACCATTACAAAGCAGATAAAATAGCTGTGCAATTATATTGACAAATTAGTTGTTTGATAACATATACTATATGTGGCACATGGCAAAACATTTCCCAACAAATTAAAATTTGTATCGTGTCTTCAAAGTATATTTTCACGGATAAATATCGCATCAATTAGCATGCCCGTGCATACTATATTGCCTATCCGCTTGTCTGCCTCCTTGTTATTACCAGTATGAAGTAAATTAGCAGTTATCCTTCAACAATTTTCGAAATTTGACGATGTTTGCGACTTGTCCGCCATCGTTGGTTTCGATTTATGTGGGGGTAACTGACGTCTATGTTGAATAACCAATGAACGACGCTGATTTGGTGATTCCTACATGTTTCCCAATAATGACAAGACACTGAAGTCATTAAATGTTAATCAACCAATAGGGATCCATAACACTACGGCACAGGGTTTCTGCGCCAAGTGCAGACTACGACTAGAATCGTTTACCGGATAAAAAGGGTAACTACAACTAGAATCGTATCCCAAATAAAATATTACTACGTAACAGTCCATAGTATCCAGATCATTAGTTTGAATAATTCAATCAATTAGAGATTTCTTGTGTATCACATGGAATATGTATGCAGAATTAGAAAAAAAGTTACTGCAGAGTTTTTTGCAAAAATAGGCAAATATGTGAACATTTTGGGGGCCCTGGGGGACCCTTAGAATGAATGAAGCAAATATAGATTTCTTGTGTATAGTAGCGGTACCCTAAGATCTGTCTATGCAAAATTAGAGAAAAAGTTGCTGAATGGTTTCCGAGATATGGCAGCTAACGGCGTGATGGCATAAGTCTGTTGGACCTTCGGCCCATAGGACTAAAAATCACTGAAACACATTCCAGCTGTCAGTATGTCATAATAGATATAGTTTATGCTGCATAACATGATTTTTTACGATAACAACGAACATACGACCTCCCTTTAATTAAATTCTGAAGAGTTATGTCACTCACATGTTTACTTTCATCCACTTCTCCGTGCCTCAGTTCACTCTCGTCTCCAAGATTTGGTTTCTCCATCTTTCCCTTGTCGGTTTGCACATCATACAGAAACGAAATATCTCTGAAAGAAATAAACTATGAAATCTTCTCATTTCTTTCACATTTTCAATGCTGTATATACACAAGGAAATGTTAATACTATTCCCAAAGTAGTTGTGGGCATAATGAAAGATGCGTTACAAAACAGTTCAAATATTTACATGGTGCTAACACAGAAAAGAAATGAATAAGCTATTCATTCTTAATATTTATGTAATGACTATTGAAATATTTTTTACAGCTTGAAGTTTCACTTATAATTCGTTTTGTCTTCAATATTTACTGAAGCATGTATTGTAATAAAACATATTTTCCATAAGCACAGCAAATATTTGGCTTTGTAACTGACACTTGCTACAATACAATTGCCATGAATTGTATTACAATATGTGAAGTATGTATGTAATAACATATGTTGTGCACATTAAAAACAAGAGCTTTTTATGGTTTGCTTCATAGACATTTTACCTAAGAAAATCAAATCTTTACAAAGATACAATGATACTGATAAACCAAGTTGTTGCAAATTTTGTTGCTGACCAATTCATTATCTACATTTGGGCCATATTTTAACACAAAGTTTATTTCAACACACTAAAACAATCAACCATATAGTTTATGAACGAATATCCAATGGCAGTGCCATCTGGTGTGCAGTTAGGAAAGTTAGCAACAATGGTGAAAGTGAAAATAAGGTTTTTCTCCTTCTAGTTTTTAAATGAAATACACATCACACAAATAGCGAAGGAAGACACAATGTTGTTTGTCCACTTACTGTCCAGCCCCACAAATACAAGGGGTGCTGTCGGTCAAATGACGGTATTTGTCCCTCTGGGTTGGAAAGTTCCACATGCTTGCCGGAGATTTCTTCACAATGCTCTGTGCAGGAGACAAACAAAATGTTGGTGAGGGAGGGAGGGAGGAAAATGGATTGCATGTTTGTGAATATGAGAACTATGAATACCAGAATAAGTCACTATCATTATTATTTTATTTATTTATTAAGTGCTATAGTGCTGTGAATAACCTGTTCAGAAGTACACTGTGTAAAATTCCAACACCACAGATAAGATAAAATATACAAAATAAATGTAATAAACTGTTCAATAAGCTGTAAACCATGTGTTAATATGTCATGTCATGAAGTGCCACAAACATTTCTTGATACATACCACAGCTGCCTACTAAAACTGTTGGGTAACAGTCATAAATGGATCCAACTATTCATCAAGTAATACATTTTGTTCTCAATCAGCTGGGAATTTGGGAAGGGAGAGGAACAGATGATGAATTGTTTGCCATCACACATATTATTGAGAAGAGGAGAGAATTTAACAAGGATGTAGCATTTGCTTTTGTTAATCTGGAGAAAGCATTTGACACCATGCCAAGAGAACCTGCATCTGAAATGAACCAATCTCTGAATATGTCAATGCAGAGTGTTTAGACATTCTGTTGTATATTTTGTTGATGTTTTTCTTTTAAAAAAAACATAATGAAGATATGTTCAAATGAGAACTGTACGCAGGAAATATAGATTTAGCAGATGTCTTAACACACTATCAATGTAATGTGCATCCCGTAATGACTTTATGTATTTGGACACCCAAAAATTGACAATTTTTTGTGTCCCTTAAGTTTTTGAACACCTCGGTAAATTAATTTTATTTTTGTTTCTATGTAATCAAACATAGCAGGTAATTGTAATGAACTGACATGACGTCAAGACTAGTTCATGTATGTAACTATTCAGACATTGTATCTGAAAAGTATTTATATGCATTGTACATTTTCGGACAGCTGATAATTTAATTATTTTTAAATGTCCCAATAGATATGTGAAAAACGTGACAGAGGTCAGATGCATAATTCTGATTGTGACGTAGACAAACTGCGATGTAGCGGATCAATCAATTATCCATTCCTACCTGACTCACAGACGGTGACCGTTTCTGTTTGGATGGTGGCCCGAGCTGCTCCTGGGGTGGGGTAATTTCCGTGAGAGCAAAGAGAAGTTCCGCTGGGATGAAGTCACTCTGCAGGGAAGTGGGAAGGGGTTGACTCCGGTCCAGGCTTATGGTGTTCCGACGCAACTCCGGAAGAGACACTGTGGTGTCAATACAACAGGTGGAACACATCTAACATGACAGTGATTGTAACAGGAAAACTTTGAACGTCTACAACATGTCAGGAATATAGTTGAACCTCGCTTTACCATTACCTTGATAATACAGCCACCTCACAATTAAGGTCACCCAAATGTTTTCCCTCTATAGTAAACAATAGGAAAGTAGTCCCGCTAATAAGGTCACCTCGCTGATCAGGCCACTTGCCCAGTCATGGGAGTGACCTTAATAGGGAGGTTTCACTGTATAACAGAGGATATATTATGAATGTCAAAACAGTTTCTTTATGATATCTTACTAAATCTAGTACTGAGGACCAGAATAATTACACCAGATGCTGAATGGAGTCAATTTGAAAAATAACCATTGTGGCACAGAAACCTTCAAAAAGATATTTAGGTATAATATTGACAATATGACATACAAATACAGTTATAAGATAATTCAAATACTGACAACCACAGTTTAGTGCACATGACAAGCAAAGCTGTGGAAATGTGGCTTTTACATTAGATGTTACGGAGTTGTGTCAGCTTCGACTACTAAATATTGGTTTGTGGAATGTACCAAAACTGATTAAAAGTAAACAAAATGCAGAAGTTTGTCTGGAGACTGTGGACATGCACTGAAATGCTCTGAACATAATCATCATTTGGAACTGCTTAACTTAAAAATGTGTTGCTTCACATAAATTTCATATACATTATGAAACATAAACCAGTCAACTAAAAAATGAATATGCGTAATGCAACAAAATGTTATGAACTTTCTCTACTTTCTCTATTAGCTTGCAGTGATCCCTGGAATGACCCCTGCAGTACCCCTGATGCAATACTGACTAACTCCCTTTATCCCATCAACATCTTAAACAGAAATGTCATTACACAGCTACGTTTACATAAACATTTATGTGAACATGAAAATCGAGTCCTCGTGTGATGGATAAATAACTAAATGTAAAACTGAATACAGAAGAAGTCATGGTGGCTTTGCAATGAAAATTACCTTCTCTGTCATCTTTGTAGGAGATTATGGAGCGTTGTCTGTTCCTCTTGGTTCGGCCAGTCTGGGGGGTGGAAGGGACGATGATGTCCACACCCGACTGGTCGGACCGACCCACCATAGTTGCTGTTTCCATTGCAGATATTTTACTCACTCTAGTAGTAGTACATCTTACGTGAATAATGTCAGTACATCTTTACCCGTGTTCATTCACTGAAACGAGAAGTCGGGGAAATGTAATTTCTTCTATAATGTATAACTTTTAAATGGGTTCTAATTTTATTTTATTTCTTTTACGTCCATGTTCTTTATACTGGTATTTTTATTGTAAGCTGTTTATATCTTGCTGTCTATTGTATAAATAATAATAATAAGATAACTTCTATTGCGCCTAAATCCTTGGAAACCAAGCTCAGAGGCACATCAAGACAAAAGGATTGGTCAATCTCAAAATCCATAAGCGGCATTCCAGTTGTCAACAGATGGGTCAAGGTGCTAGGGAGCTTGTAAAGATAAGTTTTTAAATGGCAACGGAATTTTGTAATATTTTCAACTGATCTAACACTAAGAGGGAGCATATTCCAAAGAGTTGGTGCAGCAACAGAAAAAGCCCTAGTTCCAATGTTAGTGTTGACTCTAGGAACAAAAAGTAAAAGTAGGTCAGAACCAGATGATTGAAGCTGGATAGTTTTTCATACAGGAGTAAGCAGTGACTGCAAATAAGATGGTTAATTTGCTTACTGGACAATGCCTGGTATATAATTACATACACCGACGAATACCGCAAAGATCACGGATATGATAAAAACAGCAGCAACACGTTTGAGATATGTGTTGTCGGAAATTGAAGTAACTACCAAAGACCACTCCTAAATTCTGCACTGAGGTTGCTGGCGTGAAATGCGCGTAGCCGTAGGAAAAAAACATCCAAGTTTACTACGCTGCATATGCGCGAAAATAACAAGTATATGAGCGAGCTAAACGTATTAACGATACAGAAGAAGGATACAATTAGTCTAAAGACAAAATTCTAACTTCTAAACATTCGCGCAGGGGAGGCTGACACTGTCAAGTTCAACCCCTTGCCTTGAGTTGAGCCTCAACCGAGTTGAGCCTGAGGCTGAGGATTGACACTGACAGCGCGGCCACTTCAAAGTTCGATAACTGTCAGTTACTTTGAACTGTTACTAAATTAATTAAACAGCATATAAAGGGTATGCAAGACCTATTAAGTCTATAATGATTGCAATGCTCTAGCAATAAAATGTGTTCCGAACTATTACACAAGTCCGTACCAGGTTTTTGCATTTCAGCGCCATTCCTGTTTACACTCGTCGTCCTTAGAAGCGGAATGCGAAATGCACATTGGGTAATAGATCACCAACTATCCACCAGATGGCCAAACCACCCATCCACCAGATGGCGTCACTATCTATGGGTCGATTCTGGGCCGGACGGCGTTCGCATGCATCACGAATCTAGGAGTTGTTACCGGAGAAAACACCCGTTTCTGCGAAACTCGTCTATGTACTTTGTCTCGATTAGAATACCAGAGTATTATCTGGAAAATGTATACCATGCTAACACATGTATTATGTACGATCGTTAGGAAATCGATCTGTACATTTCTCCATAGTTTTGTCCTTGTTTTATTCCCACGTCTATCCAATAAATATGTTACCTTATTATTATTATTACCTTGCTATTTTCGTATGACGTCTGCTCTGTTGTTAGCTGTTCACTGCATGCAGCATTTTATCCGCTGAATGTACAAAGTCATTCACAGGTGTGTGCGTGCGTGCGTGCGTGCGTGCGTGCGCGACAACAATCTATTTAAAAATACTCTGGTACTAAAAACGTATTGTAGAGGTTGCATTATTGAACTACTAAATATACGATCGCTGTACTACGTTCCTAGTGGTAGTTCGGTCTAAATCTTGGTCAGTACAATGTCGGTCGATCCGCGACATCAGAAATTATATTCGGTTTGATGATCAAGTAAAAATAGTACATTTGTAACTATTAACATATTGAAATTGATGGAAAATCGGTCCAACTTAAAGCACCCGGTTTTTGTATTGGACCACTATAGGTGCGCCATATATTGGACCACGGCGACCGTACGTACACATTTTTTACCGTACACATTTTGCTTAAATGATTTGCTACAATTCTATCGACCACCGTGTTGAGAGTCCACCTCCCATCGCTCATTATTCTCATCACCTGGCTCTCATAACTATCATCACCTGGTTCTCGTTACTCTCATCACCTGGATCTGTTTACTCTCATCACCTGGCTTTGATTACTCTCATCGCCAGGCTCTCATTACTAGCATCACCTGGTTCTCATTACTCTCATCCTCAGGCTCTCGATCATTACTCTCACCATCTGGTTCTCATTACTCTCATCGCCAGGCTTTCATTACTATCATCACCTGGTTCTCGTTACTCTCATCACCTGGATCTGTTTACTCTCATCACCTGGCTCTGATTACTCTCATCGCCAGGCTCTCATTACTCGCATCACCTGGTTCTCATTACTCTCATCCCCAGGCTCTCGATCATTACTCTCACCATCTGGTTCTCATTACTCTCATCGCCTGGCTTCCATTACTCTCATCACTTAGCTCTCGTTATTCTCGTCACATGGCTCTCGTTACTCTCATCACCTGGTTCTCATTACTCTCATCGCCAGGCTCTCATAAATATCATCACGTGGCTCTTGTTACTCTCATCACCTGGTTCTCATTACTCTCATCGCCTGGTTCTCGTTACTCTCATCGCCAGGCTCTCATTACTCTCATCACCTGGCTCTCATTACTCTCATCGCCAGGCTCTCATTACTCGCATCACCTGGCTCTCATTACTCTCATCACATGGTTCTCGTTACTCTAATCACCTGATTCTTATTATACTCATCGCCAGGCTTTCATTACTCTCGTCACTTGGCTCTCATTACTCTCATCACCTGGCGCTCGTTACTCTCATCACCTGGTTCTCATTACTCTCATAGCCAGGCTCTCATAAATCTCATCACGTAGTTCTCGTTACTCTCATCGCCAGGCTCTCATTACTCTCATCACTTGGCTCTTATTACTCTCATCGCCAGGCTCTCATTACTCTCATCACCTGGTTAATTCGCATTACTCTCATCGTCTGGCTCTCATTACTTTCATCGCCAGGCTCTCATTATTCTCGTCACCTGGTTCTCAATATTCTCATCACCTGGTTCTCACCACTCTCATCACCTGGCTCTCATTACTCTCATCACCTGGCTGTCGTTACTTTCATCACCTTGTTCTCATTATTCTCATCGCCTGGCTCTCATTACTCTCATCACCCGACTCTCCTTACTCCCATCCCCCGGCTTTCCTTACTCTCATCACCTGGCTCTCATGTAATCAATCGATGGACGGAATATCGTTCTGAATTGTACAATTTAAGACCAATGGAGATCCAAGTGTTACAATCAGCCAAGATTCATCAAATGAAGACAACTTTCCCATTTTGCGTGAAGACCCGTAGCTAGCTGTAAAATCAGTGAAGAAAGGAAAAGCGGCAGGATTTGACAACATACCAGCAGAACTGATAATGAATGGAGAAGCGGTGATATACATCCTCAACATTTGCAACGAAATCTGCAGTATGGATCCAATCACTGATAATTACTCTTCCCAAGAAAGGTAAACTACAGCAATGTCAAAATTACCGAACCATCAGCCTCGTTAGCCGTGCGAGCAAAGTGATGCCGAAAGTCATCTTGAACAGATTGCAACCATAATCGGAAGAGATCATCGCCGAAGAACAGGCGGGTTTTTGCAGTGGAAGATCCACCACGGAACAAAGATTAAATCTTCGTGTTCTGGTTGAGAAGTACCTACAACATCAACAGGAATTATTTCACGTCTTCATTGACTTCAAGAAGGCCTTTGACAGGGTGTGACATGCCGCGGCATGTGGGCGACAATGAAGAATTACAACATTGGACGCAAGATTGTTCACACCATCGAACAGCTGTAGGGTAAAGCTAAGAGTGCAATACTGGTGCAAGGCGAAATAGGTGAATGGTTTCACACATCAGTCGGAGTCCGTTAAGGATGCCTGCTGTCACCTACACTATTCAACATATTCCTGGAACGAATAATGACAGATACCTTGGACGACCACACCGGCGCAGTCAACATTGGAGGAAACATCTTCACCAATCTTCGGTTCGCTGATGACTTCGACGTGTTGGTTGGAGGTAAAGAGAAACTTGCTAACCTGATGAACCGACTGAACAAAACATCAGTAGTAGTACGTTTTATTTGGAATTGTATAAATCATACATACACATATAAACAATCCATAAAACAATTGACAAACTGATATACAATTCCAGGTTGACAGCGGAGCCAATTAAGGCTGTAACCAGTTTGTTTTAATTATTCCAATATAAGATGATAATGATAACGTAAACTAGTCGACGTCATCCCCAAAATAACTTTTATTAACAATGATTTCACGTGAGTGTGTTGGTTACGTTGCTATAATCAACATAACATATGTGTAAATTTAATAACATTAATATTAGATGATAAATGTTCACATAAGTAGTCGAAAAAACACGTGGTTATGCCAAGCTTCAGCAATGGTATAACACCTAAGTAGAATAACATTATATCAAACACATATGTCAGACGTTTCGGGGTGGAATGAAATTAAACCAGAACACTATACCCCCTTACAGCATTTGCTTTTAATGATAATATAAAACTACTTAAATTGGGTTTATTTTGTAAAACAGTTGGAATTGTATTCCAGATCATCGGACCTTTACATAGCAAACTGTTCGAAGATCTTTGAGTAGAACTGATACTAGGACGTATATTACAGGTTTGTCTTGTTTTGTAAAAGTGAATGTCATAGGTAAATGTAAACATATCCGATAATGAATGTGGCATACTACCGTGGACATAATTACACATAAATTTTCCAACTTCAATTTAATAAATATCATGCAATTTTATTAGATTTAAACATGTAAAGAGGGGATGTGAATGTTCCCAATAGTTTGTTTTAAGAATGGAACGAACTATTTTTTTTGCATAATGAATACTTTTTCGATACGTGTTTTGTATGTGGATCCCCACAAAATGATTCCGTATGTCAAGGAGGGGTAAACTAAAGTGTAATAAATTGTTTTAAGTGCAGCTAATGGAAGGTAGCGGTTAACTTTATTAATTATGTATAAAGCACTAGTTAGCTTGTTTTTGCATGCATTTGTATGTGCATTCCAATCAAGTCTGTCGTCTATATGGAGGCCTAGAAATGTTATACATTTTGTTCGCTGAATTATGTTATTAGCTATCGCTAATAATAATTCCTCGTTCTGAGCAGGATGAGATCTAGAAAATAACATGCATTTTGTCTTTAAAATGTTTAAAGATAGTTTATTGGCACGAAACCAGTCAGCTAATATTTCAAGTTCGTTATTCATATCTTTATATATTTCATTAATTTGTTTTCCAGTTTTGTATATAGTAGTGTCCTCAGCAAACAATATTGTTTTGCAAAAATTTACACAGAATGGAAGGTCATTAATATATAACATAAACAAAAGTGGACCGAGGATAGACCCCTGTGGGACACTGTGTGTGACATCCTGCTGAAGTGAGTCACTAGAACTGTACTTAACATACTGTTTCCTGTTTGAAAGGTAACTCTTAAACCATTTGAGTGGAGTACCCCTTATACCGTAATATTCCAGTTTGTGTAATATGATTTGGTGGTTGCTAGTATCGAATGCTTTACTTAGATCCAAAAAAACAGCAAGGACCGAGTCCTTTTTTGTAGTGCATTAATAATGTCACTAGTAAAAACGGTAATAGCATTGGTTGTTGAATGTTTCTCACGAAAACCATATTGGTTATTGTTCAATATATTGTTTTTCTGTATAACATCATAAGTTATTCTATGTACAACTTTTCCCAGTATTTTAGAAATTGAAGGTAACAAAGATATTGGTCTATAATTAGAAAAGTCATCAGTAGCTTTAGACTTATAAACAGGTATAATTTTTGCTATTTTTATTTCGTCAGGCACTATTCCCTCTCCTATTGATTTATTTATTAAAATAGTTATTGGTAAGGCTATTTGCTCACCAAATAATTTCATGAGACGGGGACTAAAATTGTCATATCCAGAACTGGTCTTAGGTTGGAGAGACATTATAATTTGCCTGATTTCATTTACATCGGTCGGACTCATGAAGAGACTTCCTGGATTTTGTTTAGGACAATTCTGAAGATATTTAGTAAATTGTTCTTTAGGTTGAGGGATTGCATTTGCGTGGTTTGAGCCAGTATTAGTACAAACGTTACAGAATATATTCGAAATTTGATGAGGGTCCTTAATTATATCGTTATTATATTAAAAGTGTGACGAAATGCCTGATTTATCGTTGTTTTTCCCAATCATGGTTGTAAGTAGTTTCCAAGTTTGTTTAGAGTCGTTCTTAAATGTTTTTAACTCATTCGCACAGTATGTTGTTTTGGCAATTTGTGTCAGTTTATTATACATATTTCTATAATGTACATAACGGATATAAATAGAATGTGTCTTAGATTTGCCGATACATTTCCTATAGAGTTTATTTGATGTTACTGACGATTTTAATAGACCTTTAGTCATCCACTCATTCCGTATTACGTATTTGGGATTAACTTTAGCAATTTTCTCCGGTGCGAGTGTTTGAATAACATAGTTAAGCTTGTTAGTGAATTCCCTGAACGCATTATCTGTATCTAACTGATGTGAATACATCCAATCAATTTCGCGTAGTGTAGATGTTATATTACCAATGGATTTGTCAGACATAGGTCTATGTTTGAATATTAACGGCTCATTTGATTTTTTACAAGGCTTCTGCTTACCAATTAAATAGAATATAGGTAGGTGATCAGATATATCACTATATAATATGCCAGAATGAACAAATGGAGTTGTATGTCGTACATATATGTTACAAATAAGGGTAGCGGATGAATGGGTGACATGCGTTGGTTTGGTAATTGTTGGAATGGTGTTAGCAGCTGGGTGTAAGTATAGTAAGACGGATGAAGGTTTATATGAGTCCATTTTTAGGTAGTCAAAATTTTGATCACTGCCAATTATGACCTGATGGTTTGAATGCTGAATCTTATTTAGTATTGTCTCATATCTTTGAATAGATGAAGACACATTTGAATTAGGGATCCGGTATATTTCACCTACGACAGAGGTTTGACCATTAATGCTGCATTCAATAAATACAGGTTCAGATTCCCCCTCCACGAAGATATCAAAGTCTTCACGGTGATTATACTGAATATTATCACGTACATACATCGCGACACCACCTTTAGATTTAAATTTCCTATTCTTGTAGATAAAATTATAATTAGGCAATTTAAAAAGATGCGCATTGTTGTCATTTAAAAAAGTTTCACATAATAAGATATAATCAAGTTCAACATGTGCATCAGATAGCTGTGACAGTAATATTTTAAGTTGATCAAAGTTTGATGAAAGTCCTTGTATGTTGAGATGGAGTACTTTGTGCTGAAAACGGGTATGACCAAATTTATCGGGAAGAATATTATGAACATCATAGTAATCACTATTTATATCAGCTAGGTTAAAAGGATTTGCTTCAACCTCTTCGTTTTCAAACAAGTGCCTTATGTCTAAATCAGTATAATTACTTAGCATTTCATCCATTGCTTCTTGAGTGTAATTAGCTCACGAACCCGACAGTACACTGCTAAGTCATAACAGAACGAACCCGACAGTACACTGCTAAGTCATAATAGAACGAACCCGACAGTACACTGCTAAGTCATAATAGAACGAATCCGACAGTACACTGCTAAGTCATAATAGAACGAATCCGACAGTACACTGCTAAGTCATAATAGAACGAATCCGACAGTACACTGCTAAGTCATAATATAACGAAGACACTTTTGTGCCGAGGTTACGTAAGTACAAAATATGTTTTAACAACCCCATTATACTCCAATACCAGAGCGCCAAAACCTTACCATGCAACTGATGTTTGAACCCCACACTGACTACGTACCAACATTTTAAAGAACAATAAGTAAAAGTTTTAAAATTATGTACCACTCTAGGACATACCAACATGTTAAAGAACAATAAATTAAAATACGTTTTTTTAAACTACTTACGCTAATATACAAGTCGTATGTACTGATGACACTGAAGTCAAACATAATTAACATCAACTATATATGGGATGGAAATTAGCGCAAAAAAAAGACAAAGCTGATGACAAACAACAACAATGCAATGATGTCCCGAGTAACTGTCAATGGACAAGAACTGGAGACAGTAAAACAGTTTAAATACCTTGGAGCCATCATCAGTGACGAGGTTTCCAGGATTGAAATCCTTGCAAGATCGGCACAGACATCAACAGCATTGAAATTTAATTGGAATTGAAACCAGTTTGGAGAGACAAGAACATCTCATTGAAGTCTAAACTGAAACTATTACATGCACTGGTCCTTTCCATCTTCCTATGCACACGAACCATGGACCTTCACTGCGAAACTGCAAAGAAAAATCATGGCTGTGGAAATGAAATGCTACAGAAGAATCCTCGGCATCTCCTACACTGATCACATCACCAATGAATAAATCAGAAAAATCATCAATCAGCGTGAGGTTCACTACGAAGATCTTCTGACTACAGTGAAGAAGAGGAAGCTGAGATGGTATGGACATGTAACACGATCAAGCGGGCCCACAAAAACAATATTTCAAGGAACAGTGCCAGCGAAAAGAAAACATCGAAGACAGAGGAAGACATTTTCAGATAACATTGAAGAATGGACTGAGAAGACCTTCGCTGAAACCCAGTCATTATCACACAACCGCAAAGACTGGAGTCGACTCGTGCATCAGTCATTGATGCAGACCCCTACGACCTAGGAGGGTTACGCGATCAATGTTACAGTATTACATATATAATGGCCGCGTTGATGCGTAAAGGCACGTGACTCCTTGTGTTCACGTGACATTTCCCGGTGTCAAGCAACTACATTGCGTCGCGTATACACGCGACCCATACCGCTTGCGATGTATATCGAAAGCGATATCATTCGTCCTTGACATTTCTTAACGACATAAACATCGCCTCGTCGCGACGGCCACGTCGCCTGGTGTAAAACCTGCTTTACCAGCCTATGCAGATCGGCCCGTACGCTGACATTACTCATTATTGGGTATGTTGAGTGAATAAACCGACCGGTCGTAGACGTTACCTGCCGGCACCTTAATTAATTAAAACTACTTTACCCGTTACGTTACCCACACAGTGCAACATTGTAAATGCGTCAATAAACACATGAGTGTTTCACAGTGAACTGAAAACTGCCCTAGTAATTAACACCGTTACTGAAGAAAACCTCACTTGACCAGAACGAACTGAAGAACTATTGTCCCGTCTCCAGCCTCGCTTCCTTAGGAAAGTTGATCGCGCAAGTCGTCCTTAAAAACACGAATCTGCATATGGCAACGAATAAACTGATTGACAAAATGCAGTGGGAATACAGACTACATCATTCCTCAGAAACAGATCTAATGAAAGTACAACATTGCTGACATCTGCAAGAAACACCATGTGCTTTGCCACCGATGACATCCAGCTGTATGCCAGATATAACCCTGCGGTGTTTGACGAACTAGAAAACGTTAAACAGCTGCTCATCCAGTGCATCGCCGAGATTAGTGCCTGGATGCTAACACATCAACTTAAACTCAAAAAATGACAAAACCGAGTATATAGTGCTGCAGTCACCGCACAATCTATGTGTTTATGATAGTCCCAGCTTGGAACTACCTGGACTTACCTTGCAATCAACAGATGTGGCGAGGAATCTAGACTGATACTTTGACTGACACATTCAGTTAGACCGCCTCGTCACCAGCTACTGTACGGATTGAACAATGGACAGACCAACCGACTTCAACGAGCACAGAACTCGGCCGTTCGCTTCATCAACCGCGTCAGACGGCGAGAACATATCACACCGATTCTGCAGTCACTGCAATGGCTGCCGATCAGAATGCGAATCACCTTCACCGAATCACCTGGTCCCCCTGTTGCCGCGCCTATATGTGCATAGCTCGCATGTATCAAAGCAGCATACTTTTTTGAGACTCTCATCCCTTTAGCTAGACAAACTGAGCCGAGGTAGTGTTACGAACTCTCTTGTTCAATTTTTGCTATACATTCTTCTGTTTACAGTTCCATTTTGAACGCATTTCTCCCTACACTTCAATGTTCTCACATGCCCAGTCGCGAACATTGGCGATCTCCGAACCGGCAAATGAACACGCGACGTAACGTTTCATTGAACTGCCGCTGATTGGCTAGTTAGAAAAGACGAGTCGGTCTCAGACTGGTCGGTCTCTAGAGTTTTTTTAATTGGGTAGTGCTTTGAAATTGGTCTGGAGTGTTTTAAAATTAAATTGAAATTTTGAAATTCCTACACCTGCACTGCTAGTCTGGCCTTCATCCCATCAACGAGAACAAGTTGAGCCGAGAATAATTAGACTACAGGGAGGTTAGTCGCGTATCACTGCGCTAGTCACATAGTCACATATTGTTTAGACTGTTGCCTGCGACATATGTAGGATCTCGGAAGGGGAGAGACGGCAAATATATGTAGACATTGTAGACTGAGTTGCACTGATATTCACTATAACAAAACGTTTTATCCAAGAATCAAAGGGTCAAGGCTCAATTCCTCCTAAATACGCAAACAGTTATTGTAATTCCATACTGTATGGCGCAATATTAAAGAACTTCGTCATGTAGCATAGACACTCCACATTCGCCTGGGTACACAGACATTTTAGCATCATTCTTGTGCTTCGAGACCTACGCTGGCTGTCTTTCCAGAAGGGAGATCGCTTTATTAGGTCCCGGTACTCGTAAACAAAGATGTCAACAACTGCTGACTAGCGCGTCTTTATATAAACTGTTCTGAACGGAGAGGAATAGGAAGAGAAGATGGTGTCAGTGTGGGAGCGAGGTAGAGAGAGGGGGAAGTATTTTAATCGATGAAAGTAACGATAACGTGTGGTTTTTATGGACCCGCGTTTTCTCGTGGTATGTTATTGATTAAATCAAACAATACGCATGCGCGTTCTAACAACGTGGGCAAGTCCACTGGTTACGACGGGGGTAGTTATTGGATATAGTGTCGGGCGTTACTTAGGGATGGGGTGTCATTGGGGGATTTCACATACTATAACGGCGGTTAGCGGTGATATATGTCCTCGCGAAGCAGAAACCTGAATGTACAGCAACATCAACCTTCCAAATTATTGCTAGGTTCGATATATATATATATATATATAATAGGTATTATTTTACACGTTGGGTATTGGATAAACTGCTCAAACTTTTGTGGTTTGAAGGGTCGTCCCCCATGCTAGAACGTACGTACCGCCTATTCAACTTCGTAACGAGAACTGACGGGCGGAATCTGTTGTAAATTCACGATCACGATCTGTACACAAAGGCTAAATCCATCGAGTATGTTGTCTCTTGTCTGTGCTGTCTCGCCCCTTTCTATGTGGGATCACCATGACGCATGGTGTCAGAATCCTCTTTTTGTTCATTGTTGTTAATTTTTTTTACGAGACAATTTCTACGAGGGACACGTAGTAATTGTCGGACGAGAGCCAGGCCCAATCGACTGAGCATCCTAAAAAGGACGTGCGGTCGATTGGTTTCGCCTGTTGTCTATCCAGTCCTGGCGCTTGTGGTGGTTTGTGGACGGGGCAAATGTTACTTGTCAGTTCGACTTACATGTACGTTATTTGTATGTATTGTGTTTTGTTCGATTTGCGGAGGAAGTCGAAAGTCGCCGAAACATCCGTGACGCAACAAGCACGTGAAATACTTTGCAACAGAACAATGAATTCTACATTATCACGGACGATTTACGTTAAAAAAAATGACGCGTCCAGCCTAAATATAGGCTCATTGGTCATAAACCCTGACAATCTCCAAGCAGAGGCTATCTTTCGGTCGCTGTTTGAGAGTGAAGCTCTGATAGAGCAAGGGCAGAAAAACGGGTATGTCTTAGAAGTAATGATTTTCTGACCGCTTCCCCTTGTTATAGCCTTCCTTTACCACTCCGTCTGTGGATGTCGCCTTCCAGTAATATGTTTCTCGTTACCTGATGACACCCGGAAGCAACTTACGTTATTTCTTATTTAGTTCATCTTTGTTATGGACTTAGGGCGAGTAGCTGCATTCCGTCTTGCCCCATATCGGAAAGCCACCTGTTCATCTACGTCATGGGCTTTCACTTGTGAGATCTAGTAATGTCGCAATCGCATTCCCGTTAAATAAGGAAATCGATGGCTCTGGTAAGAAATCAACGGCGATGGCATAGTCGCTCCGCAGCTAGTGACGAAAATCAAAAGTAATAGAGCAGTCGCATTGCTGCTGCTTCGTAGGCAGTAACGTATTTATTAACGTGTGTTAATCTTGTAATGCCCATCTTATTACTGTGGCAATGCGGCATAGTACTCCGAAACAAAATTGTCAGATAAATACCCAAATGACTCGCCATGGTCATCATCCTCAACATCGTCATTTGCCGTGTCTGCTGCTGACGTAGGTAACTGTGTCTCTCCAATATCCACACACCTTGCAGGGGGGGGGGGGGGTTCGTTTTATTTGGACATTTTGGTTTAGCATTGCTCATTCCTCTAATTTCGTTATCTCCAATATAATGGTGTACATGTAGATAATGATATATCCATCCTCTTAGCTCCTAATTCTCCGGGCTCAGTTGTTTTTTTTATACAAAATTCCAGCCTAGGTCGTTTGGTGATGCTGCAGTCCAATCCATGTCGTTACGCCGGCATTAAACATGCTCTTGATGTTGTCCAATTGGAACGAGTAGATAGATTTCCTTGTCTCATGACTCCGTCTGTCTACCTCTGTGTATTTGTACCCGCTGGACTTTGCCACTGTACACCTCTATCTCGACCGCTCGTCCTCGGTAATCATTCTGCCAAAGTCCACAAAAGCCAAGGAATATGCTGGCAATGCACTTGTCATGCTTCTCTCGTTTGGACTATTGTAACTCACTCTTCCTCAATCTGCCGCTATCACAGACAGCTGGCTTGCAGCGAGTACAGAACAATGCCGCAAGACTAATAACACGCACCAATTGGCATGAGCACATCACATCACATCTGTGTTGAAGGGATTGCATTGGCTGCCGGTACACACACGCACGCACGCACGCACGCACTCACACACACACACACACACACACACACACACACATGTATATATTGACATCAGGGATTCTAAATATCCCTGATGACAAACAAAAACATTATTCTAGTAAGCGCGACAAACGACGATCTTGCGAAACCCAGCTGATCTAGACTAAGGACGACCTTGCTGCTGAACTCGAACGCGGATGACAGACAGATACCATCCTACTAGACTTTGCTGAAGCATTTAATAAAGTACCCCACCAGCAAGCGTCTCCTGCTCAAACGTCACCATTATGGCGTCGGTGGTGAAACCGTGCAGTGGATAAGAAACTTCCTCTCTCAGCGAACTCAGCAAGTTGTAATCGAGGGACAGCAGTCCTCCACCGGGTCTGTCCTCGGCCCGACCCTGCACGTTCCTTGCTTACATCAGTGACCTGGCCCGACCCTGTTCCTCGACTTGGGCGAGAACATCAAATCTCGAGTGGGATTATTTGCCGACGACACAATCCTCAATAACAAGATCACCACTTCCAGCAGACTTCCAGCAGCTCCATGAACACCTGGACGCAGTGGAAGACTGGGGGAGGACCTGGCAGATGACATCTAATGTTACGACTGCCACGCCCTGACCATAACCAAGAAAAATAAATCCATCACCACTAACTACACTCTACATGGACAGACTATATAAAGTCAGCAGTACCAAATATCTAGGCGTGGAAATCATATAACATTCACCCATCCACGTTTATAATAATTTGACGTTAGCGTTATGAAAATAATAATTATGAGTATTTAATCAATTTACTATGTTAAAAGTAATAGGCCTATAATTAATGTTGTTGTTCTAATACGCATCGACATTATTGCATGCGTAGTCAAACCAAACATGCAGTTATAAAATACAGTCACAGCATTAGGCGAATCTCTTAGCGTTCTGCTTTAAAAGCCTTTAATGCCCATAAAAAGCATGTAAGAAAAAATATTGAAATGCTATGCCCTGAATTCAAATTCCCATATATCAATATGCTACACTGGGCATTAGATGAGATATACAAAAAAAAAAAAAAATGAATGCACTATAAATGACTTACAACTATTACATCTACACGTGTTCACAGATGAGCAACAGTTTAAATGGTATAGCACACATGAATGGATGCCTGCGTTTGAATGCAGACTATACTGGGGGTCCCATTGGATCGGGAACGAATGCAGTAGCAGGCGGTACAAATGCATCTTCGTGTACTACTCTACTCGGTACCCCCCCCCCCCCCTATTCCCGGTGTATCCGTGTTATGTTCATGCAGCCCTTTCTCTGTTTGTACTGAATTTACGCCAACTATTGGGTAGGTTGGTATTGGGCAATCAAATTTATTAACACAGGGATTGCCACTGTGCACATATAATATATACAATAGTCACATCTTGTGCACAGCCAGGTACATCCAGATTACAGAGTGACGGACCACACATGTTATGTACGACACATTTTGTACATTTAGAATAATCATACTAGACATTTACCAAAAAACACTTGATTGCTGTTATATTAAATTACAGCATACCGACTGTAATATGCTTACAGTATATAAAACACAAGGGAAAAAGATACCTGGTGTGCAGACTGCACACCTGCCTATAATACTAGCTACAGTAATTCAGCTTGATGTATACAAAAGTGGAGGATAAAAATCCCCCTATCTTACAACATTCATGTAACATCCATATTTAGTTATCTTGCATTATGTATATGCACACATGAATGTATGCCTGCGTTTGAATGCAGACTATACTGAGGGTCCCATTGGATCGGGAACGAATGCAGTAGCAGGCGGTACAAATGCATCGTCTTCTCAATGGTATAATTATGGTCAACGATTTGTTCGATATGTCGATAATGGCTCATCATCACTTGAACTAAAATAATCATCCAATGTTATGTTCTGGTACTTCTCTTTTATTTCTTCGTCATCACTGCTTTCAAAGTCACTTTCACCTCCATTGAGAATAATCTCGAGAGCATCTTGCGCTGTGTACACTGCTCACCTGAAAACAGTAGTAAACGTGTTTTTTATTAATAAATACCATAGTTGTAAAGGACACATTAGTTTTACAAAGCACACAGAATCTAGTTCCTATGACTAAGGGTGTGTAAAACTTTAGAAAAGTGAACGTTTTATTAAAACACTTAATTAACTTCTTTTTATAAGATGGTATAATAATAATTAATATAAGTGATGTCGATTATTTGTATTCAACTTTCATAATCCTAACAACACCTACGTTGAAGTCTGTGAATAGTGAATGCTCACTGCTAATCCAAATGCCAATGTATCTCAATTCAAGCTGCGGACGACTTATATATATATATATACATTTATATATATTGCTGGGTTAATTAGCTGTCCAGTGTAGCACATATGACACAACATATAAAAGTATCAATTGTAGCAAACCTTGTTCACACTGCATTGTTAGGCTGTAACCATTATAAACACTGAGTGGCATGTTACGACATTATCGATTATTTGTAAAAGATATACTCACCATGAGTTCGTAAAATTTGGCATTGATCTGAGACAAAAGTGGCGGTACTTGCAAAATGGTGGAGCACAGTTTCCTATAACTCAGAAATGAGTTAATACAAACCCACTAGATGCCGCTACTATCATTTCAGCAATCTAACTACATGTATCATAAAACATACATTGGGCACTTAGGATTGTGTGGCATTATATGTGGAGTAATTAATAATAATAATAAGATAACTTCTATTGCGCCTAAATCCTTCGAAGCCAAGCTCAGAAGCGCATCAAAACAAAAGGATTGGTCAATCTAAAAATCCATAAGTAGTATATGCCAGTTGTCAACAGATGGGTCAAGGCGCTAGGGAGCTACGGTGGATAAATGCTGATCATACCTGATACATGGGGCATTAATGGGAAGACCTTCACTGGAATCGATGGCAAGACCCAAGTGGTGCCAAGACCCAAGTGGTGCCAAGACCCAAGTGGTGCACTCGACACAACCCACCGGCGCGTGGACACGCTTTGCCATTGTAACTAACCCATGTTACTGAATCATTTTGTTTCAATACAAGACAAGGAACAACATGGTTATAAGCCAAAAGCTTGGACATGCATAAACACTACACTTAAACTCTTGCACTACGATAATATTTCGGACAGTTGCTCGACGAGCAGGCCTGTATTATTTGTTCACGTAGGCCGATGCCAACGGCGACGTAAACACTCGTATAGCGACTTCCTTGGTATGTTTACGTTGACGCTGATCAGGCCAAACAGCACAATTTGTGTTTCTATTCCCTCTGTCCAGACTAAAATTCTACGTTCAAATCTAATTTCATTGTGTAATTTTTTTGTAACTATACGTAGCAATTATTCCAATATGGCTTCCGAATGCAAGCATGCATGCACGTCTCCAAACACGCAAAAGATACAAACAGCATCGAACGTACGTTCTTCATAATTCAAATTAAATAGATAATTGCCAAATTATACTTTAACGTCATAGGCGTCGGAACGGGGGAGGCTTGGGGGCTAAGCCGCCCCAGTAATTTGGCGGGGTGGAGATGTGTTTAGCCCCAATATTTCGTCAGCAAGGGCTGTAGTTGGAGCTGTTGGTGAACCTCGTGAAGTGGAAAGATTTTGGTAAATCCCAACCCCACCTCCATATCCACCGCGTTCCGAAACCTATGAATGGGGTTCATCTGAATTATGTTAAACTATTAATAGCTTATATGATACACTTGTTTTACTCACCGCTCCTCGCCTCATCTTTAATGTAATTATGGAATGTGATGTGTATTGGAACCTGCTGCGCAATGCTTGTTTATGAAGCGAAAGAGAGACAAAGGCAGAGAGACAAATGTTTGCAAAATGGTAATGCCCTTTAATAACACTAGTAGCATAAACGGTAGACAGTTTTACTTACTTATGTATGCCCTTCGCTCCATGCGGAGCGTAGGCCATCGACGACGACTCTCCAGCGCACACGACTTTGGGTGATCTTCTCTATTTCTTTCCAGGTGTAGCCACTCCTTTGTACTTCTGCAGCCGTTTCTCTATGCCATGTGCTTTTTGGCCTTCCTTGCGTTCTTTTTCCTTGAGGATTCCACGTCAGAGACTGCCTTGTGATGTTTGTTGTTGGCTTTCTCAGCATGTGACCATTCCAACCTCACTTTCTCGACGGGTTCTTCGTTAGTCTTTTCCCATAGCTCCTCTTTTCTGATTTTGTCTTGCCATTTTCGTAGAATTCTTCGCAGACATCGGTTAAGGAAAGTATAGATTTTTTTATTTTTGTGGAATTCCATATGTCTTTTAGTATCAGGAATGTGCCTTGTCCAACTCTTGCTGCAACATTTGCCTCTGTACCACCTTGTTTGTTTATCGCGATCCGTAAGTAGGTAAATGAATTCACTTCCTCCTTGGCTCTCCGCCTGCTATAACTGGGTAGTCGTTCATACTGAGTATTTTCATGATCTTGGATTTGCTTCTGTTGATCTTCAGACCTGTCTTTGCTGATGTTGATTCCAGAAATGTCATTTTGTCCTGCATCTGTTTGTGGGTGTGTGGTAGTAGTGCCGGGTCATCAGCGAAGTCCGAGTCTTCCAGCTGAGTCCATGGTCTCCGCTGTATTCCATTTCGTCTCCCGTCCGTGGTGGTCCTCATAATCCAGTCGATCACGAAGATGAACAGGAAAGGCGACAGCAGGCATCTCTGCCGAACCCCTGTCTCAACTTCGAAACTATCTGATAGTCGTCCTCCCGGACAAGACATTCCTTGGTAGGTGCTCTGGATCACGGATTCCAGAGTGTCTGTTTGTTTACACTGTCAAATGCTTTCTCATAGTCAATGAAATTAACATTCAGTGGTGAGTTCCATTCCAACGATTGTTCTAATATGATGCGCATAGTAGCTATATGGTCTGTGTAAGATCTATCCTGTCAGAAACCTGCATCCACTGGTTCTTTCGTCCTCTTTAATATCACTCTGTTCAGCACTTTTCCCGGAACTGATAGTAATATTATTCCTCTATAGTTCTTGCATTCTCTGAGATCTCGTTTCTTGGGGAGCTTGACTTCGAATCCCTGTCTCCATTCCTCTGGGACTCTTTCGTCTTCCCAGACTTTCTCGAAGGGGCCGTGTGGTATTTCCGTGGATGTGTTAATATCTGCCTTTATCGCCTCTGCTGGTATTTCATCCGGCCCTGCAGCTTTAGCGTTCTTCAGTTTCTTAATAGCGTTCTTAATTTCTGTTGTGCTTGGTTTATCACAGTTTATGAGTAGAACTACCTCTACTGCGGGGATGACAGGGGGATCTTCTGGGATGTGTCAGTTTAATAGTTCTGTGAAATGCTCCACCCATCTCTTTAGTTAGTCGTCTACCGTGGTGAGGTCGTTTCCTTGCTTGTCTTTAATTGGTTTGTTCCTTGGCTGCTACCCCCTCTGCCTGTCCACCAAGCTTCTCTTGTCTTTTCTGATGCTCTTCTTATGCTCATCTTTACCTCCTTCCGAGCTTGTGTGTATGTGCTTAGGCTTCTGCTTTCGTTGCTCTATTTTTTCTGCTGTTCATTGTCACCTTCTTTTCCTTGCGCATTTGTAGCTTGAGTAATGTGTCAACTGTCAGCCAGTCTTTGTGCTTTGTGTTCTTTCTGCCTACTGTCTCTTCACAAGCAACAGTCCACATCTGCTTGGCTTGTTGCCACTTCGGTTCTAATTCTTTCAGTTTTCCTATCGATTAGTTCTTGCAACACCTGGTATCTGTTCGAGAGGCTGATCCGGTACTTTTCTGTCGTTCCCTTGTCCTTCAGTAGATCTATGTTGTAACGTGTTCTTGTGCTGCTGCCCTGTGCAGATGAAACTTGAGTGTTGCCACCACCAGGTGGTGATCAGAAACACCAACAGCCCCTCTCTTCACTCTCACACCCTGCCGCGACCGTCTGAACTTCTGTCCAATACACACATGATCTATTATATTTTCAGTAATATGATTAGGTGATCTCCAGGTCGCCTTGTGAATGTCTTTATGTGGGATGACACTTCCTCGTACGATCAATCTGTTAATGGAAAATAGGTCTGCGAACTGTTCTCCATTTTCATCCGTCTGTCCTAATCCATGCTAGCCCATGACTTGTTCATAACCTGTGATGTTCTTTCCTATCTTTGCGTTGAAGTCGCCCACGAGAATGGTAACGTCCTTCGGCCCTTGTTCTTCAAGTACATGTGCAGTCTGTTGTAGAATTCGTCTTTCTTTTCTTCGTCCGCATCGTTTATGGGAGCATAGCACTGTATCACGTTAATCGTTATATTCTTCTTTTTCGTGATTAATTTGGCAGTAATCATTCTGGAATTGGTCTCAGCTAATGCGTGTTCTCTGAGCCTCCCTAGACAGCATTAAGGCTATACACCCTCAGTCTGCGGGGCTGTTGTCATGTCCCGAGTACAGCACCATCTCTCCTGTTGTAAGTCTCCCTTGGCCAGACTGTAACCATCTGGTCTCACACACTCCAAGCAGGTATATCTTGCAGTTCTTGACAATGGTAGATATGACAAAGTGCATTACCGGCGACCTATAGAGAGTAAAAGGCAATTCCCATTACAAGCATAGATGATTCGTACATATCTGTCGATGGGGATTGTCAATGATTAACTATCTAAGCGAAATAAATGTTGGGCCAAGAAACCACCCAATAACCCCCACATAAAGCGCAGCAGATTCCAGCAACAAAACTGAGTTCCTGGGCCTGGCACAGCCAATCATGCATAACGCAGACTCTGCCAACTATGAGCAGTTCGGGTCATCATCGCATTAAAACCCCAAAAGTCACTTTTGTAGCAAGCGAGGACAAAATATGAGAATGTTGCACGAATGCAGAAACCCCGACACAGTCTCACATGGATCGCTATACAGAATACAGATACATAGCAACGACAGTTTTGCTAAGTTTGCACTGCTACACAGATAAGCTACCTAGGGATATTATGAATAAACAAGTCCACGCACCTTACTCAGAAACGACCTCCTAAAACACTAAGGCCCCCAGACTGGAGGAGTGGGGAAGGAGGGTGGGCAAAACGAAAAAAAAACATGCTAGCGAGAACAAAACGAACTTTCTCTGGCCACAGATGAATGCAGTCTGAAACTGTTCTAGTTCCGACACCAGGCAATGATTGGCTACTGCTTGCGTACTACCTGGTCACCGCACAGCGTTGTTAATTAATACCATATTTGGGGTCTAGTGTATGCGCGACCTGTCTGCGACCCCGCTGTCGTACTCCCAAAGTATAACTGTAGTTCTGTCTCCAGCTTAGCTGAAACATCAACCATAGTTACATTGTCCAGATGAGTCTGGCCAATGCTTACGTCCTGGCGCTGTTAGTAAAATGTATTTAATTCACGTTGGATTAAATATATATAAGGTGAGTAGTTATATAGGTCCTTTAGCGGGGATGGAATGATTGAAGCTGGTGGAAACCTATGTTAAAAGATACGGATTTTCCTCCCAGGACGCGCCCGGGTTAAAGGATAGGGAATTTTCACCATGTTAAAGCATAGGAGCTATTATCGTGAAAAGGTACGCGACGACTTTTTTATTTTCACCATGTTAAAGGATAGGCTATTTGTACCCCATCTTAAGAGATAGGGAATGTTTACCCCATGTTAAAGCATAGAAGCTATTATCGTAAAGGTATGCGAGCACTTTTTGAATAAAATAAAATATACCGAACAGCATTTGAATATGTCAAACACAAGATTGCTTGGCCCGTAGGCAGAGGCTCCGCCAAGGGATCGAGCCCTTATTTGGTTGACGATGACATGTCGAAAATGTGGTGTTATAATAAGACGTAATTTATAATAAAAGGATTATAAATTCAACGGAGGTCGTTTTATCTGAAGTAATGTATACGAAATGTAGATTACATATAGGACTATGTTATATCAGAACCTATACCCTCGTTTTTTCGAACAGTGCGACCATCTTGGAATTATACCTTTGGTGTCATTTCCGTACGGTAGTTTTTCTCCCTGTTAAAGAATAAGGGCTAAACCCTTGCTGGCCTACAGCTCATAACCACTGACAAACAACTTACAAACACTGACATACAACATACATACACCAACCTACAACACTTAACCAGTGCTAAACATTGACCTACAGTCTGTAAAACACCGACATACATCATAGGTCAGACATATAGACTAGCGTTATTAGGTAGTGGTTAAATTCGTGTCTCTTATAAAACTCGCACTCGAGATGTGTCTGAACATGTTTGTTTGTTGCGAGCGGGAGCGTGTGCACTCTTATGACGTCATTAAACTGCTACACACAGTAATTTTGTGCGCGAGGTGAGTTGGTTATACAGGTAGCGCTTTGGTTAGCCATTGTTTTGAGCTTTCGCGCTTGAATATAATTCCATCATATAACGTTATGGTCAATTCCCCTGTAAAATGTCATTTTAGAAGTTTCTTTGATAATTTTTTCAGCACACTACAAAACTGACACTACTAAGCGGTATAAACTCGTAATGAGTGCTCAGTGTGTTGGAAGAACAGTCGGGTATTGACATATAACATTTATACTTATCAGCTGTATTTCACTTGAGTGCCCACTTGAAAACTGATCGCAAACTGGTTCCAAACTGTTTTGAAGTGATACTCCCTGTGCAAGTGATAACGACTCGGTGGCCTTGACACTAAAGTTGTCAAGCCTCGTATTCGAAACAAGAGCGTAACAAAGTGAAGCGTTATGATAAAACAGTACAGGTGTATTGTTGTAAGTTCACTGGCACCATGCCAAGATTTCTAGAGACCCCCTAGACTCTGGAAAGGACATAATAATGGGACAGCGTCTGTCACAAGGCTACAGATTTAGCTGTATATAAGGATGGCTTTTGTGAGGATCAGGGCTGGCTGTTGGGGGATGCAGCCAGACACTGCGAGGGAGCTGTTTATTAGAACAGGCCCGAAGATGCATGCTGGAGCTGTGTGTAACAAGGCCAGTGATGTATCATGGCGACTACTGGAGCACACTGCCGGAGGAACGTTTCTCGTGAAGCACTGTCACCGATCGCCCTCCGAAAAGTACTAAAGTACTGTGTATAAGCCGCCGCCGTCTGACTTATCGTTCTGTCACCTATAATTCAGTTGCTGTGTAATAGCCGCCGCCGTCTGAACTTATCGTTCTGGCATTTAGAATATATCGGTTACAATTATTGTATTGGTCGGGTTTTCCGCATGTAATAAACTGTGAAAACGTATAACCTGATTTATCATTAGTACGACTGAGTGAGTGAACGTGTGCCCGTATGCTTCTCTGCCGACCGCTCGCCGCAAACGCTACATACGTATATTTTATTTGCTGATGACACTAACTTATTTTGTTGTGATTGTGATCTCGATGAACTTATCCGGAAGACAAATGATGAATTAGACAAGCTTCAAATATGGTTTGCTGTAAATAGGTTATCACTAAACGTTACAAAGACAAATTACATGATATTTGGAAATTACATATTGAATTCAAGTATTCCAATAAAGATAAACGAGCAAGAAATCAATAGAGTTAAAGTCACTAAATGTTAGGTATTCTGATTGATGACAGGTTAACATGGAAAAATCACATTTCTTTAGTGAAATAAAAACTGTCAAAGTGTTGTGCAATTAAGTACAGAGCTAGCTTCTTGATTAACAGTTGTGGCACGTTATGTTACACCATTCATTCTTTTTGCCTTATATTATGTACTGTGCTGAAATATGGGGCAACACTTACTCAACAAATGTTGAATGCCTAGTCTTGCTACAGAAAAACGTAATAAGGTTGCTATGCGGTGCTAAGAGATTGGACCATACATCAAGGTTATTTTATAATCTGCACATTCTTAAAGTACCTGATATAGTGGAGTTAAGAAATGCAATAATTATGTTTAAGGCATATCATAATCAATTGCCAAAGAATATACAACAGCTTTTCAGAATGTATGAATCTGTCTATGCGACCAAAAAGGTTCATCATTTTACACAGTATTAAGCTCGTACTAATTTGAAAAGTATGTGTCTATCGATTAAAGGTGTTAAGCTCTGGAATTCGCTTGATAATTCACTACTTTGTTGTCAAAATATTTATCTTTTCAAAAACAAATACAAAGAAAAATTATTGAATAGTTATGCATTTAATGAGTAGGTATTAAGCAAACTTGTGTTGGGGTTTTATTATTATTAACTTAACTTCTTCTTTTTAAAGAACGGTCTGCCTTGAATGGTCATGAGAATTATGTTGTATGTATGGTGAGGTCAAATGTGTAATTACAAACGGTGTTAAACAGTATTACGTATGTTGTGTGTTAATAGGGCAAGTAATCATAAGTACTTCACTTATTCTTGCCCTTTTTCAACAATTGTATATAACTATAATTTAATAATTTGCTACATTATGCCTGTTGTTGTTGTTGAAATAAAGATTAATTCACTCATTCATTCATTCATTCATTGTAATGAACACATTTAATTGTCATACAAAATTCAACTATGAATGCGGATGCCTACTGCTTAGGAAACAAATGTATTGTCGTGTGCGTGTCAAGGACAGACATATGTAGAGATGATGTCGGAGGTCAGGGGAAATAAACACCGAGTGCCCAGCAGTGACCGTCCGTTGTAGTTCAAAAGGGCAGACGCGAACTCCAAATGGGTCACTTAGACGAAGCACGCCGTAGTGTCCACACGCGAACTGTCTAAGCCCAGGTGAGTGCTGCGATCATCAAACGACGAATATCACAAAGACATCGTATGCCCGTGTCGTATCGAGTCGTGTCGCGTTGGAAGCATTTTGACGTCGGTGTGACGATTGTTGGATTTTATTACTATTTATTATGTTATTGTTTATTACATTAATAGGTTGTATTATAAATTTGTCATTCCCCCCGGTAACCTGTTTCGTCACTATATTAAAGGCATAATAAATTAATGGGTTAACTAGCCTTCCGATTTGGCCTCTCGCCTTTCCAAAAAATACTTCTATAGAGTTTATGTCATACACTACAGTATAACGATAGACAGGGAGGGAGGGAGGGAGGGAGGGAGGGAGGGAGGGAGGGAGGGAGGGAGGCAGGGAGGCAGGGAGGCAGGGAGGCAGGGAGGCAGGGAGGCAGGGATCGAGGCAGGGAGGCAGGGAGCAATACATTTAAACTCTTGCACTCTTGCACTCGAATATTTGTATATTATGATCCGTTAAGGTTAGTATATCAGAATTTATTCTGCTTCCTGTAAACTCGGAACGCTACCATATCAAGTGTGGAGAAATGTGAAATAAACAATGAATATAAGACGTCGATCGAGTCGTAATTAACATTTCACTTAGTTTTACAATATTACTGTTAAAGTCCTACGTTTGGCATTAAAACAGCCGGAGTGATTCCTACTAAAACAAACATTTGCAGATTTTTGTTGTAAAGTTAGTTGCCGCATTATGTTAGACATGCATAAACAATACACTTAAACTCTTGCACCACGATAATATTTCGGACAGTTGCATGACGCGCAGGCCTGTATTATTTGTTCACGTAGGCCGATGCCAACGGCGACGTAAACACTCGTATAGCGACTTCCTTGATGTGTTTACGTCAACGCTGATCAGGTCAAACTGCACAGTTTGTGTTTCTATTTCCTCTATCCAGACTATAATTCTACGTTCAAATCTAATTTAATTGTGTGTAGAGCTTTGTAACTATACGTAGCAATTATTCCAACATGGCTTCCGAATGCAAGCACGCATGCACGTTTCCAAACACGCAAAATATACAAACAGCATCGAACATACGTTCTTTATAATTCAATTTAAATAGATAATTGCCAAATTATACTTTAACGTCACAGGCGTCGGAACGAGGGGAGGAGGGGTTGGGAGCTGAGCCACCCCAATAATTTGGCGGGGTGTTAATTTAACCCCAATATTTCGTCGGCAAGGGTTGCCGATGGAGTTGTTTGTGAACTTCGGGGGGAGGGGGTGAAGTAGGAGGATTTTGGTAAGTCTCAACCCCACCTCCATATCCACCGCGTTCCGAAGCCTATGAATGGGGTTCATTTTAATTAATTTATGTAGTCAATATGTTAAACTATTAATAGCTTATAATATGATACACTTGTTTTGCTCACCGCTCCTCGCCTCATCTATAATGTAATTATGTGATGTGATGTGTATTAGAACCTGCTGCGCAATGCTTGTTTATGAAGCGAAAGAGAGGCAAAGAATATGATTGGAAAATGGTAATGCCCTTTAATAACACTAGTAACATAAAAGGCAGACATGACAATGGGCATTGCCGGCGACCTAGATAGTAAAAGGCAATTCCCACTACAAGCATAGATGATTCCTACATGTGTCGATGCATGGGGATTGCCAATGATTAACTATCTAAGCGAAATAAATGTGGGGCCTAGAAACCACCCAATAACTCCACACAAAGCGCAGCAGATTCCAGTAATAAAACTGAGTTCCTGGGCCTGGCGCTGCCAATCATGCATAACGCAGACTCTGCCACCGTGAGCAGTTCGGGCCATAATCGCATTAAAACCCCAAAGGTCACTTTTGGAGCAACGATGACAAAAGATGAGAATGTTGCATGAATGCAGAAACCCAGACACAGTCTCACATGGATCGCTATGGAGAATATGGGTACATAGCAAAGAAAATGTTGCTAAGTTTGCCCTGCTACACAGAGAAGCTACATTGGGATAGTATGAATAAACAAGTCGACGCACCTCACTCAGAAATCACCTCCTAAAACATTAAGGCCCCCAGGCTGGAGCAGTTGGGGAAGGAGGGTGGGTAAAACGAAAAAAAACAAGCTGGCGAGAACAAAACGAACTTTCTCTGGCCACAGAGGAATGCAGTCTGAAACTTGTCTAGTTCAGACGCCGGGCAGTGATTGGCTACTGCTTGCTTACTACCTGGTCACCGCACAGCGTTATTAATTAATACCATATTTGGGGTCTAGTGTTTGCGGGACCTGTCTGCGACCCCGCTGTCGTACTCCCAAAGGATAACTATAGTTATGTCTCCAGCTTAGCTGAGACAACATGTATAGTTACATTGAAACACCGAGTGCCCAGCAGTGACCGTCCGTTGTAGTTCAAAAGGTCACGCGAAAGGAGGGAGGGAGGGAGGGAGGGAGAGAGGGAGGGACGGACGGACGGACGTACGGACGGACGGAGGAGTGAGAGAGAGGCAGGCAGGCAGGCAGACAGGGAGAGAGAAGGAGAGAATGGGGGAGGGGGCGGGAGGGAGGGCGGGAGAGATGAAGGGATGGGGAGGAGGGGGCGGGGAGTGAAGGTGAGAGAGAGAGGGGGGGGAGAGAGAGAGAGAGAGAGAGAGAGAGAGAGAGAGAGAGAGAGAGAGAGAGAGAGAGAGAGAGAGAGAGAGAGAGAGAGAGAGAGAGAGAGAGAGAGAGAGAGAGAGAGAGAGAGAGAGAGAGAGAGAGAGAGAGAGAGAGAGAGAGAGAGAGAGAGAGAGAGAGAGAGAGAGAGAGAGAGAGAGAGAGAGAGAGAGAGAGAGAGAGAGAGAGAGAGAGAGAGAGAGAGAGAGAGAGAGAGAGAGAGAGAGAGAGAGAGAGAGAGAAGAGAGAGAGAGAGAAGAGAGAGAGAGAGAGAGAGGAGAGAGAGAAGAGAGAGAGCATTCACATATTCCTCGACGAAAATAGCACTATTATTTTGTCATATCATTTCACCCCAGTCCGATACGTCCACCCATAATTCATGTCCTAGCGAGAGATTCTCCTTAACAGAAATGTATGCGTCATCTATAATATAGTTGATTCTTTTGAAACTGTGTCACATTGACTATCTTTTTCTATTCAGGCGACTGCAGGCCACATTCGACCAGCAATGACCAAGGTTAATGTCAATGTTCGCTCTGAGCAAAACATTATGGGGGGGGGCTATTATAATTACATACCTTCCATGTTGGCTTAGGCAAACAGCAGGAGACCCCGGGCCCCCGTACGGTTTGTTGGCTGTTCCGTGGCCCGGAATCAACCTGCCTATTTAGGGTTTACTAACTAGACGTTCGGCGAATGGGTTGTCTTGAAAGAGGGAATATCACGACCGCGCTGAACATCAAAGAGTTTTGCGGTTAAATCACCCGACGTCCGATTTGGCCATTAGAATAGTTCACAATCTGAATGTTTTATAATTTTTTTGCGGGCTAAAATTCAAATAGCGTACAATGTTTCGGGATTATTAAATGAAACACAATTTGGCCGGCAATAGTCTATACTGTCTACATATTTATTCTAGTGTTAGTAATATTACATTAATTAATAGAAACAACCGAGGAACATGTACCCTTTAGTATAGTGGGACTATTTACGAGATTTAGGGGTCGTTCACAATTGTCTACATAAATTTACCTACTTACACAGAGGGTACGAAAGGGGGTGTGTCAATACTCGCGTAGTAATTATACAAATGTCGGTCGACGGGGAATTGCATAACCTCAAATACTTGTAACTAAATGTTTCTACCATTGTAGTGATGGCTGTTATTAGAGTCTATGTTATGTCCTTTGCGTGACTTTGTCATAACACTACATATATATGATTTCCAATATGGACAATTACTCCTAAGTCGTATACCTGATTCGCAAGCAAGCTGCCAAGAACACTTGCAAATGAAGCGATTTTCAGGTTGTTGGCTTCATTACGTTTATTTACATCCATCACTAGTTAATTGATTCATAAAAACGCAATTAAAGCGAAAAACCGAAATACAAATCGACGAAATATTATAAAATCACATACGACAAAAGCAGGAACTTTTTGAAAACGGAGGAGATTTTATAAATGACAAATAGTGGGAAATATCCCGCCTCTCCGGCAGATTTTGAACGTTTATTTAAATTATAATTGCAAGGAGTGGCACTGATGCTAATCAAACAGGCACTTAAGGCACTTATCAGCTGGGGGCCAGTTAGTGCGAGGATCATCGGTGACAAACTCAAGACAAAACACCGAAGAATATAACTCAGCGCTATGCTCCAACCAAAGATGTTGATGATGATGCCAAGAACAACTTCTCATAGAAAAACAGAAGAACAAAGAAGTCACAATAGTGATGGGATACATTAATACAAAGATAGGATCAGAAAACATAGGATACAAACAGGTGATGGGCAAACATGGACTAGGGCAAATGAACGAGTATGAAGAAATGTTTGCGGACTTCTGTGCAGAACACAGCTTAGCTATTGGGGGAAGTCTATTCCCACACAAAGCGGTACATAAAGCTACATGGGTATCACCGAACCATGTCACAGAAAACCAAACTGACTATGTATGTATTGGAAGAAGATTTTGACATTCGTTACTAGATGTAAAAATAAAGCGAGGGGCAGATGCAGCATCAGACCAACATCTGGTACAGTGTAATAGCAAAACTACAACTCAAGCTAAAGAACTATACCAACACTTCTAGAGGAAGAATTAAGTAGAACTTCTCATTGATAGAAGAACAACGCAAGCATTTCAAATAGCACTCTCCTATCGATACCAAGTACTACAAGAGATGACTTGGGAAGAAGTTAGCTGCACTATCGATTGCGGATATACAACCAGCAGAGGAATTACTAGAAGGGAACAGCGACAAACTAACAAGTGACGAAATCAGGAAAGCCATCATAATAATGGGAAATCTGCCGGGCCAAACGGAATACCTGCGGAAGCAGTGAAAGCCGACATAAACACGTCAGCTGATATGCTCTATGGAATCATCGAGAAAATCTGCGATGAAGAGGAGATACCGGAGCAGTGGAAAGAAGGATATTTAGTAAAATTACCAAACAAGGGTGATCTTCGGGAATGCAAAAAAAACCATAGGGGAATTATGCTTCAATCTGTACCAGGGAAGGTTTTAAACAGAATCATCCCAGAGAAGCTGAAAACAGCAGTTGACTCAAAACTGAGGAATCACCAGGCAGGCTTCCGACAGGAAAGATCATGGACTGACCAGATAGCAACCCCGCGTCATAATTGAGCAGTCTATAGAATGGACATCTCCGGCATACATATACTTTAGACTTTGAAAAAGCTTTCTACAGCCTAGACCGTGATGCCTATATACATTAGAATATACTCCCGTTCTCCACATAAAAACGACACCCAGACAGACATACACAGAGACAGACACACACACACACACGAACGCACAGGCAGACAGACGTACACACGCACGCACGCACGCACGCGCGCACACATACGCACACATTATCATAACAACTCCATGATTGTGGTTGGCAAATAGTCATATGACGTGGACTAAGAACGCGAGTACACAACTCTTGTGGAGGTCACAAGGTTACGTGCCAAGCATCACGCCAATTTATATAACGAAGTCGTTGTCACAAAATTGGTCAACAACGTTGTTGAACATTTGCCCTGCCTTCTCGTTTCTCGAATATAGTATTAAGTAGTTATTGACAAAGCATTTATCAACACACACAATATTTACACTAATAATAATAATACTTCACGTAAGAGCTATATGTATAATTTTGACTCCAGTTCTAAACAAGCCTCGTTTTACTCTACCTATATGACTTAAAGACTCAACAATATTGGCGTATTTAGGGGGAAGGGGCTTTGGGACAAAGGTTTCCTTTGGCAATGTTTAGCATGTAGGAGTAGTAGATAACTACGTTTTCTTTCTCCCAAACCCAGATAATGTGAAGAAGGGTTAATTGTTCCGTGATATAGGGTGAGGGCAACATTAATGGAATTTTTTTATTGAAAGGCTGGTACAGTTTTTAAAGATTCAAATGAGTTTCCGCATGCAATTACATAAATATAACCAAGCTGGCGTCTCCGGCACGTGCAAATGCTACTAATACATGTCAGTATACATGGAGCACACCAGATAAATGAGAGGGCTAACCGTATTAATTCCCCTGTCCAAGCAAAGTTATTACAAGACGTGTTTGTCAGTAACGATCGCAGAAGCAAAATGTCACTATATATTATAATAGTATATTTTTGCCGAGTGGGGAGTTCGCTACCGCAGATATGAGTTTAACAATCAAATTAACGTGTTTAATATAAGCTCCTGTGTACTGAGGTCAACCCTTGTTGAACTCAAACAGTTTCAATTATATACTAATATATGGACAGTGCCCCGGCTGAACACATTGGGCCTGGATAAGTGGGTGACACTCTTGCAAGACGGTCACACTTGTTGACGTAGGCCTATATACCGTCCCTAGAGCAAACACAGATACACGATTCTGACATGAGTATACCTATCTTGTCCAGGGTAGGGGGACGGCCGGTATAAAAAAGCGGGCATTCTTATATTATAAGTGGCAGCAATTTCATTATGTAGAGCCTACGTATATTGACAAAGTGGGAAATTGGGTTTAGTATTCTTGTAATCTACCCAAAAGGAAAATGTCGGCATGCCTATTCTTTTAATAACTGCACATACCAATGTAATGACATTGTAGTTATGTCGATATAAGTGACGACGAAGAAACATAAATAAATAAAATCAAAATTTTCGATAATGACAAGCGTCAACATCACCACAAAAACGGGTATGACTATTTAGCGACACCGTACTAAATTAAGTTAACCTCCAATTCGGTCACTTACGAACAAACGCCAGAATCCGGCGCCGTCCTATCACAAATGAATAGTGCATTTTGTGATTCGTGCGGTTCAATTCAAATCACAACTATAGGTTTCTATGTCTCACTAGTTCAGTGAACAGAACAATCAAATATCCCCGTCAACCTTCTGATATATATGACCATAGATGACCTCTTTTACTTGACACGTGACCATTAAAGGTGACACGTTTCGTGGACGGTTGATCGTGTTGGTTCATCCTGGCCTCTGGTACACAAAGTGTCATTTTGGTGATAACGAGCAGCTGAGTACGCGTATATAAGTCGTCACATCTAGGATAAGCTAGGAAAAGTAAGACTTTCAGCGGTTGCTCCAGGTATAGTACTGTACGGTATTGATCAACTGTCAGTGTATGTATATATATATATAAGTATATATAAGTATATATACTTGGTGTTAAAACATCAGTAGAAAACATTTCTAATTATAACTATAGGTGCACGGAAATGCTAAAGTAAATACATAAGAGAGAGGGAGAGAGAGGGGGGAAGGAGGGGAGGGAGACAGGGCAGACCAACATCTCGACTTCTCTGGGCAGCATTCAGCCACGCTGCAGTTAATGCGCGAAGACAATTCGTTCACAAATATCCACCACTAGGTACTGCATGATTCATACAGCTGCGTGAACTGGAACAACGAAAAGGGAACGAATTTGCTCAAGGATCAAGACGACAGAATAGGATTCGAAACCGGGTTATCTCGGTTGAGAGTTATATGCAGGGGAGCGCAGAGGCGCGGGAGGGGGGTTGGAGAGATTGGGAAGGGTGGTGGATGACAGTAGGGAATGGGGAGCGGCAGGCAGGTAGGAAAGGAGGGGAAGGGAGGGAGGGATGGAGGTGGAGGGAGGGAGGGGGCTAGGGTGCGAAGGCGGGAGGGAGGGAGAGACGTGGAAGGGATATATACTCTCAGCAGCAGGGTACATGTGCGTGTGCTTGTTTGCATCTGCGTACGTATTTGCATCAAACACCTCCAGTAAGACAAGACCGCTTACAGTTTATTGCAGTAAACCTCCGTCCGAGATGCTGAGTGACGCGGATGTCCAGTTTGTTGACCGGCGTTACGGCAAGAACGCCGTGCGTCTGCTGTACGTGCGACGCGAGGGAATCCGCCATTACATCAAGGAGGTAGAGGTGAACACCAAGGTCACTCTGAACGATACGAGAGACTTCTTACGCGGGGACAACAGCAAGATCATCGCGACGGACTCGCAGAAGAACACCGTTTACATTCTGGCAAAACAGCTGGGGGTGAGTGACAGCAGAGCAAAAACTCATATAGAAATACACGTGTAAGCTACACAACGTTTCTTTGGAAATTAGAAAGAGGAACTGAACGGCTTTGATAATTACAGTGGATGCAGTCGCTGTAAGAAACACGTTGTGACTTCGTTAAACTATTCGTTACTGTTATACCCGGTGTTCCTTACACCTATGCGGAATTAACACAGTGCAGATCAGGGCGATATATGTTAAAACAAGGAAAATCAAGGTCTTATAGCGCGGTATCCGTTTGTTAGGACTGCTCACAGCGTGTTACCCTTTACCCTCTGGCAGACCTGTTCAAACGAACACCATCGCGACGTCAGTGATCTTCAGCCACGTTGCAATCATTGCACGAAACGTATTCGTATACAAATATGCACCACTGTCTATAGCGAGATGTTGAACCATGCTTCAGTACGTATGTAGCTGTACATCAATGTACTGCAGACATAAAGCGTTTCGTTGACCCATTTACATTGTGATTTTTGCAGATCCAAACTATTGAGAAGTTCGCTATCGACCTATCGGAACACTTCCTCAAGCAGTACTCCCACGTGACCAACACTGACATCTCAATCACCGAGCAACCCTGGAAGCGCATCCAGTCGGTAATGTCAACAACCATATGATATGAAGTAAACGAATAGTATGTGTGTGTGTGTGTGTGTGTGTGTACGTGTGTGTGTGTGTGTGTGTGTGTGTGTGTGTGTGTGTGTGTGTGTGTGTGTGTGTGTGTGTGTGTGTGTGTGTGTGTGTGTGTGTGTGTGTGTGTGTGTGTGTGTGTGTGTGTGTGTGTGTGTGTGTACGTGTATGCGTGCTTTGTGTGGGTGCGGATGTGGGTGTGTGCGTGTGGGTGCATGAGTTTGTGTGCCCGTATGTGTGTGTTCGTGCGGTCGTGCGTGCGTGCGTGCGCATGTTTGTGGGTGATCGTGTGTGCGCGCGCTTGTGTGTTCCCGTGTGCGTATTCGTGCGTGCGTGTGTGAGCGCCGTGCACGTGTGCGCGCGCAGATGTGTGCGCGTGTGTGCATGTTCGTGTCTGTGTATATTTGTGACGTGCTTGCTGTGTCTGCGCAGGGAGGCCGGGAACATGCTCACGCCTTCGTGGAGACGGCCGATGGTATTCGCTACTGCCGAGTCGAACAGCAACGATACGGTAGATATATTGCTTCAGTGACACTGGCAACGGTCGCTTAAATAAAATAAAATAAAATAAAACCGTACCGTACACGTGGGTGCTATGAGGTTAGATTTAAACTGCATCAGTCGTTGGTGTAACAATCACACTCCTTGTCACATTTCCGTTTGACGTTCAACATATCCAGCGTTATAAGTGATGTTTCATTTTGTAATTGGTTGACGAGATTTTGAAAACAAACAGATACAGTTACGTTAAACGAATGTGATTAGTTGCTCTCGTCTCCGTGCTGTGCTAGGTACTAGTCGTCGATTTATTGCTTTTCTTCTTTAGTCTCTTCTCCCGTTTTACTGTCGTCTCTACTCCCCCCTGTCTCCCGTTCCTCTCCTCAACCCCCTAGATCTCTTTCTCAATACACAATACTCCCATCTCAGTCGTGGTCTTCTAGTATTCCCCACCCCGAGACCATCCGCTCTCATCGTTAGCCTGTTCCCTTCCATTCGTTCCACAAGTCCAGCCTACTGATATCACCAGACAAAGACCGAAGGTGGATCCGCCATGTAACGACTTGACTTGCTTCATGTAGGACAGCCGAAGGTGACGCAGGGAATGAGAGCGTTAAAGATCATGAAGACGACACAATCCGCGTTCAACAACTTCGTAAATGATGAATATCGTTCGCTGCCCGATTCCACCGATCGTATATTCTGCACCATCGTCAACGCTACTTGGGACTTCCATACACTCAGTGGGCTCAACTTTGACACCGCTTGGTAAGACCCCGAACGTTGCATGTCTCATAACATGTATTTTCATTTAAATGTTTCTCTAACAGTGGCGATTCCGGCGTATGTTTTCTTCTATGTTAGGGTTTAAATAATTCCTGTGATAGAATTGCATGGAACAGACCAAGAAATGAGATATAGTAAAAGCGTTTGGACCTGTCCTCTGTTACCGGACTCTAGGGGCTTGCAAAGAGATTACAAAGGAGTTAAGCAAATTAATTAGTATATGTTATCATTAGTATTAAGGTTCAAACGAATGTGTTGTTGCGACGTGTAATACGTGTACCACAACTTGACACTAGTCTGGTCCGTGCCACCGCAGCGGTTGTTCTACAGTGTGCTTCAGCTGCGACGTGTAATACGTGTACCACAACTTGACACTAGTCTGGTCCGTGCCACCGCAGCGGTTGTTCTACAGTGTGCTTCAGTTGCTTTAATGGTCCTGTAAGTTTATTCCGTCGCATGGACAGAGGTGTCATTGAAGAGACGGTGTGTACTACTGAACCACGTGTGTATGTTGTCAGGGAGACGGTCAAGGCCAGCATCTTGGACATATTCGCCGGTCCACCGGACACCGGCGTCTTCTCTCCGTCCGTACAGAAGACGTTGTACGACTCGCAGAAGCTGATCCTGTCTAAAGTACCCCAGGTAGACGTCACGTTATGCGGAAAACAGTTCAGGGGCCGGTTTTATGAAGCGTACTTAAAATTACGCTAAGGCTTAGTGTCACGTGTTTGATTATACTCCTATGTTCGTTTATATTAAAAACACGTCATTTACTAAGACAATCATCTTAGCGTTAAGAATGTTCTTAGCCGCTTCGTGATAGCGGCCCCTGGAACAGTAGGACCGCGAGAGAAAGTCGTAGCTACGGTGTTATCAGTTACTAATTATTGTCACTCGCAACACATGATTTTCAATTATAAGGGTTATATTATTTAATTATATAATAGTAGTTGTACATCAGTTTTGTATGAAGTAGCGTATTTAAGGTTAGACCTTAAGTGTTAATTTTAAATGTTCTATGAAATAGCGTATTTATGGTTAGACCCTAATTAATTGCGAGTCGTCTAATAACAACGTAATTACAACAACAACAAAACGAACGTAATGACTTTGGGTTCCATCCTGTTCTGTTAGGTGGATTATCAATTTTTCAAACAACCTAGATACGTTTTACTACCGAAACATAATATTAGCGTCTAAAGCCGTGTTTGCATCGTTGGTGCAGCAAAATATATTTACGTTTCATGTAACCTTACACATGTAAGCAAATACATAGAGTTTGTTTGCAAAGTTCCAATTGAAAAAGAGTAACCGCATAGATTATTACAAAAGTCATGGTAGGCCTACTATTTCATGGTGAAATGTTTATTTACAGATGGACAAGATTGAAATAAAATTCCCGAATGTCCATGCGTACGAATTTGATCTCCTCAAGTTCAAGGCGTTTGGTTTCACTGAAAATAGACAGGTAGGATTTCAGTGAACTCGCATTTTCTTGAACATATTTCACACACAGTCCATTCAGGACTATAATCGTGTTTCGTGCGTTTATTTGTAGTAATTGATTGTCTTCCATATTAGGTAAATGTGAAACGATTTGAATCTTTTTCAGAGCTAAAATGTTGACATTTACCATTAAGGATTACATTGTCTTAATCCGGCCATTTAGGGGAGAAAGCAATATTTAAAAACAGTTTAATCTTTGGTGACTTATAGCGAGTCTGCAAATTTTTGTGTTTCGTTTTCATTATTTGGTAGGCTAGGTTATTAAGACAGCTCTTGCGTTTTTCCGATAACCATTCCCTTCTAAATGTCCCGTTGAATATCTTCTTGTCCGATGATGTAACAGAACATATATAGGACTAGTATACATTTGTTTGTTTATGTTCGAAATTCACCTGAATTAGAACTTCTGTATTGGTGACACGTTCAGTTTATAATTACACAAAATAATTTAATTGTAACTGGCGCTGATTATGTGATGATGTGTCTGCTCTTCTTAGGTGTTCCAACCAACTGCGAAACCTGCTGGTGAGATTCAGGCGACATTGCGGAGAAAGATCACTTCAAGACTGTGAATGCTAAGCACATCATCCACCAGTAAAATATAGTACAACAAAATGTATGCAATAATCGTAATGAGGCACGTTTCATGTTGATCTTCTAATCAAGTGATCATTTATCTAGCTGAAACATATCTACAAAATAAAATACAGATTATTCTTTGCCGACCATTCTCCAAATACAAAGGTTGCCACGCAAACGAGACTTGTACTGATTGGTTCTCGCGAGACCAGGACGCAAATGTTTCAACTGTTAATTTGTTATATAATCATTATGGCTGCCATTTGACAAACGCGGACCGCAACCCGTAATAAAAAATACTAATTCAAAATACGCTCTACACAAAACCGATCCTACATCCACAAAACCATCATATTTAAGACAATTCGGCAAACCACACATGTTAGCACCTTTCTTTCTTGTAATTTCCCAGCATGGTTTAGAAGTCTTTGGTGTATATTATTTTCCTTCAATGCGTACATCGTGTGTATGAATTATGCTGATCGTTGTAATAGCGTGTTTCGTGCTTGCTTCAATCTATGCTATGTGGTATGACAATTGATCCCACTCACATTTGCTAGATATAATATAGTTATCATTTAATAATTGTATCATTCCACGATAAACATGTTTGTGTTTACTGTTAGTGTAGGTTAGGTTATCTAATTCATTACAGGAATTCTATTTTTTGTTGGTAAACTTATTAAAGGATCTTTACCACATTCATTCTTTGTGTCTTCCTGTAGCTCAGGGTGTGGCCATTAAGCTTTAACATGACATGAACTCTCACACCCACTCACTCACTCACTCACTCACTCACTCACTCACTCACTCACTCACTCACTCACTCACTCACTCACTCACTCACTCACTCACTCACTCACTCACTCACTCACTCACTCACTCACTCACTCACTCACTCACTCACTCACTCACTCACTCACTCACTCACTCACTCAGTTAGTCAGTGTAGTCTGTCACTCACTCACACACTCACTCATGTCGACCAGTTACTCACTCACTCACTCACTCACTCACTCACTCACTCACTCACTCACTCACTCACTCACTCACTCACTCACTCACTCACTCACTCAGTTAGTCAGTCTAGTCTGTCACTCACTCATTCACTCCCTCATGTCGACCAGTTATTCACTCACTCAGTCAGTCACTCAGTTAGTCAATCAGTCAGTCAGTCTAGTATGTCTGTCACTCACTGACTCACTGACTCACTCATGTCGGCAACTGGAGCCGGACTCTGTTGGCTCCAACAATCTGCCCCCAGGCGCCTAAATGTCCCCATTGTCGCCTGCTGCTGCCCTGGTTGCAGCCCCACATTCTTCCTACAGATACGAAATTGCCTGTTGCTGTAGAATGGCTCACCAACTTTAATTTTACAACTGTAATAACCAAATATTGTATTCACAAATCACAATTGCTAATAGTCCAACTGATTATATTAGTGGTTCACTGATCCGTCCACTAAATCACTTGATAATTGACATATACCATCGCCATGTTGCATCCTTCACACAAGGTCAACATCATACCATCAAGATCATGATGACAATGTCCACTTACAGACACAGTATGTGGGTCAACCATGAAAGACGTCACACTTACGGGGTGGGGAGGTTTATGGTCAAGCATGATGTAGCATTACATGGGGTGAGCATTATGTAATGACTTTTGAAATGTTGGCTTGTATGTCGAACTGTAGATATCATACAGATTTTAGCATTAATTGTTCAGTATATTTTGGGGGAGGTTTCAACAGCATTCCACCAAAAACAAGCAATGTACTATTTTTACAGACTTATATTTTACATGTAAGAAACGAATCAATACAGACATACATCAAGTATAATAATTATTTTAGATGTATGAATTATAGGGAAGGTGTGGGAGCCTTTGTTAAATGGATGTAATTTGGCGATACATGCCAGCTTTACGAAGGGAGACTAGGGGAGAGAGGTCTTAGAAAAAGGTCTGCAAATAGCGTTACACACTTTATGGATAGCCCCTAAGGGTGTCGTCACCAAAGCAGTGGAAAGCCGTAATTAGTACAATGGACTCTCGCTATAAGGTCTCCTGGTGTCAGGAACACCTGCTTAAAAGGATCAACTTTGAAATACCCGTTCAGACCTACAATATTATGGAATGTACCCATGGATAAAAAGAACATCGGATAAGGTCAGTTCTTAGGCAGTGCAGTATCCAGTCCTAATGACTGCTCAAAGAGCTTTATACTTTACTCCCTGGCAAACCTGTTCAATCAAACACCATCTTGACTTCTCTGGGAAGCATTCAGCCACACTGCAATTATGCAATTAATGTGCAAACACTATTCGTACACAAATATCAACCTCTATCTATAGCTAGGTACTCATTCATACAGCTGAGTGAACTGGATATTAGTAACCATTTGACCAGGTTCCAAAGTGTTCCTTATAGCGAGTTTCCACTGACCGGTGACACACTCGCGATACACGTTGTACAAACAACGTGATCATTACGTGTTAATGACAATTTGCATGATTACATCCACTAGTGTGATGAGAACACATGTTAGTTCCTGCAACACCGCAGTAAGGGACTACTGACACATTTGAGAGTCCAACAGAGCACTGTGGGATCATATCGGCGGTCCAGGTGATGGCGGATCCAGCAAGGCTTTCTTCCTCGCCGTCTCCTTTGACACACTGTAGTGCAACTTGTTCAGGCGGTCCTGTAAATATACACAGAACAACACGTGTGAAAGTTTGATACAACAATGATATATCATGCTCGGCGTACATTTGTAACAAAATGAACGTTGTTTGGCAATGCAACTGTCTTTGGACATCTTAGCAATACAGTCGTCAATGTACGCATGTTTGTCAACTTCCACGCGAGTGGTTCAACTCGGTAAGACGCAAATCAGGGGCATCCAATCTGAATCAAAATTTGAATCGGGAGTCCACTGCATCGTTCATGATGGCATTCCCCCCCATTCAACAACGCAACTCGCTGTGTACGAGCCATCTACGAGGAATTGCGATTCAATGAGATTTGCATAACTACCTGGCCAGTAACAGCACGGCTTGATGTCGGATGAACCTACTTGATAATAACAACCTCAAAGTGCCAATCACTTCAAGATTAGCATAAGGGAGGAGAAAGAAGCAGAGACGGTAAAACTGTGGTGTACGGAACCAATGTTGTAATCAATTCTTCTATAGCGTATGGTCACAACTAGTAGAAGCGTGCAGCGTTTCACAAGATTAACCAATCAAACATGTATGATGACAAAATGTCCGGCAGACATTTTCTTCGTGATCACGCAGCCCTTGTAGATTAGGGAACACTATTTGCTATGTTTTCTTTGTTAGTTAAGATGGAGTTTCACTAAAGCATCTATTGGTAATTGCAAAACATTTTTAGTCCTTTAGTCCTTACTCTGAGTGCGCCGTCCGCCGTTAGCTGCCATATCTCAGCAACTTTTCTCTAATTTTGCATAGACATATCTTAGGGTGCTGCCACTATGCATGAGAAATCTGTATTTGATTGAATCATTCTATCCCCCAGGGCCCCCCAAACTGGTAAATTTTCACATTTTTCCTATTAAAAAAAAACTGTTCAATAAGTTTTTCTCTAATTTTGCCCAGACATTTCATGGGGAGTGCCAAGCTATCTGTATTTGATTGAATCATTCTAAGGGCACCTCAAGGCCCCCAAAAATGAGATGTTATGTAGTGTAGTGAGACTGGTTGCTTAAAGACAGTGTCCTTAAGATACTGCAACCCTAGTAGACACTACACAGGCTGCATGCCATGGCATTGGCCAGATTAATGATGTGTCATTGAGGGGCACTGGATTCTGCCATAAGGGCTGATGTACTATGGTAAACAGGCAGTTGCCAAAATACGGTGTGACCTACTACGGTGTGACTGTTGTCACTGTATACGCGTCTACTACGGTGCGACTGCCGTCACTGTACACGTGCCTACTACAGTGTGATTGTCGTTACTGTACACGTGCCTACTACGGTGTGACTGTCGTCACTGTACACGTGCCTACTACGGTGTGACTGTCGTTACTGTACACGTACCTACTACGGTGTGACTGTCGTTACTGTACACGTACCTACTACGGTGTGACTGTCTTCACTGTACACGTGCCTACTACGGTGTGACTGTCGTCACTGTACACGTGGCTACTATGGTGTGATTGTCGTTACTGTACACGTGCCTACTACGGTGTGACTGTCGTCACTGTACACGTGCCTACTACGGTGTGACTGTCGTTACTGTACACGTGCCTACTACGGTGTGACTGTCGTTACTGTACACGTGCCTACTACGGTGTGACTGTCGTTACTGTACACGTGCCTACTACGGTGTGACTGTCGTCACTGTACACGTGCCTACTACGGTGTGACTGTCGTTACTGTACACGTACCTACTACGGTGTGACTGTCGTTACTGTACACGTACCTACTACGGTGTGATTGTCGTTACTGTACACGTGCCTACTACGGTGTGACTGTCGTCACTGTACACGTGCCTACTACGGTGTGACTGTCGTCATTGTACACGTGCCTACTACGGTGTGACTGTCGTTACTGTACACGTGCCTACTACGGTGTGACTGTCGTTACTGTACACGTACCTACTACGGTGTGACTGTCGTTACTGTACACGTACCTACTACGGTGTGACTGTCGTCATTGTACACGTGCCTACTACGGTGTGACTGTCGTTACTGTACACGTGCCTACTACGGTGTGACTGTCGTTACTGTACACGTGCTTACTACGGTGTGACTGTCGTCACTGTACACGTGCCTACTACGGTGTGACTGTCGTTACTGTACACGTGCCTACTATGGTGTGACTGTCGTTACTGTACATGTGCCTACTACGGTGTGACTGTCGTTACTGTACACGTACCTACTACGGTGTGACTGTCGTTACTGTACATGTGCCTACTACGGTGTGACTGTCGTTACTGTACACGTGCCTACTACGGTGTGACTGTCGTCACTGTACACGTGCCTACTATGGTGTGACTGTCGTTACTGTACACGTGCCTACTACGGTGTGACTGTCGTTACTGTACACGTGCCTACTACGGTGTGACTATCGTTACTGTACACGTGCCTACTACGGTGTGACTGTCGTCACTGTACACGTGCCTACTACGGTGTGACTGTCGTTACTGTACACGTACCTACTACGGTGTGACTATCGTTACTGTACACGTGCCTACTACGGTGTGACTGTCGTTACTGTACACGTGCCTACTACGGTGTGACTGTCGTTACTGTCGTTACTGTACATGTGCCTACTACGGTGTGACTGTCGTTACTGTACACGTACCTACTACGGTGTGACTGTCGTCACTGTACACGTGCCTAATACGGTGTGACTGTCGTTACTGTACACGTACCTACTACGGTGTGACTGTCGTTACTGTACACGTGCCTACTACAGTGTGATTGTCGTTACTGTACACGTGCCTACTATGGTGTGACTGTCGTTACTGTACACGTGCCTACTACGGTGTGACTGTCTTCACTGTACACGTGCCTACTATGGTGTGACTGTCGTTACTGTACACGTACCTACTACGGTGTGACTGTCTTCACTGTACACGTGCCTACTACGGTGTGACTGTCGTCACTGTACACGTGGCTACTATGGTGTGATTGTCGTTACTGTACACGTGCCTACTACAGTGTGATTGTCGTTACTGTACACGTGCCTACTATGGTGTGACTGTCGTTACTGTACACGTGCCTACTACGGTGTGACTGTCTTCACTGTACACGTGCCTACTACGGTGTGACTGTCGTCACTGTACACGTGGCTACTATGGTGTGATTGTCGTCACTGTACACGTGCCTACTACGGTGTGACTGTCGTCACTGTACACGTGCCTACTACGGTGTGACTGTCGTCACTGTACACGTGCCTACTATGGTGCGATTGTCACGCGATTGTCACTGGTGTATGCGACAATCGTCGCAAGTGTATGCACACTGGCTAATTCCAGGTAGATGAACAGCCTCCCTTTAAGCTTTTAAGCTTAATTATGAACTCCACCTTCTAGAATGTGGTGTGACAACCCTAGATACTATGACACCCAGAGAATAAGAAAACAAACTTTTTTATGATAATATATTATTTAAAATTAATGGTTATAAAGATATTTATAGAGATATCGTCTTCAAACATAATGGTGTCTCCTCAATAAAAATGTTCACTCATCTAACTTCAAATTTGTTTTGTGAAAAGCAAATCTACCTAGTAGCCACCACAATATATTAGCTCATTGCAACACTAGTGTGGGTTGGACATAAGAAAGTATTAATTTTCACAAAAGAACGATAAATGACAGAAATTAATTTCCTAATGAATGTACTAATGCTAGCAGTGTGAACATATTTAAAAAATAAAAGTCACAGCTGAATGATGAAGACAGGGCTATGCATATTATATAGAATAGATGAATAGTTGGTACACATTTATGTTTCCTACATGCATGATGCAGGTGTCTAGGGTTGAGAGAAATAGGCCACATCAGGGCACAATGATTTTAAAGAAGGCTGAAGTCAATGTTGTCCAGAACATGATGTAAGAGAAAGAACCCACCTGTGCATTCTGTAGGATGTTGTTGACGAGCATCACTCTACGTCGAGCATTCGTGAGTTTCTTCACATAAGCATCCAGCTCTATTGGCACCTGTTCATGTTCACTTATCTTCTTCAGATCTGCCAACACATGGGAACAATAATGGGGGAACCAAAAGGCAGACATGGAGGGCAAAGTGCAATTTCAGTAATTTAGTAGTGCTCAATATTGTTCTATAGAATGATTAGTGTCTTGTAATGATTGCAGTCTTGCAGAACCTCAGAATTATTTAATTCTTGTATACATTCTATGCCTCCATTTCCAATATACAAATACAGCAATGAGAAGAATCGAGTAGCTCAAATCACTACTAACGTAACTGTTATTAACAAATCAGACCATACCACATTCCATAATAGTAATCTTTCCCAAACACTTTCACTTTGGGTAGCTCTTAGTTTCTGTTAAACTATAAGAAATGCAGTTGCATTATCTAAAAAATTATAATGTTGCATTAAGTACAGTAAAATGTTTAATGGTACACGTAAATACTAGTTAAATCGCCAAAATGAAATGATCATTTTATGGTAACTGTCACATGGATATGAAGTCATGCAGCCGGCAGGAGTTGGTTAACAGAGACGAGACCCTGCTTCAATTAGTACTCACCATCAGCTACACTATCTATGTGTCTGCGCAGATCAACCTGGCTCTGTCTACAAGAACACATACACTCTCTTTACATATATTTAAATGTATATACACCTGTATATATAATATATTATATATATTAGTCAGTCTGACAAACTCACCTGTTAATACAAATATGTCGTAAAATAAAAATTTGAAAACTCTTCTGTGAAAGAGATCCACATTGTAAATCTCTAGATAATTAGATTACTCTATCATCTATGTCTATGACAGAATCATCAACAAATGAAATAATAATGCTATTAATGGTGGTCGCATAATATTAATGGAAGAAGATAACAGTTTTGTGTAAATGTGCAACGTTGAGATTACCTTTAAGTAACAAGTAAGGTATCAATAATTCTTGTTTAACCATTATAGCTGAACTTGCATACTGATGCATACGTAAACAAAAGTTGACAGGTGAACGGAAAACACAATAAAACGTTCAAATATCGCCCACCTGACGGCCCTAACTCTTTCGTCTATTTCCTCTACGACTGGTTTCAACAGACCAACCAATCCGTCAGCCAGAACTGTGTCCTGTATGTCGTGCTGTGGCTGCGCCATGTTTAGTTTTCACGCGAAACTGTCATTTACAAACCGCTTTAATAATACAAAATGATCATTCGAGGCCACCTCCCACTGTTTACAAATTCGCAGACGCCCCATGCGGATAAAAGATGAATTATTCCTGCGGGCGTCATACACTAGGTGACGCCACTGAACTTAGATTCCCTGTGATACACTGGTGACTGATCTTCCCAGGGATTCGCTAGTAAAAGCCTAAGCTAGATACATACCACCATTGCCCAACATTGGTAAATTATTGTATTGCATACCCAAATTAATGTATTCTTTGTATAACTTTCATGTATTACACCTTGACGTGTGTTGGGTAATGAGTCGTGCCAGTAAACTCGTAAATTGTGACCTCGAGCTACTGCTACAAAACAAAGACAAAGTCCACACTACTCGTAGAAGTGGCGCTGCCACCGTACGCGGCTACGGTTGATTGGTGCAAAGTCATTCAGCGTGCAACCGTTGTTGGCCGAGCAGGGCAGAGTTGGAACACGTGGAGTAACAAGCGGGTACGATGGAAGGAGACTCATACGTTCGTCTACACAGCGGCATCCACCATGAAGCTCTGAGACGATGGCAGACGGTTAACACGGGTATAACCCCCTCCAATCTCATGTACCCCGTCTTTATAACGTGAGTGTCGATTCTCGGTAGATCGCCATATGTCAGGAACAACGACCCATCTCGCTAAACAGCGCAGCTAGGGTTCATCTTGCCTTATCGTGTTATTGTACACTCATAAATGGCAGTGTGTAATGTTATTAATGGGCATGGGCCATGGCCATGGATCCATAAACTTTATAAAGTATCCGTTACTGCTTACGGGGGGAGTTACGCTATTTGTTGACATTTTGAGACCCCTGTCACGCTGCTTCAAAGTGGGATTAATGCTGGTGTGTACATTGTACACCCCCTAAAATTATAGTTGTTTTGAAACTCCACTAAAATTATTAAAAAAATATTTGTTTTGACAAATATTGACCCCCCTTCATGTGACATACACATAGACATGTGTAATAATTGTTACTTGCATGTTTGTATTGATTCATTAATTAGATTGTGTATATATATATATATAATTATCAAATGTATATCTATAAAAATAATAAAAACATTATGTACATAGTAGTAGTAGTCGGTTTATTGCCAAGTAGCATTTTTAAAATGTACTTGGAATTTTGGTGTTGTGGCGTAACAACTCAAGTACTCTTTACGTTGGTAGTCTTCCATTGGAATACCATTGAACTACCCAAAACTGGCTACTATTTTGAACTTTAGCTCATATTGTTGTAGTGTTAAATCTGGCCTGTCAACACTCAACAAGACTCAGATCCACTTAGACTTAGACCTCAGCTTAGTACACCTTATCTGTTACATTGGCACATGCAGGGCTTGAACAGTTTCATTTGGTCCTCAATGTGTCGGTTCACCCATGCATGTAATTGAGTACCTGGCTAATGAGAGGATTGACAGTAATTACAGATGCCAAGTGTATAAGGTGATGTTTTACCACAATAATTGTATAAAAATTGAATGTTTCTGATAAAAAAATATTTGTGTAACTTTTGTGAATCAGTAAACATTCAACACAAACCACATCTGCCACATCAATAACATATATATAGTTAAATATAACACACTGTATGCATGTGGTTTCCCCCATTTCTTTGATTCAAGTTTCAAAATTTTATAAATATATCAAAATAACTTGTTATTATGTGAAATGGGCAGGAACAAGAACACCAACTGTTGTTCCCTCTGTGCTACTGTGAATTCTATTGATCAGGGATGCAAAAGATGCAGTTGAGGAGATAAAAAGTCTACCTAAACAAGCAAGGTATGGGGTCAACCGGGTGGTGGAGGCCTTGAAGCCAGCTGTCAACAATGGCCTCGAATCTGTCATCCTCTTTGGAGTTCCGTCCAACCTGTCAAAGGTATCCAACTACTGGTATTAAATATATTAGTCATGTAAAACGTCCACGAATGCCTGTACACATGCCAGATTTAAATTGCAGAAAAGAAAAATGCTGTTATCATTAATTACTTTTGGTTGTAGTATTACAGGTGTGTAGATATGATAACATTCATAATACAGTCAACATCATGCGCTCTCTCCCTTTCCCAAGTATCTCTCCCCTCTCTTCTCTCTGTCTCTCTCCCTCTGTCTCTCTCTCCCTTCCCTCCCACCCTCCATTCCTCTCTCCCGCCCTCCTCTCCCCCCTCTCTCTCTCCCCTTTGCTCTCCCCTGTCCTATATCCTTACTTTCTTCACTCTCTCCCACGCTCACTAAATCTCTCCAGACACTCCAAAGCTGGATATCATGGAATATGTTTGTCATAGATGCCATGTAAGAACTCACTGTGAGATATTTATAACTACAAAGGACCTGACTAGCTTGGTGTTTTTCTCAACTTTGGGCCAGCTTTATTTATACAAGTGTACTGTGAACATTGAACATTCAATTTAGGGTAAGATGAAACCTTTCATTGTAAGGGCTAGCCAGTTGTACTTAATACTGAACTTTGGTATGGACTACATCAAGTTTGTTTATTGTTAAGTTAATGATATGTTAGTTGAATTAATGTTTATCATCATGGAATGCCTCATTAATGCTTTACATAAAGTGTATACCGTAAGTCCTCTTGCAGTAAGCACTTCCACTGAAGTTATAAATTGTGTATTAAATAAAATTAATTATAAACATGTTATATTAACAACAAGTGAACAGTGTGTGCAGCCGTATTATAAATAATCATCCTCGCATACAACAGTAAATGGATGGAACAAATTATCTACTAATTGTGTAAAATTTATGCAATTTATGATTGTGCTCAAAATACTTGGGCAACTGTGCTTGTTCAGTTACCCAGAATCCTCCTCTTACAGGTGTTTTCATATGTAGGGATTACATCGAATAGAGACTGTTTAATATTTGATTGTTTTTACAGTTTTTGTGGGTGCAACTTTCAAATTGTGAACATTTTTTCATTCTTATTAAACACAATTTTATGCGATATATATAACATTCCTTCAACATACTTACTCTAGTAGTTAGAACAATATATAAATAAATTTTTATAAATGAAGAACATAGATCATACCTTCCAGGTTCATGCAGTTATAAATGATCGCTGTCTTTCCCAGGATGCAGTTGGCACAAACGCAGACAGTGCTGATAATCCCGTGATTGGAGCTATCCGTAAGCTGCGTGACGCCTTCCCTCGCCTTCTCATAGCCTGTGACGTCTGCCTCTGTCCCTACACTGACCATGGCCACTGCGGTGAGTAGTAACATAACCACACAAGCGCACAACAGGTGTTTAGTTAGACAGATACAGTTTGGTAATATTGGCGAAAATACATGGTGGTCAATCAGACTGACACGTTTTGTAATTCTGAATGTTGCTTACAATTATTTAAGTACTGTTTTGTGTTATTTTCTACGGAATGAATCTAATTGCACCATCCATCATGTTCTGAACTTCTAATTATTGGTAAAATGGCTTTCCAATGATCAATATCAATTGATCATTTGGTGTCACCTTGAAAAGCCAAATGTGAATATATTTTAGGTGCTTAACATTGGATTAATGAACAGTCATGCAGACCATCAAAAATAAACTCACACAACAGGAATCATTAGGTACTTTATAAGATATGATCTGTAAAATAGGCTTAGTTTTTGTATGTTTTCTAAAGGTGTGTTGTACATGTGTGTTTTGACTGTGGTCTCTGTTCTACAGGTGTGTTGTCTGTGTTCTACATGTGTGTTGTGTGTGTGTTCTGCAGGTGTGTTGTATGTGTTCTACAAGTGTGTTGTATGTGTTCTATATTTGTGTTGTCTGTGTTCTACAGGTGTGTTGTCTCTGTTCTACATATGTGTTTTCTCTGTTCTACAGGTGTGTTGTTTGTGTTCTACAAGTGTGTTGTTAATGTTCTACAGGTGTGTTGTCTGTGTTCTACAGGTGTTTTATCTATGTTCTGTATGCGTGTTGTGTGTGTTCTACATGTGGGTTGTGTGTGTTCTACAGGTATGTTGTGTGTGTTCTACAGATGTGTTGTCTGTGTTCTGCAGGTGTGTTATCTGTGTTCTATAGGTGTGTTGTATGAGGATGGAACCATCAACAACAAAGCAAGCATTGCAAGACTTGCTGAAGTCTCCCTCGCTTACGCTAAAGCAGGTAAACACTTGTATTTTTAACTTGTTGAATATGTTTATCACAGCAAAATAGATTTTAGTCCAGTTAAGCTTTAAGTAATTTTTTTTGACAAAATAGAAATGTTTTCAGCGCTTTCTTAACGAATATGTGTTGTGTTTGTACACATAAGGATGGTTACCTTCTGATGTGTGTTACCATGCTATGGATTAGAAAGCTCTTAAACTTGGTCATTAAGCTACGAAAAGAAAAGAAAAAAATTGCCAATTTATCTAATCAACCAGAAACACATATATAATCATATTGTACATTCACGTGAAGATTCCAACTTTAAGAATCGCATAAATTAATCCCTGTGCAGGAATTAAATAAGCTAATAATTTGTCTGATGGTTTTCCTGAAACTATGTACAAAAAGTTGCATAAATGAACCGGTATGCCATAGTGGATACTGGGTAGTTTTGTTTTTAGTCCTTTGGCTGAAGGTCCAAGGGACTACTGCCATCACTCTACGTCCGATGTCCGCCGTTAGCTGCCGTATCTCAGAAACCGTTCAGCAACTTTTTCTCTAATTTTGCATAGACATATCTTTGGGCACTGCCACTATGCACTAGAAATCTGTATTTGATTGAACATTCTAAGGGCTCCAAAGGTCCCCTAAATTTGCTAACTAAATGGTCTACTTTAGCAGCAGATCTAGCAGGCTTCCAGTCCTTTTGTTCAACTAATCCCTTTTCCCACAACATCTGTCACACCTCACTGTGGCTGGCTGGTGAAAGTGTGACTAATCTGTAATTGGTCACTGGCAGAGGCTTGGGTCACTGTGGCTGGTAGTGGAAAGTGTAACTAATCTGTAATTGGTCACTGGCAGAGGCTTGGGTCAACAGACACAGCACCCTCTAGACCCCTGGACAGTTGTGCCTACATTCTAAGGGGTTATCCTGAAACAACCACGTGTAACCTTTAGAAGAGTTGACATAGTTCCGCTATATACAAGAAATCTGTATTTGATTGAATCATTCTAGTGTCATCAGCATATAGTAGAACATACATTTGCAAGAAAATTTCTACATCATCATCACTAAGGTTGTAAATTTCACCAGCTGCCAAGTCAAGTCCCTTATAAGTATGACTAACAGTGTTCAAAATCATTCAGGTAAATAGCAAATAACAAAGGAGACAAGTTTTCTCCTTGTGGTAACTCTACATCACTCGAGAAGAGGGCTGACACAGCCCCCCAAAATGCAAAATGTTTACACTATCTAGTGATGTGGTTTTGAGAAGGGCCCTTGAGACTATCCCCTAACAGTAGATTTTGTGTATTGTACCATAAACAGAACACTATTCCCCTTCCCAAAACATGTCGCATGCAGAGTCTGTGTCTTGTATGGATATATATTTTTATGCAGTCGTTTTATATAAGCAGAAAGTTAATTGAAATTAGTTATTCTTAGGCCGCAGAAAAGTAATTCCCGGTTTCTCATCAATGCATGTATTTAAAAATATGTGCCACAACATTTTATTTTCTATTATAATTATTCCTCTAAATGCAAGACGTGGTGCAATAAGTGAACAGTAAACATGTCAACATTTTACTTCCATCATAACCCTTAATGATCTGTAACTATGATTCACCAAAAAAACATTTGATTAATAATTACCTACATGGTTGTTTGATTTATGCTGGGCAGAAACTGTTTCTGCCCGGCAGAAACAGCAACAATAGGAAATACATGCCATTGATAGGCAAACGTGTTCCATTTGTCCACCCTGCTCACAATAAACATCACATGAATGATAAAAGGAAGATCACTGCCACTTAACTTGTGGATTATTATAAACTGTTCTGCTACTGCTTGGTGGACAGTTAATTAGTGGGTCAAGTTCAAATACATCAGCATGTTTTTCACACCTGCATGGTAGTTTAGGCTCAGTAGTGTGCTGGCAGCTACTAAACCTATAGGCTTGTGTGAAAAGGATAGTTGGCAACTTCAAAGCACCATTGCATCCATTTAGCCAGGCAGCAGTCACACTGTCCCAGTGTCTGCTGCTATGTTTATATAATAATTATATAGGCTTAATGATCCCAATAAACCAATCTGTTGGCACAATGCCAGATAATACAACTAGGTTAAACATCTTAACAATAAGTGTAATTAGTTCTCTTGGGCTGTTTCTTTTTTAAACTGTTCAGTAACTTTTTCTCTAATTTTTCATAGACATTTCATGTGGTAGTGCCTGCTATTGTTTGATAGACTCCTGTTAAACTGGACAGTTGTCTGTAGGTTTTAAACTGTGTCAAACAGTGAGTCTACCTTTTGCTCTCAAATAATCTGTCCTCTTAGTTTTACACATAAAGACATAATCTAGCATAACTTGATAAGTTTTTGTAGCAGCACATTTGTACTTCCAGTGTATCATTGCAACATAACATACACACTGTGTGCCACATTTGAATGTCATGCATGTAATATTTCCATGCAGTCCATTTGCATATATAATGTACAAATTCAACAGCCGTTTTCTTAATTTTCACTTTTTGACCCCTACCATGTTCAATGCTCCATAACTTCGCCAATTTTTGTAGCAGTCATAATTTTTGAAACCGTGTAAAGCACCCTACCCAACCTTTACAAGAATGTAAGAAAACAATGTTGCAATTTTTCCGACTTACCACTCATTTGGTCAGGGGTCACATATAGACGTATTAGTCCAAAGGACTTCAGGGCCACTTGGCCCATTTTTTCATAATGTGGACTAAAAAAGATAAGTGAAAAATTTTATTATGGAGGCGCCATTAAATTAAATGTTAGACCAGAAGTGGACATGCACTAAAAGTATTGGAAGTGTTTATTTGACCCCAGATTATACAGTACAGTTGTCAATACAGTGAATATCTACAGCTCAATTATGACATAACAATATTGCCAGTTGTTAAAAAATAACAGATGATACATACATGTATTGTTAACTAAAATGTACAACATATATATATATATAATAAAATAGAAGTATTGTATAATGAAATTACGATATCCTAAACATGTCTGTTTGCTGTAAATAGACTGAAAGGGGGCCAGGGAGACTGCCACTATGACCATTATTAGCAGTCAACCCAGTTTGATAGTTTTCGACAAAATACATTTGGCTCATATAGAGATTTTTTTTTTTTTTAATGATTGCTGTGTTCGTTGCAGGTTGTCAGGTGGTGGCGCCCTCTGACATGATGGACGGCCGAATCCTGGCAATCAAAACAATCTTGAATGAGAATGGTCTTGGAGGAAAAGTCTCCCTTCTCGCCTACAGCGCCAAGTTTGCTTCCGCGTTCTATGGACCATTCAGGTAAATTTTGCTGCCTGTTTATATGTAAAACACCTTATTTTAAGGTGCATGTTAATCAGTTTTATTTTCCGACAGTTTCCCTGTGCCAAACTGTTACAATGTTTTCTGTCATGACATTCATGGATTCTCTCTCATGTTGTCAAGTATTTCCCAACTGTTTCAAATAATGTCCTTTCTAACCCGCCATTAAATATCTGTTCTTATATAGCGTAGTTTCCAGTCTGCCCAAAGCGCTTTACACTTCACCCCCTGGTAGACCAGTTCACACAAACTCCATCTCAATTTCTAAGGAAAGCATTCAACCATGTTGCAATTTCTGCACAAAGATTCACAAAAGCGCATCCATCATTGCCAAGTACAGTGTAATATTATTACAGTACTTAACTTATTTATTCCTATTACAGCAAAATTTTGTTTTGCAGTCATCTCAGTAATACATCTACCCCAGAAGTGTGGTCCCACTAGGGCAGTCCCAAATTGTTTTCATAATAGTAACGTATAGGAACTCACTGTATTGTCCCCAATAGCCATGAAGTGTGCAATGGCTTGACACATGTCTAAGATTAATTTCTCACAAGACATAAGTAGTACACGCTGTCATGGGTGAGCGAACATACAAATCGCATACATCTCACACGTGCAACTCTAAGATATGTAACACGCAGCAGACAGATGCAGCACATCTACCAAAAAGTTTGGCACTCGATCAACAGAAGATGGTAAATGACAAGAACTCATGACTCGAGACAGACTGCTACTGGCAACAGTACTGTCATTCGTGTTTTTGTAACTAGACAAATGCCAAATAAATTATTTGAGACGTGCTAAACAGACAATTATCCCACTAGCCAGACGTTGTCTTTGGACATTGCAGCATATCCTCTGTCTATGTTGAACCAGCACAAATAATTCAAGCTATCATAGTTTGCCACCAGTGTAATGGAGCAGAGCCAACTGTGAGTACGGAGGGAGGGATTCTCAAATTCGGACATCAAGCGCTCCCTGTAATGTTTTGACCCTTACTCGGGTGGTTATGAGACAGTGAATATCATGTTATTTCGACCATTTCTCTGCATTGTTAGGAAAGTTTGCATGATTATGGCATTACGCCTGACTTCGAGGATAAAATGAAAGCTGCTTGTCCTCAAATAAGAGCTTGAAATTGGCAGACATCTGGTGTCATCTCACAGCTAAAAGTACAATTAATTTCCACAAAGAGTCGCTGTTCACTGCGTATATCACACCACTTGGTGATGTCATAAAGAAATTCGGCTTGGATTATCACCTATACACTGATGACCCGCAACTTTAGGTTTTGTTTTGTCCTGGTGGAGACGGCCAACTGAACTCAATGGATCATCTGTGCTGTTGCCTAGAAGAAATTGGTGAATGGTCTCGGACCAATTTACTGAAGCAAAATGATCAGAAGACGAATCTCATGGTGTTTGGTACTAAACAGAAATTGCCACTGCTAAAAGACATTCGTATCACTATTGGTGACTCGACTATGATTTCATCATCAAGTGCTCGCAACCATGGCATTGTATTCGATCCATCCCTCAACACGACTAACCACATAAGTGCCATTTGCCGAACAGCGTATATGCACCTCCACAACATCAGTCGTATCAGGTGATACCTCACAACAGATGCGACTAAATCACTTGTGCATGCTTTCGTAAAATATAGATTAGACTATGGGAATGCGCTACTGGCTGGACTACCACATGACCACATTCACAAACTCCAGCGAATCCAAAATATGGCAGCCAGAATCATCATGTTCACTCCTCGCCGTGACCACGTAACTCCGATTCTAAAAGAATTACACTGGCTGCCAAACAAATGCCAAATCGAGTTTACAATACGTCTACATGTGTTCTGATGTCTGAACGGGATGGCACCGCTGTATCTGGCCAGTCTGTTAAAGAGACAATGTCCGGGATACACACGTTCATCTGAACAACATTTGTGTGAAGTGCCATGAACGAAGCTTGTCAGTTTCGGCAACCAGTCCTTTCATGTGATTGGCCCTCAACTGTGGAATGCACTGCCCATTGCTATTAAGTGCAGCGGAAGTCTATCAGCGTTCAGAAAGACACTGTTTAAAGCTTAATACTGCTCATATTTTTAACATTAAATTTCATTTGAGGACATTTTACTGCATGTCTTTTTATACATATATATTATTTTGCGTGCATGTATCAGTACTTATTTATATATATATATATGTGTGTGTGCGTGTGTGCGTGCATGTGTATGGTGTGTGTGGGTATATATAGGTATGCATGTATGATATATGTAAATAGATTTTATGGAAATTGCGCTCTATAAATATTAAATAAATTATTAGCGTTTTAAAATGAACGTTCACTACTAAAAATCTGTTTTCATGTGTGCTTTCACGTCTGCAAAAGGGGTGCATGAGTATTAGGCAGTGCACGTCTATTGGGAACAATACGGTAATCCTGCTAATATGATTACCTTGATATTCAAGTCACTTTGACTTAGTGTCGAGGGTGACCGTAGTAGTGAGGGTCCACTGGGTACACATGTACTTATATTGCACTAGTAGTGAGGGTCCACTTATTGCACTACAAATATGTTCATCAAAGCTTTTGGCTTTACCCAGACTTGACTAACACCATTTACGTGAGTAGTGCTTACACAATTGCCTTGATAAAATAATTTTAATGCCTTTGACCAGGCTGTTTTACCGTCACTATCAATGTTTACTAATAATTAATAATAACAACTACACTTGTGCCACTGTGTGTTTGTGTAGGGAAGCAGCTAAGTCCGCACCGGCGTTTGGAGACCGACGTTGCTACCAGCTTCCTCCTGGCTCCTCTGGTCTGGCCTTGCGAGCTGTGGTACGGCCATATTGTATCTCATTCTGTTCCCTGTAGACCTGTCTACACCATTTGCACTGTAGTTTTCAAAATCCTGTAGTCTTTTGCATTTCCGATCCATTTTATGTGGAGTTTTATACATTTGGAATGAACATTTAATGCAATAGTTGTGTGTGCAATAAAACAGACCTGTGTGAATATTGTTGTTTTAAATTTATTAACTATTAAGACTTTTCTTTATTATACACTAAATATTATTTAATATTAAGCCATGTGATATTTAACTGTATATTTTGTCGTAAATTATTGTGTTTATTCATTATACATTTTAATAGTGGTTATTGTTTTTATGTATATTTTTACGACTGAGTAATCCTCTATGGGTGGGTGTGGGTGGGTGTGCTTGTTTATATCTTATACGTGTTTGTGTATCTGTAGGAGAGAGATGAAGGACAGTGTACAGACATGTTGATGGTGATGTCAGGGTGACTTGTACATGTTTGTATAGGAGAGAGATGTCAGGGAGGGTGCGGACATGTTGATGGTGAAGCCAGGGATGGCGTATCTTGACATCGTGAGGCAGACCAAAGATCGCGTAAGTTTATATATATATTTCTCCTTCCAGTCAGCCTCTAGTCTGACTAAAGATGGTAATTAAGGCTGCCTCCTCATTTGTATAGCCCTTTGGCGTCAAGTCCATAGATATCTAAATATGTAGTGTGTAAATATTTTGTGATACGCCTAGTTGAAGGATGTGGAAATTCTTTCACAGAATGTTTCCTTTCAAAATACTGTTCTTTGAGATGCTACTTATGTAGCAGGGCTTGATAGGTTTTTAGCCACTTGCCCAATGAGAACTTTTACTTGCCCAGAAATTGTTAATAGAATTGATGTGGTTACTATGCATTTTTATTGTTTTTAAATATGTAATTCTGCGATAAATGAACACTGACATTCACCATGTATCTTTTTCTGCACACTCAACAGGTCCTGACAATTTTATCAATGTGACGACTTAATTGGCATTGTGCGTTTCATAAAATCTTCATTGTTGTTCTAGTGGTGATTGTTTTTATTTACATTTTTTAAGGCATGCATTATAATAAACAGTGATAAAAACATGCTGTGCCAATACCGTTCTACTTTCAGTATCCCAACTACCTCCTGACCCTGTTCCTGGAGTCTATTTTCACTATCACACAAAAATATGTTACTTTCAGTATTCCAACTTCCCCATGTTCTCCTTTCTGTATCCCAACTACCCTCATGTTCTATTTTCAGTATCCCAACTACCCCCGTGTTCTACTTTCAGTATCCCAACTACCCCCATGTTATACTTTCAGTATCCCAACTACCCCATGTTCTACTGTCAGTATCCCAACTACCCCCATGTTCTACTTTCAGCATCCCAACTACCCCCATGTTCTACTTTCAGCATCCCAACTACCCACATGTTCTATTTTCAGTATCCCAACTACCCACATGTTCTACTGTCAGTATCCCAACTACCCCCATGTTCTACTTTCAGTATCCCAACTACCCACATGTTCTACTGTCAGTATCCCAACTACCCCCATGTTCTACTTTCAGTATCCCAACTACCCCCATGTTCTACTTTCAGTATCCCAACTACCCCATGTTCTACTGTCAGTATCCCACCTACCCACATGTTCTACTTTCAGTATCCCAACTACTCTCATGTTCTACTTTCAGTATCCCAACTACCCCCTGGCCCTGTACCAGGTGTCTGGTGAGTATGCGATGCTGTGGCACGGGGCTGCAGCAGGAAGCTTTGAGCTCAAGAAGATTCTCCTAGAAACTCTCACCAGCATGCGTCGAGCAGGTACACATGGCAGCCAGTTTTCATATTGTGACCCTCCACAGTGAACTGGGTGTGAAGTCACACAGACGTGTTCTGCAGATGAGCCAAAAATAGTTGTCCTGGTCAAGTCTAGTAAATTTGGTGATTTTGACAGAAATGCACACCTTATAATCTCATCTTTCAATGTCCAGTTTACCTTCCTCGACAAATCATCCAAAACTAATAAAATACACGCATTTATGAACCTATATGTTACAGAACAATACAAGTCAAAATGGCTTGGTTTCTCAAAAGGACACTTTTTAAAGTTTGCTTCAATTTTAGTAATAAATAAATAAACACTGGTGGTTTTCAACAAATGAGGTATAATTTTGGAGCTTATTATCTGTGGAATCAAACAATCTACAAGGCTCCATTTAACACTTTTTCAACGTAATACCGACTCACTTTGCTGGGGCAGGTCACATTTTATTTCGGGTTTCCTGTTTCCTAATAATTGTGGACATTTAGGGGTGGTCTCAAGTCCGCAAAGTCCAAAAGTGTAATGCTTTTAGCATTGCTTCAAACCCCCTTCACCGTCAATACATATGTGATTTTAACGATCCAAACTTGCCGTTAACATAAATTTGCATTAACAAGTTTCCGTCACTATGTGTCACCACTATATGAGTTGATTTTCCCTGAGGTATGTTGTGATGACCCTCCCCCATGTAATGCTTAAGGCCAGACACGGCAGGTAGATAGGATTATTTTTTAATTTGTGCAATTTTGTGTGCCCAAAGTATGGAATGGATCACACTGAGTAGACTGTCTCATGGTCCAAACCTTGCCGTGGTGAGACGGCGTGTGTGTCTCATGGTCCAAACCTTGCCGCGTTGAGACGGCTTGTGTGTCTCATGGTCCAAACCTTGCCGTGTTGAGACGGCTTGTGTGTCTCATGGTCCAGACCTTGCCACGGTGAGACGGCTTGTGTGTCTCATGGTCCAGACCTTGCCGCGGCGAGACGGCTTGTGTGTCTCATGGTCCAAACCTTGCCGCGGTGAGATGGCTTGTGTGTCTCATGGTCCAAACCTTGCCGCGGTGAGACGGCCTGTGTGTCTCATGGTCCAAACCTTGCCGCGGTGAGACGGCCTGTGTGTCTCATGGTCCAAACCTTGTCGCGGTGAGACGGCTTGTGTGTCTCATGGTCCAAACCTTGCCGCGGTGAGACGGCTTGTGTGTCTCATGGTCCAGACCTTGCCGCGGTGAGACGGCTTGTGTGTCTCATGGTCCAGACCTTGCCGCAGTGAGACGGCTTGTGTGTCTCATGGTCCAAACCTTGCCGCAGTGAGACGGCTTGTGTGTCTCATGGTCCAAACCTTGCCGCGGTGAGACGGCTTGTGTGTCTCATGGTCCAAACCTTGCCGCGGCGAGACGGCTTGTGTGTCTCATGGTCCAAACCTTGCCGCGGTGAGACGGCCTGTGTGTCTCATGGTCCAAACCTTGCCACGGTGAGACGGCTTGTGTGTCTCATGGTCCAGACCTTGCCGCGGTGAGACGGCTTGTGTGTCTCATGATCCAAACCTTGCCACGGTGAGACGGCTTGTGTGTCTCATGGTCCAAACCTTGCCGCGGTGAGACGGCCTGTGTGTCTCATGGTCCAAACCTTGCCGCGGTGAGACGGCCTGTGTGTCTCATGGTCCAGACCTTGCCGCGGTGAGACGGCCTGTGTGTCTCATGGTCCAGACCTTGCCGCGGTGAGACGGCCTGTGTGTCTCATGGTCCAGACCTTGCCACGGTGAGACGGCCTGTGTGTCTCATGGTCCAGACCTTGCCGCGGTGAGACGGCCTGTGTGTCTCATGGTCCAGACCTTGCCGCGGTGAGACGGCTTGTGTGTCTCATGGTCCAAAACTTGCCGCGGTGAGACGGCTTGTGTGTCTCATGGTCCAAACCTTGCCGCGGTGAGATGGCCTGTGTGTCTCATGGTCCAGACCTTGCCACGGTGAGACGGCTTGTGTGTCTCATGGTACAAACCTTGCCGCGGTGAGACGGCTTGTGTGTCTCATGGTCCAAACCTTGCCGCGGTGAGACGGCTTGTGTGTCTCATGGTCCAGACCTTGCCGCGGTGAGACGGCTTGTGTGTCTCATGGTCCAAACCTTGCCACGGTGAGACGGCTTGTGTGTCTCATGGTCCAAACCTTGCCGCGGTGAGACGGCCTGTGTGTCTCATGGTCCAAACCTTGCCACGGTGAGACGGCTTGTGTGTCTCATGGTCCAGATCTTGCCGCGGTGAGACGGCTTGTGTGTCTCATGGTCCAAACCTTGCCATGGTGAGACGGCTTGTGTGTCTCATGGTCCAAACCTTGCCGCGGTGAGACGGCCTGTGTGTCTCATGGTCCAAACCTTGCCGCGGTGAGACGGCCTGTGTGTCTCATGGTCCAAACCTTGCCGCGGTGAGACGGCTTGTGTGTCTCATGGTCCAGACCTTGCCGCGGTGAGACGGCTTGTGTGTCTCATGGTCCAGACCTTGCCACGGTGAGACGGCTTGTGTGTCTCATGGTCCAGACCTTGCCGCGGTGAGACGGCTTGTGTGTCTCATGGTCCAAACCTTGCCGCGGTGAGACGGCTTGTGTGTCTCATGGTCCAAACCTTGCCGTGGTGAGACGGCTTGTGTGTCTCATGGTCCAAACCTTGCCGCGGTGAGACGGCCTGTGTGTCTCATGGTCCAAACCTTGCCGCGGTGAGACGGCCTGTGTGTCTCATGGTCCAAACCTTGTCGCGGTGAGACGGCTTGTGTGTCTCATGGTCCAGATCTTGCCGCGGTGAGACGGCTTGTGTGTCTCATGGTCCAGACCTTGCCGCGGTGAGACGGCTTGTGTGTCTCATGGTCCAGACCTTGCCGCGGTGAGACGGCTTGTGTGTCTCATGGTCCAAACCTTGCCGCAGTGAGACGGCTTGTGTGTCTCATGGTCCAAACCTTGCCGCGGTGAGACGGCTTGTGTGTCTCATGGTCCAAACCTTGCTGCGGTGAGACGGCTTGTGTGTCTCATGGTCCAAACCTTGCCGCGGTGAGACGGCTTGTGTGTCTCATGGTCCAAACCTTGCCGCGGTGAGATGGCTTGTGTGTCTCATGGTCCAAACCTTGCCATGGTGAGACGACTTGTGTGTCTCATGGTCCAAACCTTGCAGCGTTGAGACGGCCTGTGTGTCTCATGGTCCAAACCTTGCCACGGTGAGACGGCTTGTGTGTCTCATGGTCCAGACCTTGCCGCGGTGAGACGGCTTGTGTGTCTCATGGTCCAAACCTTGTCACGGTGAGACGGCTTGTGTGTCTCATGGTCCAAACCTTGCCGCGGTGAGACGGCCTGTGTGTCTCATGGTCCAAACCTTGCCACGGTGAGACGGCTTGTGTGTATCATGGTCCAGACCTTGCCGCGGTGAGACGGCTTGTGTGTCTCATGGTCCAAACCTTGCCACGGTGAGACGGCTTGTGTGTCTCATGGTCCAAACCTTGCCGCGGTGAGACGGCTTGTGTGTCTCATGGTCCAAACCTTGCCGCGGTGAGACGGCTTGTGTGTCTCATGGTCCAAACCTTGCCACGGTGAGACGGCTTGTGTGTCTCATGGTCCAGACTTTGCCGCGGTGAGACGGCTTGTGTGTCTCATGGTCCAAACCTTGCCGCAGTGAGACGGCTTGCTTGTGTGTCTCATGGTCCAAACCTTGCCGCGGTGAGACGGATTGTGTGTCTCATGGTCCAAACCTTGCCGCGGTGAGACGGCTTGTGTGTCTCATGGTCCAAACCTTGCCGCGGTGAGACGGCTTGTGTGTCTCAGTGACCCGGAGAGCTAAGCCAGCTGGAGCTTTGGCTCCTGATAGGGTTACCCAAGCGGGACAGGTCGAAGAGTAGAGGCCAGACAAATAGGGACAACCCTCTCCTCGAGGCTGAGAGGTTTGCTTGGGGCCAACAACCCCAACTGTAAAAGAAAAACTGTTACAGAAACATTCACGACAAACTCAAGAGAGCAAGATGGCTTGGGAGAGGTTGGACCTTCAAACAGATGCAATGTGACGCATTACAGTGAAAGCCGAGAGGAAGCTGTACGACCGACTGATGTATTGAAAACCAAGAAAACCACAAAGATTGCTACCTGGAATGTCAGAACAATGTATGAAGCAGGGAAAGCAGCACAGGTAGCAGTAGAGATGAAGAACTACAAGATAGACCTGCTTGGACTGTGTGAGACCAGATGGTTACAGTCTGGCCAAGGGAGACTTACAACGGGAGTACAGCTGTACTTGGGACATGGCGACGAGAATGCCCCGCCCACTGGGGTGATGCCTTAATGCAGTCCCAGAGATATACTGTTTCCAAATGCAGAAATTTGGGGGGAAATGTTTTTGATAAAATGGCCATCAAAGATTGCATAATGGATTTGATTACTTCATATCGACATGCTTGATGCATTAATAACAGTCATTTAGAGGTGTGTAATTGCTATAAAAGTGAACTTTATTTATACTATTTATGCATACAAAGGTATCATTATCTAGCAGAAACCCATTTTGAGTATCTTTGGTCAAAAATAATTTCACCTGGGGTGTCTGACCTTAACAAAATTTTTGACTTTGCACATTCATGCAACTGATTCTTTGAGGTTTCTTTTGTCACTCATCACTACAAAATTATTTTTGTGGTAGAAGATCAACATGCTAGTTTGCTTCTGAGTCAATGATCGTAACATGCCAAAATGTGGAGGGCCATCCAATGTGTGAATTTGGACACTATGCTTGGACACCCAACAGATATTTGTATGTGGTTTTGGACAGCTGATAATTGGCTATAGACAGTGGTGGATATTTGTGCATGAATAGTCTTTACACATTAATTGCAGCATGGCTGAATGCTTCCCAGAGAAGTCGAGATGGTGTTCATTTAGGTCTGCCAGGGAGTAAAATGTAAAGCGCTTTGAACAGTTTAAAGGACTGGATGCTGTGCTGTGTAAAAAAGGTAAAAGTTAGTTCTTATATAGCGCAGTATCCAGTCCTCAGGACTGCTCAAAGCACTTTACACTTTACTCCCTGGCAGACCTGTTCAATCAAACACCATCTCGACTTCTCTGGGAAGCATTCAGCCATGCTGCAATTTTTGTGTAAAGACTATTCATGCACAAGGTTCGACACCGCCACACAGGATTCGAACCAACATTCTCCCAGTCGAGAGTCTGGAGTTCTTACCACTCCACTGTGTAAGAACTTACCTTTGATAATTTAATTATTTTTAGGTAGCCGAATGTAAAGTCATTACAGTAGTCCCTTATATTATTGGAATACCTGTTGTTCTTGCCTGCAGGAGCGGACCTAATCATCACTTACTACGCACCTCAACTCCTTGAGTGGATGAAAGAGGACTAAGAAGACGCTATGTTGAAAGCAGTCATTCCCAACATGGCAAAACAACAGTTCTGAAGAGAGTTGTGGTATTTTATGTAAACTTCTGCCATTTATTGAGTTAGCCTGTTATGTTCCCGCTGGCTTACACCTGGAGCAACAGACAGTATTTCAGTATTTTCAATTTAAAATCCATTCACTGTGGCGCAGTCTGGAAAGACAACCACTCTACAGTTTGTTCCGTGGTTCTCCAATGAGTAGCGAAGCAAATGTGTAACTTCATAAACACTGACACAAAGGTAGTTATTTAGAGTTATTCATTTAAACTCATATAACAACCTTTGTGTTTTTAAATTGCCCATTGGTAGACCACAGGGCAATGGTCCAAGGAAGCAACTGACCACAGAAAGAGGGGACTGGTCCTCGGCAACTGGGAGGAGAAACTGTTACAATGCCTCAAAATTAGTACGATAATGTATTGATCCCGTAAACCTTGGCATTGTGAACTTTATGATCAAAGATGGCCACAACAATGACTATATGTTCGTTTAGTATTGTCCACTGTTGGGTATATGGACATGTCACTGCCACAATTACTTTACTATGCAGGAATGGAACAACTACGCAGGAATGGAACAGTACTTCTTATTAATTGTACTTTAAAACGTCTTTGTTTATCGTGTTTGCAAATTCTCCGTGTCCACACATATGGGGTCTGGTCAGGGCAGAGCTTCCATCACATTTTCTGATTTCTCTGTCATATTACATTTTATTTCCTTATTATATTCGTGTAATGTTTATACTTTCTTCTCTTGCATTATGAAATGGTCACCAAAGCTTCACAGACATATCGATGTTGTTTTGTTTATATATTTTGTTATCCGGTGTATTGTTGTAATCAATGTTAAATTTTCACTAGTTTTGTTGTGTTTGTTCTTGTGTATCTGTGGATCATTGTTTACAGTTACACGCTTGCAAAAACCGTAATTTACAATGTATGGTTTTGGTTCACAAGGGTAGCATTAATCATTTATCATTATAATTGGTTGTTGCATGTGACCAAATTTATTTGATAGTTTCGATTATCCAAGCAATATATACAGGATATCATACAGCAGGGTTGTAGAGTTTAGACTTTATATACTGTGTTATGTGTTTTTATTATATCTACGGCAGTGCAAAACATATATAATACATAGCATTTTGTTACTTATCCTACCATATTTGGTGTCTTACAGCGATATTGATGTTACTATGTTTGCACATGATAGTAAGAACAAAGACTGGATGCTTCAGTACTTTATTGGTAAGTGCATGCTTTAGTTTATGAAGTGTGTATTATGAGTGACTCGGGCACAGGTATACCGAAAAAGATCGCAGTTGGTTTCAATTGAGTTTTGTAAAGTCGCAGTTGAATGTCTGACACCGTGTAGATTAGAATTATATTGAACTTGTTGTTGCTGCATCATTTTATTGTGGTTGTATTAGCATATATTTTGCAAATAAACATTGTTCAGTGATTAAGATTTTTCAGTTTAGTGTTATATATATCTGGACAACCTGTTTTATGTGGTATGCATGTGCATGTATGATCTAAGGTTTAAGTCTCAGTGTATGTGTGGTGGTACCTATACACAGCTGCATTTCTTGACCAGTCTGAATGAAACTTTGAAATTTTATCTGGGGACATAGCTACATGGAGTGAGATAATTAACTATATTAAAGGTAAAGGTATGTTCTTATATAGTGCAGTATCGTATTCTTGGGACTGGGTTCAGCGTGGTTGATATTCCTCCTCCAGTCTGTCCTGTTTCCTTTGTCTTATTATTCCATCTCTCCTTTCCAAACTCACTGAATTGTGTCATATTACCCCACTCTTGGCCTACCCTCCCTACACCCTTTACCTTGTCTCCTCAATGTCACCTCTACTCTCTTTCACCCCACAAAACATTGTCTTACTGTCTTAATCTGGCATCATACACTTTCTCCGCTGTACTCTCACATCTTCACTCTATCTAGTCTACTAGTGAAAATGCACGTCCTCCATTTGTTGGTACCTACACACTGATGCACAGGATGGTTTCCCGGATTATTCATATTAGTTGACATCAGTTTTCAGGGGCGGATCCTAGGGGGGGCACAAACACCTCCACTGGCTGCCGAACCAAATGGCGTAGTAAAAATTTGGTCGCTGCTGCCTCGGCTCGACTGGTGATATTGGAAGACGGGGTGCTGTTCAAAAATATTCACCGGCGCATCACTGTAACTTCTATTACTTATTATAAGCTACTTTTTATAACATGAACGGAAGCACATTTCAAACGGTCTAGGGGGGGCACGTTTACTTGGGTCCATTGTAAAAGGTCTGCGGGCACACCTAAGGTCTAGGGGGAGCACGTGCCCTCCAGGCCTTCCTGGATCCGCCTATGGTTTTTTGCGATATCACAAGTTACGTAAAATGTCTGCAATAAATTAGCGCTCTTTGGAACAATTGTAAATAAATGTGCATAACTGTAAGAACAATTGATTTATGTCTGTCTTGAGGTGCAATTTGTATGACCGATAAGAATCCTTAATCGAATTTTAAAAAGGAGGTGTTACTTTTCTTTCAAAGGGTCGTAAATTATTTCTACAGAAATAAAATGTTATCATACACCCACAGTCCCACACACACTTACTAGCTCGATTATAGTTAGATTCTGTCAGACAGTTGTACATACAAATAGACTCCATATCTCCATTGTAGTTCTCTTCTTTCTAAGGATCATCTCAAAATGTTGTCTGATATCAGGCGAAATTACCTTCACTTGGGGAGGGGGGTCTGAAGCAGTTTTATCTGGCATTGGGCATTAATATTTTACGCTTCTTACCGATATTGTTAACATATTGGTAGGGGGGGTTGAGGTCAGATTAAATTAATTGTGTCTGATATCGGACATTGACGTTCTGAGATGATCCCCAAGGATCGTTCTTTTTGTAGTAAACCACGATTTGGCATCATACAGCAGCACTGGTCTTATCTTTGTCTTGTAGACCTTTGTATTATGAATTGTTGTTTTAATTAGTTAGGATGGCAGCTGACAGAAGGTCATCTCAGTGCAGCTGATGTAATATGGCAGGTGCATTGGAAACCTGGCTAGCTGCCAGCATTGGCCTGGCTATCCAGGGGTCAAGCAGGCCTGGTTATCCAGGGGTCAAGGTGGCCTGGTTATTCAGGGGTTAAGGTGGCCTGGGGACTGTTTTTGTAGCATTCTTTTACGCTCATAAAGCCTGATTGTTTTAATTTTATTCACTCCCCTGTAATATCCATAATTAAGAACATCCAAAAACTAGTTTTATCAGTCATTTAATTTTAATTTGAAATACAATATACAAAATGTCATATACCAAACTATCTTCTATCAATAATTCCATAACCTTCTATATACACATCGGGTATGTGCTAATATATCTTGTCTATAAAATATTTCCCAGTACCCTGGATAAACAAAATGCACATGCTTTTTAACCGAAAATGAATGTGTTTATGATTTACCTCACCAACAAAACAATGTTGATAAACTTGGAATGTATAGCTGTAGGCATATTATACACAGTTACCCTAACAAGCATAATTTATATATAATAATGAATACCTCAATTGCCTGATGTTATACATTATGATTGTGAACATATCAAACCTAAAAAACTTTGAACATGCAACGATATAAACCTACAATGCTTGAAACATGGAACACTATAAACCTAAGAAACACTGAACATGTTAATTAATTTGGTAAGGTATATTTTTTTCGTATGCAGTGATACACAACACGCACACAGCAAATACCTTGTCTGCAGCGCGTTTTATTAGACATCTTAAAGATAATAACAAAACGGTGTAGGTCATTTTTGGCTTAAAACTTGGGGGTGGGTCACTCCTAGTTCAAGACCTGGGGGCGTTGGTCAGTTCTGGTCAATGCGTGACATTTCTCCACCTGTGTGACAGAACTACTGAAAGCCTTCCACACGTCGGTGTGTTGGAAGCAAACAGTGCCTCCTGCACGAAGCTTCTGGGATTCCTGAAACAGCGACAGCGCAATTAGATTTTGTTTCAGGGAACATGAGGTAAAGGTAAAAGGTAAGTACTTTATATAGTGCGGCATACAGTCTGTAGGACTGCTCAAACTTCACTCCTTACAGGTCTGTTCAACTGAACATCATTTCGACTTTTTTGGGATGCATTCATCCTCGCAAGCCAGGGCTGTTTGTCATGCAAAACTAGCCCTGGCTGATCCCTTGCGCGAAGTGCGGAAGTTAGCCGTGTCAAACTAGTAATTGACTTTGACTTTTGCATCACCCGTGAGAACAGCCCCAATTTGAAGACGGATAAACGACTTCTGGGAATCCCAATATATAATGACCCCTTCGCCCATTAGACGATAAACGACTTCTGGGAATCCCAATATATAATGACCCCTTCGCCCATTAGCACGAGCAGCTGAACGGTATTGTGTATTCGAATAATTGCTTTTACTTCCTAAACACTGCATGTAACACAAGCCATGGTTGGTTGAAATTAGTTTTATTATGACCACCTGACCTGCCGACATCCACTGATCTAGTAAGCGATTTCATAGGCTGAGCTTAAATTCAGAGTTTCGCAAAGTGATCAGCCCGGGGTACTGCTGGCTGGCACTGGCGTAATCAGCCGCAGCGCAAGGATGGATGCATTCAGCCATGCTGCAAATACTACATGAAGAGTATTCGTATACAAATATCCATGACTGTCTACAGCCAGGTACTCATTCATATAGCTGAATGAACTGCAGCAATGTGGAGTGAACGAACTTGCCCAAGGTTTGAAATGGCAGCACAGGATCCGATTTGAAACAGGAATATCTTGATTGAGAGTTTGGTGCTTTAACCACTGCGCTGTGATGCCCCAGACGGAGAGATGTTAATGTGTGTAATGAAAGATATGATAACAGCAGGATATATAATTATGAATAGAAGGATAATTGTCAGACTCCCAATTAGCCAAAAATTTACCTGTCCACTTGCTACCTGATGTTGCATTAAAATGTATACCAGTCAATTGAGTTCTTTAATTACATGTTTACATAATTACCTACATCGGAAAGTTACTTAGTATATTTTTGCTACACTATAGAAATTACTACTAGAGTAATACTGTTTGAAAACAAAATTTTAACGTCTCTCCAAAAGGCAGATTATACATAGATACAACAAATGAGACTCAGTAATATATAAAAGCTTTCCCCACTATTGATTTGAGTTTTGAGCTCTGTATGGCAACATAGTTAGATGTTGACCTAATTACCTGTCTGTTAATGTCTCCGATGCAGACTACAGAGATGGTTTTGTCGGTGGTCACGCACCACTTGGCATGGTCGTGTGGCTCATTAAATGCCACGGTCCCCACTCGCAATGCCTTGATGTTGAACACCTGAAGTAAACATGGTGTGTTGACATTTATTATTTATTTAAATTTTTTCTTTTTTAATAACTTATTTGAGAAAATTGTAAATCCACACTATTTGTTTCATACATAGCATTCTGAATGGAACAACCTAATATTCACATTAACCAAAAATAAATATATTATAATCTTATGTAAGCTATCAAATAAAAGCCTTGTGGATTTAGGATAATAATTATTTTTAGTGACAAAGTTCTTTTCAAGTTTTGACAGTCATCAATATGGTTTCTAAATTATCCTATTATTGGAGACTGACACATCTTGCATGCACACCTATATAAGTAATTGTGTATGTACACACAAACACAGTGTGCACAAACAAACAATACACACACTCACACACGCACTCTCATACAGGCACAAACAAACTCAAACACATACCCACACGCTTTCTGTCTCTCTCTGTCTCTCTCTCTTTCTCACACACACACCACATACACAACAGATGACTTGGAGTACCCTTCACTGCACCTTGAACTGTCCCGAGCAGTTGGAAGGAGTCGGTTCCTTGCCATTCTGCCAGGTTTCCACGTACAGTGGACTACCAAGGTAAGGGGCTACCCACGCGTCGTACAGATCTGAAACAAAATGACCACACAATAACAGAATCAATGTCTATACTCCCTGGCAGTCACATTAAATCGACCACCATCTCAACGTCTCTGCAAAGCATTCAGCCATGCTGCAATTACTGTGCAAAGACTATTCATACACAAGTATCCACCACTGTCTATAGCCAGGTACTCATTCCTACAGCTGAGTGAACTGGAGCAATGTATAATGATTTTTATCATTATACGTTGTATATATATATATATGCCCTGTCTCATTATGGTTCGGACATGTTATGATGGTAGGTGTTTTCAAGAACTTGTGCCGTTTAACTTTGTTAATAACAATCATTGTGTATTGTTCATATTAGAAGTTAATATATTGGCCCATCATAATAACAAAGTTTCTGGCAAGTAACGTTTTGCTTTCATGTGAAGATGTTGAACAAATACACATTACTGTAGAATGGCCTACATTATGTAATTAAAGTAGTTTTGTTGCTCTCCTCCTTGTTCCCTGCTGTACAGGGGTGAGGGTCAGGTACAGTATAGCTGAACCACTCTCTGTGTCTCCTCCTTGTTCCCTGCTGTACAGGGGTGAGGGTCAGGTACAGTAAAGCTGAACCACTCTCTGTGTCTTTTCCTTCCATAGTTTTCTGTCCATCACTCCCTCTCTCCATCTTTCATCCTCCCCTGATCTTATCATGTCCCTCCTCACACAGTCCTCCCATCTCAGCTGTGGCCTTCCCCTTTTCCCCTGTCCTTTATGTTGTTCTGCCTCTGCTCTCTGCTATTTTTCCAGCATCCATCCTTGCCAAATACATTTACATATTTATACAGAATTACATTAAATATTTATAGAGACTACACAGATTTATAGAAATGTATATTTTCAATATTCTTAGACTACATCCACACACATGTAAAAAAAATTCCCATAAACCAAACATGTCACGTTTGTACCCTATAGTATCATTATCTTGATAAAATAAAATGTGTCAAACCTGCATCAAATTTGCGATATTTGGCGAAACTCAAGAACTTGTGCCCTCCCTTTGACTGGAGCACAACCGAGTGGTTCCACGGTGGCTGCTTGACGTGTTTGTCTTGCAGCACCAACGCCATCTGGGGGCTCGTCTTGGCGAAGTCACCGGGCATGTTGTAGTCATACACCCATGGCATATTGTACATCAACTGCGTGCCTTTAAAAACAACATCAATTTCACATATAACTACCAATTTTACTCATTAATAATGTCATACATGGTAAGAATATTTTAGAGATTAAAACTGCCTCATTTTTATTGCAGCAACAAAGCCTTTCTAAATAGTAAACTCAAAAATGTATGGGTAAAATATTCAAAGTAGTAATTATATTTTATAATTTTATTAAAAAATGAACTAGTAATCATCCTGCACTCTCGTAAGACTAGGGATCTCCACCCGGTGTCGAAGGTCAGTTGTTGGCTGGGCAGCGTATGTTGTGGCTGTAGAGGCCGATTCATGAGTGGCAGTCTTTATTGCATTTGCTGCACTTGAAGAAGGCACTCTTGGCTCTGTACTCAGCCTGGGTGGTTTTCTGCGGTTACGTTTTTCTTCTGCTAGCCTTTGGAGAGTTTCCATGTGTAGTTCCATGTGGATCAGAGTCCAGTTGTCACTTGCATACGTCCTTGAAGTGCAGATGGGGACGTCCTGCAGCTCTCCATAGAGAATGTCTTTTGGAAGTCTCCCATTGTCCATCCGATGCACGTGGCCAAGCCAGCAGAGGCGACGTTGCCTGAGCAGGATCACCAGGCTCACAGACTTGGCGCTTGAGAGAACCTCTGTATTGGGGACTCGGTCCTTCCAGGAGATCCCAAAGATGTGAGTGGAGTACAGCATCCAGGACTTACTGCTGTACAGAAGTGTATGCGGCATGCAGGCGTTGTACACTGTCACCTTCGTGTGCTCCGTCAGCATTTTGTTGTTCCAGACTCTCTTTGTAATCCGGGCGAGCGGATCTCCCAATCCTTCTGCTGATTTCTGTTTCTAAGGAGAGGTTGTCAGCAATGGTGGACGAAGAGGTGGACGACCTCTAGCTCATAATTGTTTATGGTGATGGCTGGAGGAGTGATCACATCCTGCCCCATGATGTTAGTCTTTCTCAAGCTGATTGTCAATCCCAAATCCATGCATGCCTTTGCAAAGAAGTTCATGAGGTTAAGTAGCTCCCCTCTGTATGCGTGATGACCGTTGCATCATCTGCAAACAGAAAGTCTCTGATGAGGGCCACGTGCTCCTTGGTCCTTGCTTTTAGGTGAGACAAGTCGAATAGTTTTCCGTCAGATCTCGTGTGCATGTACACTCCCTCTGTCAAAGATCCAAAGGCATGCTTCAACATAAGGGCAAGGAATATCCCAAAGAGGGTTGGGGCGAGAATGTTTGACGCCACTGGTAATATTAAAAGTCTTGGAGGTAGAACCGTCGTACAGGATTGTACCTCTCATGTCATCGTGGAATGACCTGATTACGCTGCAGAGCTTTGGGGAGCATCCTATCTTCAGTAGGATCTTGAACAGACCATCCCTGCTCACAAGGTCGAAGGCTTTGGTAAGACAAGTGAAGGAGACATCCTGCTGTCTCACAAAATATTAAAATTAGTAATTAGATTTTACAATTTCATTAAAAAATTAACTAATCATACAATATTCATAAGACAGTGTGCATAAATAATTTAAACTAGTAAAGTAAAAATAGAAGTGAGAGAAAAGGAAAAAAATGTTATGTTAATAACTAATTCTACACCTTTCATAGCAAACACTGATTTTTTCTTCAGTCCAGCATATCTGCTGATTCCACGATACGCTGCTCTGTCTGCCGTTCGTCTCCCTTCTCTCACGATGTCGTCTTCCAACCAGTCGCTGATGTCCTGCTCCCATCTTCTCCTTGATCTTCCCCTTCCTCTCTTTCCCTCCACTTTGCCTTCTAGGATTGTTTTCTCTAAGGAATTATGTGTTTTGATGTGGCCAAAATAACTCAGTTTTAGTCCTTTTATTCTATTCAGTAGTTGGCAGTTCTTTATGTATATTTTTTTAAGGATCTCTGCGTTGGTTGTTCTTGTTATCCATGGCACTCTCAGGACTTTTCTGTAACATTTAATCTCAAACGCTTGTATTCTTCTCATGTCTTCTTTGTTCAGTGCCCACGTTTCGCTCCCGTATAGAGCTGTTAGGAAAACGCAAGTTTTTAAAATTCTTATCTTTGTTGGTATGTTTTGGCCTTTCCATACATTTTTCAGGTTATTGAGTTTCTGCGTTGCTATGGCTATTCTTCTTCTGATCTCTGATGATGTTTTGCCGTCTCCTTGTAGTCTTGCTCCAAGGTATTCGTTCACATTTTCAACTTACTCCCCGTTGATTGCAATTTCTGTTTTTTCAATGCATCTGTCAGTGTCCATGATCTTTGTTTTCTTCACATTAAGTAATGAGTCCTTTTTCTCACTGTGTTCTTTTACAGACATGATTAGGTTTGTTAGGCCGATTGTTGTAGTGGACAGGAGTGCGGTATCGTCTGCGTATCGTAGGTCTCTGATTCTATGTCCATGAATATTCACATCATCGTATCTTGTACTTGTGTCATCTAATTCTACATCTCTCATTACGTCTTCTGTGTAGAGATTGAACAGGTATGGAGATAAAATACACCCTTGTCTTACATTGATTACACCATCATAAACAAAATCAGTTATGTACATTTTCATAGGAAAAAACGGCAGTGACATCTGTAAAGAAACAGAAAAACCTAACTGGACATACCAATGAGGTCAAGCTGGTCATAGTTGTAGGTGACACAGAGGAAGGTTTGTCCGTACATCCTGCCCGTGTGGGGGTACGCATAGCTCTCGTTGGCCCAGGGGGGTAGGTGGGGTACGCTGTGAACCAGCCAGAACCCACTCGACTTATCAAAGCACACATCACCTACAACATGCACAAATATAAAAGCATTGTACAAAATATTTTAACAAATTTGTATTTACCATTGTTCACCAATAACCCATGTACAGATATCTTCTTAATAACAGTTCAAAATGGTTGCTTAACTAATTACTCCGAATGCAACTTTCACTAGAACCATATCCAGCTACTTTAATTACCTATGTAATAATAAATACAAAATTTTAATATAACTGATTGTAGTGTGAATATAATCATAAATTGATGACTGCCTAAGTATCTGAAGAGGTGGCGTCATGTTAAGTTACAAACCTTTTGTGTGGCCATAAGTGAATGACGTCTCTTTGCCTGGTTTCTCATCATTGTATAGGGCATACATCACTTCCTGTCAAACAACAAAATGTACAAATAAAATTGTAATGTAATCACTAGATATTCAATAAATCTAGACATTTACTTAGACATTTCCTAATAAATAATTATAATAATAAATTAAATAGCTCTGTATCCAGTCCTTAGTTCTGTTCAAAGCGCATTACAAAAAAGTTCACAATTATATGTCACTCATTTAGGTAGTGAAAGCGATTGTAAAAAGGTGTGTCTTCAGCGGCATCTTAAACAATGCAATAGTGTCACACTGTCTGACTGACTGTGGCAGATTGTTCCAAAGTACAGGGTCTGCTTTGGAGAACGCACGGTCTCTGAAAGACTTGAGGCGTGTGGTTGGTACTGTGAGCAGACCAGCAGAATTCGATCGGATGGAGTGTGTGGGCTGATATTTAACAAGAAGCTTGGAAATGTATTTCGGTGCAAGTCCGTGGAGTGCCTTGAAGGTGATCAGGAGAATTTTAAACGTAATTGTTTCTTGGATGGGAAGCCAATGGAGAGATTTCAGGACTGGTGTTACGTGCTCATGTTTCCTTGTTCGTGTGATTAAACGAGCAGTCGTGTTCTGAATGCACTGCAGTCTACGTAGCTGACACTTGTTAGTTCCAAACAGCAGCGAATTACAACCATCCAGTCTAGAAATTATAAATGAATGGATGATTTGTTCGGCAGCCCCTGGCATAAGAAATTTGATGATTTTACCAACATTTTGGATTTGCAGACCAGAAGATCTACAGATGGCACTGACTTGTTAATCCATTGTAAGTCCAGCATCAAACATGACCCCAAGATTTCTGGGGGGTCACTTGGGCATCTCCAACGTTGATCTTTGTTGTTTTAGGTATCTTTCTGTGCAGCGCCTCTGACTTAAACTTAACAGTTGTAATCACCCACATTGGCCAGTCAGCTGCCAGTCTTGAAGACAGGCAGACAGATCTCTGACTAAACCCCTGCAGACTAATGTTACCTTAGACTTGTCATTTGAGTAGATCTGCCTCAGTGTGTATTCCACAGCATGTTCTGTAGCATTGATCGGCGTTTTGCTCCGACTCCAAACTGGTGACTCCGAGTCCATGTAGTAGAATGCGATGCCTTCTCTGACCTGGTCATCTTGACCATAGCGCAACCTTGGCAGCTTGTACACAACAAACCTGCAAGACACACAGTAAAAGTAAAGATAAGTTCTTATATAGTGCAGTATCCAGTCCTTAGGACTGCTCAAAGTGCTTTACACTTTACTCCCTGGCAGGCCCGATCAATCGAACACCATCTCAACTTCTCTGGGAAGTATTCAGTCATAATGCAACTATTCATACGCAAATATCCACTACTGTCTACAGCCAGGTAGTTGTTGATACAGCTGATTGTACTGGAGCAACATAGAGTGAACGAACTTACCCAAGGTTCGACAGGGCAGTACAGGATTCGAACCCAAGACTCCAATGCCCTATTCACTGTGCCACTCCACTCCACAGTACATTAGTTGGGGAAACCTCCAAAAATCTCTTACCCGGTAATCCATGAATGTAATTTCTTTTGTCATGATAGTGGGCATTCACTGTTGTTATTGTAAATATTATTTGTTTGTTTGTATGTTTGTTATTTACAATGTTGATAAATACACAATTTCACCACAGAAAACATTCATGCAAAAGTATCAGATTAACCTTTTTATCTACATTCCATTTGTTTATATTCCATGGAAAGTTCTATTGCAACATACATATAGATCATACTTAAAAAGCAATGCTGTATCGTGTCAAGATTATAAGTGGTTTTCCCGTTGATTTTTGATCCTAAAAGGTAGTGGCACAACAGGGTATATAGGAAAACTCTGCAAAAATGATCTAGGACACCTAAATGGGTTGTGGCAGGATGCATGAAGGTGGACTCTCAAAAATGGTTGAAGTTTGGTATTGGTGCAACCATACATGGAACAATGGATGCATTGGAATAGACGATGTGACAACAGTGTACTACAGATATATAGTAAATATAATAATTTGGATGATTATCGTGAATAATAGACTGGGCTATCAATAGTAATGACAGTTAGTAAATAGATCACTAGGGCAACTTGCATTGGTCACATAAAAAAATCCTATTTACGGATTTACCGTTTTGAATCAATTGCATATAAGACCATGTTATGGATATCCACAATTCCATGATAATACTGGTAGTGCAATACTGTCACAAGTCATGACACTATCGCAATAGTATTTCAATAGTAATTACAGCTATCACAATATTGTCACAAAGTAAAATTATCCCCAATAGTCCAAATAGCCCCCAAAGCAGCTGTGAGATGGGCGGTTCTCACCCGTGCCACGCGTATAGTGGGCAGTGTACGGTATCACAAGGCACTTCGTCTTGGACATTCGCTGTATGTTGTGTAACACTTCCTCGTTTGCTTACCATAAGTTTAACTCGAAGTTGAGCATCAATAAAACCTACGTAAGCCAGTCGGCAAAGCAACTAGTATAAGTAATTGTCAAGGAGAAATGCAGTAATCTCGACGATTGGGTAATTACCCATTTTTAATTAAATGAGCTCAATTTTTTCAAAAATGCGTTCTTTTGTGTTCGTTTCAGAGGACAGTACGTACCAGTCCACCGGATTCCCGGCCATGTTTTTGCAGGAAATCTTCCCATGGATGTCGCCGAACAGCTGAAGAATTATCGCGACACCGAATAAGATAGTTTGTGTCATTTTCAACGACGCACCCACCGATTGCATGAGCGTTGACGAGTCTTCGTGAATGTAGCATGGACGCCCACTAATTGATAATGATGGCAGAACTATAAATAGCTCCTGGGTAAGACTAGGTCTTGCAAGACTAGGCCTAGACCTCTTGGCCTAGCGCGGGCCTGGGAGTGGGGATGCACCCCGGATGGTTATTTGTGTGACCCACGGGTGGGGGTGAAGAGGAAGGTCCCAAGGGGGGTGTAGTTGCACGGAGGTTTTCAGTGAGCCTCTAGAATGGAGGCAGTGGAGGTCTCGTGGGAGTTTTTGGTGAACCTGCAGGCAAAAAATTGCACCCCCAAAAATATATTATATATACTTTTAATTTTTGTGATAATAAAAATATTAGTATATGTCAATATCATTAGTGAATGCGATATTATATGAATGTATGCAGGAAATTTATTCACACTAATTTAAAGTGCTAATATTATATTCAATGTCGCCAGTTAGGCCCCTATATGCACGTGCATGGTAATGTGTTACTCAGGAAATTTTAATGTGCACTGATGATGTAAAAATTAAGCTGTTCAATATATTTTATTCGTGAATGTATATATCCCAACTCAGGCCCGTAGTCAGGGTTCACGGCATTCACGTGAACCCCCTTTTTGTGAACCTCCTTTCTCCAAAATGTGAACCCCCCTCAAAATTGCATCTTTAAAATGTGAACCACTAATTGTATTCCATATTTCTCAAAAGTGTTAACACCCACCCCCTCCTAAAAGCTGCTGGATAGTGTTCAAGCATCACAAGGAATACCAAGAAAGCCTGATTTGTGCAGATGATAAAGGGAGAACCCTTATCTATTATTAAGTGATCATCACTGAATGTATGAGAGCCTGGCTGAGGGTCTGTCCCCAATGTCATGTGTGAAAAGGGCAGTCACTAGAGGAATGTGTGTCAAAGAACCATTGCATCCAATTAGTCTTGCAGAAGGACTTCACACTATCCCAGGGTCTCCTGTTATAAAAATGCACAGGTAACAAATTATACACAAGAAGCCAGTTTTACACCAAATGTAAAATTATGATTCCTAATTGTAGTCACTCAGAGGTGACAGATGCAGACAAAATACTGGTGAATGAACAGGGTGACGATGATTTAACAATTATGATCACATAAATTAAGCCATATAAAATAATTCATTATTTCTCATCAGAACTCAAGTGAATGAAAGGTGCGGCTTTTTATTTTTAGTATGCTGATTAAGGTAACTACCGACTGTCAAAGAGGCTATTCTCAACAATCAACAACTTAAGATGCTTAGCGAGTGTATTTCCTACAAGCTGCAAACCTGATAGACGAGCTCATCTGGCTTAACACGAATCATAATTTTCAACTATTGAGCTGGAATGCGAATTTCACTGAATAATTGTATATTTACTTGTAACCAATACAAAATAAAGTTTACCTTCACCTATTTTAAAATGTGCATGCTGGTGAGAAATTGTGTAATTGTGTGGCAGTATGGTTGCCGAAATACTGTGGTTGCTAGTTGCATGTTTGTAGATCTCAGAAAGGGGAGCCTTATCGCTGATGAGGAGGCAAGAATGTGTGAAGGGCCTTTATTATCAATTATTATGTCCATTTTGTGTTCCGTATAGTTATAAAATACAGTTTCTGTTTCCTGGAGCCAGTGTGGTGTACAGGATATGGCACTTGACTGTTTGACACCTAGAATTTAAATCAAATTCCACAATAGGACAATAATTGTTCTAATCTTCTATTTACCGGGCATGTTTTATAAAGGTTTGTTAATTTACTAACTTAATTATGTTTATGATAAATTTTGGAACTTTTGCACATCAGATGAGATAAATATAATGTATTAATTAAGTGAAAACCAGATTGTAAATGTCACACTTTAACTGTTTATTCTGAAAAATAACTTGGACACACCCACACTCCTCAGTGTCTCGTTTATTATATTAATATGATCATATTCAAAACAATTGTACACTCTGCGAAGTGTTTAGAGTAAATAATCCAGTTATATTAACAACAAACTATCACTGCATGTTGGCTTTTATGAATACAACTGGGTGTAAATTAGGCTTAATCAGGCAACAAAATGGGACCAATCTCCACAGACCACATATGAGTCCCACTTTGTCTGAAAACGCACCCCTCAAAACGACCTCGTTATGGGCCTGCTGGGGATGCTAATGTGATGTTTGTATATAAGATGAAAGAATATAGATAAAACCACCTGGTCCACCAATCACACACCCACTTCATTGTTCTTCCAGTTAGAAATGTAACCTCCTGCATTATGAGCCCCACGTGAACATGTGGGGCCCTCTGCATTGTGAAAAATATAATCCCACATGAACTTGTGGTGCCTCCTGGAGTCTGAATTGGTAAAATGTGAAAAGCTGGCTACAACTACGGTGGAATCACTGCTTTTAGTATCCACAAATTACATTGTTATAACAATGTGTTCAGAAGACTACTTTGATTACCGAGATATTGCAGCGCTTCAGGCATGTGTTTGCAGAAAGACTTTCCAGACTGTAAGGCAGTCATTCAAAATCTTTTTTACAAATTCATGAAATGTTGAGATCAATCGGAAAACTCTCTAGTAGTAGCTGTACTAGGTACAGACATTGGGTTGATCTCCAGGATTAGAAGACAATGGGTTAAGTCCCTATACGTACACAACGACCTTCTGCAGGAGCAGTGCCAGTGGTACTGTGTGGCTATGTGCTTTCTTATTTTTTCTTATATATGTATACTTTTTAGTATATAATGTGCTTCTACTATTAATATAGCTGTTAACTGTTGTATCGATATATATGACCGATATATATATCACTATATGTTTTTGTGTCTGAAATAAGCATTGAATTGAATTATATAAAATTTCTCCTGCACAGACTGTTCATACAGCTACTTTAAATAATAATACTATATTTTATAAAGTGCTACAACCATTAGTGTTCGCAGTGCTGTAGATATAAAACTAGCAGATAAAAAATAAACATATTTAACATACAAAAATACATATAACTTAAGATGATAATATATGCTAGAGCTGTTTAGACAGTAATGAATTATATTAAAGCAAAGTAGTTTTTATGTTAAAATAAATATATACATTGTTTACTTATGATAGATATCAACATCAATCAGCTAAGGTAAGTTAAATAATTAATGTATAAATAGGAATACATTGATCTGATGTTTTATATATATATATATTGGCCTTCAGTCATGCATTTACACATGTCCAGTCTTCGATTAATTGCTCAAGCCTAGTCATTACCTACAGCTGTTACTTTCAGTTTCATATAAATGGATCAACACCAGTAAATGAAATGAGTGTTCCTATCCATTACCTATTACTTTCAGTTTCAGATAATTGGATCAACAATGGTGAATGAAATTAGTGTTGCTGCCTATTAACATCCTACTTTCAGTTTCATGTCATTGGATCAATATTGATGAATGAAATAAGTGATGCTGCCTACTGACCACTTACTTTCAGTTTCATATCATTGGATAAGCAGTGGTGAATGAAATGAGTGTTGCTGCCAACTGACAATTTACTGTCAGTTTCATATCATTGGATAAGCAGTGGTGTATGAAATGAGTTTGGCTGCCTACTGACCACTTACTTTCAGTTTCATATCATTGGATAAGCAGTGGTGTATGAAATGAGTGTTGCTGCCAACTGACCATTTACTTTCAGTTTCATATAATTGGATAAGCAGTGGTGAATGAACTAAGTGTTGCTACCTACTGACTTCTTCTTTCAGTTTCACATCATTGGATCACCAATGGTAGTTTAAAGAGTGTTACTTTCAGATCGTTGGATCAGCAATGACTAATGAAAAAAATGTTGCTGCCAGTTACCTCTTACTTTCTATTTCATATAATTTAATCAGCAATGGTGAATGAATTATTAAATAAATATTGCTGCCTCTTAGGTCTTACTTTCAGTTTCAGATCATTGCATCAGCCATGGTGACTGGTTGTAGAGTGTTGGTAGTTGTGTCCGGTGTCGTGGTTGCTGCGATGGCGTATGCTCTCTACATACCAATGCCTGAAGGATTTGCAAAGCCGTTGAACACTCGTGTCATACTTACAGTCACAGAAGTCGCAATGAGTGTGGTATGTAGACCAATTACATAACATAACAAATTAATTAGCATAAATGCCAATCCTCTGGATGGCGCTGCATACACACAGCATAGGCGGATCCAGGGGCTAGGGGGCATGTGCCCCCCATTAGAATTTTGTGTGCCCATAGACCTTTTTGAATGGTGGGCCCACGCCCTCCTAGACCCCTGGAAATGTGCCCCTTTTCAGGTTACAACTATAAATAAGGTGAAACTACACTGGTGCTGCACAATTTCAAGCCATGCAGCGACAAAAAATTTTCAACAGTACCTTCCCGTCTTCTGATGTTTCCAGTCGATCCGAGACAACAGAGAAGCTGAAAAGTTACAGTGGCGCGGTTGCAAAAAATGTTCTACACCATTTGGTTCGGCCGCCAGTGGAGGATTTTGTGTCCCCTCCCCAGACTACCCCCTCTTGATCTGCCCCTGCACAGATGTAGAAGGTTTCGTGGAGTATTTGTAAATTATGTTGATATTGACCTAAATTTTAAAAGCTTTTCTAACATAACGTAAATGCTTCCCATTATTCTGTGGTCCTCATGACCTCGAAACAATTGCAGAATATATGCGTAATGTGGAGATCGACCATGCCTTTGATCTACTGATATTACACTAGCTTTTGTCACACAACTACCTGATAATACAATTTATTTAACACATCACTAACATTTAGTTATTGTTTCTGCTTCTTCAGTTTCAGTTGCTGGAAAACGTTGGCATTGCAAATGCAACTTACTTCATGAGACAGATGGAACACTTCACGAGGAAGCCTCATCCTACACTAAAGGTGAATGAAATTGAGTCATGTTGGATATTAACAAAATCAATGTCTAATCAATCATGACTGGTATTCAATCAACTGTGGCTAATATCCAGTCAACTATGACTGATATTCAATCAACCGTCCTTGACTTATATCCAATTAACCATGGCTTATATCCAATCAACCATGGGTGAATTGATCCAGTCTATCATAGCTGATATACAATCAGCTGTAACTTATATCCAATCCACCATTGTTACGTTTAATTGTGTTTGCAATGTTCTACATATCTTGTATGATTGTACTGTTACGTAAATCTATATCAAATACCGTGGAATGAGCACATGGACCACAGCATTGTTTTTGATGCGCACCTAACAGTAAACATTGTTATATCAATCTTGTCATGCTTAATGGTGCATGTTTTCAAACATTATCACAATTACTTACAAAATTCTTAATCAGTGATCTGTTAACCTTTAATTAATTACGCCTCACAACTGGCCTCAGGTATGGAATGCCTGTATCTGTGTGTGAATGCTCTGTCTTGCATGGCCATCACACGTGTTCCAGATAGAAGAAACCCAGTTTGATGGAGTGAAGGTTCTCATCTACCAGCCTAGGACCGAGGGAGCGACTGACCGGCCGGCAGTTGTCTACTTCCACGGCGGAGGATGGACACTGGGCAGTCCAGGTTAGTCCATGTTTACATCTTAAACCAAGGTTGTCTGTTCCGTTAATTAGTTTAGGGTGGTAATTATTAGCAGGAAATTAACTGAATTATTTGTTTTGAAAGCGTGCACCAGACATCGAAGGACCTTCCAATTAACCCAGCTGGTGACCGCAATTTTGCCAGTAAACTATGTTTATTTGTTTTGTTTATAATTTGAATGTTTCAACTCCTAAATGTTAAAATGGTCTGTTGAAAATTTCAAATGTTTCAGACTTAATGGGCGTCAGCTAGTTAGGGAGAATACAGAATAAAGATTTTGAAACCGTTCTAGTGTTTATGTCTAAAGAGTACGATAAGTTGATGTTTCCACATTGAAAAAAACCGGACATCGACTGATCAGAGAGGTAACACAGGTAAACGTAACCTGTTTCTTCCTTGTTTAAGATCTCGCTGATGTCATCACTGCCAGACTTGCTGAAGGAGTCAAAGCCACTGTCGTGTCCGTTGAGTAAGTCTAGAAATGTTCACCTCACCAACACGTATCCTTACAATGTATGTACACTAAGCGCAAAGTGAAGCTATGCAACTTCCAAGCAATATTTGTCTGGATACAGCTAAATTAATTATGTTTAATGATGACAAGGTGTATATTTTGATGTGTATAATAATTTCATTTGGCATTCCCAATTTAAGCTGGTGAGAAATTTGCTTTTAAAATCATGTTGTCTCATAATCATTAATTTATATGCAAAATTGAAATATATATAAATAGCAGAGAACAAGTTTCATGTTTACTTGCTCTGCCTACATGTCATTTCACGCCAGAGAACTAATTTCATGTTTAGTTAATTGCTCTTCCTACAGATATCATTTTGTGCCAGAGACCATGTTTGCTTGCTCTGCCTGCAGATATAATTCTTGTGCAAATGTAACCGGCAGGGTTACTGAGCAATAACTAAATTATTATTAATTTTAATCTATATTATTATACCAAAATGATATGTACTCTATTGGTTTTATTTGCTATTACGCAGTTATACCCCATGTCACCAGTGTAGCATATGCTGCCTGGGAAAGCCATTAGGTTCTCTTCCCCTGCGGTGTCAATTTCTCGAGCAGTCACCAAGTGAGGGTCATACCCTGGTCACTAAGCCAAGGTTATGTAAGAGACGCCATCACAGAGTTTCCAAGAGAAGCTGGACAGACAGCTCTCCAATGTTTTCCCACGAGGTTTCGTGTTTTAACAGAAAGAAAAACACAAATGAAGATGTAAGACAGTTCATGGTGTGATTGCACTGAGCAGTGCTCAGCTAGGCGCTGTGTTAGACTGCAGTTCCCAGTTGGGGTTTTATTTGGTATTTTAGATTATTAACACAATAAATGATAGTCATCATTTAACCGTGTTGCCTGTCTTCATGGTAAATCACCCGCTACACAAAGAACACATTTCATGTTTCCTTGCTCTGCCAACAGATATCGCCTTGCACCAGAGAACAAGTTTCCAGCAGCCTTTGACGACTGCGTAACAGCAACTAGATACTTGCTGAGAAATGCAAAGGACCTTGGAGTGGACCCCAGTCGGATTGCAGTGGCAGGTAAGATGACAGGACAGTGGTCAGTTATAGTGAACCCAAGTAGCCAGGTCCATCCTTGCAAGCCAGGGGGCACTGCTGACTATGCATATTGACGTGTCAAAATGTGGATTTAACGTTGGGTGCGTTAATAAGTCATTTTACAACTTTTTAGATGTTTGTATTTTGGGACCTACAAATGGACATTTGGCTTTAATTGCATGTCATTACGTCTTGTCATTGGGTGGGTGTGTAATACCAGGCATTTCCTTGATTTGCTCTTTGATGCTGCAGTGGTTCCTTGAATCATGGAACAAAAACAATTTGAATGAAGCACAAATGATTCAGTATATGTGTATACATCGCTATAGCTATCTGATATTGCTCTCCTCCTTGTTCCCTGTTGTACAGGGGTGAGGGGCAGGTGCATTATTACCCAACCACTCACTGTGTTTTCTATCCATAGCTCCGTCTCTCCATCTTTCATCCTCCCCCGATCTTCTCATGTCCCTCCTCACACAGTCCTCCCACCTCAGCTGTGGCCTTCCCCTTTTCCCCTGTCCTTTGTGTTGTTCCGCCTCTGCTCTGCTATTTTTCCGGCATCCATCCTTGCCAAGTGACCTGCCCATCTCATCCATCCTTGCCAAGTGACCTGCCCATCTCATCCGGCTTCTCAATAACCTTCCTGTCAGGCTGCATTGCATTCCAACCTCTTTTCTCAGGTCGTTCATCCTTCTTTTCTCTACTCTTTGTTCTTGTTATTCTTTGAACCCAGTTGTTCTCGCCTCACAATTGGTTTTCTGAAAACAAACATCCTTTAAATAAAGAATAGCTTGAACGTTCAAATCAAGTGTTGGCCAGTGTATCGGAAAATATCTAATCATCTAACTAAGCAACAATAACATTATGGGAAAACCCTGAAGATATTAAATTAAATTTATATGGGTATTCATTTCAGGAGACAGCGCTGGTGGCAACCTCGCTGCGGCAGTCGCTCTCAAGTTGCGCGACACGATCTCTGACCTGCCAAAGATCAAACTTCAGGTGCTTCTATACCCAGCACTTCAGGCAATCGACTTCCAAACGTCATCTTACCGCTTCATCATCACGCCGATTCTGACACGCTACAAAATGACTGTCTTTTGGTTGAAATATGCACAAGGTCACGCGAGAAATATTGCATCTTTGCTAGCCAATAACCACACAGCTCCTCATGTTTTGGAGAAGTTGCGCCAGACTCATTTAAACTGGTCTCGCCTGCCGACAGAGTTCAACACAAAACCTGTGGAATCACGTTGCAATGGCTGTGGAGATGCTGAGTTATGGGCGGAAATAGACAATTTTTTCATGAATCCATATTTTGCGCCTCTGATGGCAGATGACCTTGAGAACCTGCCATCTAGCTATATCGTTACAGTCAACAACGACGTACTGAGAGATGACGGAGCAATGTATGCAGACAGACTGAGACAGGCTGGCAACAAAGTCACTCATAAACACTGGCATGTTGGCTTACACGACATCATCATCTTTGCCGAGACTATCATCCCAGAGGCAGATCAAACTCTTGATGAAATTTTGAGATTTCTTGCCAACAATCTCTAAAAAGCCTACTGCCAGAAGCTTGAAATGTAGTTAAATACACAACCTGTTTAGTTCAGCGTATCTGAAGAAAATGTACAGCTTTGCATGGACAGTTTTTTCAAATATATCTAATTGACATAAATGGAATACATTTTGTGCGTGCTTCTTTGTATCCGATTTTATTATTTTCATTTATTGTGGCTGACTTGAAACCCTGCAATTACTGCATAAATATTAATAATGTATAATGCCTTTCAGTCAAGTACAAACTGCTAGGGTTGATACCTGTAGAGCTTTGCGAAAATGGATCAGAAAGCTGAAAGACTCCTCTCGCTCCGTCTCCAAAGGTCCGACGGCCCTGTCAACCTCATCAGCGTGTGTGCGCCAATCCTGTGCTCAACATCAGAAGCCAAAGATGCATTTTATGGAAACCTGGAATCCATCATCAGCCAGATACCGCCACAGGAATACCTGATGCTGTTGGGTGACTTCTACGCAAGTGTGGGTGCCGACAAAGTCGCCTGGCCAGTCTGCCTGGGAGATCACGGATTCGGCAAGTTAAATGAGAACGGACAGCGACGTCTTGAGTTGTGCTTCTACTTCGACCTCTGCATCACCAACTCCTTCTTTCAGACAAAGCCCTAACACAAGGCATCATGGAGACCCCCCGATCAAAGCACTATGACATTATCTTTTCTGGATCCATCATCCCAGAGGCACATCTAATTCTCGAAGAGGTTGGGAGATTTCTTCCTAACAATATCTGAATTGCTTATAAACTGAAATGTAGTTAAATACGCAAAGTATTTAGTTTAGTGTACCTGAAGAAAGTCTACCGCTTTGGATGAATTGATGAAATGTAGGCCTATTTAACTAACATCAAAGGAATCAATTTCGTTCATGCTTCCTTGTATCAGTTTTCTCACAAATAGTGGCTGACATGAAACCTTGCAATACGTGTGCACACATATTAACATACGTATATCTTCATCTGGAAAAACAGGGTTCCTGACGAACGTAATATGTTCAACGGTTGCCGCATCTGAGCTGAATGGTGCATATAATGAGTGTCCCATTTAAAAAGCCTCTGGAAGTGGTGGAATGCTGCTGAATAAATCGTCAAGTGTGGCACGAGTACTCTACTCGAACCCCTCCCTACACGTGCTTCTCTGTCAACGCTGTCCAGAGAGAAGGGGACGCCAACATCATCACACTTTGCAAGAACAACGGAGACAGGTCTCTACTCATCTCTCCTGTGTGTGTGTGTGTGTGTGTGTGTGTGTGTGTGTGTGTGTGTGTGTGTGTGTGTGTGTGTGTGTGTGTGTGTGTGTGTGTGTGTGTGTGTGCCCATTTAACTGACATAAACGAAATCAATTTCGTGCATGCTTCCTTGTGTCAGATTTGTTCACAGTAGTGGCTGACATGAAACCCTGCAATACGTGTGCACACATATTAATATACATATCTTCTTCTGGTGAAACAGGGTTCCTGATGAACGTAATCTGTTCAACGGTTGCCGAAACTGAGCTGATTGCGTACGGATAGTGAGTGGCCCGTTTGCACAGAAAACAATCTAAAAGTTTTTTATAATAAAAAAATTCTAATATACAGTCTATGCGTGCGTTTGTGAATTACTGCACAAGGGATGAGCCAATGTATTGACCCAGATTTGCTCGGAAGGACTCCAATGAAGGAGAATTAATAAGCCTGGCTGGAAGACTGTTCCGCTGGCGCAGTGTTCTTGCATGGGAAGAACTGTTAAACAGGACTGGGTGAACGATGCGTTCCTGGAACAATCTCCATCTTGTTCTGCCGTCGCATATGGTGTAGAAAAGGATCTTGTTGGTGTTCACTAAGCTGGTGTTAATCTTTTTTAACATAATGAGGCGGTTGTGCTGTCTTTTGTTCGCGAGAGGCTCCCGGCCATTGCAGTGTGTTCAGCATGCTCGTAACACAACTCGGGGTCTGATCATTGTAGTTGTTGAAAACACATCTGGTTACCCTGCGTTGCACTTTCCCCAATACCATGCATGATGTCTTTCTGACTGGTCAGATCCCAGACTGAAAGCATGCGTACTCGATGACGGGTCTGACCACGGTCTCGTATGTAGCCACCGTGACGTTAGTGGGGCATTCACGAAAGTTCCGCCTGAGAAAACAGCTCTGTTGCCATCGTTAATGGTGGCCCGGAATCAATGTGTTTGTTCCAGGACAGGTCCTCAGGGATGGTCAATCCGATGTACCTGCTGTTTGATGTTGTTTTCAATGGCTGTCCATGGAGGCTGTAGGGTGTTGGAAGTATAGTTTTCTTCTTTCTTTCTTCTTCCGTTTGGGACAATGCAAATTATGTTGCATTTGCTGTGATTGGAATCCATTTGCTGTGTTGTTTCACAGTGTTCCAGCGACAAGAGGTTTTGTGGAGTTGCATGCTGTTCCAAAAATGATGTGTTGGTCTGCAGGTGTCTGCATGTAATAGCCCTGTCTACACTTGGTCCCAACACGTAAACAGCTGTGCTAAGCGGTGCAACCAGAGACTGTACCAACTTGAGATGCTGTGAAGTTTCCAGATCGACAGAACTATACTGGAACTTTTATACAGGTCAACAGTAAAAAGCATCCTGCAATTCTGCGCCAAGTTGTGGTGCCCATGCACGAAAGCCAGTGACAAAAAGATCATTGGAAGAATTGTGAATAGAGCCCAGAAAATCGTATTCAAAAGCCTAACATCAATGGACGATATCTGCGCTGGAATTGTCCTGGCTAAAGCAAAATCAGTTATGAAAGACAAAGATCACCATTGTCCAAGTGTGCCAAGTTCCTGCCATCGGGAAGGCAACTGCGTGCTTATATACAAGGCAATGACGAGCCGAATGAGGTGTTTCTTTGTGCCAACGGCCATAGTAGCCATTAACAGCAATTAACTATTGAGATAATCTGACTGAGACAATATATTAAATAAATTATGATTTGTGTGTATGATGTTTTGTATCGAACTGTCCATGAAGTGCATACCAAATTCCTTGTAAAGGCATAATAAACTATATTATCTTATACGGTGACAAAATGCGGTACTAAATTGCCGCGCTAACAGTTATACCTTTTTCGCGCTTACATTTATCCGGGCGTTAAATAATATCCGGTTGACGTTTCTGCGCGTGCGCGTATCTGGGGAATGCATTTAGCACCAGCTACGACTGCCGCGTTTTAATTTATCCGGGCGTTATGTATGTTTATATGTACATATATATTTATATATGTCTATATATACACATAAATTATAAAATGTTTGCTTCCCACAGACATACACAATTTCTGTCGTAAAACAGTTTCCTCTCCACGCACACCTCACGTGACTTGCTCTTATACTTTGTCACAAATCTGAAACAGCAAATTATAATGATGTACTTTAACTATAACGCTCGTATTACGTCAACAAACGAAACATATTTAACTACTGGATATTATTTATCACTACGTGATCTACTGGTGCCAAATATGATGCCTTGAATATGCACATAAACATCACCCGGATAAACTTTAACGCCCGGATAAATGTAAGCGCGACACCGAGCTTATTGCTTTTATTGATGACATCCACTAGAGCGGACATGTCGGGATCGCTCGCCGTGGCAGTGCGCACATCGTCCCATATGACCGACTTGATGAGTTCCGTGGACGTGGACGTGCAAGTCTGTGAGCAGCGAGGTGGCGCCGGATCGTCGCGGGATCGGAGAGCTGCCGCGGCCACGTCATCGGGCAGGTCGGGAGTCTCGGCGTCGCCCACCAGGTGTCGTGATAGGGAGTCGGCGACGGTGTTGCGGACGCCGGGGATGTGGAGCACGCGAAACCGGTACCGCAGCGACTTTTCCTTAATGTTCCGCAAGCGAGGGTTTGGGATGTCGTCGAGGGCGCGGTCACCCAGCACCTTCAGTAGTGGCTTGTGGTATACTGCTACCATGAGGTCCGAACATCCCAGGGTGAAATGTCGAGCCTTGTCAAGGGCGTCTACAACTGCCAGCGCCTCGCCCTCGATGGTGGCATAACGTGACTCAGCGCCGTGTGTGAAACGGCTGCCCATCAGCACTACTTTCCAGCCCAATTTGCAGCAGAACGGTCGGACACCAGCGCAGTCACAGTGTTTCTGGACTAGCCAGTACCCGAGCCCTTCCTTAGACCAGACTGTGGCGAGGCACGTCGGGCGTGACTGGTCGAAGATCCTGACTCCTTGCCTGATCTGGTCGATGATCACGACTTTCGACTGCCTGAACAGGCGATCCAAATGTTCCGTCCAGGCGAACGGCTGATCTGGCTTCAGGAGGTCGCGGAATGGTTGCATGTGGTCCGCTACGGCGAAGGCATAAGCCACCTGGTTAACGAGGCCGAACCAGCTTCTGATGTCTGTGACATTCCTCGGTGTCGGGAAGTCCTTTATCGACTGCAACACCTTCGAGCATGGTTTCACTGACGTGGGTGATATCTCAAAGCCTGCAAACTCGACGGTGTCTTTACCGAACACAAACTTGTCCGGATTCTGCGTGATGCCATTGCGGCCACACGTGTCCAGCCACTGCACTGCCTGCCAAAAGGCCTGCTCGATGTTGTCCGCCCACAGTAAGGTATCGTCGATGCATTTTGTCTTGTTGGGTATGTGGGCGACGATCTCATCGAACCGCCGTGTGAAGCCATCGCCAGACGCCACATATCCTTGTGGTGCTGAGCGGTATCGATAGCGGCCCCAAGGTGTTATGAACGTCGTGAGGTGGCGGTCGTCGGAGTGGAGTGGAGTGGACAGCGTGGTAGCCGTTCCAGGCGTCACACACCGTTTTCTTTGTTCCATGAGGCACCGATCTCGCTTGGTGAAAGGGTCTCTGGGTGTGGTGGTTCTCCCTAGTGGCACTAGCGTTAAGGGCCTGGAGATTCACAGTCCGTCGAGGCTTCCCGTTCTTCTTTGCGCCGATAACCATGCGATGACACCAGGTGACAGGGGTGCCAGTTGGTACCTCCTCGATGACGCCCATACTGCAGTCTTGGTCGAGGTCGGCCTTCACGTCGCTTCGCCAGTGAATCGGGACGTCGATCGTTGTGTGGAAGGCGACTGGCTTGGCGTCTGGGTCAATCATTAGCCGGAGTGGCGGGCCCTCCACCGGGAGAAGAGGCTGGTGGTGACACGTGTTGAATGTGCTAGCCTTGTAGTGCGACAGCAACAACTGCTCCAGTTTTCTGCGGTTGTCCTCAATGGCTGGATAGGGCAGCTCTTGCGGAGGCAGTGGTGGAGGTTGACGGCGGGGGCACTCACAGGCCGCGGTCATCGACGACTCTGAGGCGGCGCTGCACGTGTTCACCTCCGCTGAGGGCTGTTGGCTTTGGCCGACGTCAGGGAAGTTACGCGACACAATGACTAGCGCCACACATGCTCCTCGAGACAAGAAGAAGTCGCTCGTCTCTCGACATATGTAGACAATTTGGGGTGTTTCTGTGCCACCTGGAGAAGCGGAGTCTGATAGGCGCAGGGCGATCGCCCCGATTATGTCCAGATTGTTTCCGTTGGCAGCTGACATCTGCAGACGTGTTTTGCTTAGGCATTGCTCGGTGAGTCCGAGCTTGGAGAGTAGATTCGTCCCAGCCAGGCACGATTGGCAGCCTGTATCAGCCACTACCGACACCAACGCAGCCTTAGTCGGGCGCCTCAGTGGCGTGCGGAGGCCGAGAGCGCGAGTGTCACACGGGTAGTGAGTGATGTATAACGACAGTGTAGGTTGTGGGGCCGAGGATTTCTTCACCCACGTGTCTTGAGTGGCGTCGTAAACGCAGAGTTTGAAGTCCCCGAGGTTGCAGATCTCGTTGTCGACAGGCGGCGCGTTCTCCACACTGCATAGTGACTGGAAGAGAGCTGTAGCGGTTTCCCTCTGCGGTGACCGGCGCGTGCGGCGTTGCACATAGAGCGTGTCGGCCGTCGACTTTTGCCTGCATACGGTCCCAAGGTGACCTTTCTTGCAGCATTTGGTGCTGGTTTGGCCGTATGCCGGGCAGTTGTCAGAGCGCTCGTCCCTGCTGCTATCATGGCCGATCTGGCCGCAGTGTGTGCACAGCGGAGTAGGCAGGGGTGTGGGTGGGGCATGTTGTTTGAAGACCGCTCTCTGCTGTTTCCGGAATGAGCTGATCTGGGCAGCCGCCTCGGATCCGTCGCTCAGCTGCTGGAGGGAAATCTTTCCCGATTCCTTGCCCTCAACAAACGCCTCAACCTCTTCGAGAAGTGTACTCGGTCCCTTTTCGGTCAGACAATCTAGTTTGATGTCATGATCGGTGCAGCCCAGGACGACCTGGTCCCGCACCACAATGTCGCTGTAATCTGCCCCAACGCATGCGTCGTGGTTCGGGCAGCTCGGGCACTGACACTTGACGACGAACTGGCAAACTCGTGCTTGCCCCTTGAGTCGAGCGCTGTAGGCGCGGACAGGTTCGTCTCGGTCCTGCCGCATCTTCGACAGCACGTCCCGGGCTACCATCGCGTTCTCGGCGCGCACCGCTAACTTCTTAATGTTGGCCAGTAGGTCTCGTTCGCTACAGGAGGCCAGCGCATCACGGTGAACCCGTACGAGGTTCTTCCGTAGTCCCTCGGGATTGCAGCAATCCAGGAGCTGGTAAGTGAGGTCGGAGCCGGCGACTCGCGTAGCGTCTTTATATTCACGCCAGCGTTGCTCGAAATATAGCCAATCTTCCAGGGAGATCCCCTCATCAACGGTCGGGCGGCTAATTTTCTACACCTTGGCCCCTGACTCTGCGCGTGGATGGTGAGGAGTGTGGCTGCGAGCGTGGCGTCGGTGACATTCGGGCGGTATTCGCATCTGTCGACGGGACACTTTACATCTACCGTGGGCGTGGCCGGATCCATGATCACAACGGTAGATTATGCACCAGGTGCGACCACCGTTTTCGCGTATGCGAGCGTGAGCGATACTAGGCTGGATTGTCGACGAGTGCTTAATACAATGCTGCAGATTGTTCGTTTATTAATAAATAACACCCTTGTGTATTTGCATCGATGCTTATGTAGTGCGACAACTTACATGCATCTTCAATGAATAAACGAGTCATAAAGCATAATACTGTATAGGTAGATACAATAAACTGTAGCGTTGTCAAACGCTCGAGAAATTATGCAGGTTCAGTTCTCCTATAGTCCGCTAGGGGTACACTCCACTAATTTTCATACTACACTATAATGCAGTGTTCGAAATTAAGGCTTTTGAATCGGCCTCCAATTAAAAATCCGTCCCGCCAATTCAATTCGCCCAAATGTTCCAGTTATCGGCCCGACACCGCTGGTTCACAAACGCCACCAGTTTATCTCAGTGGACACGGCTAGGCTGCATCCGATGCAGTTCGTTATAATTATGAAACCCGACTCAGTTATAGGAGACGGCCGGTAAACACAACTTTGGTAATAATTCAACAATAGTTCATCAAAACTGAACTCTTATCACGCAAAGCCAACGAACGCCAAGTCTAAACATCGGTGACATCCTCACCGACAGTGCAGTTTTCCAAGAGTCAGACTGGACGCCATTTTTCATAGTTTTGCCACGACCTTTGAACTAAATTTTATGGTGTTTGGAAGGTGTCTCGGTTGTAGGTCAGAGTTAGGCACGCTTTTTGTTCTTTATCTACAAATAAATATGGCTTAAATCCAAGTTTGACTGGTGACAAAAGTGCATTTCGTAACATGACCAACATCGGCAAGTTGAAGGCAACATTGTTTGGTGGTGTCACCTAGCGAATAAACCGGGAGACACCAACAAAGAATAGGCAAATGTACTGTATACATGAATCTGAGTGCAACACTAATACAGTTAAATACAAGTACAGTGTGCTAGCTTTGGGCAGAGTTTGAACAATAAGGACATACATTTGGAACAATATTTATTATTATAGGCTAGTTTGTTTAATAAAAATATTTTATAATTTGCACTTTATTATTATAGTGTGCTTACATATGTGTTTGTGTGACAGGCACTGACAATTTTATCAATGTGACGACTTAATTGGCATTGTGCGTTTTTTTAAATCTACATTGTTGTTCTAGTGGTGATTGTTTTTATTTACAGTTTTTAAGGCATGCATTATAATAAACAATAATAAAATATGCTGTGTCAATACCGTTCTGCTTTCAATATCCCCATCTGCCTTCTGGCCCTGTATCATGTGTCCACTTTCACTATCACACAAACATGTTCTACTTTCAGTATCCCAACTACCCTCTGGCCCTGTACCAGGTGTCTATTTTCATTATCACACAAACATGTTCTACTTTCAGTATTCCAACTACCCCATGTTCTACTTTCAGTATTCCAACTACCCCCATGTTGTACTTTCAGTATCCCAACTACCCCATGTTGTACTTTCAGTATCCCAACTACCCTGTGTTGTACTTTCAGTATCCCAACTACCCCCTTGTTCTATTTTCAGTATCCCAACTACCCCTATGTTCTACTTTCAGTATCCCAACTACCCCGTGTTCTACTTTCAGTATCCCAACTACCCCCATGTTCTAGTAACTTCTACTTTCAGTATCCCAATTATCTCCATGTTCAATTTTCAGTGTCCCAACTACCCCCATGTTCCACTTTCAGTATCCCAACTACCCAAATGTTCTACTTTCAGTATCCCAACTACCCCCATGTTCTAGCAACTTCTACTTTTAGTATCCCAACTATCCCCATGTTCTATTTTTAATATCCCAACTACCCCATGTTCTACTTTCAGTATCCCAACTACCCCATGTTCTACTTTCAATATCCCATCTACAACTATGTTCTACTTTCAGTATCCCAACTACCCACATGTTCTACTTTCAGTATCCCAACTACCCCCTGGCCCTGTACCAGGTGTCTGGTGGGTATGCGATGCTGTGGCACGGGGCCGCAGCAGGAACCTTTGATCTTAAGAAGATTCTCCTAGAAACTCTCACATGCGTCGTTGGTATGCATGACAGCCAGCTTTCATATTGTGACCCACCACAGTGAACCGGGTGTGAAGTCGCACAGACGTGTTCTGCAGATGAGCCAACAATAGTTGTCCTGGTCAAGTCCAGTAAATTTTGTGATTTTGACAGAAATACACACCTTATAATTTCATCTTTCAATGTCCAATTTACCTTCCTCGACAAATCGTCCAAAACTAATCAAATACACGCATTTATGAACCTATATATTACAGAACAATACAAATCAAAATGGCTTGGTTTCTCAAAAGGACACTTTCTAAAGTTTTAGCAATAAATAAACAAACACTAACGGTTTTTTAATAAATGAGGTATAATTTTTGAGCTTATTATCTGTGGAATCAAAAACTCTACAAAGCTCCATTCAACACTTTTTCAACATAATACTAACTCACTTAGCTGGGGCAGACCACATTTTATTTCGGGTTTCCTATTTTTCCTAATAATTGTGACATTTATGGGTGGTCTCAAGTCTACAAAGTCCAAAAGTGTTACGCTTTCAGCATTGCTTCAAACCTCCCTCCCCGCCAATACATATGATATTGTTACGATCCAAACTTGCCAATAGCATACATTTGCATTAACAAGTTTCACTCACTGTGTCACTATTGTATCAGTTGATTTTCGATGAGGTACATGGTGACGAACACCCCCCCCCCCTCACGTAATGCTTAAGGCCAGACACGGCAGGTTTTTAATTTGTACAAATTGTGCAATTTTCTTTGCCCAAAGTATGGAATGGATCACACTGAGTATACTTTTTCATGGTCCTTGCCGCGGTGAGGTGGCCTGTTTGTCTCAGCTAGTGACCCAGAGCTCTAAGCCAGCCGGAGCTTAATTTGGCTCCTGACAGGTCGAAGGGTAGAGGCTAGACAAATAGGAATGGATCACGTACTCTCTCCTCGAGGCTAACAGGTTTGCTTGGGGTTAACAACCCCAACTATAAAAGAAAAACTGTTACAGAAACATTTACGACAAACTCAAGAGAGCAAGATGGCTTGGGAGAGGTTGGACCTTCAAACAGAAGCAATATGACGCAGTACAGTGAAAGCCGAGAGGAAGCTGTACGACCGACTGCCCTACTGAAAACCAAGAAAACCACAAAGATTGCTACCTGGAACATCAGAACAATGTATGAAGCAGGGAAAGCAGCACAGGTAGCAGTAGAGTTGAAGAACTACAAAATGATAATAATAAGATAACTTCTGTTGCGCCTAACTCCCTGTAAACCACGCTCAGAGGTGCATCAAAACAAAAGGATTGGTCAATCTCAAAATCCATAAGCAGTATTCCAGTTGTCAAAAGATGGGTCAAGGCGCTAGGGAGCTACGGTGGATAAGCAAGGTTGTAAAGATACGTTTTTAAATGACGACGGAATTTTGTAATATTTTCATCTGATCTAACGGTAAGAGTTGGTGCAGCAAAAGAGAAAGCCCTAGTTCAAATGTTAATGTTGACTCTAGGAACAAAAAGTAGGTCAGAACTAGATGATCAAAGTTGGACAGGTTTTCTTACAGGAGTAATGAATGCAAATAAGATGGTTGCTTACTGAACAGTGCCTGGTATATAATGGTACAGATCTTAAATATTATACGATATCGTACAGGAAGCCAATGCAAAGACTTCAAAAGTGGTACAGAGCGAGAAAAACGAGGAGATCTTATAACTACTCTTGCTAGACAATTTTGGACATGCTGAAGTTTTGTGATATCCTTGCTAGCGATATCATAAAGGAGGGAATTGCAATAGTCAAGTCTGCTGCTAACAAGCGCTGTTGCAATAGTTTTAGCAAGAGAAAATGACATATACCGGCGAATAGAGCGAAGATCACGAATATGATAAAAACAGCAGCGACATGTTTGAGATATATGTTGTCGGAAATTGAAGTTACTATCAAAGATCAATCCTAGATTCCGCACCGAGGTTGCTGGCGTGATAATTTATACTGATTCGAAATACGCGTAGGGAAAAAACCATTTGGAGTATCAATAATGATCAATTCCGTTTTATTTGCATTTAATTTCAACTTGCTGTCAGTCATCTAGTGGAAGTATCTTGAAGGCAATCACTAAGTTGGTTAAGGGAGCGATTTGTATCCGGGGTAGCCAACGAATTGTAGATCTGAGTATCACCAGCGTAAAGATGATGATCTAAGTTATGTATTGGTATAACAGAATTTAGTGGCGTGGTGTAAAGAATAAAAAGCAAAGGCCCAAGAACAGAACCGTGATTGTAAAATATTAGAGTACAAGTAAATGTTACAGAAATGCTAAACAAATTGTTTAAATAAAATAGTATATTGCATAATGTAGTTAAGATATACTTGAATACATATTAAAATTTGAAATTAGAATTGCACAACTAATATTTGTAAAATATGTAGCATCAATAAATAAAATAAAAAACGCTGTGTTAAAATGTTCATTAAGTTGTTTGTCCCTGTTGTCTAATAAAATACGTTCTGCAAATATGCTCTCTTAAACGCACTTAGAGAGCTGCATTTTCTTTTTTCTGGATTTAAAGTATTCCATATTTGTGCGCCATTAACAGCTATAGAGTTCTTGAAGATGTTGGTCCGTGCTCTTGGCCCCCTATTGCATTTGACCGTGTTGTTCTTGTCGAAACGTTCGAGACAGATTTGAATATCGCACACATGTAGTCAGGAGCCAGTCCCTTTACTGCCTTGAACACCAATTGAGATTGTCTGTATTTCACGCGCTCTGGTAGTGGCAGCCAGTTTAGTTGTTTCAATAGTGGAGCACTTGGAGCTCTGTATTCAGAGTCTGTTATGATTCTGGCAGAACGTCTTTGAAGTTTGTAGATGCGTTCTGATGAATTTGCATTGCCCCAGAGTGTGCTGCAATAGTCCATGTGTGGTAGAACGTAACTGTTGTAGAACGTCTTCCGTGCTTGGTATGGAACATATTTCTTTATTCTGCAGAAAAGTGCGAGGTTTCCGGTAATCGTGTTGTGTGTCTTGTGCACATGGGCGTTCCAGGTGAGGAAATTATCTACTTGAAGCCCGAGTAGCCTCTCACTTTCGACCACTTGAAGCTTGTCTCCCTTTGTGCATATCTCGATATCAGTTTTGTCAAGATGTTGCCACTTTTGTCGGGTCTTGATGATCATGATCTTCGTTTTTTCAGCATTAATAACCATACTGTTTTCGTCACACCACTTGGAGATGTCCTGAAGACCATTGTTTAGGCTCTGTTCGATTGTCTGAACAGTCTTTCCCGTGGCACTGATGGTGGAATCATCAGCATACATGTCCACAGAGTTTATCGTTCTTGTGCTTAGGGGCATGTCGTTCATGATCTAGGCTTGTCCAGACAGTTTGCCCTTGAACTGGATAAACTGTTGGCGCTCTGACAGATAGGAAGAGAGCCATCGCAGTGAATGTTGTGAACATCCGTAGATGGCCAATTTCTGCAGCAAGACTGTGTGGTTCACAAGGTCGAAAGCCTTTCGCAGCTCTAGCAACACTACACCATTCACTAGTCCATTATCAATAGCCGTCGCCCACTTATGCACCATGTGGTTCAGTGCTGTCTCACATGAGTGCTTGGCACGGAAACCCGATTGGCCGTCATTGTGTGCTAAGAACACACAAGACTGATATCGGTCGGTAGTTGCCTTTGTCGTCAGTAGGCCCCTTCTTGTGAATTGGAGTAACCTTTGCAAGCTTCCACAGCGTTGGAAATTTGCCACTCACAATGTTGTTGTTGATAAGTGCTGTGACAGACACTGTGATGGCAGGCGCAGCTGCCTTCAGCACCCTAGCACTGATTTTGTCGGCTCCTGTGGATTTGTTAGGACGGAGAGCCATGAATGCTCTGTTCACCGTTTGCTCTGTGATTTTTGGGATCGAGAACGCTGTATCGAGCTTGTCACTGACAAAGTGTTTGAGCTGTGTGTTGTTGTTGTTGTATGTCTTGGCTGGCACTAGTGTATTTGTTGGCTATGTTTGTGAAGTATTCGTTGAAGGTGTTTGCAATGTTTTCTGGTTCTGTGATTTCCTGTTCACCATCTCTGATGCTAACTGGCGTTTGTGTTATATCTCGTGAACACAGATCACGAAAATGCGCCCACAGCTGACGTGGGTTTCTGGTGTGCTTTTCGATGACATTTTGATAGAAGGAAGTTTTTGCAGTCTGGATCATGTTAGTCCCCTTGTTTCGCCAAACCTTGTAGTTTTCCCACCTCCCTTGTAACTTGTGTCTATCTCTCTCTTGCATAGCACCAACAATATATCCTGTGAGCCAGTGTGGCTGCTGTTTTCGCTTTACGTTTCTGCGCTTCACTGGCGCATGTTTGTCACACACACCAACAAAACTTGTCATCCATGCATCCTGCGCATCATCTACATCAGCATGCTTGCCAACATCTAACCATGGCATTTGATGAAGATCATGCACAAAATTGTCCAGATTAAATTGTTTATACTGTCGATATGTGATCACAGAGGGAATATCAGTCTTAGTTGAGTTGCGTTTGCGCAACATTACCACCGGAAAATGATCACTGGCAGAGAATACACCAACTTTGCTGGCTCGGACATGTTGCGGGTGTGTCGTGTGTATGTGGTCAATTAGTGTATCACTTGTTGCAGTCACACGGGTTGGTGATGTGATGACCTGTGTCAGTTGGAATGCGTCCACAACAGCTTGCCACTCCTCATTGGAGACTACTCCATTCACGTTGATGTTTATATCACCCATAATAAGTGTCTCTTTGTTCTCACCTTGAGTTCTTTCCAGCGTGGATTCCATCAGTGAGCACCAATTATCGATACCATTTGTTATCCGGTGGTCGATATACTGTTCCCAACAGGATTCCGCTCGAGCAGGGAAATTTAATTTCAACCCACAGATCCTCCAACTGATCTTTCTCTAGGTCGTGTCGTCGATTGTATGGCACACTGTCATGGAGGTAGACAGCCAGTCCTCCACCTCTACCATTGGACCTGTCTCTTCGTTCGAGGTTGTGGCAGTCGATGGCCACAGAGCTATGACTGTAAGTCGCATTTAGCCAGCTTTCTGTGATACCCAGCGCGTCAGCCTCATGTTTCGAGTCACTCATTATCAGTCGCAGCTCATCTAACTTGGGATAGACACTGCGGGCGTTCCACTGGACAAATCGTGAACCGCTATAGGCAGGTCCCCGCCAAATTTAGAGTTCTCGCGCACAGTTCCGCAAATGTTTGTGTTGACAGTAGCCAAAGCGATGTCAATGTGTCTCTGTTTGTTTATATCATCTCTGGGGGTCAGCCGCATTGTCTGGTGTGACATTGTCCCACCTCGCTGACTCCTTCTGGTTGGCCGCATTCTGGAAATGCCATTCACTGTCAGAATGTTCCACAGTGGCCAACTGACCGGCTTTCCCAGCACAGCGCCGGCCAACTTGTAGAGAGCCATGGCTGAATACTGCGTCTTGGTCGTCGTGCGATTGCGTAATCCAGTAATGGTAAACAGCGTTCCGGTTGACGGTCTCTACCCGGCTGAGCAAACCCGGCTTAGGTAAAAGTCATTAAAAGTTCATCCCAAATCGAGAAACCATGTAGATAAAATTAAAAGACTATAATGTATATGACAACGATGACCTTACACATAACTCCGATAAAATGTTCCAAGGTCCAGTAAGTAGAACACGTCCAAAATGATGAATTTTATGCATCTATCATGGGAGCTGCTAACAAGCGCTGCACCACACACGCTGCCATTCTTTCTAAACTGTAATACATAGCATTTTGTTACTTATCGTATCATATTTGGTGTCTTACAGTGATATTGATATTACTATGTTTGCACATGATAGCAAGAACAAAGACTGGATGCTTTAATACTCTATTGGTAGGTGCATGCTTTAGTTTATGAAGCGTGTATTATGAGCGACTCGGGCACAGATATGCTGAAACAGATCAGTCAGTTTCAGTTGAGTTTTGTAAAGGCGCAGTTGAATGTCTGACACCGTGTAGATTAGAATTGTATTGAAATTGTGGTTGTATTAGCATATGTTTTGTAAATACAGTGTTCAGTGATTAAGATTTTTCAGTTTAGTGTTATATATATCTGGACAGTCTGTTTTATGTGGTATGCATGTGCATGTATAATCTAAGGTTTAAGTCTCAGTGTATGTGTGGTGGTACCTATACACAGCTACATTTCTTGACTAGTCTGAATGAAACTTTGAAATTTTATCTGGGGACGTAGCTACATGGAGTGAGATATATATATATATATATATATATATAGTGCAGTACCCTATACTTGGGACTGGGTTCAGCCTTGTGGATATTCCTCCTCCAGTCTGTCCTGTTTCCTTTGTCTTATTATTCCATCTCTCCTTACCCAACTCACTGAATTGTGTCATATTACCCCACTCTTAGCCTACCCTCCCCTATACCCTTTACCTCGTCTGCTCAATGTCACCTCTACTCTCTTTCACCCCTCACAAAACATTGTCCTACTGTCTTAATCTGGCATCATACACTTTCTCCGCTGTACTATCACATCTTCACTCTATCGAGTCTACTAGTGAAAATGCACGTCCTCCATTTGTTGGTACATACACACTGATGCACAGGATGGTTTCCCGGATTATTCGTATTAGTTGAATCAGTTTTCAGGGGCGGATCCAGAAATCGAATCTAGGGGTGTAGTAGAAATTTGGTCGCTGCTGTGCCGCTGTAACTTCAGCCGCTCTGGTGCCTCGGCACTTCTATTTCTTATTATATGCTACTTTTTATAACATGAACGGAAGCACATTTCAAACGGTTTAGGGGGGGCACGGTCACGTGGGTCCATTATAAAAGGTCTGCGGGCACACCTAATTCCTAAGGTCTAGGGGGAGCATGTGCCCTCCAGGCCTTCCTGGATCCACCTATGGTTTTTTGCGATATCACAAGTTACGTAAAACGTCCGCAAAAGATTAGCGCTCTTTGGAACAATCGTAAACAAATGTGCGTAACTGTAAGAACAATTGATTTATGTCTGTCTAACATGTGGTACAATTTGTATGACCGGTAAGAATCCTTATCTGAATTTAAAAAAAGACGTGTTACTTTTCTTTCAAAGGGTCGTAAATTATTTCTACATAAATAAAATGTTAACATACACCCACACACACTTACTAATCTAGGGGTGTACTGGTAGTAGAAATTTGGTCGATGCTGTGCCGCTGTAACTTCAGCCGCTCTGGTGCCTCGGCACTTCTATTTCTTATTATAGGCTACTTTTTATAACATGAACGGAAGCACATTTCAAACGGTTTGGGGGGGGGCACGGTCACGTGGGTCCATTATAAAAGGTCCTAATTCATAAGGTCTAGGGGGAGCACGTGCCCTCCAGGCATTCCTGGATCCGCCTATGGTTTTTTGCGATATCACAAGTTATGTAAAACGTCCGCAATAGATTAGCGCTCTTTGGAACAATCGTAAACAAATGTGCGTAACTGTAAGAACAATTGATTTATGTCTGTCTAACAGGTGGTACAATTTGTATGACCGGTAAGAATCCTTATCTGAATTTAAAAAAAGAGGTGTTACTTTTTTCTGATATCGGACATCGACGTTCTGAGATGATCCCCAAGGATGGTTCTTTTTATAATAAACGACGATTTGGCATCATACAGCAGCACTGGTCTTATCTTTGTCTTGTAGACCTTTGTATTATGAATTGTTGTTTTAATTAGTTAGGATGGCAGCTGACAGAAGGTCATCTCAGTGCAGCTGATGTAATATGGCAGGTGCATTGGAAACCTGGCCTAGCCTTGTGGATATTCCTCATCCAGTCTGTCCTGTTTCCTTTGTCTTATTATTCCATCTCTCCTTACCCAACTCACTGAATTGTGTCATATTACCCCACTCTTGGCCTACCCTCCCCTATACCCTTTACCTCGTCTCCTCAATGTCACCTCTACTCTCTTTCACCCCTCACAAAACATTGTCCTACTGTCTTAATCTGGCATCATACACTTTCTCCGCTGTACTATCACATCTTCACTCTATCGAGTCTACTAGTGAAAATGCACGTCCTCCATTTGTTGGTACATACACACTGATGCACAGGATGGTTTCCCGGATTATTCGTATTAGTTGAATCAGTTTTCAGGGGCGGATCCAGAAATCGAATCTAGGGGTGTAGTAGAAATGTGGTCGCTGCTGTGCCGCTGTAACTTCAGCCGCTCTGGTGCCTCGGCACTTCTATTTCTTATTATAGGCTACTTTTTATAACATGAACGGAAGCACATTTCAAACGGTTTGGGGGGGGGGGGGGGGCACGGTCATTTATAAAAGGTCTGCGGGCACACCTAATTCCTAAGGTCTAGGGGGAGCATGTGCCCTCCAGGCCTTCCTGGATCCACCTATGGTTTTTTGCAATATCACAAGTTACGTAAAACGTCCGCAAAAGATTAGCGCTCTTTGGAACAATCGTAAACAAATGTGCGTAACTGTAAGAACAATTGATTTATGTCTGTCTAACATGTGGTGCAATTTGTATGACCGGTAAGAATCCTTATCTGAATTTAAAAAAAGAGTTGTTACTTTTCTTTCAAAGGGTCGTAAATTATTTCTACATAAATAAAATGTTAACATACACCCACACACACTTACTAGCTTGATTATAGTTAGATTCTGTCAGACAGTCGTACATACAAACAGACTCCATATATCCACTGTAGTTGTCTTCTTTCTAAGGGATCATCTCAGAAAGTCGTCTGATATCAGGCGAAATTACTTTCACTTGGGCGAGGGGTCTGAAGCAGTTTTATCTGGCATCGGACATTGATATTTTACTCTTCTGACTGATACTGTTATTATATTGGTAACATCATATCAATGTTTACATATTTTCGTCTGAGGGAAGGGGTGGTGGGATGAGGTCAGATTAAATTAATTTTGTCTGATATCGGACATCGACGTTCTGAGATGATCCCAAGGATGGTTCTTATTGTAGTAAACGACGATTTGGCATCATACAGCAGCACTGGTCTTATCTTTGTCTTGTAGACCTTTGTATTATGAATTGTTGTTTTAATTAGTTAGGATGGCAGCTGACAGAAGGTCATATCTCTCGAATCTAGGGGTGTACCGGTAGTAGAAATGTGGTCGCTGCTGTGCCGCTGTAACTTCAGCCGCTCTGGTGCCTCGGCACTTCTATTTCTTATTATAGGCTACTTTTTATAACATGAACGGAAGCACATTTCAAACGGTCTGGGGGGGGGGGGGCACGGTCACGTGGGACCATTATAAAAGGTCTGCGGGCACACCTAATTCCTAAGGTCTAGGGGGAGCACGTGCCCTCCAGGCATTCCTGGATCCGCCTATGGTTTTTTGCGATATCACAAGTTACGTAAAACGTCTGCAATAGATTAGCGCTCTTTGGAACAATCGTAAACAAATGTGCATAACTGTAAGAACAATTGATTTATGTCTGTCTAACAGGTGGTACAATTTGTATGACCGGTAAGAATCCTTATCTGAATTTAAAAAAAAGAGGTGTTACTTTTGTCTGATATCGGACATCGACGTTCTGAGATGATCCCAAGGATGGTTCTTTTTGTAGTAAACGACGATTTGGCATCATACAGCAGCACTGGTCTTATCTTTGTCTTGTAGACCTTTGTGTTATGAATTGTTGTTTTAATTAGTTAGGATGGCAGCTGACAGAAGGTCGTCTCAGTGCAGCTGATGTAATATGGCAGGTGCATTGGAAACCTGGCTAGCTGCCAGCATTGGAAACCTGGCTAGCTGCCAGCATTGGAAACCTGGCTAGCTGCCAGCATTGGAAACCTGACTAGCTGCCAGCATTGGAAACCTGACTAGCTGCCAGCATTGGAAACCTGACTAGCTGCCAGCATTGGAAACCTGGCTAGCTGCCAGCAATGGAAACCTGACTAGCTGCCAGCATTGGTAACCTGGCTAGCTGCCAGCATTGGAAACCTGGCTAGCTGCCAGTATTGGAAACCTGGCTATCCAGGGTTCAAGCAGGTCTGGTTATCCATGGGTCAAGGTGGCCTGGTTATCCAGGGGTTAAGGTGGCCTGGGGACTGTTTTACTAGCATTCTTTTGCACTCATAAAGCCAGATTGTTTTAATTTTTTTCACTCCCCTGTAATATCCATAATTAAGAACATCAAAAAAGTAGTTTTATCAGTAATTTAATTTTCATTTGAAAAACTATACAAAATGTCATATACCAAAACATCTTATATCAACAATTCCATAACCTTCTATATATCTATACACAAACCGGGTATGTGCTAATATATCTTGTCTATAAAATATTTCCCAGTACCCTGGATAAACAAAATGCACATGCTTTTTAACCCAAAATTAATGTGTTTATGATTTACCTCGCTAACAAAACGATGTTGATAAACTTGGAATGTATAGCTGTAGGCATATTATACACAGTTACCCTAACAAGCCTAATTTATTTATAGTAATGAATACCTCAATTACCTGATTTTATACATTATTATTGCAAACATATCAAACCTACAAAACTTTGAACATGGTACGATATAAACCTAAAATGCTTGAAACATGGAACATTATAAACATAAGAAACACTGTGAACATGTTAATTAATTTGGTAAGGTATATTTTTTCACAAAATATGCGTTTTGAACAAATATTTGAACAGCTGTATACAGTAACACACACAGAGCAAACACCTTGTCTGCAGCGCGTTTTATTAGACATCTTAAAGATAATGCAAAACGGTGTAGGTCACTCCTAGTTCAAAACCTGGGGGCGTTGGTCAGTTCTGGTCAGTGCGTGACATTTCTCCACCTGTGTGACAGAACCACTGAAAGCCTTCCATGCGTCAGTGTGTTGGAAGCAAACAGTGCCTCCTGCACGAAGCTTCTGGGATTTCTGAAACAGCGACAGCACAATTAGATTTTGTTTCAGGGAACATGAGGTAAAAATAACAGGTAAGTACTTATATAGTCTGTAGGATTGCTCAAACTTCACTCCTTACAGGTCTCTTCAACTGAAGATCATTTCAACTTTTTTGGGATGCATTCCATTCAGCCATGCTGCAAATACTACATGAAGACCATTCGTATACAAATATCCACTACTGTCTATAGCCAGGTACTCATTCATATAGCTGAGTGAACTGCAGCAACGTAGAGTGAACGAACTTGCCCAAGGTTTGAAATGGCAACACAGGATCCAATTTGAAACAGGAATATCTTGATTGAGAGTTCGGTGCTTTAACCACTGCGCTGTGATGCCCCAGACGGAGAGATGTTAATGTGTGTAATGAAAGATATGATAACAGCAGGATATATAATTATGCATAGAAGGATAATTGTCAGACTCCCAATCAGCCAAAAATTTACCTGTCCACTTGCTACCTGATGTTGTATTAAAATGAAACTAAACCAGTCAATTGACTTCCTTAACTACATGTTTACATAATTACCTACATCGGTAAGTTACTTTGTATATTTTTGCTACACTACAGAGATTACTACTAGAGTAATACTGTTTGAATATTTTTTTAAACATCTCTCCAAAAGGCCCCCCTGGAACCACCTATGGTTGTTAAGTTTTTTGCGATATCACAAGTTTCGTAAAACTTCTGCAATAGATTAGCGCTCTTTGGAACAATCGTAAACAAATGTGCATAACTGTAAGAACAATTGATTTATGTCTGTCTAACAGGTGGTACAATTTGTATGACCGGTAAGAATCCTTAACCGAATTTTTAAAAGGTGGTCTTACTTTTCTTTCAAAGGGTCGTAAATCATTTCTACAGAAATTAAATGTTAACATACACCCACAGTTCCACACACACTTACTAGCTTGATTATAGTTAGATTCTGTCAGACAGTCGTACATACAAACAGACTCCATATCTCCTGTCCACTTGCTACCTGATGTTGCATTAATATGACAGTAAACCAGTCAATTGACTTCCTTAACTACATGTTTACATAATTACCTACATCGGAAAGTTACTTAGTATATTGTTGCTACACTATAGAAATTACTACTAGAGTAATACGGTTTGAAAACAAAATTTTAACGTCTCTCCAAAAGGCAGATTATACATAGATACAACAAATGAGACTCAGTAATATATAAAAGCTTTCCCCACTATTTATTTGAGTTTTGAGCTCTGTATGGCAACATAGTGAGATGTTGACCTAATTACCTGTCTGTTAATGTCTCCGATGCAGACTACGGAGATGGTTTTATCGGTGGTCACGCACCACTTGGCATGGTCGTGTGGCTCATCAAATGCCACGGTCCCCACTCGCAATGCCTTGATGTTGAACACCTGAAGTAAACATGGTGTGTTGACATTTATTATTTCTTTAAAAAAAATCTTTTTTAATAACACAGAACTGATTTTAGACAATTGTAAATCTACACTATTTGTTTAATACATAGCATTCTGAATGGAACAACCTAACATTCACATTAACCACAAATAAATATATTATAATCTTACGTAGTCTATCAAATAAATGCCTTGTGGATTTAGGATAATAATTATTTTTAGTGACAAAGTTCTTTTCAAGTTTTGACAGTCATCAATATGGTTTCTAAATTATCCTATTATTGGAGACTGACACATCTTGCATGCACACCTATATAAGTAATTGTGTATGTACACACAAACACAGTGTGCACAAACAAACAATACACACACTCACACACGCACTCTCATACAGGCATACACACACGTACACACAGGCACAAACAAACTCAAACACATACCCACACTTACACACTCTGTCTCTCTCTCTCTCCGTCTCTCTCCCTCGCTCTCCCTCGCTCTCCCTCGCCCTCCCTCGCCCTCCCTCGCCCTCCCTCGCTCTCGTCTCTCTCTCTCTCTCTCTCTCTCTCTCTCTCTCTCTCTCTCTCTCTCTCTCTCTCTCTCTCTCTCTCTCTCTCTCTCTCTCTCTCTCTCTCTCTCTCTCTCTCTCTCTCTCTCTCTCTCACACACACACACACACACACCACATACACAACAGATGACTTGGAGTGCCCTGTCACTGCACCTTGAACTGTCCCGAGCAGTTGGAAGGAGTCGGTTTCATGCCATTCTGCCAGGTTTCCACGTACAGTGAACTACCAAGGTAAGGGGCTACCCATGCGTCGTACAGATCTGAAACAAAATGACCACACAATAACAGAATCAATGTTTTCACTCCCTGGCAGACACATTCAATTGACCACCATCTCGACGTCTCTGCAAAGCATTCAGCCACACTGCAATTAATTTAACATTATACGTTGTATATATATATATGCCCTGTCTCATTATGGTTCGGACATGTTATGATGGTAGGTGTTTTCAAGAACTTGTACCGTTTAACTTTGTTAATAACAATAATTGTGTATTGTTCATATTAGAAGTTAATATATCGGCCCATCATAATAACAAAGTTTCTGGCAAGTAACGTTTTGCTTTCATGTGTTGATGTTGAACAAATACACATTACTGTAGAATGGCCCACATTATGTAATTAAAGTAGTTTTGTTGCTCTCCTCCTTGTTCCCTGCTGTACTGGGGTGAGAGTCAGGTACAGTATAGCTGACCACTCTCTGTGTCTTCTCCTTGTTCCCTGCTGTACAGGGGTGAGGGTCAGGTACAGTATAGCTGACCACTCTCTGTGTCTCTTCCTTGTTCCCTGCTGTACAGGGGTAAGGGTCAGGTACAGTATAGCTGACCACTCTCTGTGTCTCCTCCTTGTTCCCTGCTGTACAGGGGTGAGGGTTAGGTACAGTATAGCTGACCGCTCTGTGTCTTCTCCTTGTTCCCTGCTGTACAGAGGTGAGGGTCAGGTACAGTATGGCTGAAGCACTCTCTGTGTCTCCTCCTTGTTCCCTGCTGTACAGGGGTGAGGGTCAGGTACAGTATGGCTGAAGCACTCTATGTGTCTCCTCCTTGTTCCCTGCTGTACAGGGGTGAGAGTCAGGTACAGTATAGTTGACCACTCTCTGTGTCTTCTCCTTGTTCCTTGCTGTACAGTGGTGAGGGTCAGGTACAGTATAGCTGACCACTCTCTGTGTCTCCTCCTTGTTCCCTGCTGTACAGGGGTGAGGGTCAGGTACAGTATAGCTGACCACTCTCTGTGTCTCCTCCTTGTTCCTTGCTGTACAGGGGTAAGGGTCAGGTACAGTATAGCTGACCACTCTCTGTGTCTCCTCCTTGTTCCCTGCTGTACAGGGGTGAGGGTTAGGTACAGTATAGCTGACCACTCTCTGTGTCTCCTCCTTGTTCCCTGCTGTACAGGGGTGAGGGTTAGGTACAGTATAGCTGACCACTCTCTGTGTCTTCTCCTTGTTCCCTGCTGTACAGGGATGAGGGTCAGGTACAGTATAGCTGACCACTCTCTGTGTCTTCTCCTTGTTCCCTGCTGTACAGTGGTGAGGGTCAGGTACAGTATAGCTGACCACTCTCTGTGTCTCCTCCTTGTTCCCTGCTGTACAGGGGTGAGGGTTAGGTACAGTATAGCTGACCACTCTCTGTGTCTCCTCCTTGTTCCCTGCTGTACAGTGGTGAGGGTCAGATACAGTATAGCTGACCACTCTCTGTGTCTCCTCCTTGTTCCCTGCTGTACAGGGGTGAGGGTTAGGTACAGTATAGCTGACCACTCTCTGTGTCTCCTCCTTGTTCCCTGCTGTACAGGGGTGAGGGTTAGGTACAGTATAGCTGACCGCTCTGTGTCTTCTCCTTGTTCCCTGCTGTACAGAGGTGAGGGTCAGGCACAGTATGGCTGAAGCACTCTCTGTGTCTCCTCCTTGTTCCCTGCTGTACAGGGGTGAGGGTCAGGTACAGTATGGCTGAAGCACTCTATGTGTCTCCTCCTTGTTCCCTGCTGTACAGGGGTGAGGGTCAGGTACAGTATAGCTGACCACTCTCTGTGTCTCCTCCTTGTTCCTTGCTGTACAGGGGTGAGGGTCAGGTACAGTATAGCTGACCACTTTCTGTGTCTTCTCCTTGTTCCTTGCTGTACAGTGGTGAGGGTCAGATAGAGTATAGCTGACCACTCTTTGTGTCTCCTCCTTGTTCCTTGCTGTACAGCGGTAAGGGTCAGGTACAGTAAAGCTGACCACTCTCTGTGTCTCCTCCTTGTTCCCTGCTGTACAGGGGTGAGGGTCAGGTACAGTATAGCTGAACCACTCTCTGTATCTCCTCCTTGTTCCCTGTTGTACAAGGGTGAGTGTCAAGTACAGTATTGCTGAACCACTCTCTTTGTCTCCTCCTTGTTCCCTGCTGTACAGGGGTGAGGGTCGGGTACAGTAAAGCTGAACCACTCTCTGTGTCTTTTCTTTCCATAGTTTTCTGTCCATCACTCCCTCTCTCCATCTTTCATCCTCCCCTGATCTTCTCATGTCCCTCCTCACACAGTCCTCCCATCTCAGCTGTGGCCTTCCCCTTTTCCCCTGTCCTTTATGTTGTTCTGCCTCTGCTCTCTGCTATTTTTCCAGCATCCATCCTTGCCAAGAACATTTACATATTTATATAGAATTACATTAAATATTTATAGAGACTACACAGGTTTATAGAAATGTATATTTTCAATATTCTTAGACTACATCCACACACATGTAAAACTCTTTCCCATAAACCAAGCATGTCACGTTTGTACCCTATAGTATAATTATCTTGATAAAATAAAAAGGTGTCAAACCTGCATCAAATTTGCGATATTTGGCGAAACTCAAGAACTTGTGCCCTGCCTTTGACTGGAGCACAACCGAGTGGTTCCACGGTGGCTGCTTGACGTGTTTGTCTTGCAGCACCAACGCCATCTGGGGGCTCGTCTTGGCGAAGTCACCGGGCATGTTGTAGTCATACACCCACGGCATATTGTACATCAACTGCGTGCCTTTAAAAACAACATCAATTTCACATATAACAACCAATTTTACACATTTTTAATAATGTTATACATAGTAAGAATATTTTAGAGATTGAAACTGCCTCATTTTTATTCCTTTCTAAATAGAAAACTCATAAATGTATGAGCAAAATATTCAAAGTAGTAATTATATTTTTTTATTTTATTAAAAAATGAACTACCGGGGTAGTAGGCTTCCTGCACTCTCGTAAGACTAGGGATCTCCACCCGGTGTCGAAGATCAGTTGTTGGCTGGGCAGCGTATGTTGTGGCTGTAGAGGCCGATTCATGAGTGGCAGTCTTTATTGCATTTGCTGCACTTGAAGGCACTCTTGGCCCTGTTCTCAGCCTGGGTGGTTTTTCTGCGGTTACGTTTTTCTTCTGGTAGCCTATGGAGAGTTTCTATGTGTAGTTCCTGCCTCCATGTGGATCAGTCTCCAGTTGTCGCTTGCATACATCCTTGAAGCGCAGATGGGGACGTCCTGCAGCTCTCTATAGAGAATGTCTTTTGGAAGTCTCCCATTGTCCATCCGATGCACGTGGCCAAGCCAGCAGAGGCGGCGTTGCCTGAGCAGGATCACCAGGCTCACACACTTGGCGCTTGTGAAAACCTCTGTATTGGGGACTCGGTCCTTCCAGGAGATCCCAAGGATGCACCGCAGGCAGCACATGTGAAATGAGTTCAGTTGATTCTCCTGAGTGGAGTACAGCATCCAGGACTTACTGCTGTACAGAAGTGTACGCGGCATGCAGGCGTTGTACACTGTCACCTTTGTGTGCTTCATCAGCATTTTGTTGTTCCACACTCTCTTTGCAAGCCGGGCGAGCCGCTCTCCCAATCCTTCTGCTGATTTCTGTTTCTAAGGAGAGGTTGTCAGCATTGGTGGACCTGAGGTAGATGAAGAGGTGGACGACCTCTAGCTCATAGTTGTTTATGGTGATGGCTGGAGGAGTGATCAAATCCTGCCCATTGATGTTAGTCTTTCTCAAGCTGATTGTCAATCTAAAATCCGTGCATGCCTTTGCAAAGAAGTTCATGAGTTTTGTAGCTCCCCCTCAGTATGCTTGATGATGGCTGCATCATCCACAGACAAACAGTCTCTGATGAGGGCCAGGTGCTCCTTGGTCTTTACTTTTAAGCGAGACAAGTCGAATAGTTTTCCGCCAGATCTCATGTGCATGTACACTCCCTCTGTCGAAGATCCAAAGGCGTGCTTTAACATAAGGGCAAAGCATATCCCAAAGAGGGTTGGGGCGAGAACGTTTGATGCCACTGGTAATGTTAAAAGTCTCGGAGGTAGAAACATCGTACAAGATTGTACCTCTCATATCATCGTGGAATGACCTGATTATGCTGCAGAGCTTTGGGGAGCATCCTATCTTCAGTAGAATCTTGAACAGACCATCCCTGCTCACAAGGTCGAAGGCTTTGGTAAGATAAGTGAAGGAGGCATCTTGCAGTCTCACAAAATATTCAAATTAGTAATTATACTTTATAATTTCATTAAAAAATTCAAAAAACAATATTCATAAGATGCATTAGTAATTTAAACTAATAAAGTAAAAATATACGTGAGAGAGAAAAGGAAACAAAATTTATGTTAATAACTAATTATATACCTTTCATAGCAAACATTGATTGTTTTCTTCAGTTCAGCATATCTCTGCGAGACGTAGCTGATCCCACGTAGATGATTCCACGATACGCTGCTCTGTCTGCCGTTCGTCTCTCTTCTCTCACGATGTAATCTTCCAACCAGTTGCTGATGTCCTGCTCCCAGCTTCTCCTTGATCTTCCCCTTCCTCTCTTTCCCTCCACTTTGTCTTCTAGGATTGTTTTCTCTAACGAATTATGTCTTTTGATGTGGCCAAAACAACTAAGTTTTAGTCCTTTTATTTTATTCACTAGTTGGCAGTTCTTTATGTTAATTTTTTAAGGATCTCTGCATTTGTTGTTCTTGTTATCCATGGCACTCTCAGGACTTTTCTGTAACACTTAATCTCAAACGCTTGTATTCTTCTCATGTCTTCTTTGTTCAGTGTCCACGTCTTGCTCCAGTATAGAGCTGTTGGGAAAACGCAAGTTTAAAAAAAAAAAATTCTTTGTTGGTATGTTTTGTCCTTTCCATACATTTTTCAGATTACAGCTGTATTAAGTTTCTGCGTTGCTATGGCTATTCTTCTTCTGATCTCTGATGACGCCTTGCCTTCTTCTTGTAGTCTTGCTCCAAGGTATTTCGTAGTGGTTCACATTTTCAACTTGCTCCCCGTTGATTGCAATTTCTGTTTTTTCAATGCACCTGTCAGTGTCTATGATTTTTGTTGTCTTCACATTAAGTAACAAGCCTTTTTCTCACTGTGTTCTTTTACAGACATGATTAGGTTTGTTAGGCCGATTGTTGTAGTGGACAGGAGTGTGGTATCGTCTGCGTATCGTAGGTCTCTTATTCTATGTCCATGAATATTCACTTTATCGTATCTTGCACTTCTGTCATCTAATTCTACATCTCTCATTATGTCTTCTGTGTAGAGGTTGAATAGGTATGGTGATACAATACACCCTTGTCTTAAATTGATTACAACATCATAAACAAAATCAGTTTATGTACATTTTTATAGGAAAAAACATATGTAGGGAAACAGAAACCTAACTGGACATACCAATGAGGTCAAGCTGGTCATAGTTGTAGGTGACACAGAGGAAGGTTTGTCCGTACTTCCTGCCCGTGTGGGGGTACGCATAGCTCTCGTTGGCCCAGGGGGGTAGGTGGGGTACGCTGTGAACCAGCCAGAACCCACTCCACTTATCAAAGCACACATCACCTACAACATGCACAAATACAAAAGCATTGTGCAAAATGTTTTAACAAATTCGTATTTATACCATTGTTCACCAATAACCCATGTACAGACATCTTCTTCATAACAGTTCAAAATGGTAGCTTAACTAATTACTCCGAATGCAACTTTTACTAGAACCAGATCCAGCTACTTTAATTACCTATGTAATAAAAATGGGCCAAGTGGCCCTGAAGTCCTTTGGACTAATACGTCTATATGTGACCCCGGCTGACCAAATGAGTGATAAGTCGGAAAAATTGTAACAGTGTTTTCTTACATCCTTGTAAAGGTTTGGTAGGGTGCTTTACACGGTTTCAAAAAAATATGACTGCTACAAAAATTTGCACAAGTTGTGGAGCATTGAACATGGTAGGGATCAAAAAGTGAAAATGAAGAAAACGGCTGTTGAAAGTTTTACATTATATATGCAAATGGATTGCATGGAAATATTACATGCACAACATTCATTGTGGCACAGAGTATGTAATATGTATGTTATGTTGCAATGATACACTGTAAGTACAAATGTGCTGCTACAAAGACTTATCAAGTTATGCCAGATTATGTCTTCATGTGTAAAACTAAGAGGACAGATTATTTGAGAGGGTAGACTCGCTGTTTGACACAGTTTAAAACCTACAGGCAACAGTCCAGTTTAACAGGGGTCTAGTGGCTTAATGCTGTCTGTTGACACAAGCTACTGCCAGTGACCAATTACACATTAGTCACAGTTTCCATCAAACAATAGCAGGCAGAGAATCTTAGCTCCACAGCTGGGTGTAATACACAACCAGAGCCACCACTGATTCATGGTCAAGTAGATTAGCTCAATGCACCAACTAAGACAATACACAACACTGTGAGTGACAGTGTCCAGAGTGAGGCCTAAGCAGTGTCCTCATTGCTGAATAGATCAATTAAACCTGCCAAGTGGGCAATAGGTGAAGAATGGGCAGTGTTCAAATAGGGGTATTGGTTGAATTGTATTTGGCTCAACGCAAAAGGCTTTATTGTGCCTTCATCGATTATAAGAAAGCATTTGATTTAGTAGACCGGTCCTCACTGTGGTCTAAAATAATTTCATGCGGTATTAATGGTATTGTGTTAAAAGTTGTATACAACATATACAAAAATGCTAAATCATGTATAAATCAGGGCCAGGCTGTGTCAGCCTTCTTCTCATGTGATGTATAAGTATGGCAAGGAGAAAACTTGTGTCCTTTGTTATTTGCTATTTACCTGAATCATTTTGAACACTGTTAGTCACAATTATAACGGACTTGACATGGCAGCTGGTGAAATTTACAACAACCTTAGGGATGATGATGTAGAAAATGTATGTTCTACTATATGCTGATGACACTAGAATGATTCAATCAAATACAGATTTCTTGCTTGTGTATAGCGGAACTATGTCAACTCTTCTAATGGTTGACATTTGGTTGTTTCAGGTTTCAACTATATTGTGAATCTGTAATTATTAGTCTATATTGATACAATTGATTTACACAGTACCGTGTCTACACAAGGCATGGCAAGCGTAAACAGAACAGTAGAATGCATTTGATATCAATAAAATGTAGGATATTTCACTCTATAGTTGTCCAGAATATTAATTTTCTATGTTTATCACCTACAGGTGACAGAATATTAATTTTCTATGTTTGTCACCTACAGGTTTCTACAGACAATACATCTTTAACCAATAGACACCACAGTCACACCATTTTATAATAATTAAATGAACATCAAAATAAACAATTATAGAAAATCAATAGTTTTGAAGATAAAAAGTGTTAGGCAACTGTTCAGTCTAACAGGGGTCAAGTGTGTCTACTCTGCCTGATATAAAAATATTAAACAGAACTGATTGTAGTGTGGATATAATCATCAACTGATGACTGCTTAAGTATCTGAAGAGGTGGCGTCATGTTAACTTACAAACCTTTTGTATGGCCATAAGTGAATGACCACTCTTTGTCTGGTTTCTCATCGTTGTACAGGGCATACATCACTTCCTGTCAAACAGCAAAATGTACAAATAAAATTGTAAAGTTATCACTAGATATTCAATAAATCTAGACATTTACTTAGACATTTCCTACTATCTGTGACTCGAGAGAGGGATTATTGTATTATACAATTTGGATGTTCTGCACTCCAATCATTAAAAGATGCAAATCTTTAACACAGCAAGACATTTCCATACTGTAAGAATAATTTGGAGTATTAAATTCCATCCATAAACTATGTCATACTATTTGTAGAAATTGTTGAGACCCTCATCCCTTGTCATGCTTTATAATGCTGGCATATAAATATATCTATAATAATTATGAATACTGGTAATTATTATATTTGCTATTGTATATGGCTTTATTGATTTGTTATTATAATATAACCAACAAACTTTTACAGACGTGTAGATATTTTACATATATTATATGTAAAATATATATAAATATCTGTAAAAGTTATAAAATAATAGTACATTGCTGATTTTACATTGGAATGCAGTTGGCCAAACAATTATTGCTATATTCCCATCTTGATGAGCCAACATTTCAAAAACTGTTACGCAACAATTACCCAGTGACCCCCTCCCACCTCCATATGTAAGGCTTTGTCATGCTTGCCATTCTACCCCCTAAGCATGACGCCCATACTTTATAGATGACCTCTTATATAACTGAAGTGAGCACAAAATCCCATTATTTCTGTCTTCTAGGTGGTTTTCCATGAACATATTAGTATAAATGAAGTTCAATGAACATTAAGTAGGAACCAGCACAGAAGAACAGGCCCTTAACCAGAAATATTTGTTACCAGTCTTGAAATAATGAAAGGTATGGCTTTTAGCATGCAGTCGGCTTGCATGGAAGCCATTCACATAAATCACGGCCATTATTGACCAATTTAGTTTTTTTCAATGACAAACCAGTGTTGTTTGAGCCAATTAGTTAATTATTGCTGATCCATTCAATTTGTTTCACTATCATTTGTGCCAATGAAAGTCATTAATGTGGGTTCCTAGACTTGGAACTATTAGTTAGTCTCGTGGCCAGTTGGCCCCCTCTAAATTCCATTAGACTTAACAGTTGTAATTACCCATCTTGGCCAGTCAGCTGCCAGTCTTGAAGACAGGCAGTCAGGTCTCTGACTAAACCCCTGCAGACGAATGTTACCTTAGACTTGTCATTTGCATAGATCTGCCTCAGTGTGTATTCCACAGCATGTCCTGTAGCATTGATTGGCGTTTTGCTCCGACTCCAAACTGGTGACTCCGAGTCCATGTAGTAGAATGCGATGCCTTCTCTGACCTGGTCATCTTGACCATAGCGCAACCTTGGCAGCTTGTACACGACAAACCTGCGAGACACACAGTAAAAGTAAAGATAAGTTCTTATATAGTGCAGTATCCAGTCCTTAGGACTGCTCAAAGTGCTTTACACTTTACTCCCTGGCAGGCCCGATCAATCGAACACCATCTCAACTTCTCTGGGAAGCATTCAGCCATAATGCAACTATTCATACGCAAATATCCACTACTGTCTATAGCCAGGTAGTTGTTACAGCTGAGTGAACTGGAGCAACGCAGAGTGAATGAACTTACCCAAGGTTCGACAGGGCAGCACAGAATTCAAACCGGAGACTCCAATGCACTGTGCCACTCCACTCCTCAGTATATTAGTTGGGGGAACCTCCAAAAATCTCTTAATCCGTGAATGTAATTGTCATGATAGTGGGCATTCACCAGGGTTGGGGTCAATTATAATTGTGTAATTAATTACAATTACGGTGTAATTGTAATTGAAATATTTGAAAGTATCGTAATTATAACTGATTTTGTGTGTGTGTGTTGTAATTGTAATTGGCCATTGTAATTGCTTTAATGGTTCAATTACAATTCAATTACTTTCCCATAGTTTCTCCAATTGTGGGTGAAACTCCCAGAACTGTTTTTTTATTTAATTATGAAAACCAAGGCTGTTTCCCTCTGAAATCATCTTCCCTCTCATACTCCCCACTTTTTGGGGTGTTATAGTCAGACAGTGACTCTTGCTGGTGAACATGGGCAGATAACAGCTGTCTGCCTGTCCTGCCACAGTCCTGTTGCATAAATCATTTAGCAGTGTCTTTCCAAACAATCAGTCACCCATGGACAGGCACAGTGCCAACTAGTCTTTATTTACCTTATTGACATGGTACATTGGAAGCACTGACAGAGAAATAAAAACATGGCTTCTCTTCCATTAGGGAGGGCATATAGAGCTGACCCATTGAAGCACTAACTCAGCAGTAGCAGGCTTCAAAAGTTGACAAGTGTCAAGTAGGAGGCCAAGAACAAACAATAGGCCTGTGGTCCAGTGCTACACAGGCTAGCTGTACTAATTGTAATTTAGTTAAATAAGGCTGTGTACTAACACTATCCTTGTTCAAACCAGACAGGTGTCAACTGTCAGACTCTAGGTTTGAGGAACTTATGTTTCTGAGGTGCAACAGTCACCTCTGATGAACAATGAACAGCATCGATCTAACAGATGATCATGTGACTGTGATGTGTGTTGTATGTATTGTTATGTATGTTGTATCATCATGTGACTGTGATGTGTGTGTTGTATGTATTGTTATGTATGTTGTATCATCATGTGACTGTGAAGTGTGTGTTGTATGTATTGTTATGTATGTCGTATCATCATGTGACTGTGATGTGTGTGTTGTGTGTATTGTTATGTATGTTGTATCATCATGCGACTGTGATGTGTGTTACATGTATTGTTAAGTATGTTGTATCATCATATGACTGTGATATGTGTGTTGTATGTATTGTTATGTATGTTGTATCATCATGTGACATGTGTGTTGTATGTATTGTTATGTATGTTGTATCATCATGTGACTGTGATGTGTGTGTTGCATGTATTGTTATGTATGTTGTATCATCATGTGACTGTGATGTGTGTGTTGTATGTATTGTTATGTATGTTGTATCATCATGTGACTGTGATGTGTGTGTTGTATGTATTGTTATGTATGTTGTATCATCATGTGACTGTGATGTGTGTTGTATGTATTGTTATGTATGTTGTATCATCATGTGACTGTGATGTGTGTGTTGTATGTATTGTTATGTATGTTGTATCATCATGCGACTGTTATGTGTGTGTTGTATGTATTGTTATGTATGTTGTATCATCATGTGACTGTGATGTGTGTGTTGTATGTATTGTTATGTATGTTGTATCATCATGTGACTGTGATGTGTGTTGTATGTATTGTTATGTATGTTGTATCATGTGACTGTGATGTGTGTTGTATGTATTGTTATGTATCATCATGCGTCTGTGATGTGTGTGTTGTATGTATTGTTATGTATGTTGTATCATCATGTGACTGTGATGTGTGTTGTGTGTATTGTTATGTATGCAGTATCATCATGTGACTGTGATGTGTGTGTTGTATTGTTATGTATGCAGTATCATCATGTGACTGTGATGTGTGTGTGTGTGTTGTATGTATTGTTATGTATGTTGTATCATCATGTGACTGTGATGTGTGTTGTATGTATTGTTATGTATGTTGTATCATCATGTGATTGTATGCGACATGTAAGTTTGAATAAAGAGCCTCAATGAATGTTTGCTTTGTGATCTGTTTATATTATTTTGAGCGAAGCAAAAATCCATTGTAATTGACAATTATAATTGAATATATTTTGGGACAGTAATTGTAATTGTATTTGAAATGCAAAATAACTGTAATTGTAAATGTAATTGAAAATTATCCAGTCATGTAATTGATCAGTGTAAGTGAACCCAACCCTGGCATTCACTGTTGTTATTATAAATAGTATTTGTTTACATGTATGTTTGTCATTTACAATGTTGATAAATACACAATTTCACCACAGAAAACAATCATGCAAACGTATCAGATTAACCTATTTATCTACATCCCATTTGTTTATATTTCATGGACACTTCTATTGCAACATACATATAGATCATACTTAAAAAGCAATGCTGTATCGTGTCAAGATTATAAGTGGTTTTCCCGTTAATTTTGTATCCTAAAAGGTAGTGGCACAACAGGGTATACAGGAAAACTCTGCAAAAATTACAAAATTAATATACAATTAAGGGGAATGCCCCAATGATCTAGGACCCCTAAATGGGTTGAGGCAGGATGCATGAAGGTGGACTCTCAAAATGGTTGTAGTTTGGTATTGGTGCAATATAGTAAATATAATAATTTGGATGATTATCGTGAATAACAGATTGGACTATCAATAGTAATGACAGTTAGTATATAGATCACCAGGGCAACTTGTATTGGTCACATACAAAAATCCTATTCACGGATTTACCGTTTTGAATCAACTGCATATAAGACCATGTTATGGGTATCCACAATGCCATGATAATACCGGTAGTGCAATACTGTCACAGGTCATGACACTATCGCAATAGTACTTCAATAGTAATTACAGTTACCACAATATTGTCACAAAGTAAACTATCCCCAATAGTCACCCCTAGAATATGGCCCCCAAAGCAGCTGTGAGATGGGCGGTTCTGACCCGTGCCACGACCCTCCTAAATACGCAACTGGTCGCAAGCGGTTTTACCGGGCGTATAGTGGGCAGTGTACGGTATCACAAGACACTTCGTCTTGGACCTTCGTATATACACTTCCTCGTTTGCTTACCATAGTTTAACTCGAAGTTGAGCATCAGTAAAACCTACGTAAGTCAGTCGGCAAAGCAACTAGTATACGTAACTGTCAAGGAGGAATGCAGTAATCTCGACGATTGGGTAATTACCCATTTTAAATTAAATGAGCTCTTTTTTTTCTTTCTTCAAAAATGCGTTCTTTTGTGTTCGTTTCAGAGGACAGTACGTACCAGTCCACTGGATTCCCGGCCATGTTTTTGCAGGAAATCTTTCCATGGATTTCGCCGAACAGCTGAAGAATTATCGCGACACCGAATAAGATGGTTGGTGTCATTTCCAACGACGCACCCACCGACTGCATGAGCGTTGACGAGTGTTCGTGAATGTAGCATGAACGCCTACTAAAGTCTAAATGACTAATTGATGATGATGGCAGAACTATAAATAGCTCCCGGGTAAGCCTATAGTAGGCACTTCAACAAAAAATTCAATATCATGCTAGAACATTGGGAATTAGCTTAATTTAAAGGTAATATGTTAAGGATCACATAACTGTTTATTTTATTAACATACCTTTAATAGATCAAAAGATATTGCGATTTTAAGATGGAAAAACAGCGTAATTTTTGTGTATCTCTTACAATGGCAAAATGGACTAATTTTTGTGTTTTCTATAGGTAAATATTTGCTTTAAAATGTCATAACTTTTTTTATTTATACAGATATTTAAATACTGTCTTCAGGGTTTTCAAACACATTGATAAGAGTAATAAATTTATAATATTTAATATTTTTAGTACTAACCCAGATAGCATGCAAACGTTAATATAACGTAAATGTAACGTGTGCAGAAACGTTTGTTTAACGTTTAATGCAAACGTTAATTTTGCGTTATTTTGCTTGTTTTTTTGATGTTAATCTAACGTTTAATTTCTAACCAAAACGAAACGTTAAACTAACGTTAATGTAACCGTTGCAGAAACGTTAATTTAACGTTTAATGCAAACGTTAGTTTAACGTTATTTTGTTCGTTTCTTTAACGTTAATCTAACAAATATGTAACGTTAAACTAACGTTAATGTAACCGTTGCAGAAACGTTAGTTTAACGTTGAATGGGAACGTTCGTTTACCGTTATTTTGCTCGTTTCTTTAACGTTAATCTAACGTTTCATTTAACGTTTCATTTCTAACCAGAATGTAACAGTAAACTAACGTTTTTGTAACGTTAGCAGAAACGTTAGTTTAACGTTATTTTAGTCGTTTGTTTAACGTTTAACTAACGTTTAATTTCTAACGAAATTGTAACGTTAAACTGACGTTAATGTAAATGTTACAGAAACGTTAGCTTAACGTTCATTTAACGTTTAATTTCTAACCAGAATGTAACAGTAAACTAACGTTTTTGTAACATTAGCAGAAACGTTAGTTTAACGTTAGTTCAGTCGTTTGCTTAACGTTTACCTAACGTTTAATTTCTAACGAAAATGTAACGTTAAACTGACGTTAATGTAACTGTTACAGAAACGTTAGTTTAACGTTCATCTACGTTTCATTTCTAACCAGAATGTAACAATAAACTAACGTTTTTGTAACATTAGCAGAAACGTTAGTTTAACGTTATTTCAGTTGTTTGCTTAACGTTTACCTAACGTTTCATTTCTAACGAAAATGTAACGTTGAACTGACATTAATGTATAACCTACGTTCTAACCATAATTTAGCGCAATTCAACCCATTTCCTATAGCACCTGCGCATTTGATATATTGTAACACATGGCCATTCTTGGTATACGTACGTGCAACTGTTTTCACTTTATATACAAAAGGAAAGAGTATTTTAAGTGTGACGTTTTATGATGTACCAACTGAACGGACTGACTATGAATCGTGGCTAGTTTGCATAGTAACACAAGACAAGTGTATTTTTGTGTAAAAGCTTTATATAAAGCTCAATTTATTATGAGGGGACCAACCACACATGGGTGGGAGACCCACCAAATATAACTAATAAAAATTGCAGTATTGGATAAAGAAACCAGTCCTATATATAGTTTCCGTGAATGGCCTTCATGGCACCGCGAGTACTTCGGTTCGCTTCCTCTCTTCTTTCTCCTTCCGGCCGACGTCCCTCTCCGTAGCAAACTTTAACCACATCTTCACCTCCTGTTCCACCTCTTTGTCTGTTGCGATGGCAGTCAAGACGTGTTTGCGCCCAGCTCCTGTGTGTTTAAACAATTGTCAAGTAAACGATCCAGATTACAAGTGATGCTGTAGTGATCTAGATTGCAGTTTATGGCACTCGTGTATAGTTATGGTGCATCATAATCCAAACAAAGGAAGTTTTCGATCAACTTACCCCATAAACGCAATAGTTATGTAATCAAAAGTATCATGATGCCATCGATATTACTTTATATTGCAAATAACCAAACTTATTTGATAACATTAATCTTATCTACATGAATATGTAAAAATAAAAAAAGGTTAATGTATATTTATTGTGCGTGTGCGCATGTGCATGCATGCGCGTGTATCGGTACGCATATTGAATCCCCCTTTTTGTGAACCCCCTTTCTCCAAAATGTGAACCCCCTCAAAATTGCATCTTTAAAATGTGAACCTCTAATTGTATTCCATGTTTCTCAAAAAGCGTTACCCCCTCCTCCTAAAAGCTGCTGGACAATGTTCAAGCATTACAAGGAATGCCAAGAATGCCTGATTTGTGCAGATGATAAAGGAAGAACCGTTATCTATTAAGTGATCATCACTGAATGTATGGGAGCCTGGCTGAGGGGTCAGTCCTCAATGCCATGTGTGAAAAGGGCAGTCACTAGAGGAATGTGTATCAAAAGACCATTGCATCCAATTAGCCATGCAGAAGGACTTCTCACTACCCCAAGGTCTCCTGTTATGAAAACGTAACATTATTAGTGCTAATTGTAGTCACTCAGAGGTGACAGATGCAGACAAAATACTGGTGAATGAACGGGGTGACGATGATGTAACAATTATGAACACATAAATTAGGCCATATAAAATAATTCATTATTTTTCATCAGAACTCTGTTAAAGGTAAACGAAAGGTGCGGCTTTTTATTTTTAGTATGCTGATTGAGGTAAGTACCGACTGTCAAAGAGGCTATTCTCAACAATCAATAACTTAAGATGTGTAGCGAGTGTATTTCTTACAATCTGCAAACCAGGTAGACAAACTCATCTGGCTTAACACGAATCATACTTTTCAACTATTGAGCTGGAATGCGAATTTCGATGAATAATTGTATTTAACTAATACAAAATAAAGTTTAGCTTCACCTATTTTAAAATGCGCGTGCTGATGAAAAATCGTGTAATTGTGTGGCTGTATGGTTGCATGGGTTAATGCATGATTACGAAAAATCCGTATTGGTAGGCAGCCTTACTCTGGGACACTGTCTAGCCCACTACACAAATCTGGGGAATAGTCTGGCTGTCGTCTTCCAGTCACCTCCTGGTGTGATTAATCACTCAGCATATCAGACTCCCCACTCCCCCTAATTTTGAGGGGGAGTGGGAGTCTGATATGCTGGCTTAACAATTCAGGATGTAACCTGATATATAAACATGCACAACCCATGCCTTATGCATACATTCAATGTCATAATGCCAGGGTTGCCTACCTGACAAATACAATTTCCATAATGACCCCCACCTCCCGTCGCACCCTCTCTCTCCCCCCCCCCCCCGTCGAATCCCGCCCCGGTCTACAAGGTTGCCAATCAAAGCTTTCTCTGGAGTAGATATAGCGACAAGCCCAGCCTGTTCACAGTGCGTGGGAATCCAGGAAGTTACTAATTTAATCATCAAAAGTAGATATACGTTGTTTCAACATAATCATTATGTTTCTACACTGTAACTCCTGTCGGCAGTTAAGGTCGTAGGTTAGCACTTCAAAGGGATGCTTGTTTAGCAACATCGATTGTGTTACATTGTGTTAATTACAGCTGTCAAAGTGCATGCATGGCCAGACATGCCCCGCTTCTAAATTTATAACACAGCAGGAAACATTATAATTATTACAAACAGTCATTGACAAAGTTAAATTGTTGTATTCAAATAAAAACCTTTGAATAAAAATAATGATATAGTTTTATATTGCAATTGCAACAATTATAATACTCATTTTATATTATTCTAATACATTTTATAATGATATTCATAACTTTCAGAAAACCATAACTATTTAATGTAATTTAATGGTTATATCTTAATTTATTTATTTCATTATATAACTCTACACCTGTAAATTGTATTAATGTCTAGACGCGCATTAATGACACTGATATTTTTTTGTAATTGCTGTTGACTGACATATGCAGACATAATAATATGCCCATGTGCCATGTGCCACTGCAGTCATCAGCAGGCTGCTTGCAGTCAAAGTTGTAACTTTGTACACAGGCACAGCATTGGATGACGTCACCGTAGACTTTGTAGAACTTGTAGTAGACTAAATATTTGTTGATAAATTGTAACAAGTAAAAATATGACAGTTTCTTCAGGGCATCTGTAGCAGTATTATTTATAGATTAAGCAATTGTTTAATGTGTATCATTTTCTGTAGTCAGATATTTGTATTCCCGTAATACGGCGGCAGTTTCCGTAATACATATACTAGATTTAACGAATCTAAACACGATTAAAACAGACTTTCTATGGCTATGCCATTCAAACAACTACTGTCTACTGGCTGTGATCAGCCTCAGAAACCTCATTAATCCTTCGCTGCCACCATCTGGTCAGACGTACACTGCTCCCGAGGTCGACATACAATTAAGTCTCCGTCTTCCCATTTTCCTAGTTATCAGTAATCAAAGTCATTACTAAATAACTATACCCAAACATGTAAATCAGTTTACATCGAAGGATCCACAATTCTCTTTCCCATATCATGGTACAATTATAAATTGTATTGCTTTACAATGTATAAAATATAGGTTGAAACTTACCCAAACAGCATGTGGTGTTACTGTAACATTAAACGTTGGCACACTGACTGTGGCAGTTGGTGGCAGTTATTCCCGCCCACTGACCACACGTGACCACTGTGCCTTGAGTAAAATTTAGATTTAAACAACTCAATACTTACTAATAAGACCAGCAACATGTAAAGTAAGTATAACTAGCTACAAGAGAAACAAGTAGAATAATAAATTATTAATGAAATATATTCTCCAAGATTTGTTAAGTTACCTTGGGTGCTGCCATGTGTGATGATTTTTAAAACTAGACCACCTGCCAACTACTATACGGGACGACGTGACAGTATTCCATACGTATAAGAATATTATATTTAGAATAGGGCGTATATACCTCATCAATGCATACTACTAAATATTAATAAGTATAGTTTACTAATTACATCGCCTGGAGTGACTTAAATTAGAAGTCCCGCTATGTCATGGCAGTCTTCCGTACTTGTGGCAGTGTATACAGGTATATATAGTTAAATTCACGCCTTTGGTTCGCTGAAGTAGAATGAGTACGCTATTTACAGATAATTTCACTGAATTTGTCCAGCATTTGAAGACATAGCTGCACGGTAATTTGTTGAAATCCAAAGACACAGTTTTTTGCAGTTTGCCAAATAAACTTTTATCCGTATATACACACAGCCTGTATGGATATATATACTAATTCGTTTTTATTCTATAATATTTTTTTATCATTATAACTCCTGATCATTGAAACCGTGCATACCGTTTCGACATATGTGAATGTCGAAATCCGGAGTGTTTGTTAAAATAATAATTTACTTCCAACATAACTAAAATCCAGAGATGTTATCTAGTTAGACAAATGGGTATTCCATGACTGTCCTCCCCTCAGACATTATCCATGTCGGTGGACATCGATATCACTAGAAGAGCTTCTTCTTTGTTTGTTGTATCCAGCTCTGGTTGATTGCAGAAGCTTGTTTATTGCACTTAATGACGCTCCCTGCTGACATCAAATGAGTGTTGGAGCTCTGTCCCAGTGGCTCGTCCCATCAGGGCACTGTTCACCCCTTGAGTGGAGTAGTGGATGTGATAATTACCCTAACAAATAGGGCAGTATATTATTTCAGGACTCTGTCCAGCAGCACTTATAGGGTTAGAATTTGATGAAGTCCTCAGATCAAACTCAGTCTAAGATGGTGTGAGATAGCTCCTGCCTGGTGCAAGGATTAATGGATAATTGGATTAACGGTTTTCAACTTCTACAGGTGATTGCAATTGTACCAGCATTTCCAACACAAATACCACCCGCACACACGCACTCTCGCACGCACGTGCGCGCACACACGCGCACACGCACACACACACAATGAATATGCACACATTGGTATAACGTTGGCCCTACATAAATACCACACAAACGTGTAACATGACGCTTGTAGAGTTTCACTGTACAGTAAAGTGTATATAATTACAAAGGTTTGGTCTCCGTGATATAGCGTCTTCTGTATTGTCGGTAGTTTTGAAAAAGTTGTTCCATCCATATTTTGTCCTTGTAACTATTGCCTAAGAAAAGATGCGGCATATAATGTAACAATAAAAGTGTTTATTTAAAATAGGCATTTTGACGCAACTGTCCGGCAAATATGAAAGACTTTAGTGTATGCTACATTTTGTTATTGTGTTGGTTCAAATAGTGGTACAAATTGGTGTAATCTCCGTAATGGATTTGAACCGCACATGACACGGGGAAACCTTTATGTGAATAAACAAGATACATTACCATGGCAATTGAGATTTATTAACATTTTAATTAAAAGAAAAATAGTATCCTAATTACAACCGTTACTTCTGCAGACTTCGTCAAAGTTGACTTTGAAAATTGTGGCAAAACCCGTTACGGAGATGACGCTTTCTTTTCAGGATATTTTTCCAAGGAACAATCTACAGTTGTATTTGTTTTACTTGGCTATTTGATATGTTATTCATCCTAGGAAACTACTATTTGGCATATTAGTCGATTTCCTGTTGCAACGCAATAATGCGCAATTGCGGATAGCGGGTTGTTTTTCATCTCCGTAACGCTTCGCTCTTGGAAACCGGATAACCAGAAGACCAGTACTGTCACTGGCCGTTTCAATGTAGAAAAACCATTACTGTCAGCAGTTTAACCAACAAGTGCATTTGCATGAATCTCGGCATAATAGTTTTGCTCTCTCAAAATTATTAATGATTTGACAATACATTATGTGAGGAACGTTCTTTATCCCCACAAGATGGTGTACAATATTAAAAAATGGGTTCATGAAAGTTACTGTTTCACTTATTACTTGAATAAACAAAATTATTAAATTATATATGACTGGCAGGCATGTATGCAATGCCACTGACTGGATGTCTCGGGACAATGCAGTTTTCCGATGTGATCTGCGTGACGTTGAGTTGAGTTTACGTCTTATGTTACTCAATAATAAAGCCATTAACTAATTAAACCAGCTGTATATTATTGATTTTGACTAGTTGTCGTATCTGTAGTAAAATGGAAAGTGAGAGTTTGCCATCCTGTGATGCAGTGATGCTATATTTAATTTATAGTGAAACGATCGATATACCATTTCTCTGTTACACCAACAATATAATTATAATAATGATACTTTCATGTAGTAACGCGCCGGAACCGGGGGGGGGGGGGCTTTTGGGAGGGGGTCTTTTGGGGAGGGGACTGAATCATTTCAATTCAATCCAATAACTAACATTCCGAGAACGGTAGAGGTCTAACCAAAACGAAGACGTAACGTAACGTTAAAGGAACGTCTATATTATTAAATAGTCTTTCTTTGTATGTATGTATGTATGTGTGTATGTGCGTACGTACGTACGTACGTACGTATGCATGCATGCATGCATGCATGTTTGTTTGTTTGCACCACCACATCTCCGTTAGTTTTGCATGTATCGGGCTGAAATGTTGCGTGTGATCTAGCGGGCCCATTGGGGTGTTTGTAGATTTTGACATTTTCGAAACTCGTCCGGGGGTGGAGAACCGATAGGGGCTCAATATTTCAAAAGGGTGTACGTGGAGTTGCAGCCGTGGAATTTCATGTTTTTGTATATCATCGTAAAGATAATTAAGTTATAAGTTATTAACATTTCAAAATCGTGAACGCGTAACACTGCCACAACTCTGCCTGTTGCTGGCCAAGTCAGCATGAGCGCGAGGCGCGTGTCTATTTCTTAAAAAACAACACACAAAACAAAGTAACATTCCAGCATATAGGCCAGGTTTGTCCTACAACTAGGCCAGTAACCAGGTACAATTTATCAATGTGTGTAGGCTAGAAACATTTGGGATTGGCTTGGTCGGTTTGGTTTTGGTTTTGGTTTTATATGGACAATTTCTCCCGTGCAAAGCCGAGCAACTAGAATTTTCATCTGGGGCAGTGGGGATCTCAAGGATTGCAATTTTCAAAACAGTATTTGAGCGAGCGACTGCCGTTTTTCCCTGAGCAACGCCGGGCAACTCGGCTAGTTATAGATGATATCTAACTAGCCGAGTTTAATCTATTTTATTGTTTTAATAGCTTGCATGTATACTTGTGTTCCGACAACGTTAGTGAGATCAAAACGTTTCTAATCAAATAAAAAACTAACGTTCCGGAAACGATAGAAATCGAACAGTTTAAAACCAAACCAAAAACTAACGTCCCGGCAACGTTAGAAATCAAACCCAAACCTACCGTTCCGGCAACGTTAAAGATGTAACTGTTAAAAATCAAACCCAAAATTAACGTTCCGGCAACGCTAGAGATCAAACAGTTTCAAATCAAACCAAAAACTAACGTTCCTACAACGTTATAGATCTAATTGCTTAAAATCGAACCAAAAACGAACGTTTCGGCAACGTTAGAGATCTAACTGTTTAACATCAAACTAAAAACGAACGTTCCGGCAACGTTAGAGATCTAACTGTTTAACATCAAACTAAAAACGAACGTTCCGGCAACGTTAGAGATTTAACTGTTTTAAATCAAACCAAAAAGGAACGTTCCGGCAACGTTAGAGATCTAACTGTTTTAAATTAAACCAAAAACTAACGTTCCAGCAACGTTAGAGATTAAACAGTTTCAAATCAAACCAAAAACTAACGTTCCGACAACGTTAGAGATATAACTGTTTAAAATCAAACCAAAACCTAACGTTCCGGCAACGTTAGAGATCAAACAGTTTCAAATCAAACCAAAAACTAACGTTCCGACTACGTTATAGATCTAACTGTTTAAAATCAAACCAAAAAAGAACGTACCGACAACGTTAGAGATCTAACTGTTTTAAGTCAAACCAAAAACGAACGTTTCGGCAACGTTAGAGGTCTAACTGTTTAAAATCAAACCAAAAACTAACGTTCCGGCAACGTTAGAGATCTAACTGTTTTAAATCAAACCCAAAATGGACGTTTCGGCAACGTTACAGATGTAACTGTTTAAAATCAAACAAAAACCTAACGTTCCAGCAACGTTAGAGATCAAACAGTTTCAAATCAAACCAAAAACTAACGTTCCGACTACGTTAGAGATCTAACTGTTTAAAATCAAACCAAAAACTAACGTCCCGGCAACGTTAGAGATCAAACCGTTTAAAATCAAACCAAAAACGAACGTTCTGGCAACGTTAGAAATCAAGCAGTTTCAAACCAAACCAAAAACTAACGTTCCGGTAACGTTAGAGATCTAACAGTAACCAAAATCGAACTGTTCTAACCAAATGCAAACGTTATATTAACGTTTACCTGCTATCTGGGAATTATACAAAAATTAATGCAATGAATTAGTTAATTTTAGTTACATAGCATGCAAAACTCAACAGACCAAAACGTTCCAATTGAAGGCCATAATGTCCATGATTATGAAGATTTTATACATATTATGTAATGTGAATAACCACATTAATAATGGTAATAAATGTACATTAACAAATCATTTAATAATTTATTTAATTAGTCAATATTAGCTAATCAGTGCGCAACCTCGACAAACCGACACATTTCAGTAAAAGGCCATAATGTTCATGATTATGAAGATATTTGGATAATTTATTAAAGCAGTAAGCCACAGTAATTGTGGTAATACATACACATAACCAATCATTTCACATTAACAGTAACTTAATTAATAAGTTAATATTGGCTAATATTAGCATGCTAACGATTGACCACTACATTTTGATAAAAGGCCGGAATGTCCATAATTATTAACAGTTATATAATTTATGCAATGTTTACCACCCCATTAAACATTATAATAAATATACATTAACCAGTCATATAGCTTTAACAATAACTTTATTAATAAGTAAATATTGGCTAAATAGCACATAAACTCAACAGATCATGATACATGATAATGAAATACAATATTCATACTCCTAGTTCACTGTGTCTATGTGTGACTGTGTCATGATAGGTTGGATGAATGCTGCATGCTCTGTACAGACCAGTAATCAGTTGTCAATGCTTCATAATGTAATATACCGCATTTTAACATGAACTTGATGAAGTGATGTTTATAAATTGTTCACAGTATTCCGACGCTGAATCCAAATACGCCAAATACAAGACTGCTTTCTGCATTACTCCCCATGGCCCATGGGAGGCAAGCCATGAAGAAGACGTCTGCTCTGCTCATAATAGTCTTTTTGTAATATTGGAAGTTGATTGTCTCATAATTTAATGCCAGTAGGCTGCAAGATCTGTGAAGCAAGGTTCATATTTCAGTTTCTTGCAAAATAACGTTGTGTTCTTCAACATGATGTCTATTAGTAATGTTTGTGTTATGTTGAGTGGACACTGTTCAAAGTAGATATCAGATATATAATCAGCCATATTAAATGTGTACGTATGGAGGCAGGTGATGGGTGTCATATTCAGACAACTCTGTGGCTTGGTACCTTCACAGTTAACTGTCAGACACAGATCAGCGTAAGATCAGTGTCACTGCAGGTAACTGCGAACAATATCTGAAATAAAAAGGGCATCGTGTATCATATGATGATGACTGTTTTGATTCTACATACAAATATTGTGAAATAATGTTCATATCCCTGCCTCTGTTACTCAAGAGAGCAGTGTGAAATTCTATAATAATGCATTATGTCATACATAAATTCATAATAATTATGATACTTGAGAGGTATAACTGTGGTGTTTAATGTATTGCATGTTGTCATACAATTAAATGAATGATGCTACAACTGATCAAGGCATTTATGGTTTGTATTACATTTACAACGTGCTTTAGCAATTTTGTGCCGTGACTGTTTGTCATGAAACATTAAAAAAACTAATTAAGTCAAATTTGTTACGTATTTTACATCAAAAACAACTTTTCTAATAAATTATTGATTTAATAGGTAACTAACAAGAATTAATTAAAATTCTGCATCATAACATTTATATTATTCCTAAGTCTAAATAAAAGCATAGCCATAAATAATGGCATAAGCCATGCCAAGCCTAAACCCAAGGGCCAAGCCCAAGGGTAAGCAATAACCACCATGGCCTAAGATTCATATATATATATATATATATATATATATATATAATATGGCCTGGCCCGTAGGACCTAGGCTATAAAATATAGGCCCTATCTTAAAGTTAAATAAGATACTGTTGTTTTTGTTGTCATTGAGAGGCACAAAATGTATTAAATAAGTCAGGATCAAGCTCCACGATTTCGTTCCACGCCTCCGGTGGCGCGCTCTCAGTCATACTTACAGAGATCGCTCAAATGTCACATGTTTTGAATGACGCAAAAACCATATTTCACGGGCGTTCACGCCAACGAAATGTTCAACACATACTAAGTTAATCCTATAGATCTACCTACAAACATAGCGGTTCGGTACAATTCATTACTAGACAGTCAAACTTGCAACTGAAACACAATTATGTCATCAAATCGATTAAATTTACCATAATTTTGGTCAAATTTGAAAAAGAAAAGGACGTACAGAAAGTTTGACTTTCCCACAAAAGGAATCCCGCCGCGAATGACGTAAATGACCGGAAAAAGACCGTGAAAACAGGTTGAAACAACGTTACCCAGGTGCCGAGTAAACGAGACGGCGCTGCTGCAACGGCGCTGCGCGCACGTAAAAACATCGCGGTAGCGGAATTCATTTTGAAGTGCCTACCTATAGCCATAGGCGTAGACCTCTTGGCCTAGCGCGGGCTTGGGAGTGGGGCTGCACCCGGATGGTTTTTTGGGTGAGCCAAGGGTGGGGGAGAAGTGGAAGGTCTGAAGGGGGGTGTAGTTGCACCAAGGTTTTTTGGTGAGCCTCTAGAATGGGGGCAGTTGGAGGTCTCGTGGAGGTTTTTGGTGAACCTGCACGCCGAAAATCGCACCCCCAAAATATATTATATATACTGTTAATTTTTTGGATAATAAAATTATAATTATATGCCAATATCGTTAGTGAATGCAATATTATTAAATGAATGTATGCAGCAAATTTATTCACACTAACTTAAAAGTGCTGATATATATATTATATTCAGTGTCGCCAGTTAGGCCCCTATATGCACGTGCATGGTAATATGTTACACAGGAAATTTTTATGTGCACTGATGATTAAGCTGTTCAATATCTTTTACTCGTGAATGTACATATCCCAAGTCAGGCCCGTAGCCATGCACAGTTCACGGCGTTAACGTGAACCCCCTTTTTGTGAACCCTCTTTCTCCAAAATGTGAACCCCCCCTAAAAATTGCATCTTTAGATAGTGTTCAAGCATTACAAGGAATGTCAAGAAAGCCTTATTTGTGCAGATGATAATGCCATGTGTGAAAAGGGCAGTCACTAGAGGAATGTGTGTCAAAGGACCATTGCACCTAATTAGCCTTGCAGAAGGACTTCACACTATCCCAGGGTCTCCTGTTATGTAAACACAAATACACAAGAAGCCAGTTTTACACCAAATGTAAAATTATAAGACCTAATTGTATTCACTCAGGGATGACAGATGCAGACAAAATACTGGTGAATGAACAGGGTGACGATGATTTAACAATTATGAGCACATAAATTAAGCCATATAAAATAATTCATTATTTCTCATCAGAACTCTGTTAGAAAGTGAATGAAAGGTACGACTTTTTATTTTTAGTGTGCTGATTAAGGTAACTATTGACTGTCAAAGAGGCTATTCTCAACAATCAACAACTTAAGATGCGTAGCGAGTGTATTTCCTACAAGCTGCAAACCTGGTAGATGAACTCATCTGGCTTAACACGAATCATAATTTTCAACTGTTGAGCTGGAATGCGAATTACACTGAATAATTGTATTTACCGGTAACCAATACAAAATAAAGTTTAGCTTCACCTATTTTAAAATGCGCGTGCTGGTGAGAAATTGTGTAATTGTGTGGCAGTATGGTTGCCGAAATACTGTGGTTGCTAGTTGTATGTTTGTAGATCTCAGAAAGGGGAGCCTTATCGCTGATGAGGAGGCAAGAATGTGTGAAGGGCCTTTATTATCAATTATTATGTCCATTTTGTGTTCCGTATAGTTGTAAAATACAGTTTGTGTTTCCTGGAGCCAGTGTGGTGTACAGGATATGGCACTTGACTGTTTGACACCTAGAATTTAAATCAAATTCCACAAGAGGACAATCATTTTTCTAATCTTCAATTTTTTTCCGGGCATGTTTTATAAAGGTTTGTTAATTTACTCACTTAATTATGTTTATGATAAATTTTGGAACTTTTGTACATCAGATCAGATAAATATAATGTATTAATTGAGTGAAAACCAGATTGTAAATGTCACACTTTAACTGTTTATTCTGAAAAATAACTTGGACACACACACATTCCTCTGTGCCTCGTTTATTATATTAGTATGATCATATTCAAAACAATTGTACACGCTGCAAAGTGTTTCGAGTAAATAATCCAGTTATATTAACAACAAACTATCACTGTGTGTTGGCTTTTATGAATACAACTGGGTGTAAATTAGGCTTAATCAGGCAACAAAATGGGACCAATCTCCACAGACCACATATGAGTCCCACTTTGTCTGAAAACGCACCCCTCAAAATGACCTCGTTATGGGCCTGCTGGGGATGCTAATGTGATGTTTGTATACAAGATGAAAGAATATAGACAAAACCACCTGGTCCACCAATCACACACCCACTTCATTGTTCTTCCAGTTAGAAATGTAACCTCCTGCATTATGAGCCCCCAGATATTGCAGCGCTTCAGGCATGTTTGCAGAAAGACATTTTCCGGACTGTAAGGCAGTCATTCAAAATCTTGTTTACAAATTCATGAAATGTTGAGATAAATCAGAAAACTCTCTGGTAGTAGCTGTACTAGGTACTGACATCGGGTTGATCTCCAGGATTAGAAGACAATGGGTTAAGTCCCTATACGTACACAACGACCTTCTGCAGGAACAGTGCCAGTGGTACTGTGTGGCTATGTGCTTTCTTATTTTTTTCTTATATATGTATACTTTTTAGTATATAATGTGCTTCTACTATTAATATAGCTGTTAACTGTTGTATCGATATATGGACCGATATATATATATATCACTATACGTTTTTGTGTCTGAAATAAAGCATTGAATTGAATTGAATTGAATTATATAAAATTTCTCATGCACAGATTGTTCATACAGCTACTAAATAATAATAATATATTTTATAAAGTGCCATGTCCATTAATGTTCGCAGTGCTGTAGATATAAAACTAGCAGATACAAAATAAACATATTTAACATACAAGAATACATATAACTTAAGATGATAATATATGCTAGAGCTGTAAAAGTTTAGACAGTAATGAATTATATTAGAGCAAAGTAGTTTTTATGTAAAAAATAAATATGTACATTGTTTACTTATGATAAATATCAACATCAATCAGCTAAGGTAAGTTAAATAATTAATCTATAAACAGGAATACATTGATCTGATGTTTTATATATATATATTGGCCTTCAGTCGTGCATTTACACATGTCCAGTCTTCGATTAATTGCTCATGCCTAGTCATTACCTATAGCTGTTACTTTCACTTTCATATAAATGGACCAACACCAGTAAATGAAATGAGTGTTCCTATCAATTACCTATTACTTTCAGTTTCAGATAATTGGATCAACAATGGTGAATGAAATTAGTGTTGCTGCCTATTAACATCCTACTTTCAGTTTCATGTCATTGGATCAACATTGATGAATGAAATAAGTGTTGCTGCCTACTGACCACTTACTTTCAGTTTCATATCATTGGATAAGCAGTGGTGAATGAAATAAGTGTTGCTGCCTACTGACCACTTACTTTCAGTTTCATATCATTGGATCAGCAGTGGTGAATGAAATGAGTGTTGCTGCCTACTGACCACTTTCAGTTTTGTATCATTGGATCAGCAGTGGTGAATGAATTAAGTGTTGCTGCCTACTGACCACTTACTTTCAGTTTCATATCATTGGATCAGCAGTGATGAATGAAATGAGTGTTGCTGCCTACTGACCACTTACTTTCAGTTTCAGATAATTGGATCAACAATGGTGAATGAAATTAGTGTTGCTGCCTATTAACATCCTACTTTCAGTTTCATGTCATTGGATCAACATTGATGAATGAAATAAGTGTTGCTGCCTACTGACCACTTACTTTCAGTTTCATATAATTGGATCAGCAGTGGTGTATGAAATGAGTGTTGCTGCCTACTGACCACTTACTTTCAGTTTCATATCTTGGATCAGCAGTGGTGAATGAATTAAGTGTTGCTACCTACTGACTTCTTTTTTCAGTTTCAAATCACTGGATCAACAATGGTGTTCAAATTCAATTAATGCCACAGCCTATTAACCTTTTACTTTCAGTTTCACATCATTGGATCACCAATGGTAGTTTAAAGAGTTACTTTCAGATCGTTGGATCATCAATGATTAATGAAAAAATGTTGCTGCCAGTTACCTCTTACTTTCTGTTTCATATAATTTAATCGGCAATGGTGAATGAATTATTAAATAAATATTGCTGCCTATTAGGTCTTACTTTCAGTTTCAGATCATTGCATCAGCCATGGTGACTGGTTGTAGAGTGTTGGTAGTTGTGTCCGGTGTCGCGGTAGCTGCGATGGCGTATGCTCTCTACATACCAATGCCTGAAGGATTTGCAAAGCCGTTGAACACTCGTGTCATACTTACAGTCACAGAAGTCGCAATGAGTGTGGTATGTAGACCAATTACATAACATAACAAATTAATTAGCGTAAATTCCCATCCTCTGGATGGTGCTGCATACACACAGCATAGGCGGATCCAGGGGCTAGGGGCATGTGCCCCCCATTATAATTTTGTGTGCCCATAGATCTTTTTGAATGGTGGGCCCACACCCTCCTAGACCCCTGGAAATGTGCCCCTTTTCAGGTTACAACTATAAATAAGGTGAAACTACACTGGTGCTGCACAGTTTCAAGCCATGCAGCGACAAAAAACTGTCAACAGTACCCCCCCCCCCCCCCCCCCACCGTCTTCTGATGTTTCCAGTCGATCCGAGACAACAGAGAAGCTGAAAAGTTACAGTGGCACGGTTGCAAAAAATGTTCTACACCATTTGGTTCGGCCGCCAGTGGAGGATTTTGTGCCCCCTCCCCAGACTACCCCCTCTTGATCTGCCCCTGCACAGATGTAGAAGGTTTCGTGGAGTATTTGTAAATTACGTTTATATTGACCTAAATTTGAAAAGTTTTTCTAATGTAACGTAAATGCTTCCCACTAATCTGTGGTCCTCATGACCTCGAAACAATTGCAGAATATATGCGTAATGTGGAGATCGAATAATTTAAGTCCATGTAACATACTGTAAAAACCCTAAAACTGGTTAGAACCCTTGACCGACGAGGAATTTAGAAAAATAAAGGTGTTACTTTTCTTCAGAAGGGTCATAGATTAATCCATGACAGTTTGGCACACAAGAAGCAAACAGTCAAGGAGGAAAACAATAATATACCCTCCCTCAAACATTAACATACACTCCCTCAAACACAAACACTAACATACACTCCCTCAAACATTAACATACACTCCCTCAAACATTAACATACACTCCCTCAAACACTAACATACACTCCCTCAAACACAAACATTAACAGACACTCCCTCAAACACAAACACTAACATACACTCTCTCAAACACCAACATTAACATACACTCCCTCAAAAACAAACATTAACATAAACTACCTCAAACACAAACATTAACATACACTCCCTCAAACATTAACATACCCTCCCTCAAACACAAACATACACTCCCTCAAACACAAACATTAACATACACTCCCTCAAACACTAACATACACTCCCTCAAACATTAACATATCCTCCCTCAAACACAAATATACACTCCCTCAAACACAAACATTAACATACACTCCCTCAAACACAAACACTAACATACACTCCCTTAAACACAAACATTAACATACCCTCCCTCAAACACAAACATACACTCCCTCAAACACAAACACTAACATATCCTCCCTCAAACATTAACATACACTCCCTCAAACACAAACATTAACTCCCTCAAACACAAACACTAACATATCCTCCCTCAAACATTAACACACACTCCCTCAAACACAAACATTAACATATACTCCGTCAAACACTAACATACACTCCGTCAAACACAAACATACATTCCCTCAAACATTAAAATACACTCCCTCAAACACAAACATTAACATACACTCCCTCAAACACAAACATTAACATACACACCCTCAAACACAAACACTAACATACACACCCTCAAAAACAAACTATGCATACACTTCCTCAAACACACACGTACCCTCTAGCTCAGTTATTGTCAGATACTTTATAAATAATGATGGTCCAATATTGCATCTGTTTTTATGTGATCTGGCACAAAGCAAGTATGAAAATAACATGTTAGTGAAATGTTATTACTCTTCTCTGTTAGTTATTTTTCCTGTACATTTGAAGTTATTCTAGGAAGGATATGGAGTAAACATATCAAAAGTGGACTATGGTTACTGAAACTGGAGCAGAAACACCAAATGTAGAGTAGACATGCCTTCCATAAATATTATAAACAACTTTTTATTGTCTCATAATATTTACTTAATCATAATTGTGTGTCATGGTTCAGTAGCTATGCAGGAAAACTGACAAAAACAAACTGTCAGTAGACAACTGGCCAGTATTATGATCCTTCAGTTATCATCTTCAACCAAGACCATTACAGGATTTATTTTTATTTTTATTCCTATCGTTGCAGTTTTAAATCCAACTATATTATAGTTGTTTAGAATCGACCATTGATCTACTGATATTACACTAGCTTTTGTCACACAACTACCTGATAATACAATTTATTTAACACATCACTAACATTTAGTTATTGTTTCTGCTTCTTCAGTTTCAGTTGCTGGAAAACGTTGGCATTGCAAATGCAACTTACTTCATGAGACAGATGGAACACTTCACGAGGAAGCCTCATCCTGCACTAAAGGTGAACGAAATTGAGTCATGTTGGATATTAACAAAATCAATGTCTAATCAATCATGATTAGTAATGTGGTATTCTGTCAACTGTGGCTAATATCCAGTCAACTATGACTGATATTCAATCAACCATCCGTGACTTATATCCAATTAACCATGGCTTATATCCAATCAGCCATGGCTGAATTGATCCGGTCTATCATAGCTAATATACAATCAGCTGTAACTTATATCCAATCCACCATTGTTACGTTTAATTGTGTTTGCAATGTTCTACATATCTTGTATGATTGTACTGTTACGTAAATCTATATCAAATACCGTGGAATCAGCACATGGACCACAGCATTGTTTTTCATGCGCACCTAACAGTAAACATTGTTATATAAATCTTATCATGCTTAACGGTTCAAAATTCTTAATAAGTGATCTGTTAATCTTTAATTAATTACGCCTCACTACTGGCCTCAGATATGGAATGCCTGTATCTGTGTGTGAATGTTCTGTCTTGCATGGCCATCACACATGTTCCAGATAGAAGAAACCCAGTTTGACGGAGTGAAGGTTCGCATCTACCAGCCTAGGACCGAGGGAGTGACTGACCGGCCGGCAGTCGTCTACTTCCACGGCGGAGGATGGACAGTGGGCAGTCCTGGTTAGCCCATGTTTACATCTTAAACCAAGGTTGTCTGTTCCATTAATTAGTCTAGGGTGGTAATTATTAGCAGGAAATTAACTGAATTATTTGTTTTCAAAGCATGCACCAGACATCGAAGGACCTTCCAATTAACCCAGCTGGTGACTGTTTATTTGTTTTGTTTATAATTTGAATGTTTCAACTCCTAAATGTTAAAATTGTCTGTTGAAAATTTCAAATGTTTCAGACTTAATGGGCGTCAGCTAATTAGGGAGAATACAGAATAAAGATTTCGAAACCGTTCTACTGTTTATGTCTACAGAGTAGGATAAGTTGATGTTTCCACATTGGGAAAAAACGGACATCGACTGATCAGAGGTAACGCTAAAATAAAAGTAACCAGTTTCTTCCTTGTTTAAGATCTCGCTGATGTCATCACTGCCAGACTTGCTGAAGGAGTCAAAGCCACTGTTGTGTCCGTTGAGTAAGTCTAGAAATGTTCACCTTCAACACGTATCCTTACAATGCATGTACACTAAGCGTAAAGTGAAGCTATGCAACTTCCAAGCAATATTTGTCTGGATACAGCTAAATTAATTATGTTTGATAATGACAAGGTGTATATTTTGATGTGAATAATAATTTCATTTGATATTCCCAATTTAAGATGGTGAGAAATTTGCTTTTAAAATCATGTTGTCTCATAATCATTAATTGATATACAAAATTGAAATATATATAAATAGCAGAGAACAAGTTTCATGTTTAGTTGCTCTTCCTACAGATATCATTTTGTGTCAGATACCATGTTTGCTTGCTCTGTCTGCAGATATAATTCTTGTGCAAATGCAACCGGCAGGGTTACTGAGCAATAACAAAATTATTATTATTAATTTTAATCTATATTATTATACCAAAATGGTATGTACTTTTTTCTAGTGGTTTTATTTCTGAGCTATTAAGCAGTTAGACCCCATATCGCCAGTGTAGCATATGCTGCCTGGGAAAGTCATTAGGTTCTCTTCCCCTGCGGTGTCAGTGTCCCTGAGCAGTCACCAAGTGAGGGTCATACCCTGGTCACTAAGCCAGGGTTATGTAAGAGACGCCATCACAGAGTTTCTGAGAGAAGCTGGACAGACATAGCTCTCCAATGTTTTCCCACGAGGTTTTGTGTTTTAACAGAAAGAAAAACACAAATGAAGATGTAAGACAGTGCATGGTGTGATTGCACTGAGCAGTGCTCAGCTAGGCGCTGTGTTAGACTGCAGTTCCCAGTTGGGGTTTTATTTGGTATTTTAGATTATTAACACAATAAATGATAGTCATCATTTAATCGTGTTGCCTGTCTTCATGATAAATCCCCCGCTACACAAAGAACACATTTCATGTTTCCTTGCTCTGCCTACAGATATCGCCTCGCGCCAGAGAACAAGTTTCCGGCAGCCTTTGACGACTGTAACAGCAACTAGATACTTGCTGAGAAATGCTGAGGACCTTGGAGTGGACCCCAGTCGGGTTGCAGTGGCAGGTAAGATGACAGGACAGTGGTCAGTTATAGTGAACCCAAGTAGCCATGTCCATCCTTGCAAGCCAGGGGGCACTGCTGACTATGCATATCGACTTGTCAAAATGTGGATTTAACATTGGGTGCATTAATAAGTCATTTTATAACTTTTTAGATGTTTGTATTTTGGGACCTACAAATGGGCATTTTGCTTTAATTGCATGTCATTACCTCTCGTCATTGGGTGGGTGTGTAATACCAGGCATTTCCTTGATTTGCTCGTTGATGTTGCGGTGGTTCCTTGAATCATAGAACAAAAACAATTTGGATGAAGCACAAATGATTCAGTATATATGTATAGATCGCATAGGGTAAATACCAGGATAGGATATTCAACTATCACCCTAACTTGCGAGGATGGCTAGGTATGGGGAAAGACCTAGCTAAGAGCCCATCTACAAATCTTGTACACCTGCAGACCATGATTGTATTTGCTGTGCATATGGGGGACTATGCTATTGTGTACCATATGCAAGGTGGGGTAAAGTTACCTGATGTTGTACATTGGTACATTATTACCAAAACCACTCACTGTGTTTTTCTTTCCAAAATGTTTTCTATCCATAGCTCCATATCTCCATCTTTCATCCTCCCCCGATCTTCTCATGTCCCTCCTCACACAGGTCTCCCTCCTCAGCTGTGGCCTTTCCCTGTGTCCTTTGTGTTGTTCCGCCTCTGCTCTGCTATTTTTCCGGCATCCATCCTTGCCAAGTGACCTGCCCATCTCATCCATCCTTGCCAAGTGACCTGCCCATCTCATCCGGCTTCTCAATAACCTTCCTGTCAGGCTGCATTGCATTCCAACCTCTTTTCTCAGGTCGTTCATCGTTCTTTTCTCTATCCTCTTCTTGTTATTCTTTGAACCTAGTTGTTCTCGCCTCACAATTGGTTTTCTAAAAGCAAACATCCTTTAAATAAAGAATAGCTTGAACGTTCAAATCAAGTGTTGGACAGTTTATCGGAAAATATCTAATCATCTAACTAAGCAACAATAACATTATGGGAAAACCCTGAAGATATTAAATTTTATTTATATGGGTATTCATTTCAGGAGACAGCGCTGGTGGCAACCTCGCCACGGCAGTCGCTCTCAAGTTGCGCGACACAACCTCTGACCTGCCAAAGATCAAACTTCAGGTGCTTCTATACCCAGCTCTTCAGGCAGTCGACTTCCAAACGTCATCTTACCGCTTCATCGTCACGCCGATTCTGACACGCTACAAAGCGACTGTCTTTTGGTTGAACTATGCACAAGGGCATGCGAGAAATAGTGCATCTTTGCTAGCCAATAACCACACGACTCCTCATGTTTTGGAGAAGTTGCGCCAGACTCATTTAAACTGGTCTCGCCTGCCGACAGAGTTCAACACAAAACCCGTGGAATCACGTTGCAATGGCTGCGGAGATGCTGAGTTATGGGCGGAAATAGAAAACGTTTTCATGAATCCATATTTTGCACCTCTGATGGCAGATGACCTTGAGAACCTGCCATCTAGCTATATCGTTACAGTCAACAACGACGTACTGAGAGATGATGGAGCAATGTATGCAGACAGACTGAGACAGGCTGGCAACAAAGTCACTCATAAACACTGGCATGTTGGCTTACATGACATCATCATGTGTGCTGGGACTATCATCCCAGAGGCAGATCAGACTCTTGATGAACTTGTGAGATTTCTCGCCAACAATCTCTAAAAAGCCTACTGGCAGTAGCTTGAAATGTAGTTAAATACACAATCTGTTTAGTTCAGTGTATCTGAAGAAAATGTACAGCTTTGCATGGACGTTTTTTTTAAATAATATATATAATTGGAATAAATTTTTTGCGTGCTTCTTTATATCCGATTTTATTATTTTCATTTATTGTGGCTGACTTGAAACCCTGCAATAACTGCATAAGTATTAATAATGTATAATGATTTCAGTCAAGTACAAACTGCTAGGGTTGATACCTGTAGAGCTTTGCGAAAACGGATCTGAAAGCTGAAAGATTCCTCTCGCTCCGTCTCCAAGCGTCCGACAGCCCTGTCAACCTCATCAGCGTGTGCGCGACAACCCTGTGCTCAACATCAGAAACCAAAGATGCGTTTTATGGAAACCTGGAATCCACCATCAGCCAGATACCGCCACAGGAATACCTGATGCTGTTGGGTGACTTCAACGCAAGTGTGGGTGCCGACAAAGTCGCCTGGCCAGCCTGCCTTGGACATCACGGATTCGGCAAGATAAATAAGAACGGACAGCGATGTCTTGAGTTGTGCTACTAATTCGACCTCTGCATCACCAACTCATTCTTTCAGACAAAGCCCCAACACAAGGCACCATGGAGACCCTCCGATCAAAGCACTGTGACATCTTTTCTGGGACCATCATCCCAGAGGCACATCTAATTCTCGACGAGGTCGTGAGATTTCTTGCTAACAATATCTGAATTGCTTGTAATCTGAAATGTAGTTAAATACGCAAAGTATTTAAGTTTAGTGTACATGAAGAAAGTCTACCGCATTGGATGGATTTTTGAAATGTAGGCCTATTTAACTGACATAAACGGAATCAATATCGTGCATGCTTCCTTGTATCAGTTGTTTTCATAAATAGTGGCTGATATGAAACCTTGCAATAAATGTGCACACATATTAACATACGTATATCTTTATCTGGAAAAACAGGGTTCCTGACGAACGTAATCTGTTCAGTGGTTGCCGAAACTGAGCTGATTGGTGCAGATAGTGAGTGGCCCGTTTGCACAGAAAACAATCTAAAAGTTTTTAAAATGTATAAATTATAAGGGATGAGCCAATGTATTGACCCAGATTTGCTCGGAAGGACTCCAATGAAGGAGAATCAATTAGCCTGGCTGGAAGACTGTTCCGCTGGCGGAGTGTTCTTGCATGGGAAGAACTGTTAAACAGGACTGGGTGAACGATGCGTTCCTGGAACAATCTCCATCTTGTTCTGCCGTCCCCTTTGGTGTAGAAAAGGGTCTTGTTTGTGTTCACTAAGCTAGTGTTAATTTTGTTTAACATAGTCAGGCGGTTGTGCTGTATTTTGTTCGCGAGAGGCTCCAGGCCATTGCAGTGTGTTCAGCATGCTCGTAACACAATTCGGGGTCTGATAATTGTAGTTGTTGAAAACACATCTGGTTACCCTGCGTTGCTCTTTCTCCAGTACCATGCATGATGTCTTTCTGACTGGTCAGATCCCAGACTGAAAGCATGCGTACTCGATGATGGGTCTGACCACGGTGTCGTATGTAGCCACCTTGACGTTAGTGGAGCATTCACGGAAGTTCCGCCTGAGAAAACAGCTATGTTGCTCTCGTTAATGGTGGAATCAATGTGTTTGTTCCAGGACAGGTCCTCGGGGATGTACCTGCTGTTTGATGTTGTTTTCAATGTATGTCCATGGAGGCTGTAGAGTGTTGGAAGTATAGTTTTCTTCTTGTTTGGGGCAATGCAAATGACGTTGCATTTGCTGAGATTAAAGTCCATTTGCTGTATTGTTTCCCAGTGTTCCAGCGACACGAAGTTTTGTGGAGTTGCATGCTGTTCCAAAAATGATGTGTTGATCTGCAGGTCTACACTTGGTCCCAACCAGATCTGGGGCAGATACATTTGAAAAGTATCTAGATAAGATACAGATACATTTTAATTTGGCCAGATACAGATACATTATTTCTAAATGTATCTAGATACATATACAGATACATTATTTCTAAATGTATCTAAATACAGATACAGGTACATTTGTACGGTTAAATTTGCGATCGGTAATGGCGAAGTATAAGAAACTAAAAACACTCAGTTTATTTATTTATGACAGCTTTATTTGACTAATATTACACTTGCATACATACAAATAGCATACAATTACTAAGAGTTCATACGGATGAACATAAGTATCTCGAATGTTGAGTCCTTCAGAGAGCACCTATCTGGGCGGAAGAGTTTACCAGCCACACTGAACAAACGCTCCACTGGAGCTGACGAAGCTGGTATGGTGAGGTATCGTCTGGCTAACATACAGAGTGCGGGGAAGTTAGATTCCTGCTGCTGCCAGAAGGAAAGAATGTCACTGTCATCTGAAACACAGGGTTGACCGAGATAATCACCCATCTCACTGTCCACAGTTTGAGATCTTTGCCATTCTCACCTTTGATGTGTGACAGCTGTCAGTTCATGATCTGCTCGAATGATCCATGAATAAATTAATTGGCTTCTTTAATTGCTGTCAGACATTTTCAAAAGAAACTGGTTCCTTTGGTGGATATGATGAAGCCATGAGTAGGTACTTGGCTTCTACTAATTGTTTCCTATAATTACAATTAACACCTTTTGACTACGTGGGAGTGGGACATATCCCTTCTTGACCAATGATCTATCTAAAATGTATCTGAAATTTCAGATACATTTGGAATGTATCTAGATAAAATACAGATACATATTGATTTCGGCGCAATGTATCTAGATACAGATACAGATACAGATACATTCAAAATTGTATCTAGATACATAAGATACAGATACATGATGTATCTGATCCCAGGTCTGGTCCCAACACGTAAACAGCAGTGCTAAGCGGTGCAACCAGAGACTGTACCAACTTGGGATGCTGCGAAGTTTCCAGATCGACAGAACTATACTGGAACTCTTATACAGGTCAACAGTAAAAAGCATCCTGCAATTCTGCGCCAAGTTGTGGTGCCCATGCACGAAAGCCAGTGACAAAAAGATCATTGGAAGAATTGTGAGAAGAGCCCAGAAAATCGTAGGCAAAAGCCTAACATCAATGGACGATATCTGCGCTGGAATTGCCCTGGCTAAAGCAAAATCAGTTGTGAAAGACAAAGATCACCATTGTCCAAGTGTGCCAAGTTCATGCCATCGGGAAGGCAACTGCGTGCTTATATACAAGGCAAGGACGAGCCGAATGAGGTGTTTCTTTGTGCCAACTGCCATAGCAGCCATTAACAGCAATTAACTCTTGAGATATTCTGACTGTGACAATATATTAAATACATTATGATTTGTGTATATGATGTTTTGTATCGAACTGTCCATGAAGTGCATACCAAATTCCTTGTAAAGGCATAATAAACTATATTATCTTATACGGTGACAAAATGCGGTACTAAATTGCCGCGCTAACAGTTATACCTGTTTCGCGCTTACATTTATCCGGGCGTTAAATAATATCCGGGTGACGTTTCTGCGCGTGCGCGTATCTGGGGAATGCATTTAGCACCAGCTACGACTGCCGCGTTTTCATTTATCCGGGCGTTATGTATGTTTATATGTACATATATATTTATATATGTCTATATATACACATAAACAATTTCTGTCGTAAAACAGTTTCCTCTCCACGCACACGTCACGTGACTTGCTCTTATATTTGGTTACAAATCTGAAACAGCAAATTCTAATTATTGACTCTAACTATAACGCTCGTATTATGACAACAAACGAAACATATTTAACTACTGGATATTATTTATCACTACGTGATCTATTGGTGCCAAATATTATGCCTTACATATGCATATAAACATCACCCGGATAAACTTTAACGCCCAAATAAATGTAAGCGCGACACCGAGCTTATTGCTTTTATTCCTGTAATAGGCCATATTATAAAACTCACAGAGAGCATACATCCTGTTGTTACATATATCAGACAATATTACTGTCGTGTACTGGCCGTGGGCTGTGCGTACAGCGACATTATAGAATGAAGATTCTCGCAGAGAAAGTATGAACACGTTTATTGTGACACATTGAGATGTAGAAGGGAAAAGAGGAAACGGGGCATGGTAAACGGTTCCGCGATCAAGGATCTAACATTCCTCCCCCTTTAAGAAAAACATAATTAGTATAATTATAAAAATGTAAACTTTTAACACAAACAAGAGTCCCTTATACGTATCAATGTCATATCTAAGATAGATAGTATGCCATTGTTTATAGTACTAATCTAGTGCTCTCGCGACTAGCTACAGCTACCGAAACCTAGTCTATTCTGGCTATCTTGATCTATGCATTGTCCGTTATGACAGTAATATAGACTTTACAAGTTCAATCTGTCCGGTGGCTTCACAACTCTGTGTGATCTTCTCAGCGGTACTACCACGTCTGGTACTACACAGGACTGCGACCGTTCAACTGTTGGTCTTGAGATCACCTCTCCTGTGGCGGTACCCGTAGTCACGTCCGAGTTGCCAGATGATAGTCGCTGTTGTTCGCTCGAACCGAGGTAGTACTTCACGCTCTGCAAGCCTCGGTGGAAGTTGAGGCTCTTCAACCCTCAGTGGTACCAGACGCTCTTCCGTCGCCTCGATCGGCCTTCTCTCGCGCAAATGATCCTGGTGACGCTTCCACACTCTGTCATCCTGCAAACGTACCGCGAAGGTCAGCGGACCCAGCCGGTTCTCTATCACCGTAGCGACCCATTTCGGTTGTCCCTGAAATTTAAACGCCCAGACACAGTCTCCTGTCATGAAATTTCGCTCCACTGCTCTCTGGTCGTGGCGTTCTTTGTCTTCTTCCTGTTTGCGCAAGACTCGGTTCTGAATGGATGGTCGTAGAAGATCCAGTCGTGTGCTCGGTGGTGTCTTCAACACAAACTCTGTTGGAGCTCTGCCGGTTGTAGCTTGTGGAGTTACCCTGTAGCGTGCTAGGAAGGTGTAGATACGATCTTCTAGGTTGCTATTTGTCTTCTTCAACCCTGCTTTTACAGTCTGAACGGCGTGTTCAGCTAAGCCATTACTGGATGGGTGATAAGGTGAAGACTTGATGCGTTTGATTCCGTTAGCTTGACCAAACTGTTCAAACTCCTCACTGGTGAAACAGCTTCCGTTATCTGATACCACTGTGCTTGGTAGACCCAAAATCGCAAACGTCTGTCTTAGCTTCGTGAGAGCTGCACTGGTTGTCGCAGCTGATACAACGTGTGCATCGATGTACTTGCTATGAGCATCGACTACGATGAGTATCATACGTCCCTCGAACGGTCCCGGATAATCAATGTGTATTCGATGCCACGTTCGTCCCGGCCATTCTCATGGATGCAGTGGTGCCACTGGTGGTTGTTTGCTGTGTACTTGGCATGTCATGCAGTCCTTAACACACATCTCGATTTCAGCGTCCAAACCTGGCCACCAGAGGTAGCTTCGGGCTAACGCCTTCATCTTCACTATGCCCGGATGCGTCTCGTGTAGTTCTTTCAACAACGTTTCACGACCCTTTGGTGGTACGATGACTCTTGCTCCCCACATCAGCACCCCGTGTTGGACACTCAGTTCGTCTTTCCTTCGAGTGTAACTCTCCCACTCGCGTGGTACATCGCTAGGCCATCCTCCTTCCACGAACCGTAGAACTTGTGGCAGCATCGGATCGGTTGCTGTCCATTTAGCGATGTGTTCTGCCGTGATGGGTGTATCGTTCATGGTTGTAAGTGCTAGAACCACTTCCTCCGGGACTGGTACTCGTTCAGGAGTGTCTGGTAGCGGCAAGCGACTCAATCCGTCTGCATGACAGATACTCGTACCCGGTCTGTACTCCAGATGGTACTGATAGTTACTTAGTGTTAGTGCCCATCTCTGAATGCGTGCACTAGCCATTGCGGAGATGGCTCGATCTTCCTTCAATAGCCCGACCAACGGCTTGTGGTCGGTCTGCAACGTGAAGTCCCTCCCGTAAAGGTACTTATGGAACTTGGATATCCCGAAGACCAACGACAACTGTGCGTACTTCTTTTCCGCTGTGGAGAGAGAGCGTGATGCGTATGCGATAGGCTTGTCGCTGCCATCGGGCAATCTGTGTGACAGTACGCTTCCAATCCCGTAAGGAGATGCGTCACTGCTCAAGATGATCGGCAGTTCAGGGTTGTAGTGTACAAGCACATCTGAAGAAACAAGCAGTGCCTTAGACTCATCGAAAGCCTTTTGTTGCGTCGGACCCCACTTCCACTTTGTGTGTTGGCGTGTCATTTCATGCAGCAGAGCAAGCAGCGTACTGAGATTGCGCAAGAAGTTGTGATAGTAGTGAATTAGTCCTAGATAACTCCTCAACTCCTGTACATTCTGCGGTGCAGGCGCGTTCTGTACTGCTCGCACTTTGTCTTCCGTAGGATGAATACCTTCAGCATCAATCGCATGACCTAGATAGGTGCACGATTTCTGACGAAACGCAAATTTCTCCTTCTTCAGGCGTAACACTGCGTCTTCTCGTCGCGTTAGCACAGTAGCCAGATTACGATCGTGCTCTTCTGGTGTTCTTCCTGTGACCAGGATGTCGTCGAAGTAGACTACAGTCATGGGTATGTTCTGTAGTATGCTCCATGATTCTCTGGAAGATACCTGGAGAAGAACTCACACCGAAAAGCAGCCGTTCGAATGCGAATAGCCCTTTCGACGTGTTGATTGTAGTCAACGGACGTGATTCTTCATCCAGTACGACCTGTTGATACGCATGGCTCATGTCCTGCTAATTTTGTAAACAGATCAGATACGTTCGGGATCGGGTACTTGTCTACCTTGACGGCTCTGTTGATGGTTACCTTATAGTCGCCACGGATTCTGACTGCGCCGGTAGACTTCAAGACCGGTACAATGGGCGCGGCCCACTCAGAATACTCCACAGGACGGATGATTCCAGCCTTCTGCATACGATCTAGCTCGTCCTCTACTTTGGCTCGTAAAGCAAGAGGTACAGGTCGAGGTTTACAATACCTCGGTTTAACCGTATCATCAACGTAGAACTTCGCAGTCAGCCCCTTTAGAGTGCCTAGTCCCTCACTGAACATTGATTCGTAAGGCTTTAAGAAGTCCTCTCTGTCTACCTGGTTCACGGTAGCCCAGTTCACTTTCAACACTGTTAGCCAGTCCCTTCCCAGCAGGTTAGGTCCCGACCCAGGCACTACGATTGCCTGCAGCCTGTGCTGTTGGTTGTTGTGACAAACGTTCACCTTTGCTCGCCCTAAAGGCTCTATTGTGGTACCTGCGTACGTTCGCAACCTCGGAACGTTACGCGTGTCGAGAGTGAGCACAGATGTCTAGCAGATTTTAGCCCACTCATCCCGCGATATAAGCGAAACTGCTGCTCCGGTATCTATCTCCATAGCCACTTCACTTCCCTCTATCTGGACATTGCAAATGTACGGTGGTATGGTGTGGGTGGCACTTGTGTGATACAGGCCAAGTGTGTATGTGTCTTCACATAACTTGTCATTGCGTTGCAAGTGTGTGTCATTTTCTACTAAGTGTGTCTGTTCAGTGTTTGCATTGCACACATTAGCAAAGTGATTTAGCTTTTGACACTTGTAGCATCTCCTGCCCCAAGCTATGCACATTCGCCGATCGTCGTGTGGCGGTCCACCACAGCCTGAGCATGCCGGTGCTGCCCCCTTGTGACGTCTGTACCGCTGCTGACTGCTCACCACTGGTCGATCGTCTCGATGTGGCGTCCCTTGGCGATCAGGCGGAAAACGCTTTCTTGGTGGATTGCGATCTGTGTGTCGCCACCTGGCGACCAAAGCTGAAACCTCCACGTGAAGAGTTGCGCCGCCCCTCGTCATTCGATACGGCGTGGACAGGCCTCGGCACGGACGAAAAAGAGTTTCTCATGATCTTCGACTGCTGTAGCGTAGCTTCCAGTGTGCGCCCGAACGTCAGTAACTTCTCTAGCGTGATTGTAGGTTCACTTAACCCCTTGTCACGCACTTTTGACATCGCACATTTTTGGATGATTTGCGACTTCACTTCTCTGTCTTTCTCATGGAACGTACAGTTTTTGGCTAGTTGCTGCAATCTTGCATTGAATTGGTCCAGCGTCTCTGACGACGTCTGTTCAGCCTGTCGGAACTTGAATATTTCATATTCTTCATTGCACTGCGGCCTGAAGTAAGCAGTGAGCTTCCGCTTGGTTTCTGCGAAATCATCATTTTCTGTCACCCCCACTGCTTCACTCAATTCAAACACTACCTCACCAGCATAATGAAGCAACATCGCTCTCATTCTTGTATCGTTCTGAATGTCTTTAGCCACCACAAAGTTCTCAAAGCGCCTCACCCAACGGCAACGCTCCCAGCGATGGCCTGCGCTGTCAGTCGGCTCCAGCGAAAAATGTGCGACGTCAGCGACAGTTTCCATTTTCACACAGAAATTAGACGTAGTCTAGTTCAAAGTAACTCGTAGAGTTGTCAGTTTACCTCGTCGCCAATTAATGTCGTGTACTGGCCGTGGGCTGTGCGTACAGCGACATTATAGAATGAAGATTCTCGTAGAGAAAGTATGAACACGTTTATTGTGACACATTGAGATGTAGAAGGGAAAAGAAGAAACGGGGCATGATAAACGGTTCCGCGATCAAGGATCTAACAATTACAAAATGGCATCACCTAAAGTTTGTAAATTGCTATTCTAGAAGAAGTCGATTTAATTTGCAAGTGAAATGTTTTGAAGCCGATGGACTGTCGATCGTGTGCCAGTGTGTGTATGTGTGTGTGTGTGTGTGTGTGTGTGTGTGTGTGTGTGTGTGTGTGTGTGCGTACGTGCGTGTATTCGTACGTGCGCGCGCGTGTGTGTGCGTTCGTGCGCATATTCGTACGTGCGCATGTGTGCGCGTGTATATAGTCATAAAACAAACATAATTTCATGTACAATACATGTATTGTAATTATATGCATCCAGGACCATGTCGGTGTCAAGTTACTGCAAATGAATACTGATAATTTTATAAACTGATCGTCCTTTAGTTCTAGTTATTCTAGTTGTTTCCAGCACTCGGTAACGTTCTATTAACTGACTAATCTGTATTATTGTGGTTACAATGTAATGGTCCTATGAGGTCTCATTCAACTGGTCAGTCTTTTTTTAGAACATTATCGCCAAACCGACCTTTATATGCTGACACTGAGGGTGGTCACTGCCAGGGTTCTTGTCATCCTTAGTGGTTCTTTTACGTCCCAGATTGAGACGGGACGTGATCTCCGAGTCACGAGGGATACACAGCCCCCAATGTTGAAAGCCTGGTTTTTGCACCAAATATTATGCCTGTCCAGTCCGGGTATCGAACGCGGAACGCTGGAATGCCAGGCATATGTGCTAACCACTACACTAGCCACGCTCTTGGTGAATGTATGTTACTTATTGTAATATGTGCAATACATTTCCTTTTAGGTCATCAATTAGTGTAGGGGCAGATAATGAGATATGTGGTTCCATGCACTGATGGTGATGCACGGATGTACCAGTTGCAGCTGCCCCAGAGTCTCTTTAATCAGAAGTTGCCGGCTAACATTGACTAAGTGCTACATGAATAACAAAGGTTAGTTTTTAACATTTGCATTACATATATTAAAAAATCTGTATATTTAAATAAAACTACAATAAATATTGTCATACTGTATAAAATAAATTTATTTTCATACTACACTATAATGCAGTGTTCGAAATTAAGGCTTTTGAATCGGCGGCCTCCAATTAAAAATCCGTCCCGCCAATTCAGTTCGCCAAAATGTTCAAGTTATCGGCCCGACACCGCTGGTTCACAAACGCCACCAGTTTATCTCATTGGGCACTATTATCTCATTAGAATTCTAAAACCCGACTCAGTTATAGGAGACGGCCGGTAAACACAACTTTGGTTATAATTCAACAATAGTTCATCAAAACTGCTCTTCTCACGCGAACGGTTGCATTCAGTAGCAAAGCCAACGAACGCCAAGTCTAAACATCGGTACGTGGCATTCTCACCGACAGTGCAGTTTTCCAAGAGTCAGACTGGACGCCATTTTTTTATAGTTTTGCAACGACCAATGAACTAAATGTTATGGTGTTTGGAAGGTGTCTCGGTTGTAGGTCAGAGTTAGGCACGCTTTTTGCTCTTTATCTGAAAATAAATATGGCCTAAATCCAAGTTTTACTGGTGACAAAAGTGTATTTCGTAACATGACCAACATCGGCAAGTCGGAGGCCACATTGTTTGGTGGTGTCACCTAGCGAATAAACTGGGAGACACCAAAAAAGAAGAGGCAAATGTACTGTATACATGCATCCGAGTGCAACACTAATACAGTTAAATACAAGTACAGTGTACTAGCTTTGGGCAGAGTTTGAACAATCAGGACATACATTTGGAACAATATTTATTATTATAGGCTAGTTTGATAATTAAAAATATTTTATAATTTGCGCTTTATTATTATAGTGTGCTTACATATATGTTTGTGTGACAGGCCCTGACAATGTTATCAATGTGACGACTTAATTGGCATTGTGCGTTTCATAAAATCTACATTGTTGTTCTAGTGGTGATTGTTTTTATTTACAGTTTTTAAGGCATGCATTATAATAAACAATAATAATAAAAACATGCTGTGTCAATACCGTTCTGCTTTCAGTATCCCCATCTGCCTTCTGGCCCTGTATCATGTGTCCACTTTCACTATCACACAAACATGTTCTACTTTCAGTATTCCAACTACCCTCTGGCCCTGTACCTGGTGTCTATTTTCACTATCACACAAACATATTCTACTTTCAGTATTCCAACTACCCTCTGGCCCTGTACCAGGTGTCTATTTTCACTATCACACAAACATGTTCTACTTTCAGTATTCCAACTATCCTCTGGCCCTGTACCTGGTGTCTATTTTCACTATCACACAAACATGTTCTACTTTCAGTATTCCAACTACCCTCTCGCCCTGTACCTGGTGTCTATTTTCACTATCACACAAACATGTTCTACTTTCAGTATTCCAACTACCCTCTGGCCCTGTACCAGGTGTCTATTTTCACTATCACACAAACATGTTCTACTTTCAGTATTCCAACTACCCTCTGGCCCTGTACCTGGTGTCTATTTTCACTATCACACAAACATGTTCTACTTTCAGTATTCCAACTACCCTCTGGCCCTGTACCAGGTGTCTATTTTCACTATCACACAAACATGTTCTACTTTCAGTATTCCAACTACCCTCTGGCCCTGTACCTGGTGTCTATTTTCACTATCAAACAAACATGTTCTACTTTCAGTATTCCAACTACCCTCTGGACCTGTACCTGGTGTCTATTTTCACTATCACACAAACATGTTCTACTTTCAGTATTCCAACTACCCTCTGGCCCTGTACCAGGTGTATATTTTCACTATCACACAAACATGTTCTACTTTCAGTATTCCAACTATCCTCTGGCCCTGTACCTGGTGTCTATTTTCACTATCACACAAACATGTTCTACTTTCAGTATTCCAACTACCCTCTGGCCCTGTACCTGGTGTCTATTTTCACTATCACACAAACATGTTCTACTTTCAGTATTCCAACTACCCTCTGGCCCTGTACCTGGTGTCTATTTTCACTATCACACAAACATGTTCTACTTTCAGTATTCCAACTACCCTCTGGCCCTGTACCTGGTGTCTATTTTCACTATCACACAAACATGTTCTACTTTCAGTATTCCAACTACCCCATGTTCTACTTTCAGTATCCCAACTACCCCATGTCTACTTTCAGCATACCAACTACCCTTATGTTCTACTTTGAGTATCCCATCTAGCCCCATGTTCTACTATGAATATCCCAACTACCCCATGTTCTACTTTCAGTGTCCCAACTACCCTGAGTTGTACTTTCAGTATCCCAACTACCCCCTTGTTCTATTTTAAATATCCCAACTACCGCTATGGTCTACTTTCAGTACCCCAACTACCCCGTGTTCTACTTTCAGTATCCCAACTACCCCCATGTTCTAGTAACTTCTACTTTCAGTATCCCAACTACCCACATGTTCTACTTTCAGTATCCCAACTACCCCCATGTTCTAGTAACTTCTACTTTCAGTATCCCAACTACCCACATGTTCTACTTTCAGTATCCCAACTACCCCCATGTTCTAGTAACTTCTACTTTCAGTATCCCAACTACCCACATGTTCTACTTTCAGTATCCCAACTACCCATCTGTTCTACTTTCAGTATCCCAACTACCCCCTGGCCCTGTACCAGGTGTCTGGTGAGTATGCGATGCTGTGGCACGTGGCCGCAGCAGGAACCTTTGATCTTAAGAAGATTCTCCTAGAAACTCTCACCAGCATGCATCGAGCAGGTACGCATGGCAGCTAGCTTTCATATTGTGACCCACCACAGTGAACTGGGTGTGAAGTCACACAGACGTGTTCTGCAGATGAGCCAAAAATAGTTGTCCTGGTCAAGTCCAGTAAATTTTGTGATTTTTACAGAAATACACACCTTATAATCTCATCTTTCAATGTCCAGTTTACCTTCCTCGACAAATCGTCCAAACCTAATAAAATACAAAATACACGCATTTATGAACCTATATATTACAGAACAATACAAGTTAAAATGGCTTGGTTTCTCAAAAGGACACTTTCTAAAGTTTGCTTCAATTCTAGCAATAAATAAACAAACACGGGTGGTTTTTTTTAACAAATGAGGTATAATTTTGGAGCTTATTATCTGTGGAATCAAAAAATCTACAAAGCTCCATTCAACACTGTTTCAACATAATACTGGGACAGGTCACATTTTATTTCGGGTTTCCTATTTTTCCTAATAATTGTGACATTTAGGGGTGGTCTCAAGTCCACAAAGTCCAGCATTACTTCAAACCTCCCTCCCCGCCAATACATATGTGATTGTTACGATCCAAACTTGCCAATAGCAAACGTTTGTATTAACAAGTTTCACTCACTGTGTCACTATTGTATCGGTTGATTTTCGATGAAGTACATGGTGACGAACACCCCCCCCCCCCCACGCAATGCTTAAGGCCAGACACGGCAGGTAGATAGGATTATTTTTTTATTTGTACAAATTGTGCCATTTTCTTTGCCCAAAGTATGGAATGGGTCACACTGAGTCGACTTTCTCATGGTCCAAACCTTGCCACGGTGAGATGGCTTGTGTGTCTCAGCTAGTGACCCGGAGCTCTAAGCCAGCCGGAGCTTTGGCTCCTGACAGGTCGAAGGGTAGAGGCTAGACAAATAGGGAGGGACCACGTACCCTCTCCTCAAGGCTAACAGGTTTGCTTGGGATCAACAACCCCAACTGTAAAAGAAAAACTGTTACAGAAACATTTACGACAAACTCAAGAGAGCAAGATGGCTTGGGAGAGGTTGGACCTTCAAACAGAAGCAATATGACGCAGTACAGTGAAAGCCGAGAGGAAGCTGTACGACCGACTGCCCTACTGAAAACCAAGAAAAAACAAAGATTCCAACCTGGAACATCAGAACAATGTATGAAGCAGGGAAAGCAGCACAGGTAGCAGCAGAGTTGAACTACAAAATTATAATAATAAGATAACTTCTATTGCGCCTAAATCCTTGGAAACCAAGCTCAGACGTGCATCAAAACAAAAGGATTGGTCAATCTCAAAATCCATAAGCAGTATTCCAGTTGTCAACAGATGGGTCAAGGCGCTAGGGAGCTACGGTGGATAAGCAAGGTTGTAAATTAAGATAAGTTTTTAAATGACGTGGAATTTTGTAATATTTTCAACTGATCTAACACTAAGAGGGAGCACATTCCAAAGAGTTGGTGCAGCAACAGAGAAAGCCCTAGTTCCAATGTTAGTGTTGACTCTAGGAACAAAAAGTAGGTCAGAACTATATGATCAAAGTTGGACAGGTTTTCTTACAGGAGTAAGCAATGAATGCAAATAAGATGGTTGCTTACTGGACAGTGCCTGGTATATATTGGTACAGATGTTAAATATTATACGATATCGTACAGGAAGCCAATGCAAAGACTTCAAAAGTGGTACAGAGCGAGAAAAACGAGATCTTATAACTCTTGCTAGACAATTTTAGACATGCTGAAGTTTTGTGATATCCTTGCTAGCGATATTATAAAGGAGGGAATTGCAATAGTCAAGTATGTTGCTAACAAGCGCTGTTGCAACAGTTTTAGCAAGAGAAAATGACACATAACGGCGAATAGAGCGAAGATCACGAATATGATAAAAACAGCAGCGACATGTTTGAAATATATGTTGTAGGAAATTGAAGTTACTATCAAAGATCAATCCTAGATTCCGCACCGAGGTTGCTGGCGTGATATTCTGATTTAAAATACGCGTAGGGAAAAAACCATCCAGTTTACTACGCTGCATTGGAGTATCAATAATGATCAATTCAGTTTTATTTGCATTTAATTTCAACTTGCTGTCAGTCATCTAGTGGAAGATATCTTGAAGGCAATCACTAAGTTGGTTAAGGGAGCGATTTGTATCTGGGATAGCTAACGAATTGGAGATCTGAGTAACATCAGCGTAAAGATGATGATCCAAGTTATGTCTTTGTATAACATAGCTTAGTGGCGTGGTGTAAAGAGTAAAAAGCAAAGGCCCAAGAACAGAACACAGAAACATCAAATAATTAAAGCCGGCAGTGCAGGTGAAAAGCATTTCCCAATCTTTGTAGCGTCTGCGGCGAGCGGTCGGCAGGGAAGCATACGGGCACACGTTCACTCACTCAGTTGTACTAATGATAAGTCAGGTTATACGTTTTCACAGTTTATTATATGCGGAAAACCCTACCAATACAAGATCTAATACACAGTATACGGCTATGTCTGCTAAATACTATCCAGTTATAAAGGTCAGAACAATAGGTTCAGACGGCGGCGGCTTATACAGCAACCGAATTGTAACCGAGATATCCTAAAAGTCCGAACAATAGGTTCAGACGGCGGCGGCTATTACAGCAACCGAATTGTAATCGATATATTCTAAATGTCAGAACAATGGGTTCAGACCGCGGCGGCTATTACAGCAACCGAATTGTAACCGATATATTCTAAATGTCCGAACAATAGGTTCAGGCGGCGGCGGCTATTACAGCAACCGAATTATACCCGATATATTCTAAATGTCCGAACAATAGGTTCAGACGGCGGCGGCTATTACAGCAACCGAATTGTAACCCATATTTTCTAAATGTCAGAACAATAGGTTCAGACGGCGGCGGCTATTACAGCAACCGAGTTACTCACCGAGTCTGGGAATAACTGATTGTCACGGGTGTACTGCGAGAGTCGTTTAGTACTTCTCGCAGGGCGCTCGGTGACAGTGCTTCACGAGTAACGTTCCTCCGGCAGTATGCCCCAGTAGTCGCCATGATACACCACTGGCCTGTGTTATGTACACACAGCTCCAGCATGCATCTTCGGGCCTGTTCTAACAAACAGCTCCCTCGTAGTGTCTGGCTGCATCCCCCAACAGCCAGCCTTCGAAGTGTCTAGTTGCATCTCCTGACAGCCAGCCCTGATCCTAATTAAAGCCCTCCTTATATACAGCTAAATCTGTAGCATTGGGACAGACGCTGGCCCTTCATTATGTCATTTCCAAAGTCTAGGGTTCTCTAGAAATCTTGGCAGGGTGCCAGTGAACTCACAGTAAACTTCTGTACAAAGGCCCCCTGTATAGGGCTCTTGCCTCCCCAAAACCAGATGGCCTCAAATGTAAACAAATCCCTCACCCCAGCTATAGCCATTTGCATATAAATTGGCTTTTAGGAGCACGTACAACATTCAGTAATTAAGAATATCAATACGATGTGTGTTATCATTCTAAATTCTCTACATCGTTATAGTTTGGTATCTATCAGTTAGATATGAAGAAAACCAGCTTAGAGCTGTGCCAGATATGCCGTACCACTTTAATATGCGTTCAATGAGAATGCTGTGATCAATCGTGTCAAAAGCAGCAGAGAGATCTAGTAGACCTGCTTGGACTGTGTGAAACCAGATGGTTACAGTCTGACCAAGTGAGACTTACAACAGGAGAGATGGTGCTGTACTTGGGACATGACGACGAGGATGCCCCGTCCACTGAGAGTGATGTCTTAATGCAGTCCCAGAGATATCCTGTTTCCAAATGCAGAAATTTGAGAATTTGTTTTTATAAAATGGCCATCCAAGATTGCATAATGGATTTGATTACTTCATATCGACATGCTTGATGCATTAATAACAGTCATTTAGAGGTGTGTAATTGCTATAAAAGTGAACTTTTGTATATAATATGCATACAAAGGTATCAGTATCTGGCAGAAAACTATTTTGAGTATTTTTTGTCAAAAAACATAATTTCACCCGGGGTGACTGACCATAACATATTTTTGACTTTGCACATTCATGCAACGTACTGCCTCTTTCAGGTTTCTTTTTTTGTCACTCAATACTAAAAAAAATTTTTTTTGATAGAAGATAAAAACAAATTGCAATTGTTTTATGCAATTTTGAAAATCAGCAGTTGCTAGTTTGCTTCGATCTGTTTACTTGAGTCAGTAGATGGCACAACCTGTTTTGTTTCTATGTTTTTACTACAGTACTTTGTCAAATGTTGTTTCCAGTGAATATTAAATACAGTTCACAGTATTCTTGAAATACCATGGTGACGGCATGTATTTGAACACTGCATGGTTTCGGACACCCTAAAAGTCTACAAAAATCACTATTTTCTGCACAGTATATTTTCAGACAGCTTTGTCAACTGTTAAAGAGTCAAAGATCGTAACATGCCAAAATATGGAGGGGCATCCAGTGTGTGAACTTGGACATTATGCTTGGACACCCAACATATATTTGTATGTGGGTTTGGACAGCTGATAATTGGCTATAGACAGTGGTGGATATTTGTGCATGAATAGTCTTTACATATTAATTGCAGCATGGCTGAATGCTTCCCAGAGAAGTCGAGATGGTGTTCGTTTAGGTCTACCAGGGAGTAAAGTGTAAAGCGCTTTGAGCAGTCTAAAGGACTGGATGCTGCGCTACGTAAAAAAGGTAAAGCGGAACTAAGTATATGGTCTGTGGAGATCTGTCCCATTTTGTTGCCTAATTAAGCCTAATTTACACTCAGTTGTATTCACAAAAGCCTACACGCAATGATAGTATATTGTTAATATAATCGTCCTCTTGTGGAAATTCTAGGTGTCTATAGCGCAGTATCCAGTCCTGAGGACTGCCCAAAGCGCTTTACACTTTACTCCCTGGCAGACCTGTTCAATCGAACACCACCTCGACTTATCTGGGAAGCATTCAGCTATGCTGCAGTTAATGCGTGAAGACTACTCGTACACAAATACCCACCACTGTCTGGAGCCAGGTACTCATTCATACAGCTGAGTGAACTGAAGCAATGTAGAGTAAACGAACTTGCCCAAGGTTCGACACCGCCACACAGGATTCGAACCCGCATTCCCTCAGTCGAGAGTCCAGAGTTCTTACTGCTGCGCTACTGCACTCCACTGTATAAGAACTTACCTTTGACAATTTAATTACTTTTAGGTATCCGAATGCAAAGTCATTGAAGTGGTTCCTTATATATTGTTGAAATACCTGTTGTTCTTGCCTGCAGGAGCGGACCTAATCATCACTTACTATGCACCTCAACTCCTTGAGTGGATGAAAGAGGACTAAGAAGATGCTACGTTGAAAGCAGTCATTCCCAACATGGCAAAACAACAGTTCTGAAGAGAGTTGTGGTATTTTATGTAAACTTCTGCCATTTATTGAGTTAGCCTATTATGTTCCCGCTGGCTTACACCTGGAGCAAGAGACAGTATTTCAGTATTTTCAATTTCAAATCCAATCACAGTGGCGCAGTCTGGAAAGACAACCACTCTACAGTTTGTTCCGTTGTTCTCCAATGAGTAGCGAAGCAAATACGTAACTTCTGACTCAAAGGTAGTTATTTTGAGTTATTCATTTAAAGTCAAAATAACAATCTTTGTGTTTTTAAATTGCCCATTGGTAGACCAGAGGGCAATGGTCCAAGGAAGCAACTGACCACAGGAAGAGGGGACTGGGAGGAGATACACTTACAATGCCTCAAAATTAGTACGATAATGTATTGATCCTGTAAACCTTGGCATTGTGAACTTTATGATCAAAGATGGCCACAACAATGACTATATGTTCATTTAGTATTGTCCACTGTTGGATATATGGACATGTGACTGCCAGACAATTAGTTTACTATGCAGGAATGGAACAACTATGCATGAATGGAACAGTACTTCTTATTACTTGTACTTTAAACTGTCTTTGTTTATCGTGTTTGCAAATTCTCCGTGTCCACACATATGGGGTCTGGTCAGCGCAGAGCATCTGTCACATTTTCTGATTTCTCTGTGTCATATTACATTTAATTTCCTTATTATATTCGTGTAATGTTTATACTTTCTTCTCTTGCATTATGAAATTGTCACCAAAGTTTCACAAACATATCGATGTTGTTTTGTTCATATATTTTGTTATCCGGTGTATTGTTGTAATCAGTGTTACATTTTCACTAGTTTTGTTGTGTTTGTTCTTGTGTGTCTGTGGGATCATTGTTTACAGTTACACGCTTGCAAAAACCGTAATTTACAATGTATGGTTTTGGTTCACAAGGGTAGCATTAAAAAAATGTCTTTATCATTATAATCAGTTTTTACATAGCACCAACAATATCTCCTGTGAGCCAGTGTGGCTGCTGTTTTCGCTTTACGTTTCTGCGCTTCACTGGCGCATGTTTGTCACACACACACACACACACACACACACACACACACACACACACACACACACACACACACACACACACACACACACACACACACACACACACACACACACACACACACACACACACACACACACACACACACACACACACACACACACACACACACACACACACACACACACACACACACACACACACACACACACACACACACACACACAAACACACACACACACACCAACAAAACTTGTCATCCATGCATCCAGCGCATCATCTACATCAGCATGCTAGCCAACATCTGACCATGGCATTTGATGAAGATCATGCACACAATTGTCCAGATTAAAGTGTTTATACTCTCGATATGTGATCACAGAGGGAATATCAGTCTTAGTTGAGTTGCGTTTGTGTAACATTACCACCGGAAAATGATCACTGGCAGAGAATACACTAACTTTGCTGGCTCGGACATGTTGCGGATGTGTCGTGTATATGTGGTCAATTAGTGTATCACTTGTTGCGGTCACACGGGTTGGTGATGTGATGACCTGTGTCAGTTGGAATGCGTCCACAACAGCTTGCCACTCCTCATTGGAGACTACTCCATTCACGAAGTTGATGTTTATATCACCCATAATAAGTGTATCTTTGTTCTCACCTTTAGTTCTTTCCAGCATAGATTCCATCAGTGAGCACTGGGGGCGCGCGATAGTGTAGTGATTAGCACATCCGCCTGACATGTCTAAGCCCCGAGTTCAATACCCGGACCGGGCTGGTATGGTATATTTGGTGTAAAAACCTGGCTCTCAACATTGAGGACTGTGTATCCCTCGTGAATCGGAGATCACGTTAATGTCGGTCCCGTCTCAATTTGGGACGTAAAAGAACCACTGAGGACGACAAGCACCCTGGCAGTGACCATCCTCAGTACCAGCATAGAAAGGTCGGCTTGGCGATGATGTTCTGAAAAAGGCTGGCTAGTTGACTGAGACCTCATAAGATCATAACATTGTAACCACAATATATACAGACTAGTCAGTTAATAGAACGTTGCTGAGTGCTGGACACAACTAGGGAACAACTAGGAAACCAATTATCGATACCATTGTTATCCGGTGGTCGATATACTGTTCCCAACAGGATGCCGCTCGAGCAGGGAAATTTTATTTCAACCCACAGATCCTCCAACTGATCTTTCTCTAGGTCGTGTCGTCGATTCTATGTCACACTGTCATGTAGGTAGACAGCCACACCTCCACCTCTACCAGTGGACCTGTGTCTTCGCTCGAAGTTGTAGCCGTCGATGGCCACAGAGCTATGACTGTAAGTCGCATTGAGCCAGCTTTCTGTGATGCCCAGCACGTCAGCCTCACGTTTTGAGTCACTCATTATCAGTCGCAGCTCATCTAACTTGGGATAGACACTGCGGGCGTTCCACTGGACAAACCGTAAACCGCTAGGCAGGTCCTCGCCAAATTTAGAGTTCTCGCGCACAGTTCCACAAATGTTTGTGTTGACAGTAGCCATAGCGATGTCGCGGGAAATATTACATTGACTGTTGCTCAATATTGTGTCAATGTGTCTTTGTTTGTTTATATCATCTCTGGGGGTCAGCCGCATTGTCTGGCGTGACATTGTCCCACTTCGCTGACTCATTCTGGTTGGCCGCATTCTGGAAATGCCATTCACTGTCAGAATGTTCCACAGTGGCCTACTGACTGGCTTTCCCAGCACAGCGCCGGCCAACTTGTAGAGAGCCATGGCTGAATACTGCGTCTTGGTCGTCATGCGATTGCGTAATCCAGTAATGGTAAACAGAGTTCCGGTTGACGGTCTCTACCCGGCTGAGCAAACCCGGCTTAGGTAAAAGTAATTAAAAGTTCATCCCAAATCGAGAAACCATGTAGATAAAATTAAAAGACTATAATGTATATGACAACGATGACCTTACACATAACTCCGATAAAATGTTCCAAGGTCCAGTAAGTAGAACACGTCCAAAATGATGAATTTTAGGCATCTATCATGGGAGCTGCTAACAAGCGCTGCACCACACACGCTGTCATTCTTTCTAAACTGTAATACATAGCATTTTGTTACTTATCGTATCATATTTGGTGTCTTACAGCGATATTGATGTTACTATGTTTACACATGATAGCAAGAACAAAGACTGGATGCTTTAATACTCTATTGGTAGGTGCATGCTTTAGTTTATGAAGCGTGTATTATGAGCGACTCAGGCACAGATATGCTGAAACAGATCAGTCAGTTTCAGTTGAGTTTTGTAAAGGCGCAGTTGAATGTCTAATGATTTGAAACAGGAATATCTTGATTGAGAGTTCGGTGCTTTAACCACTGCGCTGTGATGCCCCAGACAGAGAGATATTAATGTGTGTAATGAAAGATATGATAACAGCAGGCTATACACTTATACATAGAAGGATAATTGTCAGACTCCCAATCAGAAAAAATTGACCTGTAGAGTTGCTACCTGATTTTGCAATTAAATTTTTAAATGAAAGTATACCAGTCAATTGACTTCCTTAACTACATATTTACATAATTACCTACATTGGAAAGTTACTTAGTATATTTTGCTACATTATAGAGATTATTACTAGAGTAATGTTTGAAAAGAAAATTTTAACATCTCTCCAAAAGGCAGATTATACAAAGATACAACACATGAAACTCAGTAATATAAAAGCTGTCCCCATTTGTTATTTGAGTTTTGAGCTCTGTATGGCAACATAGTGAGATGTTGACCTAATTACCTGTCTGTTAATGTCTCCGATGCAGACTACAGAGATGGTTTTTCCGGTGGTCACGCACCACTTGGCATGGTCATGTGGCTCATCAAATGCCACGGTCCCCATTCGCAATGCCTTGATGTTGAACACCTGAAGTAAACATGTTGTGTTGACATTTATTATTTCTTAAATTTTTTTCTTTTTTAATAACACAAAACTTATTTGAGAACATTGTAAATCCACACTTTATTTGTTTCATACATAACATTCTGAAAGGAACAACCTAACATTCACATTAACCAAAAATAAATGTATTATAATCTTATGTAAGCTATCAAATAAAAGCTTGGTGGATTTAGGATAATAATAATTTTTATGTTCATTTCAAGATTTGACAGTCATCAATATGGTTTCCAAAGTATCCCATTATTGGAGACTGACACATCTCGCAGGCACACCTGTATGAGTAATTGTGTACGCACACAAACACAGTCCACACAAACAAACAAATGCACACACACACACACACACGCACTCTCTCGTACAGGCACGTACACACATAGGTACACATATACACACACAGGCACAAACACACTGAAACACATAACCACCCTTACACACACACACACTCTCTCTCCCTCTCTCTCCCTCTCTCTCCCTCTCTCTCCCTCCCTCTCTCTTCTCTGTCTGTCTCTCTCTCCCTCTCTCCCCCCCCTCTCTCTCCCTCTCTCTCCTCCTTGTCTGTCTGTCTGTCTCTCTCTCTCTCTCCCTCTCTCTCTCGCCCTCTCTCCCTCTCCCTCTCCCTCCCCCCCCCTCTCTCTCTCTCTCTCTCTCTCTCTCTCTCTCTGTCTCTCTCTCTCCCGCTCATTCCCTCCTCTCTCTCCCCCTCCCCCTCTCTCTCTGTGTCTGTATCTCTCTCTCTGTCTGTCTGTCTGTCTGTCTGTCTGTCTGTCTGTCTCTCTCTCTCTCTCTCTCTCTCTCTCTCTCTCTCTCTCTCTCTCTCTCTCTCTCTCTCTCTCCCTCTCTCTCTCTCTGTCTGTCTGTCTGTCTGTCTGTCTGTCTGTCTGTCTGTCTGTCTGTCTGTCTCTCTCTCTCTCTCCCTCTCTCTCTCCCTCTCTCTCTCCCTCTCTCTCTCTCCCTCTCTCTCTCCCTCTCTCTGTGTCTCTCTGTCTCTCTCTCTTTCACTCTCCCTCTCTCCCTCTCGCTCTCTCTCTCTCTCTGTCTGTCTGTCTCTCCCTCTCTCTATCCCCCTCTCTGTCTCTGTCTCTCTCTCCCTCTCCCTCTCTCCCCCTCTCTCCCTCTCTCCCTCTCTTCCTCTCTCCCTCTCTCCCTCTCTCCCCCCCCCCCTCTCTCTCTCTCTCTCTCTCTCTCTCTCTCTCTCTCTCTCTCTCTCTCTCACACACACACACACACACACACCCACACACACACCCACACACACACACACACACACACACACACACACACACACACACACACACACACACCTGCCTACCCCAAAAACTTCCTGTCAGTAATCCATCTTCTCATTTACACTGATTTTCAGGAATATACGCTTCCTGTCAGTAATGCAAAACCACCATGTCAGATATTGTCAACGAGGGGGGGGGGTAGCGACAGGTCAAACCCATTAGTTACGCTGTCATCAACATCACCTACACTCTAGCCTAATCAACTCTAGTATGATAAATGATAAGGGGGGGGGGGTAGCGATGGACCAAAACCATTACATTACATGTGGCCATAAGTGAATGACGTCTGTTTGCCTGGTTTCTCATCGTTTTACAGGGCATACATCACTTCCTGTCAAACAGCAAAATGTACTAATAAACTTGTAAAGTTGTCACTAGATATTCAATAAACCCAGACATTTATTTAGACATTTCCTACTGTCTGTGACTCAAAAGAGGGATTATTGTATTATACAATTTGGATGTTCTGCACTCCAGTCATTAAAAGATGCAAATCTTTAACAGAGCAAGACATTTCCATACTGTGAGAACAATTTGGAGTATTAAATTCCATCCATAAACTATGTCATACTATTTGTCGACATTTTTGAGACCTTCATCCCTTGTCATGCTTTGTAATGCTGGCATATAAATATATGTATAAAAATTATGAATACTGGTAATTATTATATTTTCTGTTGTATATGGCTTTATCGATTTGTTGTTATAATACAACCAACAAACTATTACAGAAGTGTATATATTTTACATATATTATATGTAAAATATCAATACGTCTGTAAAAGTTATAAAATAATAGTACATTGCTGATTTTACATTGGAATGCAGTTGGCCGAACAATTATTGCTATATTGCCAGCTTGATGAGCCAACATTAAAAAAACTGTTACGTAACAATTACCCAGTTACCCCCTCCCACCCCCATATGTAAGGCTTTGTTATGCTTGCCACCCTACCCCCTAAGCATGACACCCATACTTTACGGATGACCCCTTACATAATTGAAATGAGCACAAAATCCCATTATTTCTGTCTTCTAGTGGTCTCCCATGAACATATTAGTATAAATGAAGTTCAATGAACATTAAGTAGGAACCAGAACAGCATACATGTTAAGTTTCAGAAACGCCAATCCAGGAGATTTATACGTAAATCAGAGGTTCTCGAAAAATCGGGCATTTATACGTAAATCGGAGTCTCAAAGAATTGGGCATTTATACGTAAATCGGAGGATCTTGGAAAATCAGGCATTTCTACATAAATCGGATTAAAATATAAAAAAAGGATACTTTCCATAGACATTAATAATCATGTTATACTAAAACGTTAAGTTTCAGAAATGCCAATGCATGAGATTTATGCGTAAATTGGAGGGTCTTGTAATATCAGGAAATTTTTTGGTAAATTGGAGGGAATTTTTTGGTAAATTGGAAGGTATTATGGAATGTGTATAAATCTGAGTATTTCATGTTATGAAAATGGTCACAGATCAAGCTTTATTTCCAAATCCATTGCACATGTGCTCTTAAATCAATGGCACATAACAGCATGTTAATTTGTATATGTAAAATAATTAAATAAATTATATGTAAATTAAAATGTACGTGGCTTTATAGGTATAGTAGAAAGAAGAAAAAGTTTACAAATTGATGTTCTAGGCATAATGTGTTCATATATTAAATATATAGTTTTATGGTGCAAAGAACCTTGCATATAGGTAGTAAATACATCTTCTTTTATTACAAATATTTTATTACATTATTACAAACATATACTATATTCACAAGTATAAGAACGAGAACGTAGCATTGTATTTGCTTCAAAGTGTGTTACCATGGCCTGGGTAACGGAGGCATGCGTATTTACAATTTGTGACATTTGGTCTTGCTGGTGGAGCATTTGATGTTATAAAATACATCTTTTAATTTATAATGTGTTCCAGTTCTAACAGTTACATATATACATGGATTAAATAAAACGTGCACGTAGTGTAGATGGATCGACTGACATTATTTGAGTATAGATTGAAACGGATTACATTTCGTTCTACAAGATCGACAAGCTGACGGTGGGCGATAATATGGAAACCGCGGCCGCAAGCGCGTTGCAATTAAGTTAACGCACTGACACTTACTGTATTGACCACATTCTGTTGACCCAATAAAACATACTCGAGTCAGCCGGAAATAAAACCCAATTAGGCCATGGCACCATGCCGAGTTCGGAAAATATGATAGAAAAAAAAGAAGTTTTGGTTTCACTGAAAATCCAGGAGATTGGTTCTCCTTTCCAGGAGATCGGGGGATTTGATGGATTTCCAGGAGTCCCCCGGCGAATGCAGGAGACTTAACATGTATGGAATCGGCCCTTAACCCGAAATATTTGTTACCAGTCTTGAACTAATGAAAGTTATGGCTTTTAGCATGCAGTCGGCTTGCATGGAAGTCATTCACATCAATCACGGCCATTATTGTGGCCAATTTAGTTTTTTTCAATGACAAACCAGTGTTATTTGAGCCAATTTAGTTAATTATTACTGATCCATTCAATTTGTTTCACTATCATCTGTGCCAATGAAAGTAATTAATGTGGGCTCCTAGACTTGGAACTATTAGTTAATCTCGCGGCCAGTTGGCCCCCTTCCGTAAACTCCACTAGACTTAACAGTTGTAATTACCCATCTTGGCCAGTCAGCTGCCAGTCTTGAAGACAGGCAGACAGGTGTCTGACTAAACCCCTGCAGAAGAATGTTACCTTAGACTTGTCATTTGCCTGCCTGCCTCTGTGTATTCCACAGCAAGTTCTGTAGCATTGATGGGCGTTTTGTTTCGACTCCAAACTGGTGACTCCGAGTCCATGTAGTAGAATCTTGACCATAGCGCAACCTTGGCAGCTTGTACACGACAAACCTGCAAGACACACAGTAAAAGGTAAGTTCTTGTATAGCGCAGTATCCAGTCCTTAGGACTGCTCAAAGCACTTTACACTTTACTCCCTGGCAGACCCGTTCAATCGAACACCATCTCAACTTCTCTGGGAAGTATTCGGCCATAATGCAACTATTCATACGTAAATATCCACTAATGTCTATAGTCAGGTACTCATTCATACAGCTGAGTGAACTGGAGCAAGGCAGAGTGAATGAACTTACCCAAGGTTCGACAGGGCAGCACAGGATTCGAACCGGAGAGTTCAATGCTCTACGCACTGCACCACTGCGCTCCACCCCACAGTACATTAGTTGGGGAAACCTCCAAAAATCTCTTAATCCGTGAATGTAATTTATTTTGTCATGATAGTGGGCATTCACTGTTGTTATTGTAAATGTTATTTGTTTACATGTATGTTTGTTATTTATAATGTTGATAAATACACAATTTCACCGCAGAAAACATTTATTTACATTCCATTTGTTTATATTCCATGGACAGTTCTATTGCAACATCCAAATGGGCCAAGTGGCCCTGAAATCCTTTGGACTAATACGTCTATATGTGACCCTGGCTGACCAAATGAGTGATAAGTCGGACAAATTGTAACATTGTTTTCTTACATCCTTGTAAAGGTTTGGTAGGGTGCTTTACCCGGTTTCCAAAAATATGACTGCTACAAAAATTGGCAAATTTATGGAGCATTGAAAATGGTAGGGATCAAAAAGTGAAAATGAAGAAAACGGCTGTTGAAGTTTTACATTACATATGCAAATGGATTGCATGGAAATATTACATGCACAACATTCAAATGTGGCACACAGTATGTAATATGTATGTTATGTTGCAATGATACACTGGAAGTACAAATGTGCTGCTACAAAGACTTATCAAGTTATGCCAGATCATGTCTTCATGTGTAAAACTAAAAGAACAGATTATTTGAGAGCAAAATGTAGACTCACTGTTTGACACAATTTAAAACCTACAGGCAACTGTCCAGTTTAACAGGGGTCTAGTGGCTTAATACTGTCTGTTGACACAAGCTACTGCCAGTGACCAATTACACATTAGCCACAGTTTCCATCAAACAATAGTAGGCAGAGAATCTTAGCTCCACAGCTGGGTGTAATACACAACCAGATCCACCACTGATTCATGGTCAAGTAGATTAGCTCAATGCACCAACTAATACACAACACTGTGAGTGACAGTGTCCAGAGTGAGGCCTAAGCAGTGTCCTCATTGCTGAATAGGTCAATTAAACCTGCCAAGTGGGTGACATTCTGCACAAGTGTTCATTAATCCTTAGTGATTGTTCAGAACACCAGACTGACCACATACCCAAACAAAGCGAATGTAACCGGTGAAGAACAGGCAGAGTTCAAATAGGGGTATTGGTTGAATTGTATTTGTCTCAACGGAAAAGGCTTTATTGTGCCTTCATCGATTATAAGAAAGCATTTGATTTAGTAGACCGGTCCTCCCTGTGGTCTAAGATAATTTCATGCGGTATTAATGGTATTGTGTTGAAAGTTGTATACAACATATACAAAAATGCTAAATCATGCATAAATCAGGGCAGGCTGTGTCAGCCTTCTTCTCATGTGATGTATAGGTATGGCAAGGAGAAAACTTGTGTCCTTTGTTATTTGCTATTTACCTGAATCACTTTGAACACTGTTAGTCACAATTATAACGGACTTGACATGGCAGCTGGTGAAATTTACACCAACCTTAGGGATGATGATGTAGAAAATTTATGTTCTACTATATGCTGATGACACTAGACTGATTCAATCAAATACAAATTTCTTGCTTGTGTATAGCGGAACTATTCAACTCTTCTAATGGTTGACATTTGGTTGTTTCATTTCAACTATATTGTGAATCTGTAATTATTAGTCTATATTGATACAATTGATTTATACAGTACCATGTCTACACAAGGCATGACAAGCGTAAACAGAACAGTAGAATGCATTTGATATCAATAAAGTGTAGGATATTTTACTCTATAGTTGTCCAGAATATTAATTTTCTATGTTTGTCACCTACAGGTTTCTACAGACAATACATCTTTAACCAATAGACACGACAGTCACACCATTTTATAATAATTAAATGAACATCAAAATAAACACAACTTTCAATTATAGAAAATCAATAGTTTTGAAGATAAAAAGTGTTAGGCAACTGTTCAGTCTAACAGGGGTCAAGTGTGTCTACTCTGCCTGGGAGCTGTGACCAATTAAAGATTAGTCAAGGTCTCAATGGAACAGTAGCACTAGGCTGTAGAGATTAGTCTTGGTGTTGACTTTGTGGCACAATAAACAAAATCTACTGTTGGGGGCGTCTACTTAGCCTGGGCGCTGTGACCAATTAAAGATTAGTCAAGGTCTCAATGGAACAGTAGCACTAGGCTGCAGAAATTAGTCTAGGTGCTCACTTTGTGGCACAATAAACAAAATCTACTGTTGGGGGTGGTCTCAAGGGCCCTTCTCAAAACCACATCACTAGATAATGTAAAACTTTTGCACTTTGGGGGCCCCTTAGGTGCCCTTAGAATGATTCAATCAAATACAAATTTCTTGTATATAGTGGCAGCACCCTAAGATACATATATGCAAAATTAGAGAAAAAAAAGTTGCTGAACAGTTTTTAAAAAAATAGGCCAAATGTTAAATTTTTACCAGTTTTGGGGTCCTTGGAGGCCCTAGGGAGCCCTTAAAATGATTCAATCAAATACAGATGTCTTGTGCATACTGGCAGTGCCCTAAGATATGGCTATGCAAAATTAGAGAAATAGTTGCTGAACGGTTTCTGAGATACGGCAGCTAACGGCGGACGCAGAGTGATAGCAATAGTCCATTGGACCTCCGGCCAAAGGACTAAAAAGCAATGACGTATCGTGTCAAGATTATAAGTGGTTTTACCGTTAATTTTTGATCCTAAAATGTAGTGGCACAACAGGGTATATAGGAAAGCTCTGCAAAAATTACAAAATTAATGTATAATTAAGGGGCATGTCCCAATGATCTAGGACACCTAAATGGGTTGTGGCAGGATGCATGAAGGTGGACTCTCAAAAATGGTTGAAGTTTGGTATTGGTGCAACCATACATGGAACAATGGATGCATTGGAATAGACGATGTGACAACAGTGTACTACAGGTATATAGTAAATATAATAATTTGGATGATTACCGTGAATAATAGACTGGACTATCAATAGTAATGACAGTTAGTAAATAGATCACCAGGGCAACTTGTATTGGTCACATAAAAAATTCCTATTCACGGATTTACCTTTTTGAATCAATTGCATATAAGACCATGTTATGGGTATCCACAATTCCATGATAATACCGGTAGTGCAATACTGTCACAAGTCATGACACTATCGCAATAGTATTTCAATAGTAATTACAGCTATCGCAATAGTATTTCAATAGTAATTACAGCTATCACAATAATATCACAAAGTAAAGCTATCCCCAATAGTCACCCTAGAATGTGGTCCCCAAAGCAGCTGTGAGATGGGCGGTTCTGACCCGTGCCACGTCCCTCCTAAATACGCGACGGGCGTATAGTGGGCAGTGTACGGTATCACAACACCTTAGACCTTCGCTATATATTTTACGTAACACTTATCTCAAAGCTGAGCATCAGTAAAACCTACGTAAGCCAGTCGGCAAAGCAACTAGTATAAGTAACTGTCAAGGAGGAATGCAGTAATCTCGACGATTGGGTAATTACCCCTTTTAAATTAAATGAGCTCAAACTTGTTAAAAAAAAAGCGTTCTTTTGTGTTCGTTTCAGTCCAGAGGACTGTACGTGCTAGTCCACCGGATTCCCGACCATGTTTTTGCAGGAAATCTTTCCATGGATGTCGCCGAACAGCTGAAGAATTATCGCGACACCGAATAAGATAGTTGGAGTCATTTTCAACGATGCACACACTGATTGCATGAGCGTTGACGAGTCTTCGTGCATGTAGTATGAACGCCCACTAATTGATGATTACAGAACTCCCGGGTAAGACTAGGCCTAGACCTCTTGGCCTATCGCGGGCCGGGGAGTAGGGCTGCATCCCGGATGGTTTTTCGGTGAGCCTGCGTTAGTTCCATTATTCAACATTATCCCAGACATATTTACGTTTAAGAATATTGCGTGTTAGCGCACGTTTGAGGCATAAATAATGTCCCAGTTTGCATCAACGTACGCCGATATATCGCTCATTTTACGAGCGCGATGCGGTAACGCACGACCGCAGCGGTGCAGACTAGCGCAAACCGGGTCACTATTGGGGCTTAAAAAGTGCGCTAAAACACAATATTTCCGTAATATAAATATGCCTGGGATGATGTTGAATGATGGAACTAATGCTCTGATGTATCAAAGTTAGGCAAAACTGAAGTTATAACAGCGAAACCGAGGTGGGTCCGGATTTTACACACGTGCCTGCTAGTACATTATATATTCAGTGTCGCCAGTTGAGTTAATTGTATGCACAAGTAATGTGTTACTCAGGAAATGTTATATGTGCACTGATGATGTAAAAATTAAGCTGTTCAATACCTTTTGCTCATCAGTGTACACATCCCAACTATGGTGGAATCATAATGCTTACAGTATCCACAAATTACATGTTTGTTATAACAATGTGTTCAGAAGACTACTTCGATTACCGAGATATTGCACCGCTTGAGGCATGTTTGCAGAAAGACTTGTTCCGGACTGCAAAGAACTCATTCGAAATCTTGTTTACAAATTTATGAAACGTTTAGATAAATCATAAAACTCTCTGGTAGTAGCTGTACTAGGTACAGACATCAAGTGGATCTGTGTGGCTATGTGTTTTCTTATTTTTGTTTAGTTTTCTTATATATGTGTACTTTTTATTATATAATATGCTTCTATACTGTTAATATACCTGTCAAGTGTTGTATGGACATATGGGCCGATCTATGTATCACTATATGTTTTTCTGTCATAAATAAAGCATTGAATTGATTTTAATTATATCAAATTTCTCATGCACAGACTGTTCATACAGCTACTTTAAATAATAATACTATATTTTATAAAGTGCCACAACCATTAGTGTTCGCAGTGCTGTAGATATAAAACTAGCAGATAAAAAATAAACATATTTAACATACAAGAATACATATAACTTAAGATAATAATATATACTAGAGCTGTTTAGACAGTAATGAATTATATTAGAACAAAGTAGTTTTTATGTTAAAATAAATAAATACGTTGTTTACTTATGATAAATATCAACATCAATCAGCTATGACAAGTTAAATAATTAATCTATAAAAAGGAATACATTGATCTGATGTTTTATATATATATATATTGGCTTTCAGTCGTGCATTTACACATGTCCAGTCTTCGATTAATTGGTCATGCCTAGTCATTACCTACAGCTGTTACTTTCAGTTTCATATAATTGGATTAACAATAGTGAATGAAACGAGTGTTCCTAACCATTACATATTACTTTCAGTTTCATATAATTGGATCAACACCAGTGAATGAAATGAGTGTTCCTATCAATTACCTATTAATTTCAGTTTCAGATAATTGGATCAACAATGGTGCGGGATGAAATTAGTGTTGCTGTCTATTAACATCTTACTTTCAGTTTCATGTCATTAGATTAACAATGATGAATGAAATGAGTGTTGCTGCCTATTACCTCTTTCAGTTTCAGATCATTGGACCAACAATGATGAATGAAATGAGTGTTGCTGCCTATTAGCATCTTACTTTCAGTTTTGTATCATTGGATCAGCAGTGGTGAATGAAATGAGTGTCGCTGCTTACTGACTTCTTACTTTCAGTTTGATAGCATTCGATCATCTATGATGAATGAACTAAATGTTGCTATCTACTGACTTCTTCTTTCAGTTTCAAATCACTGGATCAACAATGGTGTTCACATGCATTTAATATTGCAGCCTATTAACCTCTTACTTCTTTTTCTTCCGATTAACCAACCAACTTAAACATTTTGAAGATCATTGTTGGTATATTTGCAGGGGATGCGCATCAGAATAGGTAGACAAGAGATAGATAGGAGAAGATAGTTTGCAGTTGAAGAAACGGATTTATGGGGGGTTGGACAGATTAAAGGAAATAATGAAATAGGGGGAGTGGGGCAGGGGGGAGTGCTGGTTTTGCAGCAACCCTAACCTTGAAGCAGCCAAGCCTGGGAGCTGACACTACTGCCTCTGGAAGTCCATTCTAATTTGGAATGGTCCTGGGAAAGAATGAAAATTTCCTGTAGTCTTCTGGAAGATGGTACCTGGAATGTCTTGCTGTGGTGATGTCAAGATCTTCTGGTTGGTGTTGCGGGGTTTAGGCTGGAGATGTTTACGAGGCCATTTGAGATCTTGAAAAACATTGTGAGGCGGGCAATCTTTCTCCTTGTTTCTAACATTTGCCATTTCAGTTTCGTCAGCATGGTGTTGACACTGGATGTGTTGTGAACTTTCCTAAGGCAGAACTAGGCTGCACGTCTCTGCACTGGTTCAATCTTGCTGATGTTCTTTTTGGTGTAGGGATCCCAGACTGTGCTTGCAAATTCAACTGATGGTCTGATGAGTGCCTTTTTAAGCCCGCTCTTTGATGGATAAAGATCCAATCTTCAAGTTTCGCTTGAGAAAGCCAAACGTTCTGTTTGCTTTTGAGCATATATTGTTTATATGCTGTTCCCACCTAAGATCAGAGCTGATGGTGACACCTTACTTTCATTTTCACATCATTGGATCAGCAATGGTAGTTTAAAGAGTATCCCAGTCCATTGCCATTACTTCCTATCCATTACATGTTACTTTCAGATCATTGGATCAACAGTGATTAATGAAAAAAAATTTGCTGCCAGTTACCTCTTACTTTCATATAATTTAATCAACAATTGTGACTGAATTATTAAATAAGTATTGCTGCCTATTAGGTCTTACTTTCAGTTTCAGATCATTGCATCAGCCATGGTGACTGGTTGTAGAGTGTTGGTAGTTGTGTCTGGTGTCGTGGTTGTTGCGATGGCGTATGCTCTCTACATACCAGTGCCTGAAGGATTTGCAAAGCCGTTGAACACTCGTGTCATACTTGCAGTATCAGAAGTTGCACTGAGTGTGGTATGTAGACCAATTAGATAACATAACAAATTAATTAGCGTAAATGCTCTGGATGGCGCTGCATACACACAGCATAGGCGGATCCAGGGGGCCAGGGGGCATGTGCCCCCGAGACCATTGGAATTTGGTGTGTCCGTAGACCTTTTTGAATGAGTCCATGTGACCATGCCCCCTAAACCCTTGGAAATGTGCCCCCGTTCAGGTTACAATAAGGAAGGTGAAGTTACACTGACGCTGCAAAATATCATGCCATGCAGCAACGAAAAATGTTCAACAGTACCCCGTCTTCTGATGTTACCAGTCGATCCGAGACAGCGGAGAAGCTGAAGTTAAGATGGCGCGGCTGCGAACAATTTTCTACATCATTTGGTTTGGCCGCCAGTGGAGGTTTTTGTGCCCCCCCCTAGACAACCCTCTCTTGATCCATCCCTGCACATATGTAGAAGGTTTCCTGGAGTATTTGTAAATGACGTTTATCTTGAACAAATTTGAAAAGTTTTTCTAACGTAGCGTAAATGTTTCCCACTAATCTGTGGTCCTCATGACCTCAAAACAAGTGCAGAATATATGCGTAATGTGAAGAATCAATTTAACTCCGTCTAACATACGGTACAAACCCTAAAACTGGTTAGAATCCTTGACCGACAGGTAATTTAGAAAAAATACAGGTGTTACTTTTCTTCGGAAGGGTCATAGATAATTAATCCATGAAAGTTTGGCACCCGAGTAGGAAACCATCAAGGAGGAAACATTAACATACCCTCCCTCAACCACAAACACTAACATACCCTCCCTCAACCACAAACATTAACATACCCTCCCTCAAACACTAACATACCCTCCCTCAACCACAAACACTAACATACACTCCCTCAACCACAAACATTAACATACCCTCCCCCAACCACAAATATTAACATACACTCCCTCAACAACAAACATTAACATACACTCCATCAACCACAAACATTAACATACACCCCTCAAACAAACATTAACATACACCCCCACAAACATTAACATACACTCCCTCAACCACAAACATTAACATACACTCCCTCAACCACAAACATTAACATACACTCCCTCAACCACAAACATTAACATACACTCCCTCAACCACAAACATTAACATACACTCCCTCAACCACAAACATTAACATGCCCTCCCCCAACCACAAACATTAACATACCCTCCCCCAACCACAAACATTAACATACACTCCCCCAACCACAAACATTAACATACCCTCCCTCAACCACAAACATTAACATACCCTCCCTCAAACACTGACATACCCTCCCTCAACCACAAACACTAACATACACTCCCTCAACCACAAACATTAACATACCCTCCCCCAACCACAAATATTAACATACACTCCCTCAACAACAAACATTAACATACACTCCATCAACCACAAACATTAACATACACCCCTCAAACAAACATTAACATACACCCCCTCAACCACAAACATTAACATACACTCCCTCAACCACAAACATTAACATACACTCCCTCAACCACAAACATTAACATACACTCCCTCAACCACAAACATTAACATACACTCCCTCAACCACAAACATTAACATACACTCCCTCAACCACAAACATTAACATACACTCCCTCAACCACAAACATTAACATGCCCTCCCCCAACCACAAACATTAACATACCCTCCCCCAACCACAAACATTAACATACACTCCCCCAACCACAAACATTAACATACCCTCCCTCAACCACAAACATTAACATACCCTCCCTCAACCACAAACATTAACATACCCTCCCCCAACCACAAACATTAACATACCCTCCCTCAACCACAAACATTAACATACCCTCCCTCAACCACAAACATTAACATACCCTCCCTCAACCACAAACATTAAAATACACTCCCTCAACCACAAACATTAACATACCCACGAGTTCAGTTATCGTCAGATAATTTATAAATAATGATGGTCCAATATTGCATCTGTTTTTATGTGATCTGGCACAAAGCAAGTATGAAAATAACATGTTAGTGAAATGTTATTACTCTTCTGTTAGATATTTTTCCTGTACATTTAAAGTTATTCTAGGAAGGATATGGAGTAAACATATCACAAGTGGAGTAGGGTTACGGAAACTGGAGCAGAAACACCAAATGTAGCGTAGACATTCCTTCCATAAATATTATTAAAAACTTTTTATTGTCTTGTAATATTTACTTAATCATAATTGTGTGTCGTGGTTCAGTAGCTATGCAGGAAAACTGGCAAAATCAAACTGTCAGTAGACAACTGGCCAGTATTATGATCCTTAATCAATTATCATCTTCAACCAAGACCATTATAGCAAAACATATTTTTTTAATTCCCATCGTTGCAGTTTTAAATCCAACTATAATTATTATAGTTGTTTAGAATCGTTCATATCTTTGATCTACTGATATTACGCTAGCTTTTGTCACACAACTACCTGATAATACAATTTATTTAACACATCACTAACATTTAATTGTTTTTTCTGGTTCAGTTTCAGTTGTTGGAAAATGTTGGCATTACAAATTCACCTTACTTCATGAGACTGATGGAACACTTCATGAGGAAGCCTCATCCTGCACTAAAGGTGAATGAAGTTAAGTCATGTTGGATATTAACAAAAGTCAGTGTCTAATCAATCATGATTAGTAATTGTGGTATTCAGTCAACTGTGGCTAATATCCAGTCAACTATGATTGATAGTCAATCAACCATCCGTGACCAATTAACCATGGCTTATATCAAATCAACAGTGGCTGAATTGATCTATAATAGCTGATATACAATCAGCTGTAGCATATATGCTATCAACCATTGTTACATATAATTGTTTGCAATGTTCTACATATCTTGTATGATTGTACTGTTACGTAAATCTATATCAAATACCGTGGAATGAGCACATGGACCACAGCATTGTTTTTCATGCGCACCTAACAGTAAACATTGTTACATCAATCTTGTCATGCTTAATGGTGCATGTTTTCAAACATTATCACAATTACTTTCAAAATTCTTAATCAGTGATCTGTTAACCTTTAATTAATTACGCCTCACTACTGACCTCAGATATGGAATGCCTGTATCTGTGTGAATGCTCTTATGTGGCCATCACATATGTTCTAGATAGAAGAAACCCAGTTTAATGGAGTGAAGGTTCGCATCTACCAGCCTAGGACCGAGGGTGCGACTGACCGGCCGGCAGTCGTCTACTTCCATGGCGGAGGATGGACACTGGGCAATGCTGGTTAGTCCATGTTTACATCTTAAACCAAGGTTGTCTGTTTTGTTAATTAGTTTAGGGTGGTAATTATTAGCAGGAAATTAACTGAATTTTTTGTTTTTGAAACGTGCACCGGACATCAAAGGACCTTGCAATTAACCAAGTTGATGACCACAATATTGCCAGTAAACTATGTTTATTTGTTTTGTTTATAATTTGAATGTTTCAACTCCTAAAGTTAAAATTGTCTGTTGAAAATTTCAAATGTTTCAGACTTAATGGGCATCAGCTAGTTAGGAGGAATACAGAATAAAGATTTTGAAAACGTTCTAACGTTCTAAAAGGACGACTGGTCAGAGAGGTAACGCTAAAATAAACATAACCTTTTTCTTCCTTGTTTAAGATCTTGCTGATGTAATCACTGCCAGACTTGCTGAAGAAGTCAAAGCCACTGTCGTGTCTGTCGAGTAAGTCTAGAAATGTTCACCTTCAACACGTATCCTTACAATGTATGTACACTAAGTGTAAAATGAAGCTATGCAACGTCCAAGCAATATTTGTCTAGATACAGCCAACTTAATTATGTTTGATGACAAGGTATATATTTTGATGTGAATAATAATTTCAGTTGGTATTCCCAAGCTGGTGAAAAATTTGCTTTTAAAATGTCATGTTTACTTGCTCTCCCTGCAGATATCATTTTGTGTCAGAGACCATGTTTACTTGCTCTCCCTGCAGATATCATTTTGTGTCAGAGACCATTTTTACTTGCTCTCCCTGCAGATATCATTTTGTGTCAGAGACCATGTTTGCTTGCTCTCCCTGCAGATATCATTTTGTGTCAGAGACCATGTTTGCTTGCTCTCCCTGCAGACATCATTTTGTGTCAGAGACCATGTTTGCTTGCTCTCCCTGCAGATATCATTTTGTGTCAGAGACCATGTTTGCTTGCTCTCCCTGCAGATATCATTTTGTGTCAGAGACCATGTTTGCTTGCTCTCCCTGCAGATATCATTTTGTGTCAGAGACCATGTTTGCTTGCTCTGTCTGCAGATATAATTCTTGTGCAAATACAACCGGCAGGGTTACTGAGCAATAACAAAATTATTATTATCATTAATTTTAATCTATATTATTATACCAAAATGGTATGTACTTTTTTCTAGTGGTTTTATTTCTGAGCTATTAAGCAGTTAGACCCCATATCGCCAGTGTAGCATATGCTGCCTGGGAAAGTCATTAGGTTCTCTTCCCCTGCGGTGTCAGTGTCCCTGAGCAGTCACCAAGTGAGGGTCATACCCTGGTCACTAAGCCAGGGTTATGTAAGAGACGCCATCACAGAGTCTCTGACAGAAGCTGGACAGACATAGCTCTCCAATGTTTTCCCACGAGGTTTTGTGTTTTAACAGAAAGAAAAACACAAATGAAGATGTAAGACAGTGCATGGTGTGATTGCACTGAGCAGTGCTCAGCTAGGCGCTGTGTTAGACTGCAGTTCCCAGTTGGGGTTTTATTTGGTATTTTAGATTATTAACACAATAAATGATAGTCATCATTTAATCGTGGTGCCTGTCTTCATGGTAAATCCCCCGCTACACAAAGAACACATTTCATGTTTCCTTGCTCTGCCTACAGATATCGCCTCGCGCCAGAGAACAAGTTTCCGGCAGCCTTTGACGACTGCGTAACAGCAACTAGATACTTGCTGAGAAATGCTGAGGACCTTGGAGTGGACCCCAGTCGGGTTGCAGTGGCAGGTAAGATGACAGGACAGTGGTCAGTTATAGTGAACCCAAGTAGCCAGATCCATCCTCGCAAGCTAGGGGGCACTGCTGACTACACATATTGACTTGTCAAAATGTGGATTTATCGTTGGGTGCATTAATAAGTCATGTTACAACTTTTTTAATTTTTTTATTTTGGGACCTACAAATGGGCATTTTGCTTTAATTGCATGTCATTATCTGTTGTTATTGGGTGGGTATATAATATCAGGCATTTCCTTGATTTGCTCTTTCATGTTGCGGTGGTTATTTGAATCATGGAACAAAAACAATTTGGATGAAGCACAAATGATTCAATATATGTCCATATATCACGTGGGGTAAATACCAGGATAGGATATTCAACTATCACCCCTAACTTGCGAGGATGGCTAGGTATGGGGAAAGACCTGGCTACGAGCCCATCTACACATCTTGTACACTTGCAGACCATGATTGTATTTGCTGTGCATATGGGGGACTATGATGCTATTGTGTACCATATGCAAGGTAGGGGTACAGTTACCTGATGTTGCTCTCATCCTTGTTCCCTGTTGTTCAGGGATGAGGGTCAGATACATTATTTCCGGACCATCACTGGGTTTTTTCTTTCCAAAGTGTTTTCTATCCATCATTCCGTCTCTCCATCTTTCATCCTCTCCGGATCTTCTCATGTCCACCTTCGATCAGTCCTCCCATCTCAGCTGTGGCCTTCCCCTTTTCCTGTGTCCTTTGTGTTGTTCCGCCTCTGCTCTCTTTGCTATTTTTCCTGCATCCACCCTTGCCAAGTGGCCTGCCCATCTCATCTGGCTTCTGAATAACCTTCCTGTTAGGCTGCATTGCATTCCAACCTCTTTTCTCAGGTCGTTCATCCATCTTTTCTCTACCCTCTTCTTGTTATTCTTTGAACTCAGTTGTTCTCGCCTCACAATTGGCTTTCTAAAAACAAACGTCCTTTAAATAAAGAATAGGTTGAACTTTCAAGTCAAATGTTGTACAGTGTATCGGAAAATATCTAATCATCTAACTAAACAAGAATAACATTATGGGAAAACTCTGAAGGCATTATATTTCATTTATATGGGGACTCATTTCAGGAGACAGCGCTGGTGGCAACCTCGCCGCGGCAGTCGCTCTCAAGTTGCGCGACACGACCTCTGACCTGCCAAAGATCAAACTTCAGGTGCTTCTATACCCAGCTCTTCAGGCAGTCGACTTCCAAACGTCATCTTACCGCTTCATCATCACGCCGATTCTGACACGCTACAAAACGACTGTCTTTTGGTTGAAATATGCACAAGGTCACGCGAGAAATAGTGCATCTTTGCTAGCCAATAACCACACAGCTCCTCATGTTTTGGAGAAGTTGCGCCAGACTCATTTAAACTGGTCTCGCCTGCCGACAGAGTTCAACACAAAACCTGTGGAATCACGTTGCAATGGCTGCGGAGATGCTGAGTTATGGGCGGAAATAGAAAACGTTTTCATGAATCCATATTTTGCACCTCTGATGGCAGATGACCTTGAGAATCTACCATCTAGTTATATCGTTACAGTCAACAACGACATACTGAGAGATGATGGAACAATGTATGCAGACAGACTGAGACAGGCTGGCAACAAAGTCACTCATAAACACTGGCATGTTGGCTTACATGACATCATCATGTTTGCCGAGACTATCCCAGAGGCAGATCAAACTCTTGATGCAATTTTGAGATTTCTTGCCAACAATCTCTAAAAAGCCTACTGCCAATAGTTTGAAATGTAGTTAAATACGCAATCTGTTTAGTTCAGCGTATCTGAAGAAAATGTACAGCTTTGAATAATTGTTTTGAAATATATTTAATTGACATAAATGGAGTAAATGTTGTGCGTGCTTCTTTGTATCCGATTTTATTATTGTCATTCATTGTGGCTGACTTGAAACCCTGCAATAACTACAAATATTAATAGTGTATAATTATAGTGTATAATGTAGAGCTTTGCGAAAACGAATCTGAAAGACTCCTCTCGCTCCGTCTCCAAACGTCCGACGGCCCTGTCAACCTCATCAGCGTATATGCGCCAACCCTGTACTCAACATCAGAAGCCAAAGATGCGTTTTATGGAAACCTGGAATCCATCATCAGCCACATGCCGCCACAGGAATACCTGGTGCTGTTGGGTGACTTCAACGCAAGTGTGGGTGCCGACAAAGTCGCCTGGCCAGTGTGCATGGGACATCACGGATTCGGCAAGGTAAATGAGAACGGACAGCGACGTCTTGAGTTGTGCTACTACTTCGACCTCTGCACGACACGGACAGTCCACAACGCTGCCATCATAGTGTTTTAGAAAGAAGCAGTCATGGAAGACAAATGACAGGTTCGATGCTACCGCCAGTGTGATGACTCCAGCTATCGAGACCAGACGTTCAGCCCTTGAACACAAGCGCTCGTCCAGCCAAGCAACCGTCCAGGCGCTCCGAACATACAACCTCTCCAGTGAAAAAGCCTCTGGAAGTGGTGGAATGCTGCCATAAATCATCAAGTGTGGCACGTGTACTCTACTCGAACCCCTCCCTACACGTGCTTCTCTGTCAACGCTGTCCAGAGAGAAGGGGCCGTGCCGCAAGACACAAGAGACGCCAAAATCATCACACTTTGCAAGAACAACGGAGACAGGTCTCTACTCATCTCTCCTGTGTGTGTGTGTGTGTGTGTGTGTGTGTGTGTGTGTGTGTGTGTGTGTGTGTGTGTGTGTGTGTGTGTGTGTGTGTGTGTGTGTGTGTGTGTGTGTGTGTGTGTGTGTGTGTGTGTGTGTGTGTGTGTGTGTGTGTGTGTAACTAGGAACTGTAGGTATTACTTACTTAATTGATATGTAAGGAAATTGATAATAGATACGTTATGTTATCGGACAGGTGCGCTACGGCGCTCAACGGTAGGTCTACGAGGCCTATTGCTATATTGGTTGTATTTGAACGTTCTACGAAAAACACAATAAAATGAAAAGTTCTAAATATATTTGAGTCTAGTTTTCATTATCACGCAGCTGAAATGTATAGCTACATTTGTCACATTGCATGCATGAACATACAACCGCTCAATAATTATTTTGTCACTGGGCAAACTTGGGTTTCTACTTTACCCTCGTTCTGACGTTCATGAAGAATAGTCTAAATTTTACATGGGTCTACCTAAAAAAAAATCATAAAAAACCTTCTGTGCCCATTTAACTGACATAAACGAAATCAATTTCGTGCATGCTTCCTTGTGTCAGATTTGTTCACAGTAGTGGCTGACATGAAACCTTGCAATAAGTGTGCACACATATTAATATACATATCTTCTTTTGGGGAAACAGGGTTTTTGATTAATGTAATCTGTTCAGTGGTTGCCGAAACTGAGCTGATTGGGTACGGATAGTGAGTGGCCCGTTTGCACAGAAAACAATCTAAAAGTTTTTAAAATATAACAATTATAATATACAGTCTATGCGTGCGTTTGTGAATTACTGCACAAGGGATGAGCCAATGTATTGACCCAGATTTGCTCGGAAGGACTCCAATGAAGGAGAATTAATAAGCCTGGCTGGAAGACTGTTCCGCTGGCGCAGTGTTCTTGCATGGGAAGAACTGTTAAACAGGACTGGGTGAACGATGCGTTCCTGGAACAATCTCGATCTTGTACTGCCGTCCCATTTAGTGTAGAAAAGGGTCTTGTTGGTGTTCACTAAGCTAGTGTTGATCTTGTTTAACATAGTGAGGCGGTTGTGCAGTCTTTTGTCCGCGAGAAGATCCCACTGCAATGTGTTCAGCATGCTTGTAACACAACTCGGGGTTGTTGAAGACACATCTTGTTAACCTGCGTTGCTCTTTCTCCAACACACATGCACATAACACTGCATTTGCTGGGATTGAAATCCATATGCCGTGTTGTTTCCCAATGTTCCAGCAACAAGAGGTCTTGCTGAAATTGCAGGCTGTTCCAAGAATGATGTGTGCGTCTGCATGTAATAGCCCCGTCTACACTTAGTCCCAACACGTAAACAGCTGTGCCTAAGCGGTGCAACCAGAAACATTTGGAATGTATCTAGATAAAATACAGATACATATTGATTTCGGCGCAATGTATCTAGATACAGATACAGATACATTCAAAATTGTATATAGATACATAAGATACAGATACATGATGTATCTGATCCCAGGTCTGGTCCCAACACGTAAACAGCAGTGCTAAGCGGTGCAACCAGAGACTGTACCAACTTGGGATGCTGCGAAGTTTCCAGATTGACAGAACTATACTGGAACTCTTATACAGGTCAACAGTAAAAAGCATCCCGAAATTCTGCACCGCGATGTAGTGCCCATGCACGAAAGCCAGTGACAGAAAGATCAATGGAAGAATTGTGAAGAGAGCCCAGAAAATCGTAGGTAAAAGCCCAACATCAGTGGACGATATCTGCGCTGGAATTGTCCTGGCTAAAGCAAAATCAGTTATGAAAGACAAAGATCACCCATTGTCCAAGTGTGTCAAGTTCCTGCCATCGGGAAGGCGACTGCGTGCTTATATACACGGCAAGGACGAGCCGAATGAGGTACGTGTTCCTTTGTGCCAACGGCCATAGCAGCCATTAGCAGCCTTTAACTCTTGAGATAATCTGACTGAGACAATATATTAAATAAATCATGATTTGCGTGTATGGTGTTTTGTATCGAATTGTCCATGAAGTGCACACCAAATTAATTGTAAAGGGATAATAAACTATATTATCTTATCTTACACGGTGACAAAATGCGGTATTAAATTGCCGCGCTAAAAGTTATACCGGGCTTATTGTTTTTGTTCCTGTAATAGCCCGTATCATAAAACTCACGTAGAGCACATATCCTGTTGTTACACGTATCAGACACTAAATGTTATCACCTAAAGTTTGCAAATTGCTATTCTAGAAGAAGTCGATTTGATTTTCAAGTGAAATGTTTTGAAGCCGATGGACTGTCGATCGTGTGCCAGTGTGCGTGTGTGCATTATTCGTACGCACGCGTGCGTGTACGTGTGTGTGTGTGCATTAATTCGTGCGTGTATTCGTACGTGCGTGTGTGTGTGCGTGCATGTATTTGTCTTCTTGAAAACTGTGTCGTTTTTACCTTTGAAAATGCCCTTTTGGAACATTGCCTCCCCACGGTTAATAAGTATAATATACGTAATAAAATAAATAATAATAAACGCCCTGGAGGAAGATATATACCCCCTTCAACTGTCACCCTCCTCGGGGCAAAGCGCCGAGCTAATCGCTTCTGCCGCTTGATATACCAACAACAAACTGCCCCTACCCCTTCAAAAAACCTGGATCCGCCCCGGCCCTAATGCTGCATGGTCACACCATTTACATGTCAAACTATTTATTTAAGGGTGGTGTCGCGCATTGACGTTCTTTCATCTGCCAGAGCTAAGGATACACAAATAAACCAAATTAATCGTTGACAGCGTCTTTCTGCAAAGCAGCAAACTCGTGAGAACTTGTAGTCATAGCAACACCACCAGTGTCCAGACCTGTGACTGTGTCGTGGACTTTACTGCAGCCGTCGATAAAATAACAACCCATCGGCAAACATTCAGGCGACGGTCCGAAGGCAAATCTTCAGATTAGTGCGCGTTCAGCGAGTTCGTTGGTAAAGTCAGCCGATTTACGAGTAAAGGAAATCGCGTTAAATTCTGGATACACATAAGGTTGTACCTATGATAATTACTCAACTAATTATATACGATACACTTGTGAGTGGTGATTTTTTTCGGGAAAGGTATCATATCTGGTTAATTGGATAAACCCAGTACACATTGTTGGGCGAAAATAGGGCATCTTCCTTGTGATCGTCCGCTTTTACTCATCTAAACATCATTATGGCTTTTATGTAAACTTAGACTAGTAGTAGTGTAGTACGGCGATTTTGACAAATATCTAGACTATAGTCATAAAACAAACATAATTACATGTACAATACATGTATTGTAATTGTATGCATCCAGCCATCCAGGACCATGACCCCATGTCGGTGTCAACTGTCAAGTTAGTTACTGCAACTGCAAGTGAATACTAATAATTTTATAAACTGATAGTCTTTTAGTTCTAGTTGTTTCTAGCACTTGGCAACATTCTATTAACTGACTAGTCTGTATTATTGTGGTTACAATGTTATGTAATGGTCTTATGTCATGAGGTCTCATTCAACTGGTCAACTTTAGAACAACCGACCTTTATATGCTGGCACTGAGGGCGGTCATTGCCAGGGTGCATGTCATCCTCAGTGGTTCTTTTACGTCCCAAATTGAGACGGGACCGACATTAACGTGATCTCTAAGTCACAAGGGATACATAGTCCGCAATGTTGAGAGCCAGGTTTTTACACCAACTATCATGCCGGCCCAGTCTGGTTTTTGAACACAGAGCACTGGCTTGCCAGGCAGATGTGGTAACCACTACACTAACCGCACTTCCTACACTAGCCGCGCTCCTGATCTGATCTTTTAGAGAGATCAGAATCATTATTGACACAAATATTGTATATATTGTGTGTTTATGGCATTTTGATAATGTTTCTAACAACTTTGAAAGATTAACCAACATTCACTGGACCGGAAGCGAAAAGCGAGGCTCTTGGTGAATGTTTGTTACTTATCAGCGTTCGAAATAGCACTTGTCCGTTTGTCCGGGACAAGTGATTTTTGGCCCGGACAAGTAAAATGACTACATGGTTATCCGGTGGACAAGTGAAAATTTACATTAAATAATGACGCGTGCAACATTGCAAACTTTTTATTTGAGGAAATTCAAACGTAAATGAAGTTTGCTAGCAATCGCGCGCGTTCCAATTTTGTTAGTGTGTTGGCGTCTTGTCGTTCCATCGCCAGTGTGTTGTATGTGAGTGTTCGACCGAGTTCAGTGCTTGCGTTTACAGGGTCATCCGCTGAGCGCACCGACCTAGCTCTGTCATACGCATAGGACAGACTCCACATCAGCCATCGTTGATCGAGGCTGTATTTCACACAATTGTAAATCGTTCAGTATGGCCGACGTACAACTTGCTTCCACTCACGGATCATATTTTATGAACTTTGGAAATAGTAGACTTTGTATCGCTACAAAGTAGTTTGAATAATAATATAGTTTTAACCATTATTACGCCTAACCCACGTGGACTCGGCAGTCTTCCATGTCTTCGAATGTTAGCCGATCCAGATCGGTGACAATTTTCAAAACTTGTAACTGGCTCTCCGGTAAATCTATGGTGCTGATTGATAAACAGAATATTAATGAAATTTCCGAAGTGTTGTTGTATCTATGTTGTGAGTTTTCGAAACCAAATTATGCAAGACCCGGGGACGGGGCGTAAACCGCCGTTGACATGTTGGCTTCCACCAACTACGGCGGTCTGCGCGCGGCCGCAACATTACGACATAACTAAATCTATAAATTATTTTCCGCCTTGTAAATGTATTTCGGGCACCGTTAAAACTTTTATTATCATTGAAATGGTAATATAACATTTAGGAAAAAATATGCGTTTGTTTGCTGATGATCAATTGAATATTATCTTTGTTTGTAAAATACAGAACTTTGTTAATATTAAAGTTCATAGAGGTTTAACAAAATATGATCAGATTATATATATTTATTATGATTTTTGTGACAACATTTCCTGGCTTTGCATTGGTTGTGTTCTTGGTTGAATGGCATCTTCAATGAAAAACTGATGCCAACATTTTACAGCAGTGTTATATATATAATTATATACACCATATTAAACATAACAAATTTTTGCAACATTATAAAACAAATAGCAAGGAAAACAATTGTCTCATTCCTATCTTCGTAATAATTATATGTTATTAATAAAAGCGTTCATATCAGCATCACTAAAATAATGGTGTACATCATATAACGTGTCTACTTTTAATATTCGTAATGAATAATAATGGACCGGAGAATAGTTGTAAATATAATTTTGCAATTTCAAAATTTGAAGATTAAATCAAATTGTGTCTTTGATCACAAGTCACTCAGATGTACATGTAACGAAACAGCAGAACCATTGTGTTGTTGTCATAAAAATAAGACAGACTGTTTACGTTTTTTCTGAAGCTTTGATTCCCCTTCACAACCACTCGGACAAGTTAAAATGTTGGCGGACAAGTACCTAGATTTCAAAACTTACTTGTCCGGCGGACAAGTAAATATTCTGGCTTATTTCTATTGCTGCTTATTGTAATATGTGCAATACATTTCCTTTTAGGTCATCAGTTAGTGTGGGGGCAGATAATGAGATGAGTGGTTCCACTGATGGTGATGCACGGATGTACGAGTTGCAGCTGCCCCAGAGTCTCTTTGATATTTGTCAGAAGTTGCCGGCTGGCAGTAACCAGTGGCTAAGTGCTACGAATAACAAAGGTTAGTTTTAAAAATTTGCCTTACATATATAATATATATGTGCAGTGTAAAAATTAAACTTTTTAAAAACCTCTATATTTAAATAAAACTACAATAAATATTTTATAAATTTCAGACTAATGACATCTAAATTAGTAAGTTCACCCAGTTACTTTATTTTGAAAAAAAATGTCATTTTGTTTCTCTAACTTGAAAATGTCTATAGCGATAACTTCAATGACATTAACAAAATGCATACCTGTATGCAATACGGCCATCATTTCTCATTAAAATTATCTAAACTTTATTTATTAAAAAATTCACTTGTTTTATTATTTAAGGAAATATAAAATTAGTAAATAAACAAAGATGTTTGTAATTGTATCCTAATGCAATTACAGAAAATCAGGTCTCAGGTATTGTCCATTGAAATTTGGTTTCATAAAACATGTTATTCATTTTAAAAAGAAAACATTTTAAAATACATAATATGATTTGCTATATAGATTTCGATTTTCATAGATCTGTATAATAACCATTGTAACTTGTATTTTTACAGACGAAGAATTCAGTATTGCTGTCCAGAAACATGGTGACCAGTGGATAAATATATCTGTCCGTGGTAAGTTGGCAACCAGAAATGTCATTCTATTTACAACAGTAACAAATTTTGTGTTTACACTTTGAAATCTTGATTTAAATGCATCAATCAATATTAGTTTGAAGTGAGAAAACGTGTACTGCAATGCTACATAGAGCCCTTATTGCTATATGGATGTGAATCCTGGACAATAACAAAAAATTCACACAAAAAACCATAGAAGACACTGAAATGTGGTTCTTAAGAAGAATGCTGCGAGTGCCATAGACTGCAAAGCAAAGCAATGAAGTCATCCTTAGGACAGCCAAATCAAAAAGAAAGATCATCAACAAAGTTAGAACACAACAAGCACGATTTATAGGCCATGTCATGAGAAAGAAAAAGTTAGAACATGTAGTAACAACAGGAAAGATAGAAGGAAAAAGATTCAGAGGACGCCAGAGAATAAAAATAATAGATATCAACATGGTGTGGAAGGAGCACAACAGAACTGCTACAAACTACACGCGACTGTGCGGTTTGGAGGGCCATGATCGCCAATGCCTGTGACAGACATGGCACTTAGAAGAAGAAGAAGACAGTCCTTCTGTTTTAGAAAAAACAAGGAGAGTAATAAATCGCTCCCCTGAAAGCTCTAAGGAGAGTAATAAATCGCTCCCCTGAAAGCTCTAAGGAGAGTTATTCACTCTCCTGGCCAGAGTGTCCTTAACTTGCTTGCCAGAAACAGCCATGTTCAACAACATTTTGACATCTTTGCTGTCAAGAACATTCCATAATCTGTCGGGTGGCGTCTCAGTACGCTGTCCTCATATCATGCAATGTATGGCATACACAGTGACCCTACCACATGGGTTGTGAATAAATTGGATTTACAACCATGATAACAGTGGCTGTTTCATGGTGGCTTTCTGACATGGGATGCAATGCTTGTGGTGCAAACAGAATGATGCAGGGGCCAATGTTGTAGGACTTATGTGGATGAAAAAACAACATATTTATTTATTTGGCTCAGGCATTAGCTCATTCGTTTTTGCTGTTTTGCAAGGAGTGCAGTCAGTCGCACTCCTAAGATCAACACGAGGAATGGCAGTGCAATCATGCTCCTCAAAACAGTAAGTCTGACTGCATGGGGAGATTTAAAAAATTTCGCATTTGAATCTTTCTGTGAGAACCATGCTTCATCCATGTTTGCCATGCCCACTTGAAACAGTGATTTCTGTTGCAGATGTTCGCAACAAGTTGTTTGAGTGCCTCTCGGACCGATGGCGGTGCAGCATCAAAACCATATCAGCCACACTGAGTGGCGCCCCCTGTGAGACAGAGCGGGAAGTTAAAGCAGACGTCAGTGACATGGAGGTGAAAGGTGCAGCTGGCAAGGATAACGAAGTCGGGAGGAAGCTGGGACGCGGGTGTCGGAGGAAACGAAGCACGTTTCATGAGATGTCATCCGATTATGTGCTGTTGCCAAAGAGACAAGCAACTAGGAGTCATCGTCAAGTCGATCTGGGAGTGCCAGCAGAAGGGAGCCCGTCACAGAGCAAGATGAAGCCTAGAAATTATGTGGCTGCGCTAGCGGCACCTGATAGCGACATTCCAGCACACCAAGATATGATTACGAAGCAATCGTCACCGGAGTCTTCAGTTGTTGCCGAGACAAACAGTGAAACCAATTTTTTTGATGAGCCAGATCGTATAGTGGATGACATTGTGGCTGATAACTCATATGACGATGTTAAAACTGAACCGTTCACTCAGGAACTAAGCAGCAGCATAGACGGACAGTTTGACATGGAACAGCAGACAGAATGTATCAACAGGGTGCGCCACCGCGGCCCAAGGAATCGGAAGCCTTACATTGCCTACGAACAGGTTATCAACGACAACCGGGCGGCGATCGCAGCATTGTCCAAACACGAATATCACTGCGCGCTGTGTCCCAACTACGTGTGTTACACCAGTAAGACCCTTCACAACCACATTGTCTTCAAGCACAAGATGTCCTCGTCAGCCTACCAACAGCTCGTCGCTGCAAAACCAATAGACGCAGATACTAACCAATACGAAACAGACATTGCAACTTCCATCGACAATCCCAATGGCGACACCGTCAGTGCAGCCACCTTGCAGAAACAACCCGCACCAGCCGCGGGGCATAGAAAGAAGCAAAAGCGACGGACACTCAACAGTGTGGAGAAACCGATCGCTTGTCTCGTGTGTCCGCAGCAGTTCGTGCAGCGTACGTCGATGATAAAGCATGTGAAGCAGATGCACATGACACTGGAGAATACAGAGGAGATGTTGAAACTGCTCGAGGAAGACAAGATAGCACACGCCAAGCAGCTCAGTCCCATCACCGTCGAGTGCCCTGTGTGTAGCGTAGAGCAGCGCGGCAAACGGATCATCACACACATGAAGAAGGTAACAATAATATTTGGAAACCGCATTCCCACCCTAACCTTCGATGGTCCCTGGCTTTAATGATGACTCTTATTTGTACCTGTTTACAATTTTGCCTAATGATTCTAGTATGTGGCGCCTCTGAGATCGGATTCATGGGGATATAGGTGCTATTGAAGTTTATTATTATAAAATTATTATATTTATCGTTTGCTATAAAAACCCACGAATGACAATCCACAAAATCTCAAAGTGTCAGTTTTGTTTCGGTGTATTTGGCCTCCGTATGTTGTGCTTTTGGTTCAAGTACACCTTACGTTTGGTCCATAACCCCCTCTAGAAGTATATGTGAAAAGTAAGAATGGTATAAAATTTAATCATAAATGGCTTTGTAAATGACACAAATCCAGTGATCGAAAAACAAATTTTTAAAAGGATTGGATCCCACCCACACCGAAAAAAATGACACTTGGAAACACTGTACACTCATTGCCTAGTTGTGGACCTTTTATGTAATCCAAATTGACCCACCCATCCATGTCCAATTTAGTTTTGGATGATTGGAATTTATTACACATATATTAAATTTTACATATACATTGGAACCTCATTATTAACGTCATCTTTGGCACTGGACAAAAGTGAACTGAATAACGAGTGGACTGTATTAGCTGGACAAATATCCTATGCGGAGTCGCACAATACTGGGCCGAATTGGTGTCCTGTAACTTATGCTATATTTTGCTCCAAAACCTGCTTCTTTGTGGACAGTTCCTGTTTATAACATTTGTGCTGTATCTTAGGCCCATGACGAAAGAAGAGACCAAAAAAAATGCATTCTGCCTGTTTATTGTTGTTTTAAAAAGTTGTGGTTGTGGACAGTGTGGTAGATAACAGTGTCCACCATTTCAGGTCCAGAGTGCTCTGATCATTCTTAGCATTTTAAAAGTCTTGGTTGGATTCTGATGCGGTACTAGCATACATCAGTCAAGCTAATTTTGATTTCTGAAGGGTTTCACATTCTCATATTTTAGTTAAAAGTAACTTACATCATGAACTTCATTTGGCATTGCGTCACATAACAGTGAGTACAGAGATCTTATCTTCTTCTTTAATTTTAGATGTAGATGTATCTTGGCTACCATCTAAGACAGTTTTTTATTTATTTTAATCACTGTTTTTTTGCACTTTTGTTTTTGGTGTCCAGTCCTCCCTTTTTGGCCCAGTATTGTGCGACTCCTCCTATACCTTACTGTATGTGAAAATAATTTAGAACTGTTCTAGGGTGTCCTTAATTTCGAGGTGATGTATTACTGAGACCATAAAGCGAGGTTCCGCTGTCTGTAATATTATAATTATGCCCGGTATATAATATGAAGCCCCTAAGCTTGATCCTGTAATTTTGTTTTATTTTCACCAAGATGCACGCGAGCGAGCCAGAGTTTGAGCAGCTGTTTGAGCTGGCAAAGAACAAGTATTACTCGATCCGCTCGAAGCTGTCGCTGGCGCGTGAGCCGCCCGATCGCGTCAGCTGTCCATACTGCGGCCGCCAGTTCGCGCGGGTCAGCATGCGGGGTCACATCCGCTACCGTTGCCGTAGCAACAGCGAGCGCACCCGTCTGTACAACTGCCACCTGTGTGGGTATTGTACGCCATACGAGGATCATCTTCGCACGCACAAGCTGCAGCACCCGGTTGGAGTGAAGGGATTCGTGTGTCACGTGTGTGGCTGCACGTATCGGACACGAGCCGGGCTGATGGTGCACACGCGCATCAAACATAACATCATCAAGGAGAAGCCGCTGATGGAGTTCCGCTGCTCCGTCTGTCACAAGACCTTCCACTACAGCACCCAGCTGACGAGACACATGTCTGTGCACAAAGGTGAGTTGTTAATGGGTGGTACTAATTTTTATGTGACCTGCCCCAACGAACTGGGTATTAAATGGCACATGCCTATTCTGCATACGAGCCAAAAAGAAGCTGTCTAGGTCATGTCCCATAAATGTTGTGATTTTGACAGAAATACACACCTTATAATCTCCTCTTGGAATGTCCGGTTTATTTTCCTTGACAAATAATCCCAAACTAATACAACACTACCGGTAACTACATGCTTTTATTTGGCACAATTTGCCTGTTTTTCTCAAAATGTAATTTTTTAAAGTTTGCTTCATTTTAAGAAATAACTAAAAAACTACAGTTGAAGATATTTGAACAAAGTGTAATTTTAAAGTTTACGTTCAGTGGAATCCAAAATATTCAAAACTCTATTTAACAATTTTGCAACTTAATACCCTCTTTGCTGTGACAGGTCATATAAGTGACGGTCGCAAATGTTCGGACTGGAAGGTACATTTCTCAAAACTGAGGAAAAGCCAAACTACATTCGCAAGGTTGAAACAATAAATTTTCTTTTTCTGCATTTTAGAAACGCTAAACAATTTACTACAATTGAATATTTGAAAACTAAGTACCTCACTTTGATGTCAGCTTGCTCAAAACTTATATGGGTCCATTCAACCACACATAACTTCGCAACAAATTGACTGATACGGGTGGATCAAATTTTGTTCTTAACATATTTTTTCTACAAACCACAATTAGCCAATGTTGATTATAAATATAAATTCTAAATATTCAGCTTTTCATCAGTTACTATATAATTAGTCAAATTTTTTTTTATCACTCACTCAATCTTCTTCGTGCCCTAGCACATAAGGCATCAACAAGAGAGCGCAACTGCTGGCGGTCGGCAGCCCGTGCTTTGATCGTACTCCATGTCAGCTGGCAGGCCTTCATTTCCTACTCCACTCTTCTTCTCCGTCGCTGTCTTCCATCCGCTGCCCAATGTAGGGCTACCTTTGGTAGTGTGCCTGTTGGCATTCTGCCCTAGCCATCTCCATCTCCGTCTCTTGATCTTCATAGCCAGGGATGTTGAATCTGTCTGGCGAAGCAGCTCTTCATTGGTGATGGTGTTCGGGTAAAATGCCCCTATAATCTTCTAAGTCCAGGTCTTCAAAAATTGAGGTAAGTGTCCATCTCATGTTCCTGTTTCCCTCTTTAGTGATTTCTGTCATCAGCCAGTCAATGGCAAGGATGATCAGAAAGGGAGGTGGTGATACCTCAAAGGTGCTTCCTTTGGCCTATTTTGTCCCAGCCTCCCAGGTTGATGTGGAGATCCACTGCTCTTTCTTTGATCTTCTGTATCCTAGCATTGTTTTCCCTGCTTGCTCCATAGCCTTGTTGAAACTGTTTATTGTCATCTCTGTTTCCTCCTGCAGAATACTAAAATTGTTCTTCAGAGCAATTATGAACTGTTGCTTCGTTTCTGGGTTCTGTATCTTGTCTGTATCAAAGCTGTTGCTTCTTTTCTCCAGTTTTAGCCTTCCTCAGTTTCAGGGCGAGTTTTTCCACCAACAGGCTGTGGTCACTGCCAGCATCTGCTAGTCTCCTTGTTCTGACATCTTGTAGTGAGCGCCTCCATTTCCCGTTTATCAGGATGTGATTTATTTGGCTCTCAGTCTTGCCATCTGGAGATCTCCATGTCAGCTTGTGAATTGTCTTGTGTAGGTTCCTTCGATCACAAGGTCATTTCCCCCCACATAATGTCAGTAATGTCACACATTCTGCTGCCATTTTCAGTCATCCTGCCTGTTCCATGTTTGCCCATGATCCTCTCTCTGTCTGTGTTGTCCCTCCCCACACGTGCATTGAAGTCCCCAAGAACCACTAGTACGTCATGTCGGGGATGTCTTCCAAAGCTGACTGAAGACTGTCATAGGTGTCTTTGTCCTCATCCTCTACTTCTTCTTTTGGCACGTAGCAGATTACCACTGAAAGTTTGATAAATCTGGAGTTAAATCTAACATAAAAAAGTCTCTCACTGATTGGCTTCCATTCAAGAAGAGTGTTATTGTGCTTCCTCTGGGTGATCAGGGCCACTCCCTGTCGATGCTGGTTGTCTTATCTGCCAGACCATATTATGGTGATGATTCGTCTGACATATATGGAGAGGTTGCAAAAGTGGGAAGGGGGGAGTTGTGTAGAGGTAGGGGTAGTAGGCAGCAGAAGGGGAAAGGGTGAGGAGGGGGAGTTGTAGGTGGTGTTACAGATAGGGGGCTGTAATTGAAGCAATCCAGGAACACGGTCATCTTGTCAATTAGAAACTGTTATGAAATAAATGGTTTAAATTGCTGTGACAATTATTGTGTTTACGATTCAGTGGAGCGTGACTTCGAGTGCAGTTTGTGCTCACGAACCTTTAAGGACGAGGTTACGCTGAAACGACACCGGAAGACGTTCCACTTCAACGAATACCGCTATCACTGCGACAAATGTGGCCACGGTGTCGAGAAACGACAGTATCTGGAGCGACACAAGTGCGGACGGGTACGACAACACAAGAACCGAGTCATCGTCAAACGTGACACCGAAATCACCGACACCATGACAGAGCCCGTGCCTCCGGAAGAACAAACTGTGTCAGTGTTTATCGACGAGAACGGGGTCTGTAGTGCGATTTCCGGCAACAGCATTGCACTAGCTATGGATACAGTCAGTGCAGTGGCAAGCACTGTGAACCTGGGGGCCATCTCACAGTGGCCAGGAAGTGGTGTGGAGATGACCCCCAAGGGGATCCAGCAAGAACAGTTGTTGTTTGTGACAGGAGACGACACGACTGTGGCACCAGAGATGGTTTATGAGGAGGTGGTGATACCTCAGAGTGCTGTCCTCACTATGATTTGTGAGGCAGCCAGCACTGGTGAGGAGAACGTCAATGCACTCGTCATTGAATAACACAACTCTATGGTTGCACATTGTTGGCCAATACTCTGTGTGACGTTTATGCAATGAATACAGTGGAACCTCGTTAAACATAAACCGGAAATCCAGACATAATTTTACGGGAAGAAAATCTCCAAATGCTAATACAGGGTCGGGGGGACAACCCTGTTGTGTGCATGATTCGTTTATTAATTTGGACATGTGTTGGAGATAAAGGTGTCTCGGTTAATGAGGTTCCACTGTTTATATAGAGATAAGACAAACACTCTTGAAATGTCATATAATTATATACATTAATCAACTGTCATATCTTAAAAACTACCTGTCCTATCTTAAAAACTACCTGTCCTATCTTGACCAAATAATATTCTGTTTGTATAACACTTTTTAACAGTAACCATGATAAACAGATAGTTCTTGGAAATTCTGACGGGTGGTTTGTGGAAAGTCACACGGAAAATTGAATTCATACATTTCCATTTTTGTTATTTATTTTAACAAATAATATATTAAATTGTGCAATAAAGTAGTTTGGCTGAATAAAGAATTTTTAGAAAAATATAATTTTTAGTACTAATTTATTATAATTGTTATGTAAATTAATATTCAAAATTCATTTTTAGCAAAAGAATTATGCGTTTTTAGACCAAAACCACTCCTTCAGGCTTACCAAGTATCATCTGGTTACCATGGTTACTGTAATGCAAATGTATTATTATCTGACATTTTTTCAGTCAGAAATCATCAAATACACTGGTCAAAGTAGGACAAGTACTTGTTAAGATTGACAGTTCAGTTAATAAAAGATGACATTTCATGAGGATCCTGTCTTTAAAAACATGCCTACATATAAGTTAGCACTTTGCATGTTCCTAGATTATATGTACTTTCAATTCAGTTTTCACTCGTGTGAATTACAGTCTGAAGAATTAATGTTTAATCTGGTTGTGGTACATGTTCAAAAATCTCACATAGCATTATGCACTATTAATGTTTGTGCACAGTTATTGCTGATGCGAGAAAGCATGCATGAAATTGATTATGTTTGTGTCAATTAAATATATTTCCAAAATTCATCCAAAGCTGTAGACTTTCTTCAGATGCACTGAACTAATACATTTGATGCTAGGAAGCAGGCACAAGATTATGCTGTTTATGTTAACTAAATATATTTCAAAACGACACCTAAAGATGTATAATCTTCAGATATATAGTTTGTTGAACTACATTTCAAACTACTGGCAGTAGGCTTTTTAGAGATTTTTAGTAAGAAATCTCACATTTTCATCAAGAGTTTGATCTGCCTCTGGGAAGATCTTCCGGCGCGTTTCGTATATATGTTTAGCTTGAGCATGATCAGGCGTGACTGACGCGTTGAGTGTGGTACCTGCACTTTGTTGGTCTAGGCGGTTACTTCTGCCATTGTACTCACGTGTCGGTTCCAGTCCCAGTGTTGTTGAGAGAAATACTCTGTCCCCGAGTCTTTGTTCGATTCAGGAATGCCGTGCGGTAATAGACGACTTCGTCGGCTGCACTGGCCCTGTGCATGTATTGCATCACGCGAGACCTTGTTGTCGTCTACAAGTCGAGTCACCTGTTTCTCAGTGGCCAGTATTGTCTTCACACCTTATCCATTTTCAGTGGCACACGAGTCACAATTTGTTCTTTGTGTTGTCCAACAGTCCAACCGTAAAAATATTTTACACAAGAGTGTCCATGAAGCTGGGATCTTTCAAGAATTATGTTACAATAACCCAGCTTTTTCTTGACTATCCCAGGGGTATGTGAGACGTCTTGCAGGAGGTATGCGACGATTTGGCGAAATCTTAGGATTTCTGCTAATGTTGTTCGTGAGTTACATCAAAAACAGGGACAGTAATTAAGCATTCCTGTTTTTAATCTTTTGGAATTCACTACAAATAGATACAATGTTTTTGAAAATGTTTCCAAATTTTTTGAAATCAAGGGACTATAGTTTGAAAGCTAACGAGGTACCGGTCATATATAATATGATAATCATTCGAGTTTTCAGGCCAGAGTGATTGAGCTGAATCTTAATTCATGCAATGATAGTTCACTGCCTGATTGCTCTCGCACATAAAAATCATGTCCTACCCAGGCCTGGGGTAATAGTAATATGTAATAGTGAGTAACTATTAAAAATATTGAAGTAATAGTAATAGGTTGAGCAAAAACTCAATGTAATAGTAATAGGGAGCGATGTAATAGTAATTGACCTACATATAGTATTACTTTTATATTACTATTGAACATTTAAACCATATTTCAGCTACGTAACAATTCCATTTGATTAGGTTGTAGACTCAACACCTTCAGCATGGCCCTGGTGAAGTTTTACCCTAGTTTTATGAGCATTTACATAGCAAGATACACTGGTACAGTGTGACTGCTGCATTGACTAAAATTATTAAACTGGGCTTTCACTGCTTTGAAGCCAGTTCTGCCAAGTTGCCAACTACCCTTTTCAAGTAAACCTATGGGTTTAGTGACTGCCTCCATGGTGCACACAATTCAGCCTAAACTACAGTGGGTGTGAAAAACGTTGATGTATTTGTACTTGAGCCAATAATTAACTGTCCACCAAGCACCAAGCAGCAGTAGAGCAATGTGGTTTAATTAGACTAATATAATCCACCAAGTTATGTGGCATTGACTATTGCTTTTGTGTTTCATTCCAGTATGGTATTTAAATATAAAATGGAACATATATGTTCTATCCTTAGTCAATGTAGTTAGTAGATTGTATTAAATATGGTATATTCCATATGTTGTTGACGACTGGGCAAAGCGTTTGCCTGCGGTGACGGAGGGCTACGACCTGGCCGACATCTACAATATGGACGAGACAGGACTCTATTACCGTGCCCTGCCAAACAGGTCAATGGTAATTAAGGGGGATCCTCGGAAAGGAATCAAGACGTCCAAGGAGAGAGTCACCGTCTTGTTGGCATGTTCGGCCACAGGCGAGAAGCTTACACCGCTGGTGATCGGGAAGGCAGCCAACCCAAGATGCTTCCATGGCTTGGACAAGGCACTGCTTCCGGTCATTTATCGTGCAAACAGGAAAGCTTGGATGACAAGCATTCTCTTCACCGAGTGGCTCGAGCGGCTAAACGGAAAGATGAAGTTGCAGCAACGTCACATCTTGATGTTTGTGGACAACTGTGGTGCCCACCCCGACCTCAAGTTGTCAAACATCAAACTCGTGTTTCTGCCTCCAAACACGACATCACGTCTCCAGCCTTGCGATGCTGGCATCATCGCGACAATGAAGGCTCAGTACAGGAAGCGGCTGGTGCGGCATGTTTTGGGTGATGTGTCATGGGACGACTATGTCACCATGGACGACGGGATGTTCACAATGAACACTGTTGGCGACAACTGGGAGGCTGTGATTGTCGCCCAGGCACGAGGAGAGTCGTTGAAGGAGGAGGCGGATGACAGCGAAGACGATGAACCAGAAACACTCCCTGTTATCACAGCGAGGGACGCATTGCTGCAGATCAAGGACATTGTTGGCTTCGCTCTGAGTGCAAACGATGCACCACTGCTGGACGCAGCATCGACGGTGCAGGACTTGCTGCAGGGACACTGCATTAGGCAAGCTGCCCTTGCAGAGCAGACGGCCATTAGATTTCTTCAAGCCGCAGTGAGCTGTCATGTCGTAATGAACACTGATGTTGACTTTTTGACATGTGGTGGGCGTAATTGTTTGATTTTGTATTATTCATACAGGTGTATTTATTTTTTATATAAAATGTGTGATGTTTAAAATGTGTTTGTTTCTTATTTGTAGTGCACATACCTCACTTATTTTTTTATTATGAAAATGGTGTAGTAGAAATTATGTTGCTGCCGAGCCGCCATAACTTGAGCCGCTGTCTCATCTTCATCAACCGAGAGCATTGTTGTGAGCCTTCTTGACAAAGACCAGGAGGCGACCATGCAAACAGATGAAGAACTGTGCAAGCTTTCACGACGACAGATATGTCCTCTTACGGTAATTAATGTTATTTGATCCTTTCTAATTATGTTTTCATTGACGTGTCTATTTAAGGGATTTTCTCAGAACGTCGATGTCTGATATCAGACGAAAGTACTTTCGTTTGGGGAAGGGAGTCTGATCATTATCTGGTGTCGGACATTGGTATTTATGCAATGGATCAATGACGATAATCTCAATGTCAGCTATTTTTTTATAAAAAAGGTTCAGTATGAGAATTGTATTTACTTTTGATAAGAATTAAGTTAATATGAGATAATAATAGTGTGTTATATAAGAAAACATTTATTTCTAGAGAAATATTTTAGTTTGTATAAGATGCTGACAGTTTGGGAACACTTGTTTGATATTATTCAGTTTATTTGTTTTGCAGTTTAAATTTGTGTCTAAAGACAGTCCTAAAATTGGAATTATTCCACTCTTTCAATGATTGTACATTATTACCAAATGTATTTGGCATATGAAAATCCGTATGCCTACTATGTTTAGGTTTGTTTCTGTTTAATGATAGTTTAAATCAACCAAATGTCTCCTGAATTCTCACCAGCCAGTGGGTGCTGCTGATTAGATTACATAAGTCTTAGTACCCTCTGGACTATTACCTTGCTGAAACATGAAACACATCCAATCACCTCATTGCCTTTTATGGCTTTTAAGTTTGACCAATTTAGATTTGGACCAAACATGGCTGATATTGCATGTAATGTTTGGGAAGTAAAAGTAATTGGCAAAAAACATAAGTTTAACTAATTTCAATTTGGGCCAATCGTAGCTGATATTACATGTAATGTTCAAGACATAAAAAGTCATTGGTAGAAAACAAGGTTGAAGAAGTAAAAGTAATTATTAGAAAACACACTACCATTGAGACTGGCTCTTGGGGACGATCCATGTTAATAAGATCTTGGTTTTCAAGTGTTTGTCCTGTGTTAGGTGACACTAGCTGTCTATCCTGATTGGCCATGTCCTTTTAATTCTGCACTAATTGACCAATCAATGTTTGTTGTTGTGTCATGTTTCAGGCCTGTGTCAGATGCAACACAAGAAGCTGCTGATAGCTGTAGCATAAGCTTATGACCAAAGTATCTCTTCCTTTTCTACAGAGCTAATCTTTCTTCCTCGACTATGACAGGCTCAAGAGCATTGTGCTTGATTCTCTATTGAATAATAAAACCTACATCACCATTTCCTTGTTGTAGATATTTGTGTTGCAAACATTCATAGCTGTGTTACTTTTACTGAATCAATTATTGTTCCATTTGGCTTTGTGGAAGAACTCTTTTAATAGCTATGTACTTGGCTAAAGATCCATTTATGTAAGTAATTTCTGTCTGATTATGTCATGCCACATTGTGGTACAGTAAAATCGGAAACAAAAGTTTGTAAACACTCATGAGAACAATTTAAAAAATCTTTTTTGGGTAAGGTTTTTGTACAACATAAAAAAAGTTAAATAAATCAACGTTAAGCATCCTAGTATGTGCACACGGCCAGTGGTGACTGGAGCCAATAACATGTCTTTTATGCCTGCCTAGTGATAAACATTTTTCTTGCTGCATACCTTTTGTGATGTTAGCATCTAACACCCACACAAAGTGCTTTTTAAGTACTAAAACAATGTTTGAATAAAATATAATTATATGTTTAATGGTACATATTTATCAAACATAGTCAAATTTACTTAGGGATCATCTCAGAACGTCGATGTGAAATATCAGACATTATTTTCATCTGGCCTCAGCCCTGTGCCCCCTGAGACCAAAGTGTGTAAACATAGATATGATGATATCAGTATCGGTCAGAAACATAAAATATGCCTCGGACCCATCAACATTCTGAGATGATGCCTTAGACTTTTTAATAATGGTTCCATTGACCTTGAGACTTCCTTGATTCTGAACAGATTGTTGTCACTTCTTGCAGGAGCCACTGAGATGCTGGTGCCTTTCTGACAGTACGACTATTTACAATACTACCTCGGCGTCGCGGGGCAAACAAGAAACAGAACACACAAACAATATTGTTTAACTTTTAATGAAACAGATATTCCGGAGCAATAGTATTGAAATAAAAGGTGTTTCATATTATACAATTTCTGTCAACATTTTCATTGACATTTAGAGAACACCCAAGTCATCTGCAAACAGATGTGACCTGTGCTCAGAATGAGTTGAACCACATGGGGGATTATTGGCGAGTCCTGTTTCGACATTATTTTCTGTACATTACAAAAATATTCACCAAACAACTATTACTTCAAAAATTACTTTTGCAGACATTTATTGAGCTAGTACTGAATTTTCCGGGAACATGGTAACGTAATAATAAAATATATTTCCATGAACATCAAAGTTACTTACGGCCTTGGATATGAGTATCAGCAAAGGTCATTGACCTAGAATAACACATAATTCATAAGTGTAATTTTGTATGCTTTTTTAATGTTGCAAGTTACAATTCCAGTAAAATGTTGCTGCACAGCATTGCCAACAATTAATTTTAGAGCCTGCACAAATTGCTATCTACAAGTTTACAATTTATCTGCTCCAGCAAGTTAACAGCTAAAGGAATTGAAAACAACACGAAATGCAAGTAATATTTATTATACATAGATATTCAGCAATTGGACCTTTTATATGGTCTGTGGTCTCTGACCCATTAACCTGCCATGGTCTGAACCATGTGGACCATTAACACTTATGGTCCTTAGTGACTAGACCATCTTAATGAGTATACAATCTGGACCTTCGTAAATTGTATCTACAGTGTGGACCATTTGTTTCATGTTGATCTCCTAGGTCTGTCCCATGTAAACTTAACAACATGGTCCTTAATGAATGGACCATCTTGATTGGTTTGTAACATGTAGACCCTACGACTTGGTCCATATTCTATGGAGTATCGACGCATTGGTTTTATGCGTTCAGTGCCATATCTGATCAGTGGACCATCTTGCACGGTTATACAAAGAACTTGCAGACCTCACATGGTCCGTACTGTGTTGACCTTCTAATGTTATCCATAACACATGGACCTTACATGGTCACAACCATGTGGACCATTGTTGTAGGTCTATACCATGAGGTCCAATGTCCTCACAAAACAGTTCAACTTGTAATGTGACTTTGTTGTCAGCTTTGCACAGTTCATCTCGAATGAGATGTCTTCGGCTGAAGTCGTTCCGAACATATCAGTGTCATATGTCATCATTTCCCGTTTGTCTCAATGAACACCCTTCGGTGAATGGCTGGCCGCTACAAAGATACATGATTACATAGATGTATAATCTTACATGGGAATGGAAACAGATTATCTGCCAACTAAGCAGTAAACGTTTATCATAGCAAAGTAAATATGAATTGGGTTTTGGACTACATCTAAAATGAAACAATGTTTTTTTTAAAGAAAAACATAGTTGCTATGATGCATTTCAAAATAATATATTTGTAGCACTAATAAATGACATGTTGATAAACTTAGGTACTACCGTGGGTACTGAGAAAATATTCAGAATTACTAGTTCAGAATTTTGCTATGTAATGTAGACATCTGTTTGGTCAAAATATTTACTTTCCAAATCAATGTTAAGCTGCCATTGAGCATGAATTAAGAATACAGTAGCTGTAATTGTATCAGAAATTTAAAAAGCAATATTGTTACAATCAACCTTGAAGAGATTTCTAAATGGCTATTAGTTGTTGTAGCACTTAACATTAAAGAGAGGCCTTTTCCTAATGTTTGTATATTAATATAATGTTCTTAATTAGGACTGGAATAAATATGTTGAGGATATACTGCCCACCAAATTGCATTTAATCAGCCCGAAAGTGTTCACAATTTGAACTCTTCCACAAAGTGTAAACAAAATTTTCAGATTATAAACACTGGCAATATAGTGGATGCTGTGTGGTTTAAAAAGCTTTTTGATGTTCAGCATGGTCAAGCGTGGTCACGACGTTCCCAACTTCACAACAACCAATTCTAAACTGCCTGTTAATATTACCACCTTGGCTGATTCCACGTTAAAGAACAAACAACCTCTCTTTAATGCAGTGAATGAGTAACAACAGATATTCCTGTCGTTGTCAGTCTTGCATGCACTGAACCTGCAAAAGAATGCTGTGTATGTGCGCACATTCATGTTTGCGTGCATGTGTGTGATTTTTTGCCCACCTGTAGACGACCTTGCCAAAGGTTTGACACTGCAGCACAGGATTCAAATCCAGGGTGTCTCGGTCGAGAGTCCAAAGCTCTAGTCACTGCACCACTGTGCTCTATTGTTCTCCCTTTCTGCTCTATCCATTCTCTCTTTCACCCTCTCACTCTCTCTTCTCTCAAGTGAAAATATTGCCTGTGTACATTCAGTCTCTACATCTGGAATACAATCATCAGTCTAATGTTGACACCTTTTAGCGTCCAAGCATTGTTAAAAATGCTTTCCAAAGGCAGGACTTACTTGGGAAGTTTTCAAGAAAGGAAGTGTATATTCACCTCATTTATGGCCTTATCTGCAGATTCCATCGTTTCAAATCACAAATGTACAGCTGCAACAGAAGAAATAAGTAAAGACATGTTATTAAACAAAACTGGCATTACCACAATGACTGCATAAGACACTATATGTTTTCAGACACCCTAAAAATGTACAAAAATAATAATTTTCTGTACTCTGTTTCGAGAGAGGGAGGGAGTGAGGGAGAGATGAAGAGAGAGAGAGGAAGGGAGGGAGGGAGGGAGAGAGAGAGAGAGAGAGAGAAGGAACTGTCGATTATTTAAGGTGAAGTCTTTTTAATAGTCCTGCCGCCAGACAACATAACCGTGCAGTGGAGTCTAACGTGCTCACTTACAAACATGGAAATCAGCCTTGGTCTTGGACTAAATCCAATAGACTTCGCTGACATTATGAAAATGACTCGGTGTGGTTGTGTAACAGGGAGTCCCTGTTACTGGGTGCGATGCATGTATCGAACTACCAGTTAGCATGCACCATCCTTCGCAAATTGACATGGCAGGAAAACTGTAACAACCGCTGAATGAAACAACATGCATCTCAGGGCTAATTACGCTCGCAAGAGCCCAGCCCTTTAAATTTAAACTTAACGGAAGAAGAAGAAGGTAGTCAACGTTTAGATAAATGATCGATGTGACCGACAGTGATGATGACAATGTGTGTGATGACACAATAAATCAATCGATTTGCATCTTCATAGGGCCGAAGACTGAGTCGAAGTAAGTTCACAATTGCTATATAAGTTATTATTGTTGACATTACGCGGACTGCAATATGTCATTAATTACGTTAGACAGTTTATATGGCGTGCGACACCGCAAGTCACGTGTCGAACCTTCGCGTAGTGGTGTGTCAGCTTGTAGAGTATTTGTATTATAGAGCATTATGAATGCTCCCCATGGCTCTGTAATAAGGACAACTCCCAGGCTGTGCTGACGTGTCGAATAAAGGTTGGCGTAAGACATAACAGTGGCGACGAGATGGGATTAAACCAAGCTATAAGTGAGTGAACAATTAATACACATCATGGCAGCGCCAGTTGGCTGTGTGGGTGAATTTGACAATTCAAAAGAGACATGGACGGCATACGTTGAAAGGTTGGAATCGTATTTCAACGTTAATGACATTGATGAACAAAAAAGGGCGCACTTGCTAATAAGCGTCATGAGAAGCGACACGTATGGGCTACTGAAAACGTTGACGGCACCTATAAAACCATCAACTAAGACATTCGCAGAATTAGTCAAAACACTTGCGGACCACCTAGATCCACAAACCACTGAAATGGGGGAACGTTTCCGTTTTGGCCGCCGATATCAACAAGAGGGTGAAAGTATCACCTCGTTCGTGGTTGAACTGCGGAGACTCGTTACATTGTGGTTATGCAGCAAACCTGACGACAGCCTTAAGAGACCAGTTTGTGTTGGGTTTGCGATCGGAATCAACACAAAAGAAGCTGGTCAAAATCAAAGACCTAAGCCTGGAAACTGCCGTCGAAACAGCGAAGATAGACGAAACGGCTAGGCGTGACACCGAAGAACTACACAATAGCCACGGAGAGGCTAGTGCATCTGTTCACAAGCTGTATTCACGTCAGCAGCCACGCCAAGAAAGAGAGAGAACAGAGAAGAAATTACACATGCTACAGATTGTAGTGTTCAACTCTGTATAGTTCAATTACTTACTAACTGAGTGACTAGTATCGCCACCTAGCGTATCGAGTTAGACTGAAGATCCGGGATAACTACATCCGGGCGGTTACAGTAAATAAACGTTTTCTCAAAGCTCTCAATAAACAGACTCAAAACATCATATTTGGCGACGAGTGATGCAGGTGTGAACTTCGCAACAAAGTTAAGTACTGCAATAATGTCCGATCTGCTAACGTATCCACACTTCGATGTTAGTGCAAGCGGTGACGTCGCAATTCGCTGGACCAAATGGGTCGCTCGCTTCAAAAATCTCATGACGGCGTGCAACATCACGGACGACACACGTCAACGTGCACTACTGCTTCATTATGCGGGTGAAGAAACGCACGATATCTTCGACACGCTGCCTGTCGTCGCTGGTGACGAAAACGAACTTGACAAAGCAGTCAAAGCACTCACAACACACTTCGCTCCAAAGAGAAACCGCGAGTATGAAGTCTACAAGTTCAGACAGGCAAAGCAGGAGAAGGGGGAAGACATCACCGCGTACTACACGAGGCTGACGCAGCTTGCAAAAACGTGTGAGTTCTCCGATATCGACAGAGAAATCATGAGCCAGATCGTACAGAACTGCGAGTCTAGTCGGCTTCGACGGAAGGCACTAAGTGACCCCGACATGACATTGACCAAACTGGTGGATGTCGCAAAGGTCATGGAACTGTCCGAGATGCAAGCCAAGGACATAGAACGCGTCAATCAGAACAGTCAGTCGGTGTCTGTCAACAAGATGTCAACCCACAAACCCACACAATCACAGTGGGTTACGAAACCGAAGGACGAGAATAACGTGTGCCGCAACTGTGCGCAGACATGGCCGCACCCTGGAGGGAGATCGTCCTGCCCTGCCGCTGGGAAGGAGTGTATGAACTGTCACAAGATGAATCACTTCGCTTCATGCTGCCTGTCTAGACCAACAACTCGCAGACCGACGAAAACGGAGAAACGTAAACAGAACACGCATAAACCACAGAGACGAGGTGTACACATCGTTGCGGCTGAAGACAGTTCGAGTGATGACGCGTGTGTCTACAAACTATCACTGTGCAACGTCGGTGTCAACAAACGCGATGCACGTCCACACTTCATTGTCAATGTCAACGGCCACGAACTGAACGTCATTGCTGACTCGGGAGCTGAAATCAACATCATCGATGAATGCGACTATGCCACGATGACACCGCAACCGCAGCTGAGCCGCGATGACACGAAGATCTTCCCGTACGGATCTGCAAAGCCACTTCCTGTCAAGGGTATCTTCACGGCCACTGTGAAATATGCAACACAGCAAAGTGACGAACTGTTCTATGTTGTAGCGGGCTCAGGTGGCTCACTTCTAGGATGGAAGACGTCAAAGCGACTTCATCTGGTACGAGTCGTGCAACCGCTATCGACCAACCAGCCACAGGCTACAGCTATCGATCGCTTAGTCTCCGAGTATGACGACATTTTCCAAGGTCTCGGTCAACTAAAGGATTTCAAAGTGAAATTACACGTCGACGAGACGGTGCAACCTGTTGCGCAACCACACAGGAGGATCCCGTTTCACGTCAGGCAGCAACTGGAACAGGAGTTGAAGCGAGACGAGGAACTCGGCGTCATCGAGCGCGTCGAGGGGGCAACGCCCTGGGTATCGCCATTTGTTGTAGTACCGAAACCGAAAAGTAAAGGTCAGTTCCGGGTGTGTGTCGACATGCGCCAAGCGAATCAGGCGATCACGCGAGAACGTCACATCACGCCGACCATCAACGAGCTTGTAAACGACCTCAACGGTGCAGCTGTGTTCAGCAAACGCGACTTGAACCAAGGCTACAATCAGCTGGAACTCGAACCGTCATCGCGACCTATCACCACTTTCTCAACGCACATCGGTCTGTGGAGATATAAACGTCTCAATTTCGGTGTATCTAGTGCAGCCGAAGTGTTCCAGAATGCCATTCGCGAAACACTAAGTGGCATATCCGGTGCGATCAACATCAGCGATGACATTCTCGTGTTCGGCGCAACGCAGAAGGAGCACGATCAGCACCTGAAGGCGACGTTCCAACGACTGCGCGAACATGGTATCACGCTGAACAAAAATAAATGCTCTTACAACAAGGGCACGCTTGAGTTCTTCGGGTATGTCTTCTCCCGAGGAGGACTCTCTGCTGATCCAAAGAAGGTGTCAGTGATCCAGAATCTCGACACTCCGTCAAACGCAACGCAGGTCAGAAGTCTTCTCGGCATGTCCAACTTCTGTGCGAGATTCATCCCCGGTTACGCGACGATGACGCAACCTCTACGAGAGTTGACGAAGAAAGATGCGCTTTGGAACTGGACGGATGAGTGCAGCACGTCTCTCGCCTCTATACGTCAATCGCTATCGAAGGCGCCGGTGCTGGCGTACTTTGATGAGCGAAAGAAAACGGAAATCTACGTGGACGCCAGTCCTGTCGGCCTTGGCGCAATCCTCACACAGAGTGCCGAGTCAGACGAGCGTGTCATCGCGTACGGCAGTCGTGCGCTAACCGCCGTGGAACAGAGGTACTCCCAGACCGAACGCGAGGCGCTGGCCGTCGTATGGGCCTGTGAACACTTTCACCTATACGTCTACGGTCAACCGGTCGTGGTATTCACTGACCACAAACCGCTAGTGTTGATCTACGGCAACCCAAAGTCTCAACCAACAGCACGCATCGAGCGGTGGGCAATCAGGCTGCAGCCCTACAACGCCACCGTGGTCTACCGTCCGGGGTCAGATAACCCTGCAGACTTCTTGTCACGACACCCATGCCAACAAACGCATCAGACTTCCCGTGAAGAGAAGGTCGCTGAGGAGTTCATCGATTACATCTCGATCAACTCCGTGCCGAAAGCGATGTCGATCGAACAAGTGCGATGCGCAACAATGGCTGACGGGACACTACAAGCTGTAGTGTAAGCCTGGAAAATGGCAGCAAAACTGGTCAGACAAGGTAGACGTCGAGTCGTACAAGTCCTACCAAATGCTGAAGAACGAGCTGACGACCACAGCTGACGGTGACACCATTCTTCGTGGTCATCGGTTGGCCATCCCCGCAACACTGCAGAAATGCGCGGTCGACCTTGCCCACGAAGGTCATCAGGGAATCGTGAAGACAAAAGCATTGCTGCGAGAAAAGATTTGGTTCCCCGGCATCGACAAGATGGTCGAACGTCGTGTCAAATCATGCATTGCGTGTCAAGCGTCTGTGCCAGAGGTCAAACGTGAACCTTTGCAGATGAGTCCACTACCCACAGCGCCCTGGACAGAAATCAGCGCAGATTTCGCAGAACTACCCATGGGACAATACTTGCTGGTCTTAATGGACGATTACTCAAGATTCCCGATCGTTGAAATCGTATCGTCAACATCGGCAAACGTGGTGATCCCTCGTTTTGACAAAGTATTGTCAGAGTATGGTACGCCCGACACATTTCGAACGGACAACGGTCCACCGTTTAACAGTCGTGACTTTGCAAACTTTGCTTCAGATCTCGGTTTCCGCCACAGGAAGATCACTCCGTACTGGCCGCGAGCGAACGCCGAAGTCGAGCGTTTCATGCGAACGGTGAAGAAAGTCATCAAAACATCTATCTGTGAGCAGAAAGACTGGAGAGCCGAGATGAATCGGTTCCTTCGCAACTATCGCGCAACTCCACATGCGACAACCGGATCTCCTCCAGCAACACTTCTACACGGACGATGGATGAAGGTCAAGTTGCCACAAACGACACCTGAGCCGTTCAACAGGAAGGACGTACAACAACGCGACCAGAACAACAAAGCGAAGATGAAACGTGCAGCTGACGACAAAGCGTACGTCAAGCCGTCGACCATCAAGGAAGGTGACGCGGTCATCATCAAACCGCCGATGAGGAGGCGCAAAATCGACCCAGTGTATGATCCACGTCCGTACCACGTCACACACGTCAAAGGTTCCATGGTCACTGCGCAGCGTGGAACGCATCGAGTGACGCGAAATTCGTCATTCTTCAAACACGTCACGAGCGACGTAGTCGAATCGGAAGATGAGTCGAGCTGGGATGATGACATCAGCACCGGTGACATCGGTGACGCCGAAGATCAGCAAATCCTGCCTGATGACGTCGACGAGATGCCTCGCTATCCAGCTCGCATGCGCAATCGCCCGCGACATCTCGACGACTACGATGTGTACTAATTCGTATCACTAACATAATAATGCCTTGTCATACAGACACTACCCATAACAATGTTGTAGTCTGGCTAGTAATTTTGTCTATGCAAGGACACTATGTAATCGGGCCTATGCATTTTTACTAATGTGTTTTTTTCTGAACGCTATCTTTTATCCAGTTTGGGGAGGGATGTAGTGTTCAACTCTGTATAGTTCAATTACTGACTAACTGAGTGACTAGTATCGCCACCTAGCGTATCGAGTTAGACTGAAGATCCGGGATAACTACATCCGGGCGGTTACAGTAAATAAACGTTTTCTCAAAGCTCTCAATAAACAGACTCAAAACATCATACAGATGTAATGGGCGGGGACACAGGTCGGACGATTGTCGCTTCAGAGACGAAATCTGCCACGGCTGTGGGAAACATGGCCACATCAAGGCTGTGTGTCGGTCTGGTGACAGAAACAAACGCTACAATAAAAGCAAAAGGGTGAACCAAATGTCAGCTGCCAAAAGTAGTAGTAACGGTAGTGACGACAGTGAGTGGAGTGATGGGTTGGACACCCTAAATGCGGTCCACCAGTTAACAAAACCAAAGACCAGAACTGACACAATTTGGATGACACTGCGGGTAGCCGGACAATCACTCAAAATGGAGGTTGATACTGGGTCGGCATACTCAGTAATCCCACACCATGTGTACAAGGAAATGTTCAAGAAGCATGAACTTCAGCCTACACCGGCAACTCTCCGAACCTACATGGGGGAGTTAGTTGTTCCCGAGGGAAAGCTTCGTGTCCAGGTCAAGTACAAGAAGCAGAAGGTGAAGCTGGACTTGTACGTTATCAAAGGCGGTCGACAAGTGCTGTTCGGTCGTGACTGATTTTGGGAGATCAAGCTCGACTGGGGAGAAATTCACTCCCTGAAGTCATGGCATGGGACTGACAAGGACATTTCTCCGAAGGATGCCAATAAGCAAGTTCAACGGCTGCTGGCAAAGTATGAGTTGTTAAGCACGGACAACTTAGGGACATTGAAAGGTGTGAAAGCCACTCACCGTAGAGGCAGACGCTCAACCGAAGTTCTGCAGGCCACGAAGCGTGCCTTATGCGATCAAACCATACTTTGAGAAGGAGCTAGAAAGGCTCCAGAAAGAAGGAATGGTATCAGCTGTCGAGTATAGCCAGTGGGCATCAGGAGTGGTACCGGTGGCGAAACGAGATACCAAGGATGTACGTCTCTGTGGAGACTATAAAGTGACACTCAACCCGGGAAGATAAATATCCGCTACCACGCATCGAAGATATTTTCGCAAAGATGGCCGGAGGTAAGAGGTTCAGCAAAATTGACCTCAAGAATGCTTACCTGCAGATGGAGGTAGAAGAGGACTCTAAACAATACCTCACAATCAACACGCACAAGGGCCTGTTTAAGTATAATAGGTTGCCGTTCGGGATCAAGACGGCACCCTCGATATGGCAGAGAGCAATGGAGCAGACTTTACAAGGAATCCCTGGCGTGGAGGTGATGTTGGATGATATCATTGTCACGGGGAAGTCTGACACTGAGCATCTGGAAAACCTGGAAGCAGTATTCAAGAGGCTGGCAGAGAAGGATCTGCGGATCAATGTGAAGAAGTGCCGGTTCTTCATGGAACGGATCGAGTACTGTGGCCACGAGATTGATCACGAGGGTCTGCACAAGACAAAGGCAAAAATAAAAGCCGTGTAGAAGGCACCACGCCCCTAAGATGTTAGTAGTTTAAAAGAATTCCTTGGGCTGGTGAATTACTACCACAGGTTTTTACCCAACCTGGCCAGTGTATTGCATCCCCTAAACCAGTTACTAGAGAAGGATCAGGAATGGATGTGGTCAAAGGAGTGTGAACAAGCGTTCGGTGAAGCAAAGAGACTGATCACATCGGAACAAGTTCTCGTCCACTACGATCCGAACTTGCCCATCAGAATAGCGTGCGATGCATCTGGATATGGGTTAGGGGCCGTACTTAGTCATACGATGCCAGATGGGTTGGAGAGACGTGTCGCGTTCGCTTCGCGAACTTTAAACAAGGTTGAACGGAATTACAGCCAGATAGACAACGAAGCACTGGGACTCGTGTGGGGAGTCAGGAAGTTCCACCAATACCTATTTGGAAGACGATTCACGCTGGTGACGGATCACCAACCCCTCACAGCTATCTTTCATCCAGGGAAGAGTATTCCAGCAATGACGGCCGCACGAATGCAACGATATGCCCTACAACTAGCAGCACATGACTATGAGATAGTCTACAAAAGCTCTTTGAAACACGCAAATGCAGACGGACTTTCGAGGTTACCATTGAAAACGGGGAAGACACACCTTGATGTGGTGGAGATGTTCTACATGGACCACATGGAAACCCTTCCTGTCACGGCAGCAAACATCAAGACAGAGTCCAGAAAGGACCCAGTCATGTCAAAAGTTCTGGAGAGAACCCAGCAAGGATGGCCGACGATCAGTCCAGAGGGACTTGAACCATTCTTTGCCAAGCGCTAAGAGCTGAGTGTATTCCACGGATGCGTTATGTGGGGAATACGCGTCCTAGTGCCACAGAAGTTGCGCAGTCAAATCCTTCAGGAGTTACACGATGGACATGTCGGGGTTGTAAAAATGAAGGGACTGGTTCGTAGCTACGTTTGGTGGCCTGGGATAGATACAGATATAGAATCCCTGGCACGGAAATGTCAAGGCTGCCAGAGAGTCCAGTTTGAAGCGCCTACCGTGCCACTACACCCGTGGGAATGGCCTGCAAAGCCATGGCAGCGTATCCATGTAGATTACGCTGGACCGTTTATGGGACGGACGTTCTTAATAGCGGTCGACGCACATAGCAAATGGCCTGAGGTACCAACAACAGCCTCAGCATCATCAGAAAGAACCGTAGAACTGTTACGAGATGTGTTTGCAAGGTACGGTCTTCCAGAACACTTGCACAGTGACAACGGAAGTCAATTCACAAGCGAAGTTTTCCGAAACTTCATGAAAGCAAACAACATAAGGCACACATTTTCGGCACCCTACCACCCTGCTACCAACGGGCAGGTGGAACGCTTTGTTCAGACATTTAAACAAGCCATGCGATCAGCGAGAGGTGACTCGGGTGCTGTGAAACGACACCTGGTCAGATTTCTGTTTGCCTACAGAAACGCACCACATGCAACAACATGTGAATCTCCGGCGATGTTACTGATGGGTCGAGCCCTACGAACAAGATTAGATGCCATACGACCAAACACGAGGAAGACGGTGGAGAATCGTCAGGCCAAGACAGTAGAGGAGAAGAGAGGGCAACACAGAGAATTTGAAGCTGGGGACAGAGTAGCGGTAAGAAACTATCGCAACGACCAAAAGTGGGTACCCGGTACCGCCCAAGAGAAGAGGGGTACCATATCGTATGCAGTGCGCGTGGAAGACGGCGATGGATGGCGGAGACACAACAAATGACATTGCAAAATTACATGATCAGAATCTACAAGTGGATATTGCTATTCTCGATTTTTCTACATCTTTTGATGTTGTACCACACAACAGACTGTTAAATAAGTTGAATTATTTTTGTATAAATGGAAATGTTCAAAATTGGATAAAGTCATTCTTAATGGGTCGAACTCAACGTGTATTGGAAAAATTGTAAATTTTCTGATGATAAAGAAGTAGCATCCGGTGTTCCTCAGGGTACAGTAATGGGACCACTATTGTTTTTATTATACTGTAATGATCTTCCAGGTGTTACTTATCCAGGTACAAGAGTGATACTTTTTGCTGATGATTGTTTGATTTATAGACCAGTTCAGTCTTTATAAGATCAACTAATATTTCAAAAAGATTTAGACAGCCTTCTTTAAATGCTGCCCCAATGATAATTGTCATTTGCTGTTGCTCTAAATATGAGCGCTGCAGAACGGGCCAATTCAACGACATGCTGAATGTACACGTCGTCTAGCTGGAAGAGGAAATATAAATAAAACACTGTGTTCCGTACGCATTGAATCACGCAAAATGCATTCCGCATGCCGCAAACGCATCTGTACTTATGGAATCCTAGCTTTAGGCAAAGCCGCCCAAGACCGTAGCCGGTGTAAGTGGTGCAACCGCGGCCCCTGCTAGTGACATCCACCTAGAAGGAAGAGTCAATGCGGATGAAAACGAGACCTACTGTACGTTTGGGAAGCTCCTGAAAGTACAAGATCTATGCATACCAGGCGTGGTCGCTGAGATCAACCGGAGGGTGGACTGTTTTATGCACAAGACAACCATGGCGCTGACCGAACTCTGAGTAAGCTTGCAGTACACACAAACCCAAGTCGAGGAGATCAAATAGAAGCAGTTGAAGGAAAACATGACAATCTGTCGAAGAAGATGATCGAATTTGAAAAAGAAATTAACAAGAAAGTTGAGCATGCGATTGACTACCAAGAAAACCAGTCAAGACGCTGCAATCTGCGTTGCTGAGGTCGGCGGTGAGACGTGGGAGCAGATGGAGAAGAGCGTGCGCAGGACTATGACAACCGCCCTAGAACTCCCCGAAAGTCAAGTGCACACCATCAACATCGGGCGCGCACGCCGAACTGGCAGCAGGGGGATGAGAGCCCGAACCATCGTGGTCAAGTTCGAGCAGTTCAAGAACCGCGAGCTGGTACTGAAGGCGGCGACGAAGAAACGGCCTCATGGCATCTACGTCAATGAGGGCTATTCGCAGAGGGTCATGACGAGGCAGAAAGAACTGGTACCAAAAATTATGAAGGCTAGGGAAGATGGCAAAATCGCGTATTTGTTATCTGACAAACTAGTGGTAATAGAACGGCATGATTTAGCAAAATGTGGTTAGACAATCAATTACATGCTGACTATCTTGACAAACATTGTTGTGATCATTTAACCATGGCGTCAACTACACAACAAAATGATGGCTTAACGCTTATGTGTGATAAACCGTATGATTATAATGAACACTGTTACGAACACGATATTGACACCGATTGTTTGTTGTATAATGATTTGCCCAATCAATGTAAATACTACACCCCAGCACAATTTTCAACCAACTTTAGAAGTGCTTGCAAAAAACAGCAAACAAACTGAGTATGATACATGAGTATAAGTTTCATATAATTACTATATCACAAACGTGGTTTAATGAAAACAGTTGGGACGGAAGCGAAATAAATTGTAACAATGTCGTATTTTTATGTTACAAACTGTACTGTAATTCCAGAAAAAAAAACAAGGTGGTGGCATTGCCATATACATGTGTGTGAATCTGTACTTAACTATTGTCAGTCTTCTGATATTTGAACGGAACATATATTATGTTGTTGGTGACTGTTTTGAAAGTATCTTTATTGAGATATAGATTAGTAAACACAAAAAATAAATGTCGGTTGTATGTGTAGAGCACCGATTACCAGCATCAGCAAATTTAATGACAATCTGTCATTTATACTGGGAAATCTCACCAGTAATTATTTTTTATATATGTGGTGATCACAATACAGATCTACTGCTCTGCGAAGAGGAAGCTGAATCAATATACTTCTTTGATCAAATGTTCAGCTATGGATTATATCCCTTGATCACCAGGCCCACACGAATAACCGGGGCGACTGTTATCATAATATATAACATTTTCTGTTCTGAACTGTGTAGAAACAAAATGTGCGGCATTGTTTTAAGCAATGCTATATATCATATGCCAATTTTCATCCTGTGTGACAACAGCACTTGTGTGGTTATCTGCAGCATGGAGTGTACCTTTCATATCACTGCAATATCAGAAACAAATGGGATGAAAATTAAGTAACCTGTAATGATGTTGCATTTTCAAGTTCCAGAAAAAAACCAGGTGGTGGTATTGTTTTTTATATATATATATATACAATTATGTGTGTGTCAATTTCTGCAGTTTCCAACAGATTGCTCTCGGTTTCACCTAATTGTCCAGATCATCACTACAAACCTGTAAGAACCATTCCTATAGATAGGAGGAAAGCACACTTCAAGCAAATATTTTAAAAAGGAGAATGTTACAAAACACATTATGTCACATAAGAACTAACAAAATAACCTGAAATGTAAACATGGATTTCACAGAGGACATTCCTACGAGACCCAATTGTTAGGGGTAATTGACGATATCACAGAAGATTTGCCCAGACATCCAGGAGGATGTGGTAATGATGGACTTCTCTAAGGCATTCAATGAAGTGAGCCACTGTCAACTCATCCAGAATCTGTGGGATCGTCAGGGACATCAACTACTGCACCCAAACACTTCCTCCAGGGCACGGTGCAAGCAGGGGTGGTCAAGACAGTACGTCCACTTCAATGTTGGTCAACTCCGTAGTACCCCAAGGCTCAGTACTTCGCCCTGCCCTTGTGCTCTTTGACGTTAATGACCTCATTGAGGGTATTTATAACATCAAACATCCCCAAAGCCTCATAATGTTAACAATGCGAAATACCAAGGCATCACTATCTCAAGCGACAACACATGGAACTCTCACACCAATGCACACTTTAGGCAAACAAGAGGATCAATACCTTGGGTTTTCTTAGGTAGAACATCCGCATAGGAAATCAAAGAAACATCCTACAAAGCCCTAGGAAGACCTGTCCTGGAATAGTTCAGTTTGAGATCCTCACACCACCAAAGACATGACTGCCCTCGAGAAGTTTCAGAAGAGTCAAAACAGACTCCGTCACACTTCCTCTGTGGAGTCTATGCTATATACACTAAACTGGCCAGTCCTCCAAGCATTCTTGTTTGTGTAATCTATATTCAAACATCGTCTTAGTAGTAACTTGTATGCACTTGTGTGTTACAGAACCATTCTTTATTACTGCGGATGCTTTCGTTGATCAATACATTTGTGAATAAGCACTATTTTGACACAGAAACAGTTCTTTGTCTCCACACAGCCAATGTATACAAACCCAGTTAATGAGCGAGACGTACTTGAAATTGTGTCTGGGTGCATAGGTAAAAGCCAGCAAGGTCAAGATATTTTACTTATATTATGTAATGTTAACGAAAACATGAATACATTCTTGAACCATGAAATCTATGTACTATATATTGGGTGCATTTGCTGAATGTGTGCTATCTGCAGATCTTCGGTGGTTTAAAAACCTTTGATTTCCGTCTTGGCACTGTGTATTAAGTCAAAATCCTTTCTTGCATAGTTGTATTGTTTGTTTCATGTGTGAAAATGGAACTGTGTTGTTTTGTATTACAAGGTGGAGTGGATTCAGCAGATGCTGGTCTGTTTGGCGAGAGGTACCTGTTTCAGCCTGGAGATCAAGGTGATCTTATATATATATATATATATTTATATAAGCATATATATATATATATATACATATATATATATATACATATATATATATATATATATATATTATAGACCTTTGCATATAATATACATGTACATGCACATCATGCGTAAAGGTGTTCAGTGTTACTGTCATTATAACCCTGTCCTTTTTAAATGATGTGGCATGTAATAGTTTTACGTGGAAATCAGTATAAACATGTCTTTGAATTTTTATATATAAATATATATATATATATGAAAACATTTAATTGGACACATAAACCCACAGTTAATAGATAACACTGAATGGAATATGAACATATTTGCTAGAATATTTCGCACTGTTAAATATTATAGTTTCTTAGCTGTTATTTGCTTCTTTGTTTTACCATGGACTTGGAAAGATTGATGTATATCATAATATCGCATCGTCAACTTGCGAGACTGCGAACAAGATGCAAAGTCGGAGACGCGAGTTTTATGGTAGCAGCTCCGGACCTCTGGAACGATTTACCCACATCAATGCGTGAACTAAACAGTGAAGCAGCTTCTAAAAGCGCATTAACCCTGAAGGTGACCAATAGTAAACTTCCACGGTGTACACAATTTGGAGCTATTTGTAGGGGTGCTTTTAAAAATCACAACTTCGCTAATACGTATCACAAAAATATGATTGAGCTATCGTTTTGTTGGCAAAAAGACCCTTTATTATTATGTAGTGTTTATATTTGCATAATATCAAATAATCATGAAGATATAACTGTTTAAAATTTATCAAAAATAAATGCAAACAAAATATTATTTTTCGTCCTACTACTAGCTAATTTCCGAGTGGTTGTATGTGTCAATGTCCAGTTAGAGAAATGTAGCCTTGTATATAAGCTAATGAGTACAGAAGAAATTAATCAAATATACTCAGAAGGTTTTTTATGAATTTTTGTTAGGTAGACCCATGTAAAATTTAGACTATTCTTCATGAACGTCAGAACGAGGGTAAAGTAGAAACCCAAGTTTGCCCAGTGACAAAATTATTATTGAGCGGTTGTATGTTTATGCATGCAATGTGACAAATGTAGCTATACATTTCAGCTGCGTGATAATGAAAACTAGACTCAAATATATTTAGAACTTTTTATTTTATTGTGTTTTTCGTAGAACGTTCAAATACAACCAATATAGCAATAGGCCTCGTAGACCTACCGTTGCGCGCCGTAGCGCACCTGTCCGATAACATAACGTATATATTATCAATTTCCTTACATATCAATTAAGTAAGTAATACCTACAGTTCCTAGTCACACACACACACACACACACACACACACACACACACACACACACACACACACACACACACACACACACACACACACACACACACACACACACACACACACACACACACACACACACACACACACACACACACACACACACACACACCACACACACACACACACACACACACACACACACACACACACATGTCATCAGTATCCTTCACTGGCAGACCGAGTAGGCCGGCCGAATCGGCCCATGTCCGGGTGCAAGACAGCGATGTCCGGCTCGCCAGCAACTTGCATAATATCAGACCTGCCATTTGATACGGATTAACCGTATCCGATACGGATTTTAACGATTTTTTTTGTAATACGGCCGTACTCCATTTTGATACGGATTTCAATGAAATTTATAAAAAAAAACTTGTATAGCCACACTATTTACTTGTATGCGTCACAAAACTATATTGAAGTAATATCATTCGAAAATAAACAACAGCTTTCGATGCAATGAAGTAATCATTTATTTTAGTGACTAACTTCATCAAAAGAACGAATTGAATCACCGACAATAGTCAGTGATTTAGTTCGTTGTAGCGCGCAAAAGCCAATAGATAGCGCGCTCGTAAAGTGTAGTTCTCGCGTTTCAACGGCGGGAAATCACGTTTCAAAATGGCTTCTCTTGCGAAACGGCGAAAGTGTAGTGGAAAGTTTCAAAAAGAATGGTTAGAGAAGTTTGGAGGAATTATTGTATCAAGTAAAGCAGGCGAGCAGTATGCCAGGTGTAGTTTATGCTCACGCGATGTTAAGGTGGCCGCCTCAGGCGTGTATGACGTCACCGAGCACTTACAATCGAATCTACACAAAACGAATTTGAAAAATCACGAGGAAAGGGCAACCTTGAGGGCGTTCTTAAAGCCGCAGACGAACTCTAGCGACGCTGCCAACGAGGTGCCTCGAGCGGAGGTGATATTCTCATACTTCGTTCATAAACGATGTGCGCGCATTTTACTGTGCTGTTGTGCGCAAGATGGTCGCAAAGTTTCCGTTCGGTGACCAGGTGTTGCGCGACTTGAGTGTTCTCGACCCTGCAGCCCGTGTGAACCTCACGTACGAGCCGATTGTTCGTCTGGCAGCCCGCTTTGCCCCCGACGTTGATGCCGAACAGCTGAAAGGCTGTTGGCCGACGACATCATCGTGCTGGAGGAGGATGGCCAAGCACGGCAGATCGACCACGTCTGGTTTGTGATCATCTCAATCAAGACGCCGTTGCAGGCTGTACGCTTCCCGCTGTTGGCAAAAATGATGGCACCGCTTCTCTGCCTCCCACACAGCAAAGCTGATGTAGAGAGGCTGTTTTCCATCTTGCGAAAAATGCATACAGACGCACGCCACAGCTTGAATGCGGACACCATTACTGCATACCTTCAGTGTAAACTGAACATCGACAGCCCCTGCCACCAGTTGGCTGTGTCAGCTGAGATGCTGAAACTGGCTAAATCTGCACCCCATGCCATATGTAGTTATGGTATGCGCAATAAATATGTATACATGAATGATACGGATTGATACAGATTCTTACAGAATGTTACGTTAAAAATACACATTGCAACCAAAAAAATATGGCAGGTCTGTAATATCCACTTCAAAACAGCCCTCAAAGTCTGTGTAACTGCCTGAACTAGTATAATAACTTGATCCACAAATACTGTCATGTATTTTGCTAATATATTGACCCGGACATTTGAAATAATTCAACTTATATAATCGAAGCGAGACAAAAAACATGGCGGATTTTCGTTGTGATGGAATGAAACCAGCGTCAACAAGAAGACGTTTTAGAGCCATGCGCTGATTGGATGACCGTTGACGTAAATTTATTTCCATTTCCCTGTTTAGACCATATGAATAGGAATATAAAATCCTGACGCAGAGCGTAGTAAAATCGGCCATATTTGGGCATCTACTACTACAACATTTTAAAGCTTGGATGTGATTTATTATTTCTGAATCATGACGCGATACACTCATTGATAAAAATGCCACAGGAAGAATAATAATTCAGCTTTCCAATGATACCTCGCGTTCCCCTGTGAGTTGCTAGTGACGGTTTTTTTTTGAAAACTGATACTAAATCGGGCCGAAAATCGGCCGGGAGCAGTTTTGCACTGATCGCGCGGGCCGAATTCAGCCCAGTGGCCACCTGTAGGGTTAAAAACACTCTATTTTAATATATATTTTAACTTCAGTAGCCACAGCAGTCCCGGATCTGCGGAGTGATCTACTTGTTTTCAATGCATGTAATGAACACTGAGACTTTTAAGAGCACTTTTAAACACTCTCTTTTAATCAATATTGTAACTGCTATTGTGAATTTTAGACTTGGCATTAAGCTTTTATCAATTATATTTTGTTTATATGACACGATAATACTAATATTTTAAAAAATTGTTTTTTAAAGATATAAAGCGCCTTGAATAGTTTCTAACTAGAATTGGCGCTATATAAGTATATTTATTTATTTATTTATTTTAATAAACTATAATAAAGTGTGTGTCATGTTTGGTTAATAAATGTTAAAAGAAGACACTGGATAAAAATGCTTACATTTATGTCAGGGTGTTAACCCATTAAATATGTCACGTCATGTCATGATACAAACCTTACCTATCATTTAAACCATTTAACAAGGAATGTGCATACATGGCAGTCAGTCAGCCATCTGTCTAGACAGTGGACCTGAGATCCCTTGGCACCAGTAGTGTGGTTTCAGCTGTAGTCTGATTAAAGAACAAAGGGGAATTCTGCATACGCGACACGTGACGCCAACCTTAGTTGAGCTGATCACAAAGTTCAATAGTGCGACCCTCATCAGTAAGATCGATCTGCGGTTAGAATATCATCAATTGGTGTTACACCCATCCTGTCTTTATATAACGACATTCTCAATGCATGTGGGCCTGTATTTCAACATGAGATTCAGACACTCATACAAGGGTGGCAGGAGCCGTCAATATCAGCGACGACATCGCGGTCTTCGGTGTTGACCAGAGTGCTCATGACAAAGCAATGAATGACATGCTAGACAGTCTTCAGAATGCGTGACTCACAGCGAACCTGTAGAAATGCCAGTTTAGCAAAGAGAAAATGGAGTTTTTCAGACTTGTATTCTCTAGCGAGGGAGTCTCACCCGACCCGAAGAAGGCAGCTGACCTTTAAGAGGCTAAGGAGCCGCAGAACGCATCCGAGGTTCGTTCGTTCTTGGGCATTGCACACTTCAGCGCCAGGTGCATAAAGAACTTTGCAACCGTCACTGAGCCCTTGCGTGAGTTCACAAAGAAGACTACGGACTGGAGATGGGGTGCGAAAGAAGCAGCAGCATTCAAGAGGGTGAAAGTTAGTCTAGAGGATAATTATTACAATTTGCAGGACAGTCCCTGGATAATGGCTGAGTGGAGCATGTTTCTATTTGCGTTGCCATCAATAAAGTGTACAAACCATCTCCGTCTGACAAACTATTACAAACGCTGCTGCAGAAATATTCCAAAACAAATCTCGGAAATACTCAGTAACATCCCAGGTGCTCGAAATCTCTCTGACGACATTATCGTCCATGGGAAGACCCAATCTGAACATGACGCAAGTCTCCGGGCCACACTGAAAAAGCTAGAATACCGCTGTGCCAAGGTCAACAGAGAAAAATGCGTGTTCTCCACAAATGAACTGACTTTCTTTGGACTTGTGTTCGGTGCGAAGGGTGTCTCAGCTGATCCCAACAAGACCAAGACCACCATCAACACAGCTCCACCGAAGAATGTCAATAAAATCCGTTCATTCCTAAGAATGACACAGTACGTCTCGAGGTTCATCTCTGACTACGCAACCATAACTGAGCCCCTCAGAAAGCTCACCAGACAGGACGTCGCATGAAAATGGTCGCAAACAGAACAGTAAGCCTTTGATAAGCTGAAGCAATATCTGACGCAAACACCCATCATGGCCTACTTCAATCCTACAGAAGAAACTACAGTCTTAGTCGACACAAGTCCTGTTGGTCTCGGAGCAATCTTGACCCAGAACGGGAAGGTGATTTGCTATGCCAGTCGCGCCTTCACTGGCACTGAACAACGTTACTCCCAAACAGACAGAGAACTCTTGACAGTTGTGTATGGAGTAGAACACTTCCACCTGTACCTTTTTGGCTCCCACTTCATAGTGGTCACCGATTACAAGCCACTACTGGAAATCATGAACAGCCAAAAACCCACTACAGTTCGGATGGAAAGATGGCACTTATGGCTCATGCTCTATGAGATGACCTTAGTCTTCGCTCCAGGAGATGACCTAAATCCCGCCGACTACATCAACCGTCACCCTCAGACTACACCAAGATGTGAGAATGCTAGTGAGGCATACATAGCATATGTCACGAAGAATTCCATACCCAAGTCGATGACGACGGAAGAAGTGAAGAACGCCACGAAGCAAGACCGAACACTCCAGAGGTTGATGTTGGCAATCCAGACTGGCCGTTGGGAAGACCCAGAGATATTAAACTTCACCAGGTTCAGAGACGAACTCTCCGTCCATGATGGTTTGGTTCTCCGAGGAAATCGTCTTGTCATCCCAGCCACTCTACAACAGGAAGTCGTTGCCATCGCACATCTAGCACACCAAAGACCAAACAGTGCACCAGGGAGAAGGTCTGGTTCCATGGCATTAACGAACTGGTTGAGGACGCAGTCAAATCACGTATCCCCTGCCAAGCATCACGTCCAGGACCTGCCCAACGTGAACCCTTTCAACCAACTCCCTTGCCCTCTGAACCATGGAGTTCACTTGCCATTGACTTTGCTAGTCCTTTCCCATCAGGCGATTACTTGCTTGTCATCATAGACGAGTATAGTCGATTTCCCGAGGGTGAGACTGTCCCATCTACCTCTGCCAAAGCAGTACTACCCAAGTTGGAAGCCATCTTCTCACTCCAAGGAATCCCAACAACAGACAATATTGATAATGGCCCTTCTTTCAATGGCGAGGAGTTTACAAGCTTCATGTCCAGTTTCGGGCTCCACCACAGGAAGTTTATACCCCTCTGGCCAGAAGCAAACGGAGAGGCTGAGCGCTTCATGGCTACACTGAACAAGACAATCCGTGCATTGATCGCCAACAACATTGCTTGGAAGTCCCAGTTTCCACTTTCCTATGCCTCTATCGAGGTACCCCGCACGTCACCACCAAAACCTCTCCTCTTGAAGCCCTGACTGGCCGCAAGATGAAAATTGGTCTGCCCGATCCTCCCATCACAAGTAAAACACCCAGGCCTGTTCACAGCCGCATTGATGAAAATGACCGTATCAGCTAGTGCAAGATGACCAACTATGCTGACGCTGAACAACACACACGACCATCAGATATGGCCTGGTGACTTACGTCCTAGTGAAGCAGAAGAAGACGAACAAGTTGTCAACTCCATATTCTCGTCTGCCGTATGACGTCACCCACAAGATTGGCACCATGATCACTGCTCAGCGTGGTGAAAGGCAAATCACCCGCAACTCTTCTCACGTCAAGCCCATGCATGGTGCGCCACTCTCTCTAAGTGATGAGGAAGAAGAGGACGAAGATGACAACACCACACCAACAAGACACCAATGCCATCAACTCCTCAACCCATCCAACAATAACCTTCGTTGCAGTCTAGGTCCCATGTCACTCAGCACAGCAGGACCCCACCGACCGTGTCTACACCTGTTCCTATCGTGTCTACACCTGCCCTAGCCCACATCAAGATGCCAGCAAGACCAGTCCGCCGCCGCCGTCTTCCAAAACACCTGAAGGACTATCATTTGACATGACGCTTACGCTGACAACGATGTACACACTATACGACTGTCTGACAAACACATGACGACAGATGTGGACTATGTGCGAACTGTCACATCAAGTCTTGTGGACTAATGTGCCAAGTTACATAATACTTTTGAGAACTACGTAACTGTGTTATGAATGCATTGTCCATACTTACTTTGATAAGTTTCCATTCAAGTTGTTATGTTGGCATCACCGCAATGAAAGTTAAATTACTATAAGTTATGTCAGGCTCATCGTTATGTAATTAACGTAGACATGCTTTATGCTAGTGTCACCGAAATGTAAAATAAAAGACAAGAAAATGTTCTCCTCAACGTCACATAGTTGAAATGATATAACGTGTGTTGTTTCCAGTCTTGTTGTAAAATGTAAATGTGGTCTTACCCCAAATTATAAATATGTGACTTGAGCGATGGGTGATGGTTTTTCGGCTGCATTTGGAAGCTGATGTAGACCAGAATACCGTGCAGCTATTGCACACTGTTAGTATTACGTCTAAAAGAGGTCTTAAAAGTCACAAGACAACAAAGGGTAAGTTATATGGCATGGTCGTGTTACAAATAAATGTACAACAAACGAAACCAACTACATAATGCTGAGAGCAATAAGGCATACATTTAAGAGTGACATTGCTTTCACTGCAATGCTCACACTATTGCTACAAAGTATTCACCTTGTGCAGTGACAACACATCATGTCAACCAAATGCTAACAAATATATATCATGAATAGTTTGCATAGTGTTGTGGAATAGAATTGGAATACAAATGCAAAGTATAATTAAAATGTCCTGTATTGAGAGCATACATCCAACATCTTCGACTTCCAGAGCATGTAACCAATCTACCTCCCAGCAGCGTTTCACCATACAAGAAAGTGTATGAATGGTGCTAATGTCTATCTAAGATCAGTAACACAATGTTTACATGTCATACATCTTACTGCAGTGGTTAGACCCTACAGTGGTCATGACAAACATGTTGTTGTAAGTTGATATATATGAATAACACGACTAACTTGTGTATATGTTGGGCCAATCATTAATTCAACAAGAAGATGACCATGAAGAACTGCAATGGCTAAGCGCAGCATAGGCGGCACTAACTTTCGTAGTTCAGAGCCAGCGGAAGTTGCGTCGCTTCAGTGGAACAACGGAACCACTTTTGGTTGATTCGGTGGAAGAAGCACGCTCATGCATTCTTGCACAAAAGTTGAGCGGGGAGGCTGCGGCCAACTTCCTGATTAATTATTTGGATGGCGCTGCCAGGGTAAAGATTCGTGGTCGCCCAAGTGAGGTGCGAAGGGATGCTGAAAATATATCGGACGCCCTCGAAGAAGTGTACAGCGACTAGGAAAATGCCAACCAACTCCTCTGTCGGTTTTTGTACCGCAAGCAGTTGCCCGGTGAGCCGACCACCTCCTACTCACATGGACTGATCGATATAGTTGACCGCCTCCACCGCCTTGTGCAGATGATTGTCACTGAGCGAGATGTGATGCTCCGGGACCAGTTCGTAGAGAAAGTTCGAGATGTAGCCTCCGCTGGGAACTAAAGCGGCGCATTGGAGCAGATTTCTTGTCTCTGCGGAAGGTAGCAATGCAGTGGTTACACGAGGTTGAAGGGGCGACATCACAGAAGGTGAAGGCGAACGTGAGCGAGGCACGCGCCGAACAACGTGTCAGAAAATGAAATTACCAAATTGTGGGCGGAGCTAGCGAACCAACAAAAGTGTTTGCAGGACGGTCTGGCTGGAAATGAGAAAATGATGAACGAAGTCCTGGTACAGCAGAGACAGCAGTTATCAATAATGCAGGCTGCAGTGCCGGTGCCACAACCCCCCAAGTCTTCCGACCAAGAGACAGCAACCACCCACTCTTGATGCACGCCGGCGGTACAACAATCTAGAGTGCTACCAGTGCCATCAGAAGGGACACATCAGGCACCACTATCCCATCACTCCCATGAGACGTTTAAACTAGTTTCCTCCACAAAGACAAATGGCCCGGGGGTGAAGGAACTAGGCAACAGGATGACCACGTCCTACGACCTGTTGGTAGGTGCCACCCCAAGTTTCCTTTGTGACGGAGTCCTTTTACAAAACAGTGCTACAACTGCAAGGACGCCTGTTGCATTCTGGTTGATGATTCGGGCAGCCGATGGTTTAAAAATACCATATGTCGGGTATTACGAGACAACGGTGTGCATCGCAGGCGACACGTGTCGGTGGACGATCGAGCGATCCTTGTTGTACGAGACTCAGAACAGCACTTCCTCGGCATGAACGAATTGGCACACGTTGCAGAGTTTGCTGTTTGTTTGCAGGAGGTAGCTGCAACGAACACATTCGGTTTCGCGCGCGTGATAGGCAGGAAAGCTATACGCATACCGGCCAGGTCGAGTGCATCTGTGCACGTGGTTGGAGGTCGAATGGGACAGACCGCGGTGTTCGATCGCTCCTTTATGGTGGCCATGGTCAACCCAACTGAGAGCGACTTTTGGCTGAGACCACGAACTCGATTTGTTAGTTTTGAAACCAGCTGATGTCTTACCACATGGGGCACCTGTTCGAGTTGAAGTGAGCGCGAACGAGTTAGTCGTCGGTGGGACATCGCAGCGATCACCATCGGTGGACTCGGATGGTGAAGAAAACCTAATAGATTTGTCACAGGCACAGATGACGAACTGCACGAATTGAAATCGTTGTTTGACCGGCACCGAGCCGTGTTTGCACAGTCGGACGGTGATCTCGGGTGTACCAGTGATGTACAACACCGAATCTGGACCACCGACGACATCCCGGGCACCATACCGTACAGACGGATTCCGCCAACACAGTTGGAGGACGTCAGAGACCATCTTCAGGAACTGGTGCTGTTGTGTTCGTGAGGAAGCGAGCTGGTGCGTTGCGCATGTGTTGGGATGTCCGGCTCTGAACGCAAAAAACCATGAAAGATGCTTATCTACTGCCACGGATTGACGAGTCGATGGATGCGCTGGCAGGTGAACGATGGTTCAGCACACTGGACTTAGTCAGCATACACACAAATACCTATGCAACTCGACGACCAACACAAGGCTGCCTTCACTACACCCTTTGGCTTGTACGAACACCGACGAATGGCATTCGGCCTCTGCAACGCCCCACCGACTTTCCAGCGATTAACGCAGACAGCCTTCCATTAGGAAATGTTTAGCATCCTGTTGTGCTACTTATCCTCGTGTTTACTGCAACGGTCACCGAATAGATTGAGCGACTGGGTACAGTGTTCACGTGTCTTGCCGAGTATAGGCTGAAACTCGAAATGAAGAAATTCGTTTTCTTTCAGTCAGAAGTACAGTATCTTTGGCATCGTGTCTCTGCCGCAGGGATCGCGACTGATCCAAAGAAAATCATAGTGGTGGAACGTTGGCCGAAGCCAGGTACCTTAAAGCAGCTCCGATCCTTCTTTCTACTGCCGCTATATCCCATGATTTACTGCGATCGCGAGCCCTCTGAACGCACTGATCAAAATTTGCTGCCAGGTGACACCTGAACCTAAGAGTCAAAGGGGACCAAAGACAAGATGGTGGGATGAGGAAGACCGGCTGGTTGCTGCGGGGTGTAGGAAACTGAATGTTGAGTTGGCTAACATATTCCCGGAGCGTACGCTTGAGGGTATCAGAGGAATGAGACATCTTCCTAAGTACAAAATCCTTTTGAAAGTCACCTGCGCACGCAAGTCCAGTGCAACGTCGTCCCTGGGCCAGTTGTGTCACCTCCCGGTTGTGTCTCCAGGTAATGCAATGACAGATATGGACACCTTGGTCCCTGAAACCGTATTTGACACAATTACCGATAGAGACTTAAACACTGAATGCGATGAAACGCCTGAATGTGATATCATGCCAGAACGTGCCGAAACGCCTCGGATGTTGATGACAAGCCCAAAAGATTTCATCGGGTCTCCTGCCGAGAGCGAGCTTCAATCTGAAGAGCATGTGAGCGGAATTTTATTTTCTGAAAATTGTCCATCTTTTAATCCCCGGCAGGGCGACGTGAGTCAATCTGTCAGGGACGATGGTGGAAGTTCAGCCCCAGATCTAGCTGACGATAACAACAATCAGTATGAATTGTGGTGCGATGGATTGAAAAATGAACTCATCCACGTGCTTGGTTACTTTGTCGGGCTGGACTCGTGGGAGTTCCTCGACTTCCAATCCAGCCAGTTGAGCCGGCGGGAAATGAGCATGATCGATAATGAATATGCGAAATGGATCGAACTTGAGCTGGGCTAACATTGACAGCAGGAAGAGGAGGATACGCTATGTGGCATCGAAGAATGTCACAAAAGGTGCGTTCCAAAGGCAGTTTAAAGTGTATCTAAGGCTAAGCTAAATTCAACTTTCAAGTCAAGTCCAGGTGACCTTAAATTAATAACTAAGCTTACATTATTTAAGGTCATCGTCAAACATTCTACACCGTTACCGGATATGGCGTTAATATTGAATGATGTTGTCATTTGCAACGTAAAATATTCATTATATTTGGTAGCATTAGTTTGTTTAAGATCTTGTGCTTACATTATCTCAGCAGATTAGGCATGCCAGGATATCATAGTATTGATAGGCTGGATAGTGCATGCAGCAGTCATGGACGTACTCACACTCATACAGTCACATACATATTCACGTAGTCGAATAGAGTCGACAGACTACTGACTAGTAGTAGTGCCACAGGCATAGCCATAGCATAGCCACCAAATGAAAGATAAAATAGCCTATGAAATAATGTATTTTGCCATTATTTATGTGGACTTCTATCAGTACGAGCCGTACACACTATTTACATAATATGTGTAGGCCTACACATACACCTCCTTGGTAAATACAGTTTATTGAATTGAAATGTAATATTTAACAACTGTTTATAATTATTGTATATAATATGCCATACTGATACTATGACTTGATTGTTTTCTGCAAGTAATAATTTACTTTTTATAAACCTACCACATCATATGCACTATTTTAGTAGCAAATCTTCTGTCCATGCTGTATCCATCTGTGAAAGAGCCAATTGGTGCTTAAAGGTAAGTTCCAATAATATAGCTGAGTGTGTTCTTGGATATCTGTCACGAGATACCCCAGCTGATGCCTAGCAGGGAGGGTATATTTGGACTGATTACCTAGCAGCAACCTCTGGACTCTAATTAGCATATAGAGTAGTGGGCGCTGTCGTGGCGCTGCCGCTGTTAGTGTAGTGAATAAGTTTAGCCTAGGATTTAGACCAGTGTAGCTGTGTATCCAGATAGCAGCGTATTAAACATATTCTCTCGACGTGTTGTTTGTATGTTACACAATACATAGATATAAGCAATACCGTTACATGGTGTCAGGAAGTGACCTACTATTACGTGTTAATTGGATTAAGTTATCTGGATGATCGCTGAATTACCGGCTCAGCGGGATTGCGGCAACAGTGCCTGATAAGGTCGGCTAGACTCCGTTAAGTGTGAGGGACACTGTGGTGGCTACGCCTCCGTCCAGTGTGCCGACTACGCCACCGTCGCCAACATTGCCTCCACTTATTGGTATTGTGACAACGTACAATAGCAGTATTCCACCACCGCCGCCGTTGAAAATCGATGATGCAAAGCAGGCAACGAAGATGCCTAGCTTTGACACCGTTGACATACAGCACCAGAAGGCAGATGTCTTCAAGGGAATTGGAAATTTGCCAGGCCCGTACCACATCAAGATTGACAGAGACGTCAATCAGGTCGTACACGCCCCTTGACGAGTACCAGTGTCTCTGAGGGACAAGCTGAAACATGAGCTGCGTGAGATGGTAAACGATGACATCATCGCGCCATTCAGTTAACGGACAGATTGGGTTTCCAGCTTGTTGCTCGTTCCGTAGCCAGGAAAACTGCGTATCTGCATGGATCCACGGGATCTAAAACGAGCTATCAAGCGAGAACATTATCAAATGCCAACGATAGAGGAAATTGCCACACGACTAAGCGGTGTGCGTGTCTTCACTGTCATAGACGCTACAAATGCGTTTTCGCAGGTCGAATTGGATGAGGAATCCAGCCGACTCACAACATTCAACACACCGTTTGGATGGTACAGATGGAAGCGTATGCCTTTTGGCATTTCCAGTGCACCGGAAGTCTGGCAGAGGAAGATGCATCAGACCATAGAGGATTACAGGGCATCGAGGTAATCGCAGATGATTTTCTCATCACTGGGAAAGATGACGACGAACATGACGTCAACCTGCATGCGTTCCTCAAGAGATGTCGTGAGAGAAACCTAGTTCTCAATGCGAAAAAGGTACGCTACAAGCTAAACGAAGTCAGCTTCATGGGATGTCTGCTGACAGACGAGGCCATGAAACCTGACCCGATGAAAATCGCGGCCATAATCGAGATGCCAATGCTCACGGACATAGAAGGAGTACGCCGCCTAATTGGTACAGTGCAGTAACTAGGCAAGTTCGTGAAGGGACTGACCGACCTCACAGCTCCGTTGCGTGAATTGATACATTAGGAAAGCGAGTTCACGTGGAACGAGTCGCACACCAAAGCAGCGTGTGCGATACACGAGAAGCTCAGTAACGCCCCAGTGCTGCGTTACTATGATGTGGATAAAGACGTAACAATCCAGGCAGATGCATCGCAAACAGGCCTGGGAGCTGCGCTCATGCAGGATGGCCAGCCGATATGCTACGCAAGCAGAGCTATGACGGATACCAAACAAAACTACGCACAGATCGAGAAGGAACTGTTGGCGATAGTGTTCGAGTGTGAGCGGTTCAACGACAACATGTATGGTCGAGATGTAGTATACGTGGAGTCTGACCACAAGCCGCTAGAAACTATCTTCAAGAGAGAAATACACATGGCACCGAAGCGACTGCAGCGCATGAGATTGCGACTGCAGAAGTATCCACTCGAATTGAGGTACAAGAAAGGATCGGAAATGTACGTTGCAGATACGCTGAGCCGAGCGTACAACATGAAGGCTAAACGAGACACTCGGCGAGATGCGAATGTCCATCTCGATAAAGTTGACGATTCAGACGAGATGACGTACAGTGACAACATCATGCTGCCTGGAGATAAACGGATCGAGCTGCAGCACGCCACGAAGGAAGAATCGAGAAGGCCATAAAGTCAGGGTGGCCAGCAGCAAGTACCGGTAAGGAAGTACTAAAGCCGTACGTGAAGTTCAAAGATGAACTGTTAGTTGAAGATGAATTAATCTTCAAGGGATACAGATTAGTAATCCCCCATGTGAGGCGACCGGGAATGGTGAAATTTATACACCAGGGCCATATTGGAATAGAGGAATGCCTGCGCAAGGCGCGCGAAATCATCTATTGGACCGGTATGAACGCTGAGTTGAAGGACCACATCAGCAAGTGCGACGTGTGCGACGTGTGCAACGCACACCGACCGGAACAGTGCCGTGAGAAGCTGCAAACACACAAGTTCCCCCATCTGCCATGGGCCAAGGTCGCAACAGATTTGTTTGAGCTAGACGGACACCAGTATGTCATACTGGTAGACTATTACAGTAACTTCTTCGAGATCAACGAGCTGAAGAAGACAACGATACAGGCTGTTGTCAACGCTCTACGGCCACACTTCGCACGTCACGGAGTTCCTTAAATTCTGGTCAGTGACAAAGCTTCACAGTATGGGTCACAGGAATTTGCGAAATTTGCTCGTGAGTGGGGCTTTGTGCACATAACATCAAGCACTGGATTATGGACATCTCACTGAGTACTGCAATCATCTGTTTTTGAGTTCTTCCAATATCTATAACAGGATGTCCTTTATTGTGGTGGGATTTTGTCCTTTATATAACTACTAGCATTATGTGAAGGATGAGTATTTCATCAATATTTTGGGTAAATAGTACTGCAGGTTGAAACACCTTGCTGGTGATTTATTGATTAATTATTCTGCAAACAAGCCAAAAATACTTGTCTAGGAGATGTCCCATCAATGTTGTAATGTCAGAAATGTACACTTTGTAATCTCATCTTTCAATTTCCAGTTTATTTTTCTCAACACATAATCCAAATCTGATAAAAACACTAACTGTATAGGTGTTATTAGCATTGATTGTTTAACACAACTCAATTTAAACAAATTGTTCTCACTTTGAAACTTTAAATGTTTTCTTCTTTTTTAGCAGTTAATCAAAAATCAAAAACTATTGAAGATATTAAAAAAATTTGAGTATTTTTTTAAAATCCACAAATGTAAATAATTCTATTTCACAATTTTGGAACTTAATACCCACTTTGTTGGGCCGGCAGGTCACACATGTCCGTAAAGTCCTCAACTGCAATAGCTTGAACACTCGGTGCTAGCATGATTGGTTAACTGTTTATAATAAGCTATATTCCAACAGCTTATACTTGTATATGTCATTACAAATTTGTATACTGTAGGTCATTACCTGTACTATAAAGGAAGAATGGGGTTACGTTTGGTTCTGAAGACCAGCGGTGAAATAGAGAATGCGCTGAGAGAGTGCCATGATGACCCAGGCAATGGTGGTCAAAGGGGCATGACCATCACACGCTTGAAGGTGGAGGAGACTTACCACTGGAAGTTAACGACAGCCGCCATGAAGGACTGGGTAAGTTGTAATTATTTGTACAATGGCAAAAAACTATTCTTCACAACCCAGCACGTAGGTAGGTTGGTAATGCCTGTCACACATTAAATTGATGTCATTTGACTTATACTTGCTTTCGTGTTATACTGATGTTTATTGAACAAATTACAACCAGTTTACCATGCTTGTATTCCCACATGAAATGGTGTCCTCGCTGCCAGCACTCGCAGAGTAAAAACAATTGCCGCTGAACTGCACCCCATCACAGCAAAGGCACCCTGGGATGTGATTTGGGTCGACCTCATTGGTCCCTTCACTGAGACGGAAAGTGGCAATCACCTCATCTGTACAATGACAGACCTGTTTACCAAGTTTGTGTTTGCTAGACCCATCAAGGTAATGTGTGACACTTGCTTGGATAATCATGTTTATAATAATAATAAGATAACTTCTATTGCACCTAAATCCTTGGAAACCAAGCTAAAAGGCGCATAAAAATAAAAGGATTGGTCAATCTAAAATTTCATAACCAGTATTCCAGTTGTCAACAGATGGGTCAAGGTGCTGTTTTGTTCCATCTGTTTACATTTGTCTGTTATAATGCATATTTTGCAATGTCTTTTTTATACTAGCATTACTTTATGTCCACTAGTTCTATCTGCTGTAAGTGAGAATGAATAATTCAATGAATATTTAAAGACATTAAAATGTCTATCTTAGCATCAACTTTATGTGCTTGTCTCTATTCTTTCAGGCATTTGTCATATCAATATATATATATATCAATATATATATATACATATATTATATATATATATAATATATGTAAATATATATTCATAACGACAGCATATGCACAGCATTTATTCTATTTTTTTGCCATGTTAAACACACCGCTGTTTTAAGTAGACCGAACCTGCAGGTCTCTCTCATTACAGAGCAGTCTGTCTAAGCTGCTTTTAGGAATATATATATATGCAAGTAGATGTACACAATGTCATGATATATGTGTGTGTTTCTAGAACAAATGTGCTGGCGAGGTGGCTACAGTTCTTCTAGAAATGTTTTATCTGTATGGTCCACCAAGACGTGCTATCAGACCAAGGACGAGAGTTTGTGAACGGGATATTGTATGAACAATTATATGACTGTACCACAGATTGATATAAAACTACTTATAATGATATAATACTACTTACAGTGTTCCATATTTCAACATATCAGCAATGTGTCATATGCCTGTCATATGTGGAGGTTGAAGGTTCTACTTCCCACCATTGTATACACCACCGCATGGATACATCAGCATGTGTTTACATCTTGTTTTTTAAAGCCCTGATTATTTAAGTATAATCAGCTTAATCTCTCTGCTTTCAATATCTCCTCAATGTTATTCTGCTCTCAGACTAATAGACCACCACCACCACCACATGAACAAATAAGAGATGTCTTTTTGCTTTTCTAGCTGAATGACCATGTCCTGAAATCGTATGGTGTGAAACACTCGGTGACATCAGCGTATCATCCAGCAACAAATGGACAGGATGAAAGGACCAATCAATGCATTAAAAATGCAATGCGGAAATGCATAAACGAGTGAGCTACATTTTAAGTGTAAAAACGAGTAATGGGTCTAGTGATCTTAATGGGTGATTATCTTGAATATATGAACAGTGTGCTAAGTAGTACCATGTAGTCACACCACAGGCTAGTTACAGCATTGTGTTGTATGTGTTGCAGGCTACAGACAGACTGGCACAAACAAGTGGCACACGTAGTGTAAAGCATCAACACATCTTTCCAGTACTCAATTAAGGTGTCTCCATGTGAGGTGAGCTTTATGAATAATTGTAGTATTTCTTAATGATAATAATATAGTATGGTTTTATAATTATAGCACTGGTATCCACTTACCGGTACTACGTTACCAGAGCAAATATTTTTGTAGTAGCTAATGCAGTGCTCACATGGGCTTTTGCAGATTGAGACACTTGCCTGTGTGAGTTCATGACTGGTTTGTTCCATTTCTTTGTGTGTGATCTTTTTCTTCCCTGGCATAGACACCAGGTAGAAAGAACCAACAGTATTTCTTCAAAAAGATCCAAGGTAAAAAGAGCAACAAAACTGGCCAAATATCAATAAGGTGGTTGGTAGGTGGATATGAGGCACATTTTGATCATATAAGGTAATTTTATTAAGTACATATATTTTCTGAAATCATGATTAGTTTACTTTATGATTAAGGCACTCTTCAAGAGAGATCCACACACAGTTGGTGCCCTCAACAATATGGGCCAGGTGAATGTTGCCGACTGTGGTGAGACAGAGATGGAGGAGGCCACCAAACTGGCCCGACAACTTGATGACAAGGTACAATAATTTTTATTATTATTATTATGTGTAGCAGTATAGTTCAATCAGCATCCATATATCATTTGTTTATTCTGGAGTAAGATAAGCCAGATTAAAGACTGTTGCGATTTCCTTAAAGTCTTGATATTCATTTATTAATATACTAAAACACAATCCTGAGACATATCATATGTGACATTCAGGTGAATGCAAACATTGCTGTTGCTCAAGCGAAACAAAAAAGGGAGTACTCCCAGAAGGTGCGGAAGGGCGTGAAGGTGTTCACTTTCAAGGAAGGTGATATGGTGTTGTGACGTAACATGGTGAAGGCAGGCATGAAAGGTTTGTTCAGAATGTTCTGAATCGTCACAATCATCAGCCACTCCAAGTCAGTCTGGTGTCAGTAAAGTGTCAATCACGGGTCCTGAGATGACGAAAGGAACCTTATTCTTAAACTGCAGATCTTTTGAACAGTGGAAATACATTGCGTTGCATGTCTTGGCTGCTGTACTTCTCTGCTGCTTCTCTGCTCATTGTGTAGGTGGTTTGTAGGCACAGATGGTATGAACAAATGCTGCGTAAACTAAGTGTTTGCTATGGCTGTGTTTAGGGAGATGCCTGGAGCATGACTGGCTGGGGCCCTATGTCATCAACAAAATGTTGACACATAACACGGTTGAGTTGAGCAGGAATTGTGAAGTGCTCATTCTGATGCTCGCTTCCACTCAACATCTGTCGCTGTAAGCATGCTGTGAATGAATGGAAGATGCCAGCCTCTTGCCAGAAAAACTATGTCACATCTCAGCATACTGAAAAGCACGCAACAAATATACATCAAGTGTGGAATTATTTATTTAGTGAATTCTGATGTTTTGTTTTGGTGAAAATAGAAACATAGCAGGATGTAACCCTGATAAAACTACTATGGTTTACTAAAGTAAATTTAGTATAGTTTACTATAGTAAATACTATAGTAAACTAGTGTTTTGCAGAATATTTTAACATGTTTTACCATAGAAAATACAATGGTTTACTATAGTAAATACTTCATTTTACTATGGTGGATGTAACATTTTACCATGGTTTACTAGTAATAATATTTTACTATGATTTACTATGGTGAAAGCACGGTAAAATATTATACTATGGTTTACTATAATTCACCATGATTTACTATGGATGTATCATGGTTTACATGATAAAGTGTAGTACATATTTAGCAGGGAATATAATATGAATTCAAGCAATAGGGGTTTCTATTCCCTTTAAGCTTCGTAGTTATTAAACATATAATTGTGAACATATCAAAAGCTAGGTTACATTAATAACCACAAATCCACAATATTGCACTGCAGAAACTACCAGTCATCCAGTTTGAGCATGTCTGGGGGAACCACAGCGCATCAACAGCTCTGATGGCAATGGTGAATGAAGTGAAGCTCACTGGGGTGGCCTTTGGCACCGTGAAGCCCAACAATGATGATGACGCCAGTGACAGCCATGTAATGAATATGGTGATGAAGGCACCAACTGCAGCGTCCATACCAAAGGTATCAGGAAACAACACAATTAATATATAACAATTAAAATCTTATACAGGCTGCGAAATAAGGCCGGTCCGATCGTCCCGGACGAGTAGTTTCGGAGCTCGGACTAGTTTTAGAAGAGCAGTCCCGTCGAACTAGCTGTAATAACATGAAAGAATGTATACTGTGTGTGTGAAAGTGAAGTGGTGTGATGAAATAAAGCAAAACGATAAGATAAAATTTTGTCACTCCACTAAATTTTGCGTCTGACCATCTCATCCGGTACCGGGATTACTGGACTTGAAAATGGCCGCTGTTTACATCAGTAAGTGGTGCCTCCTAGCGACCATGAGTGTGGAACCACACGATCAAAATGTTCGGTTTGCATACATATTATCTATCATATTATCGTTCGACCATGTCGCAGGGGCGAATCGGTGATTATTTTAGCAAGCAAACAAACTCCAACAAAGGCACTGGAACACATGTCAGCACATACAAGGGAAAATCTAGTGCAAAGTTGAGGCCAAAATCGTCGTCTAAGACTAAAGCGAATGACGCAACATCAGCAACCGACAATGTCATCACCGGTCATTCTACATCGAAATCATCCGACATTGCCGGTCATTCTACATCGAAATCATCCGACATTGCCGGTCCTTCTAACTCGACACCGTCCGACATTGGGGTCATTGCTGGTCCTTCAGCATCGACATCGTCCGACATTGCCGGTCCTTCGACGTCGACCGACATTGCAGTCATTGCTGGTCCTTCTAGTTCTACATCCACTTCATCCGATACTTCCACTCCTACATCGTCCGATACTGTGGCTGCCTGTCCATCTACTGCTATCGTCTTGTCCAGCAGTGACTCTACCCATGAACGACATGAACAGATCCAAACTGCACCCATCTCATCTGATGACTTTGCACGTGTACTGTCGCGGCATCACCTTGTTGCTAATGATGGTCCTGATCACGTGACCAGTCACTCTAACACCATCTGCGCGCCCCCAAGCACCAGAAAACGAAAGTCAGAAGAAGGCAATTCGAAACAGAGGTACGAGGGAGTGATGCGAAAGCGGAGGTTTTTGCAGTCGTGGACAGAAGAGTTTCCGTGGCTGTACAAAGACGAACAGGCAGATCAGATGTTTTGTGGGTGGTGTTTAAGCAACGGAACTCCACACCCACTTGCTGACAAGAAGAGTCCTTTGGTCTTGGGTTCGGGCGGTGAAGGAAAGTATAAAAAGGACGGGTTGAAGACGCATGACCGAAGCCAGGCTCACAAACGAATAGAGGCAGCCCGTAAGACACAAACAGGCCCAATGGATACAGTTATCACGAAGATAACCAATGAAAAGACCATAAAGCACCATTTCAACACAGACTACCACGTTGCTAGATATAAACTGCCATTCCGCCATTAGCAGCCTTTATGTGAGCTGCAAGAGAAGGATGGTCTGTGCATGGGTGGCTGCTATGAAAATGACAAGGCATGCAAGGTATTCATAGACAATATCAGTGAGACAGAGAGAGAGACAGAGTCAGAGAGGAGGTGGGAAAGGCAAAGTGGGTATCTGTGATGGCTGATGGAAGCACTGACCACAGCATCACAGAACAAGAAAATGTTTACGTGAGATAGGTAAACGAAGATGGTATTCTGAAAACCGAACTTGCGGACATTGTCCCTGTGAAGTCAGCAGATGCCACTGGTGTATTCGTTGCCATAAAGAAGGGCCTGGACAACATTGGTGTGACACCGGGGAAATGTGTGTGCACAAACATGGATGGGGCATCTGTCAATCAGGGCAAAAACAGTGGAGTGGCCAGGAAGATTGCTGACGCCATTCCACACAATGTTGTTAACATCTGGTGTGTGGCACACAAGCTGAAGTTGGCCATGCTTGATGCTATCAAGGTGTCAAGCAATGTCGTAGCTCTTGTAGAAGAGTGCGTTGATTTTGTGTACAGGTTCTACTATCGTTCCTCAAAAAGACGCCGGGACCTCAAACAAATCGGCGACATTATTGAGGAAGATGTTGCCTACTTCAGTGCGCTGATGGGCACTCGCTGGATGGCGAGCAGACAACGCGCCTACTCAGCACTCAGACTGAACTTGGCAGCAGTCTGTCTTCACATGGAAGATGCTGCGACTGGCAAAGGAGAAGAAGCTGCAAAGTGCAGGGGGTACGTCAGGAAACTGAGGAGTTCAAATTTCAAACAGGCCTTGCACTTCATAATTGATGTGCTGAATGTCCTTGCAATTATCAGCTGTGCCTTCCAGAAGGATGACCTGTTTATCACGGACATTGCTGTGAAGCTGGGAGCTGGATGCCTTCGACAGTTGAACGGCAAGGTGTTTGCAGAGTACACTGCCTCGGAGGAGACCTCACCTACTGAATTCTAAACAGCGGGCCTGTGCAACTTTGTTGACAAGGTTGTTGCCTTTGTTGAGACGAGATTTCAGTTTCTGAAACAGTCACCCTTCTCCAACTTCAAGGTGTTTGATTACCGCGACCATCCCACCACAAGTGAAGAGGATTTCACTAGCTTTGGTAATGCTGATATCGTTGCTCTCTGTCAGCATTTCGAGGGCAGTCTTGGAAGAGACGCAGATGACATCATTGGACAGTGGCCAGAACTGAAGATGTTGTTATCAAGAAAGCGAAGGTGCTGCCCAATTGAAACATACACCAGCCTGATGGCTGACACACCAGAGGGGTTGGCAAACATAATGTTGTTGGTGCGACTGATGTTCTCCATGTCGCCATCAACAGCAGCATGTGAACGCGGCTTCAGTGCTATGAATGCAATCAAGAACATTCGCGGAATGCAAATGTCAGGTGAAACACTTTCCACCTTGATGCGCATCAGTGCTATGTCACAAACCCTGAAGGAATTTGACCCAACCCCAGCCGTCAAGAAGTGGCTCAACAGCACAAAGAACCCTCGATTGTTGGCTCGGCAATGACCTGGACATGATTCGTTAATGAAGAATGAACATTCAATCACAAATAACATTCTACATAACCCGTGGATGGACATTTAATTAAAGACGAACATCAAAGTAGAAAGCGTGTCGTCAGACATTTGCACTGTTCATATTTTCTTAATTAAACACTATCATTGCTAACAAGCGGATGAACATTTAATTGTGGAGGACTATTGCTACAAGTTGATGGACATTTAATTATGGACAAACATTGCTAACTAGTTGATGCACATTTAATCATGGACAACATTGCTAACAAGTTTATGCACATTAATTTTAATCGTGGACAAGCATTGCTTACAAGTTGATGGACATTTAATTGTGGACAAACATTTCTAACTAGTTGATGCACATTTAATCATGGACAAGCATTGCTAACAAGTTGATGGACATTTAATTGTGGACAAACATTGCTAACAAATTTATGCACATTAATTTTAATTATGGACAAGCATTGCTAACAAGTTGATGGACATTTAATTGTGGACAAACATTTCTAACTAGTTGATGCACATTTAATCATGGACAAGCATTGCTAACAAGTTGATGGACATTTAATTATGGATGAACGCTGTTAACAAGCAACAATGTACCCATTAACTGTATATGTATGTCAATGATAATTCTTTCTATAAATGTTACTTGAAGAGAGAATCAATTTGTCATCTTCTCAAATAAAAGCACTAACTAATTTTAGTTAAACGATAGGCCAACGTGATAGAGCATATATGTGTGTGTGTATTATAATATATGTATATATTTATATATACATATCTATATAATTACCGGGTACATTTAAGGACTAGTAAACAAAATTCAGGACTAGTTGTTTGTGAGTCAGCCAGTCCGACGGACTACCAGCTGGCTAAAAGTATCGTGCACACTGCTTATATCAGGCCAGTACTCAAGAAACCGAGTCTAGACAAAACTGTCTTGAATAACTACCGACCCGAAGACAATAGAACGTGTCGTTGCTGCGAGATTGTCAGCTCACATGTCAGAGCACAATCTCTGTGAGCCCTATCAGTCAGCGTACAAGCCGAATCACAGCGTTGAGACGGCCCTTCTCTGTGTGCAGAATCACATCCTGCACGCAATGGGCAATCAGAATGTTGTCATCATGGTTCTCCTGGATCTATCGGCTGCGTTTGACACCGTCGACCATGAAGTGATGTTGCATAGACTCTCACATGATATCGGAGTGGTCCAAGATGCACTGGACTGGTTTAAGTCATACCTGAGAGACAGAATCCAGTCAGTCCACATTCATGGTGCTACATCGCCTGCTCGTCCTCTGGTATACGGGGTACCACAAGGCTCCGTGCTGGGTCCTCAGCTGTTCTCCATCTATGTAGCACCAGTTGCTAAGATTATTCGCAAGTACAATTTGATGTGTCATTTCTACGCTGATGATACTCAAATCTACATTCCAGTGAAACCCCACCAAGAGAACATTGCTGCGGCTGTCGTCCGTATTGAAGAATGTGTAGCGGAGATCAGGATATGGATGATGACAAACTTTTTAAAGTTGAATGACTCAAAGACAGAAGTCATCGTGTTCGGCTCTGCGCAACAACTAAGAAAAATTGAGCTGCGCACACTATGCATTGGAGACTGTTTGGTCACTGTAACTCAGAATGTACGGAATCTTGGTGTACAGTTCGATGCCGAGATGAAGATGGAGACGCACGTGACTGCTGTCTGTAAATCTGCAATTTTCCATCTCCGAAATATTGCAAGAATAAGACGTTATCTAACACCTGCAGCGACAGAACAAGTCATACATGCGTTTGTTACCAGCAGACTTGACGTTGGCAATGCATTACTCCACCGACTGCCTGTGAAACAACTAGAACGGTTGCAGAGTGTACAGAACTGGGCGGCTCGCCTTGTCGACGGCGCCAGGAAGTTCTGTCATGTCACACCTCTATTGATCAAGCTGCACTGGCTGCCAATAGCAATTAGAGTAGAGTATAGATACTTCTACTCACGCACCGAGCACTGACTGGCTGTGCACCACAGCATATCACCAAATGTGTGACCCGACGTCAGCCAACTCGATTGTTGCGCTCCAGTGAACACAATCATTTATGTGTACCACGTGCAACGCGTCGCTAGGGTGATAGATCCTTTTGCGTGGCAGCCCCAACACTATGGAACTTGCTGCCGCAAAAGCTGACTGCAACAACAATGACAAACACTGATTTTAAATCAAACCTTAAGACTTACCTGTTTTCCCGAACATTCTGTAAGCCACCGTGAGCAACGATTGTTGGAACGGCGCAATATAAATGTCACAATTTGATTTGATGTCTTATATTGGTTAGAAAGTCATGATTAAGATAACATTTGAGATTCATTTGCTTGGAAATTTTCTTAATATTGGAACAATAGTTTTACAGATATGACTTAATTTAAATATAACTTTACTCAGGAAGCTGAACTAGAAAAATAAACCTACACATATAAAGTTATAAGATATAGTGTGCCTTATACAGTACATAATAGACAATGTATACCAAACATTGTCTCGCAATATGGCTATGGTAGAATAAAAGATGTATCTGTTGCAGATGAGATGTGACTGGTGCCACTGGCAGTACCACATCACATGTGCTCAGAATCACACCAAGCAGCGACAGTGTTCGCAGCGGTCAATAACTACTTTGTGTGTGATGTCTATGTGGATAATGAGTGATTATTGTGTGCTATGTTTCTAAAGAGGTGTATTGTATGTTGTTTGCTGCAGCTGAAAGGACTATCTTGTGTTTAGCCAGTTATATAAAATTGGTTGCAAACTTTGAACACGGTGAACTATAAAGTAAAGTTATAGTTCTATCAACAAATAGTCTTAGAATATAGTCAAAAGCAATTACAGCGGAACCTCATTATGAAGGTCACCCTTTGGTCTGAGGAAAAGTGACCTGGTTAGCGATGTGATCTTATTAGCAGGACTACATTTATATACTTGGGTTGGGGATCTCTGAACGCCTCCACGCGGTCCAACCCAGACAACTAACTTTCTGATTGGGAGTTAGGCCAAATGTTCGGAGCTTCACTGTTGGGCGGGGTTTTTCCCAGCAGTGTTTTTCCCAATATTGTTACACATATATTCGCTATATTATGGCTTATAATTTACAGGAGGTAGCTGCCTCCTCGAGCGCAGCCGATGTGAGTGGGAATGAAAGGCCAGGTGGGCCTCCGGGTCATGGATTCGACTTTGTCGAAGGAATGTTCATTTGCGAGGTGTGCAAGATCCCGTACAATTCCTCGAGGGGCTTGTCACTTCACGTACGTGCCAAAGACAGTGAATTTTATCATCGGGAAAATGTCCCGAAATTTGTGAAAGCTAGGTGGTCACATGAGGAGATGGTGATTGTTGCCCGTGAGAAAATCCGGCTGGCGAGGGCCGGTTGTTCGTCTGTCAACATGGCGTTGATCAGAACCTTCAGTGATTTTCGGTCCGCTGACGGGATTCGAAACATGCGCCAGAACCCTGTTTACAGGGAGATCAGAGACCGGTTATATGAGGACCTTGCGTCCATTGGTGTCGAATCCTCGCCAGTCACGGGAGCGATCCCATCACGGAGAGCGTGGGGGGGAAGTGAGGATTTAGATCGATCTAGAGGCCCCCTCCCCAGGAACAGTTATTACTCCACCGAGAGTAACTGGAGAGCGTAGAAAAGGCCCCAAAAACCGTTGGGAGCCCGAAATGTTAGAGCGCATGGCCGCAGAGGAACGTCGGTTGGTTGCTGCCGGTTGTTCCAACATAAATATGGAGCTACACAAATTGTTTCCAAATCGGACCCTTCATGGGATCAAGCCCATGAGACGCCTAGACAAGTATAAAAATCTTAGGGATGTTGGGGTTGCACCATCTGACCCTACTCCCGGCTGTGCGTCTCCACAGGTAGAAGCCTGTGCTCAAGAGGTTGGGGGGTCTACCGTGTGTAATCGTCGATGACGAGCAGTCTGTTGATGAGGGCAGGGGGCCTACCCCTGCCTCCTCCCCGACCGTTGAGTGTTAACAGGCGAGTGGGAAAGAGAAGTAGTCCCGGGCATCCCTTTTGAGGACCAGGTTTTTTTCTGGAGGCGGGTGTTCGGGGAAGAGTCATGTGAAGATCATCGAGATCCCATGATTGAAGGTCCAGAGTTGTGGGACCTCATAAGCCCGATAACAATTGGTGAAATATACACCACCCTCCGCAAGTCACGGAGTGGAGCAGTAGGGCTGGACAACATGTCCCTGTCCCAACTCAAGGAGTTAGATCCTCGCGCACTTTAACCTCTGGCTGTACGTTGGGTACCAGCCCGCCGACTTTCGTCGGAGCCGAACGGTGCTGATTCTAAAGGTGTCGGTCCCTTCGTGTCCGGGCGAATACCGTCCCATTGCTATTTCATCCTACATATGTAGGACCTTTCACCGACTCCCGGCTGACAGGTTGTCCAGGCTCCTGGAGTTCAGTTCCAGACAACGTGCCTTCGTTAAAGGTGACGGCATTGCCGATAACGTCTTCTTGTTAAGATCCTTGCTAAGAGAAAAGTGTGATAGCTTGAGACCCCTTTCGTTGGCGTTTCTTGATGTTTCAAAAGCCTTTGATTCTGTGTCCCATGCCTCGCTTCTTCTGGCGGCAAAGAGAATGGGAGTGCCCGGGCCATTCATTGAGTATTTGCGCAGCCGCTACTCGGAGGCGTCCACAACACTCCAGGTTGGCGACCAGTTCAGTAACCCCCTGCCTCAGAAGAGGGGTGTGCGGCAGGGTGACCCACTCTCGCCGTTGTTATTTAACGACGTCTACAGCAGTGACAACTGAGGTTTTGATACATTCCCCAACTGACATGGACCTGCTTCACGGAGTAGTTAGATAGCTCCAACAGTTCGCTGTTACAGGCAAAGTGGCACCCATAAGTGATGCCTGTTACACTTGTGGGGGTTCTGGCCACTGATCATGTGACTGCGCAAACAAGAGGAGGCGCTCGCTGCCACCGCTCACTTGCTTCAAGTGTAATGGGAGAGGACATATTGCTCGCGAGTGTTTTAACACATTACTCCGTCGCAGGAAGGTGACAAGAGTAAGTCGTAGACGTCGGAGCAGTGGCAGCAGCTCTGGTAGCAGCTCTACCGACTCTGAGTCTGATAGTCCCCGTACCCGGCGGAGAAACCATCGCCAGAATGGTAGCTAACAGGGGCGTTGGAGAAGTCTCCATCGTGGCGACCATTCACACGGGCAAGGAATGGAACATACAAATGATGCGCAACGTACTGATCAAAGCCGTGATCACAGCAATTACCACTTGTGACAATGATCGTGATCAGTCGAGGTGACAGGGACAATGCAAGAGCATGTGACTATAGTTCCAGTCCTCGACCTCGTGATTTCTCTGCCTCCCGTTATGGAAGGAAGAGGAGGCTGCGAAACCACTGCCAAACTAAGTGGGGTGAATCCTGTTGGCCAGGGATCTACCCCAAGTAGTTGCCAACATGGGGATGGCCAACAGCAACAGACTGAGTCAGTGAATGGGGGCACTGATCATGTGACAAACACACTGTGTGGTCCAATTACGAGGGACAGGGTTTGCACAACTAACTGAACCTGCGGTTAGACGTACACAGTTAAGCCTGACAGTATGCCACACCTTACTGATCCCAGCGTCCATTCATGATGTAGACACGTTATTGGTCGTGGATACTGCTGTGCCGGTGTCAATGATCAGCCAATCTGCTATAAAACACCTACCTAATCATTTCCATATCGGGTCGACTGTAGAACTATGCACATAGTGAGACTTACCTGCACAGTGACTTTATTAGCTACACAGTAATATTGTTCTCGCCTGCCTATATACAGTGGCACCTTAATATTAATAAACTATTACGTCTGCTTGGCGAACAGTGACTTTTGAATTCAGACATTTACTTTTAATTATGTATGTTAGACATATTGTTGCATTAAGTACTATTCAGTGACATTTATTGCCGTTGTTGAGATCCTTGTTTAGTTAGATACAGCTAGGACTGCATCAGGTGGATGGTACCTCTTTGTCCACTACACATTGCTGGTGTTTGGAGACATCATTTACAACGTCAGAACTGAGTAACTATTCAGTGGTGGTTATCTCGAAACTGTGTCGTAAGTCTAAACTTAAGATCCACTTACGAGAAACTGACAATGACGTTACGATACGATAAACAAGTAACTGGAAAGGATCGTAAAGCTCTCGTATCGTAAATAGTTACGAGTTGAAAATACAATGTACGAGCATGCGCAATGCATGTGGTGCAATACGTTGGAGGTAGCACTATTTATAACTGGGTTGGGCGTCATCTACACATCATGGGCAGGCAGATGCCAAAATGTAAATATATTATACGTAGGCATGCGCATGTTCATTGACCTCATTCTTCATGTTTAATTCAAAATATCGGATACAAGCCCAAGCAAAAAAATTGCTAAAAGTCTAGAGGCCGCCGGCGAACAAGAATCAATGTTAATCCAGCAATTATAGTAAATCGTGAATAGCCTACACATTACACGTGACTTCGTAGATAATAGATTAGGCTGCTCCAAAAAATTCATGAGCACTATTTAATGCTGGGTGAAGAAAGTGGCCAACTGCTCACATACAATTGTTTTATGATCAACAATTAGCCAATAGTCAGGAGTTGAAAGTTGCATCTGCTTTCTCTATAATAGTAGAATGCCTATGCTGACTGACTGCTATTAATCGTTGTCGAACATTGCGTCCCTCTGTCGCACCGTCCTGCTGATCTCGAACTTTGTCTTCTTCATCATCGTCATCTAAGTGAGCGCCATTCGCCATTGGTAGGTCAATGTCGCACGCATTTGTTATGAAGGCGAGCTGTTGCAATGATGATGTTAGCGCACCTACGGGGGCGAAGCGAAAATGCAAGTACCAGCAGCGGTAGAAATAAGCCAGAATATTTACTTGTCCGCCGGAAAAGTAAGTTTTGAAATCTACTTGTCCGCAATTGTTTTTACTTATCCGAGTGGTTGTCAAGGGGTATCGAAGCTTCGAAAAAAAAACGTTAAAAGTCTCTTCTTTTATGACAATAACACAATGTTTCTGCTGTTTCGTTGCATGTACATCTGAGTGACTTGTGATCAAAGACACAATTTGATTTAATCTTCAAATTTTGAAATTGCAAAATTATATTTGCAACTATTTTCCGGTCCATTATTATTCATCACGAATATTAAAAGTAGACACGTTACATGATGTATACCAATATTTTATTTATGCTGATATGAACGCTTTTATTAATAACAAATAATTATTACGATGATAGGAATGAGACAATTGTTTTCCTTGCTATTTGTTTTATAATGTTGCAAAAACTGTTTATGTTTAATATGGTTTATATATATATATATAACATATAACACTGCTGTAAAATGTTGGCATCAGTTTGTTATTGAAGATGCCACTCAACCATCAGGAACACAACCAATGCAAAGTCAGGAAATGTTGTCACAAAAATCATAATAAACTATATAATCTGATAATATTTTGTTAAACCTCTATGAACTTCAATATTAACAAAGTTCTGTATTTTACAAACGAAGATAATATTCAATTGGTCATCAGCAAACAAACGCATATTTTTTCCTAAATGTTATGTTACCATTTCAATGATGATAAAACAGTTTAAACGGTACCTGAATTACATTTACCAGGCGGAAAATAATTTTTAGATTTAGTTAGTTCGTAACGTTGCTGCCGCGCGCAGACCGCTGTAGTTGGCGGGAAGCCGACATGTCAACCAAGGAGCCTCTATCTGGACACGAGGCGTCACTGAGCGAGAAAATGGCAGTCTACACTGAAGGTTTTTGTCCGCCATTCGGGAGGCAAGCGCATGCGCCTGCGGGACCGCAGCGCGCGATGTTAGCGTATTTGTTCAGGGACCTCATTTCATCAGAATAATTACCTAGCTGTGATGAGTCATATAAAATGAAAGATGTTAAAGTAATCCTTGAAGTTTTCTACCTATCACAATTCAAAATAATGAAATTTGCAAACAAATCACATACAAACGTTACAATTATTTATTGAGCCAACTGTTTCATTAGAATAATCGTCAGGCTGTACCACTTGTTATATAATTAAAATATTGAGGTTATCGTTGAAAATGTTGAGCAATGGTAATGCAAAGAACTGCATTGTCTGCACGCGTATGGTCTAGCTTGGCGCAATTCCAGAAACTCGCAATTTATGGTTAAAATAAATATTACATAGATACATCAACACTCCTGAAATGTCATTAATATTCTGCTTATCAACCAGCACCATGGATTTACCGGAGAGCCAGTTACAAGTTTTGAAAATTGTCACCGATCTGGATCGGTTAAACGTTCGATGACAAGTTGGAGTTGGAAGACTGCCGAGTCCCCGTGGGTTAGGCGTAATAATGGTTAAAACTATATAATTATTCAAATAACAGGTAGCGATACAAAGTCTACTATTTCCAAAGTTCATAAAATATGATCCGTGAGTGGAAGCATGTTGTACATCGGCCAAACTTAACGATTTACGATTGTGTGAAATACAACGATGGCTGATGTGGAGTCTGTCCTACGCATATGACAGAGCTATAGGTCGGGGCGCTTAGCGGATGACCCTGTTAACGCAGGCACATAATACGGTCGAACACTGACGTACGCAACACATTGGCGGCGGAACGACAAGACGCCGGCACACCAACAACATTGGAACGCGCGCGATTGCTAGCGAACTTCATTTACGCTTGAATTTCCTCAAATAAAAAGTTTGCAATGTAAATTTTCACTTGTCCACCGGATAACCATGTAGAGTCATTTTACTTGTCCGGGCCAAAAATCACTTGTCCCGGACAAACGGACAAGTGCTATTTCGAACGCTGACCAGAATCGCATCTTCCACACTCACAACATTTCTGGTTTTGATGTGAGCCTTATTGTACGCTCTTTCTGCCCTGGATTGCAGATCGAGCTTTGGAACTAGTAGCCACGGTTTAATGGGGTAGCTACTATGGCCGAGAAGTCATCCATCCCCATACTCTCCTGTCTCTAAGTTCGCATATATCTCGCTGTTTAGTAGCACAAACGAGTCATGCGTGCTGCCAGGCCAACGAGCAACCATATTCGTGAAAAGCAGGTTGATGTTCATGATGCCTTGGACGTTTATAGCGTGGTATCCTTTTCGTGATACTTACACCAGATCATTGTCACTTGGTCCTAATATTGGCACCAGTGACCCGTCTATGGCATCTAACACTTTAGGAAAACCGACTAAGTTATATAAATTTTCCTTTGTCGCATTGATCTGCCTTACATATCTTGGTATGTATATATATCCATGTTCACATTTCCAGGTAGAACAGCTGACACGGCGTGCACCAATATGCACACTGACATCCGGCTGATTGGTAGTTGCCTACTATTTGGCGTCATGCAACATTGCCTTTTTAAATAAATTAATATAACATTATAGCCATAATATATGTCATTGACATTGCCATTTTTCATACGTGCAAAGAGACGGGTAACGCCATGCTCTTGCGAGTTTGGTGGCGCGTCGTTCCCCATACTTCTTCACACAGCTTCAAAATGCAATCTCTGTCGATACGGTAAGCCCGGCGCACACGAGCGGATCGGCCGCGCGGCGCCAGCTCATGACGCGTTTTTGCGGCCGATCTACTCGTGTGCGGGTGATCTAGCTCAGCAGTTGGCCTCGCGAGCCGGGGGAAAGATTATCCGTCGTGTTTGATATTTTCAGCATCGCGTAAGCGCGATTCTCTCGTGTGCGGGCAACATGAGCTGTTAGCTCAGCTGCGAAAATAATCTAGCCAATGATATAACGTACCGCGGTCACATGCCGTAAAAAAAATGGCAGCGACCAACGTGTTTCTGTGCGAGTCGATTTCAGAAGATAAACTTGTGGAGATCTGGGGAGACTATCCATGCCTGTACAACGTAAGATCGGAGATCTTTAGGAATAGGGATCTGAGAGAGCAGGCGATGCAGCGTATTGGTGAAGAAATCGGACAAAGTAGTAAGTATTGATGAACTAAAATCTGTAGTGAGCGGTATTTTTTTTAAGACAAGTTTATCTTGATTCCAACTGGATCAGGTCCAGCAGTGGACCTGATTTTATTTTGACAGGGAAGGTACTCAAAAAAAATTTCCTTTTCATATACATTGAACACGGCCGCCAAAGGCCCTATGAATACGAGTTATTCGCGATATAGCTTACTATTTAATAAATCCTACAGTTGATCTATTCCATGGAATTATGTCATGGTGTCCAAAGTCAACACTAAGTCACGTTTGTTCAAATTGTTTATGTTTTAATTCTGAATAACTGACTGCCTGTAACTAATAAAATGGAGAAATACAAATATTTATTATCTCCTTTTTCAGGTGATTGGGTGAAGAACAAAATTCGCCAGCTCCGGAACAGCTACGGAAAAGCGAGGAAGACGGCTGCTAGTGGCAGTGCTCGTAAGCAGATTACAAAACGAACAGCGTGGCTGACGGAACGATTGCAGTTTCTGGCGCCTTTTGTGGGCGGAAGAGACACTGTCTGCAATCTGAATGTTGTACGTATAGATGTAAATTTGTTTTAATAGATATGAAATAAATCAAGTCAATGTATGTAAGAATAGGTCACATTTATTCGGGTTAAGGAACAGACCGGGTCGCTTTAAAGAGAGACCATATGGTCCTGCCATGGAACTGCTCCAGACTCTGACAGAAAGAATTTCGTCAGCATGATTCGTTGTTCCTTTGCACTTAAAGTTGGGTTTCTGTGAGAGCTGGAAGACAGACCTGTTAATGTAGGGTCGGTTCGCCAGGCACCAGCAACCGCGTTGTGCTCACTATCTTCTGTGTCTTGCACACTGATGTATGTGTGCTTGTTTGTGTCTACTAAATAATTGTGCAGACAACAAGCAGCCAGGATGATGTCAGTTACTTTATCGGGTGCCAAATTGATGGTAGTCAGGAACACCCTAAATCTGTTTGACAGAATGCCAAAAGCGTTTTCTACGACACGCCTAGCTCGTGACAGACGGTAATTGAAAATAAGCTTTGGTTTGTCAAGGTTTCGGTGAGGATATGGTTTCATTATATCAACTCTTAGGGGGAAGGCGTCATCACCTACTATGTGATGATGTAGTTTATTGGTCATTCCTTCCAATGTTAGGGGGGAAGGTACGTTAAGAGAGTTGTCGTCCAACGCTTTCTTTAGTGATGAGTTGGAAAAGACTCCAGCATCGCCATCACGCCCAGCTGCACCTACATTGACATACATGAACTTGTAGTTGGCATCTACAAGTGCTACAAGCAAAACACTAAAGAAATGCTTGTAGTTAAAAAACTCTGAACCGCTGTCGGCTGGTTGTTTGACTGCTACATGTTTGCCGTCTATGGCTCCAATGCAGCCGGGATAGTTCCACTTCGATTCAAATTCATCTGCAACTTTACGCCAGTCGTCTTCTGAAGCAGGTACCTGAATAACATACATTACATATTTTCACTAATAATTGTTGTTTTACGTTTTCAGTCATCACCTGATATGAGTCAACACTCGTTAGATGCCGGCGAAGGTGATGGTGATGGTAGTGATGACGATGATAACAGCCAGATAAGTCAGATTGAGGTATCTCAACTGGCAGAAGAGGGGGCTATGACGTCGACACCGAAGTCGACCAAGCTACCCCTTAAACAGAGGCAAAAGTCTCAAAAAAAGAAAAGGGACGAGGAAGAGTTTAGAGTGATGCAGGGTCTTGCGAATTCAATTTCGGAAAGGAACGAAAGCAAAAAAGCAAAGCTATCTGGGGAGTGTGCCAGTTATGGCACTTACGTAGGCGAAACGTTAGAGAAGTTAGATGCTAGAACTAGATGTATAGCACAGCATCAGATCAGCAACATCCTATTCCAGGCACAGATGGGGACACTTTTCCAGCAGCCACAACCACAGGTATTCCCCGTGCAACAGACGCAAATCTTCCCTGGTCCCATTCAGCAAACCCAATCCAGTCCCTCGCCAACTGGTCAAATGTTCTCTCCTCCAAATAGTCAAAACTCACCCAACGTCTTTAATTACCAGTGATGTACCATTTCGTATGTGAAAAGCTTGTAGTTTTTCCGTGCATCGTAAAATAGGATGTTGCTGATCTGATGTTGTTTTTTCCATATTCGTGATCTTCACCGTCTTCGCCGGAATATTTCACTTTTCATTGCTAAAATTATTGCTAGCTTGATTTCCAACGATATTGACGCATAAGAAGTCAGTATTTTATCATTACTATTAAATGGATTATTATCTACCTGCAAGTACTTGTTTTTCATGGCATGTACCAGTGCTACGCATGTCTCATCGACAATGCATGACAGCGTTCTTTCTCCTAGTCGGTATGCGAACGAAAGACTGACGAAGCTCTCACCTGAAAAAAATTGCTGTTGTACATCAATATCCAAATGCTTGACTTCCATTGTTTGCTTTGTCTGATGTTTGATAAAACTATCTGTTGCTCAAGATTGAAAAATATTGACTTGTGTTTTTCATTATGATTGTAAAATAGATTTTTGTTCGTGGTATTTTAAATTGTATTATCAGGACAAGTTATTTATAAAATCGTTAGCTACAAACAACTTTCATATCAGACAATTCTTACTAACTATGTGTATCAATTATATGATGGATTAAATAAAAGTATTTGACCTAATCTGCCGCCAGTTTCTTATGTATTATATGAATCTAAATATTCGAGAATCTATTATTATATTGTTAATTAAATATTTTTGAAGTAGGGAAAAGACAGTTATTAATTACTATATTATAAATGAAAGTGAAATGCATACCAGTGGCCAGAAATCGCAAAGTTGCAGACAGTCTTTGACCTGGGGTGATGCTGACCCGCATATTCGTGTCCACCTTTTGGATGTGCGGGCTCACCATGGCAAGGATCGTTCGGAATGATTCCCGATCAACGCGGTGGTAACGCCGAAACATCTCCGGGTCCTCTGCATCCAGTTCACGCAGCAGCGTGCCATATACTCCCCTCCCTTCCCGTCTTCTGATCCAGCTTCTTTCCCAAATATGCCTGGATCGCATTGCTGCCAAGCGTCGCCGTCTTCTTACCAGTAAGAGAAATAACAGCGCCTGTTCATCCGTCTGTTCTTCCGCATCGGTACCAATGGACGCCATGTTTACCCTTTATCGCGAGTGAAGCTGCGCAGAGCATTGTGGGCTGAGTTGGCAGCTAAGCTAGATCCACTCGTCTGCGGGCAACGCTGATAATAAATACAGCTCAGCAGTTGGCCTCGTGAGCTGGCGCCGCGCGGCCGATCCGCTCGTGTGCGCCGGGCTGTAGATCGCTATTAATTGTACATCCACGTGATCCAAATCATTCGTTCTATCTCGAAAAACACGTGGAATCCGATGTCGTCGATGCCTTCTCGCAAAATGCAACATTGTTGCAGCCATATTGTATGGGCCACTTACGAGACTTTGCACGAGTTACGAGAGCTTGTTTGTCATCGTAAATTTTTGGCTGTTTACGAAGTAGGTTGTATGAGAAGTTTCGAGTTACCCATTTATTCTTGTAAATTGAGTTAATACGAACGTGTAAGCATTGTAAATATTTACAATGTTTCAAGTTACCCAACTTACGAGAACTCGCCACTACCGAGAAAATTCCCGACTTACGAGCGAACTTACAAGATTGTAACATTCCGTCAGAGTTACGAGAAATGTGTACATTGTATCATTTCGAGATCTTCGGTTTTTCTCGTAACTACTAGAGGTTTCGAGATACCCCAGAACTGTTATATATACATGCTGGATTGTTACAGAAACATCTATGCATCCCAATACATAGTGCCTGTTGTATTCGTGTCTAGTTAAAATTTTTGGACCTTGTGCTTTCGGCTCACTTTGAAGGATATCGCCCATCATGTATATAAAAGTGTGTGCATTTATGGGTGCATGTACGTGTATACATATATATTTGCGCATGCGTTTATATACATTCTGAATTGCTTTCATGCACAGTAGGATAAATCCTATACTCCCATAACATCATTCAAGGATCAACTGAGTGGGAATAGCCACAAGGAGTTTGACTTCTCATTTCATGCTCTCATCATTTCGATCTTCCTATACGCCTCCGAGACCTGGCAACTGACCGTTCACCAGGCCAAGAAAATCGATGCTTTCGTTATGCAGAGCCTCCGCCGCCTTGAGAACATAAAGTGGTTCCAATATATCATAAATGAGGTGTAATGGTGGCTGGATTACGTGGTCAGATTTTCTTGGCTCTGAGGTTTCTGACAAGCATGTAGAAGGGTACATTGATGAGTCCCATGCTGACGTAATTATGGACTGTTGAGATCTTAGCAGATGGTAGGTTCTGACTGAATCCTGAATTTGAGCGCCAATAAAGTACACAACGCGTCAACTTGTGAAACGACCACATTATCGCCCAAGTGAAGGCAACTTTGCGTGACCAACATTTCTGTGTTGAATGAACATGTGCCAATTATAGTAAAGCGAGTCAAATCTGTTAAGCAACCTCCCTGGTTTAATGCCGATCTGGCTAAATTGATAGCGGCCAGAGTTTGACTGTTCGACGCCTCAAAACAGTCAAGGGACACTCCCATTCTCGCGATGTATAAACGTGCTAAGAACCGTGTGAATCATGACATCCGAAAAGCTAAGCGAGACTTCTACATCAAATCACTGGAACAACAAACACCAAATCCATACGTCATATGGCGTCACATCAAATCATCTTTGGCTACAACGAGTGCGGTTCAACCAAAACAAACCGACCAGGACAGTCAGCCACACCCACACACGAAAATGATGGCTGATCAATTCGACGAACATTTTGCCATCATTGCATCGAAATACAGTACAACGACGACCACTGTGTCGAACTACTCAAAACTGAAGACATTTATCGGGCGAAACAAACCAGAAAATATGTCTTTTAAATTGCCAAATAAGATGATTGAATTTGTTCTTAAAAGCTACGAAAGATGTCAGCGATAAAAGCAACAGGACTGGATGGCATCAGTTGTAAACTAATAAAACTGAGTGCTGAAGTTATTGCACCACACATTTGCAATGCTAGTATCGATAAGGCGCACTTTCCACGATCCTGGAAGAAGGCCAGACTGGTCCCACGGTACAAAAGCGGAGACTCGAATGATGCCATGGATTATAGACCTATAATATCGGTTTTGCCAATCATGTCTAAACTTATAGAACGACATGTGCACAACCATTTATATGCCTACCTTAGAGTTTAAATTACTGCTAGACGAGCAATCTAGCTTTAGAGAGAATCAGTCATGTGAAATTGTATTGCTTAAGCTGACCAACTATTTTCTGAGCAACAGTGACAAAGGCAACTTGTACGGCATGGTATAAGTCGATCTGAGAAAGGCTTTTGACTTGGTTGACCATGATCTGATTTTAATCAAACTAGGGTTACGGTATGGTTGCCACGAAAACGAGCTAGCCAGGTTCCAATTTTATCATTACCAATACGTGAAATATGACAGTGTGTTGTTAGACCCTCTTCCGGTAATGATAGGTGTGCCGCAAGGCTCAATACTTGGACCCTTGCTTCTTATTATTTTCATGAACGATGTCATTCTCGAAGTAGCAAACACACGGATTGACATGTATGCCAATGACTTGACACTATAGCTGGCAAATGTGTCGCAGATATAAACCGGTCATTAAGAGCTCACTCAAAACTACTGTACAACTGGATATCGAAAAAAAATCGAATGATTCTAAACGCCGACAAGACAGAGTGCATGCTACTTGGCATCAGGCAGAAATTACAACGTGCAAGTCCGACCTTCTGCGTACAGGCAACAGCTGTATCGTGACACTCGTCCAGACCCACACATTACTTGGCTAATACGTCGATAGTAATCTTGTAACTTGGAATGCACATGTGACAAAGCTATGCTCCAAGCTGCGCAGTTGGTTGTAATTTTTCAACCAAATGAAATGCTTAATGCCGCATGTGCAAGGAAACTGTATTTCTCAGGGATGGTGCAACCGTTGAATGACTACGGCTGCATCATATGGGGATATGGGGTAGTTGCGGACACGTTTTGCTGTCGAACGTTCATAAGATGATGAAGCAGTATGCACATGTAATTTTGAATGTGAAAGACCAGCGGCAAGTTTCAACAGTGACACTATTTCGCTCTCTAGGATGGTTGCCAATTGATGTTCGCATACGTTACTTCACTGCCATAATAATGTATAATATCATGCATGAGCGAGCCCCGGCTTACCTTACAGACCTATTTATACTAAACAGTAGTATACATGGTCATCACACATACATGGCTGCAAACATTCGTGTTCACAAGTACAACCTAGCCAAAGGCCAGCGCACATTCGCTTATAGGGGTGCGAAACTATGGGACGCTATACCGGAATCTATACAGAGAGACCTTTAAAATAGTCTTTTTAAAATTTCTCAAGAAGGTGTATACAATTGTTTGCACTTTTCAATTGATATGGCTGAATGACTGTTTACTTTTAAATGGTGAATTGTTTTAATTAATTCATCTTGATCTTATTTACTATTATTATTGACTTAAATCTTTCTAGAACTGGTAAATTGATTTATTATTTTGTTTTATGTGTAGTGTCATATTAATAATTTGTTATTTTATTTATTTATTTATATTGATTTAATTAATTTATTATTATTTACATTGTATATTTTTATTGTTGTGAATTGTATATTCTATTAAAAGCTGTGTAAATGTTGATGTAAGAATGTAGTGTGAGATGGCCCATTGAAAATCGCAATATAACATGTAACATGGTCACCATCATTAAATGAAGCTTTTACTACTACCAGTAAAAGAAGTTACCTTATTATTATTAAACGTGGCATTGATTTATTGCAGCACCTGAAGACACCACAGTTTAACACAACAAGTGTCACAGAAGATTGCCTTGCTCTGTGAAAATAGTGCAAATTATACAAGTTTTAACTGATATACAGCTCTTCATTTTCGCATACAACTCCACGAAAGCACCAAGATTCTATCAGACTTCGTGATTTTAGTAAGTGGAAATGACTTTTTTATGATTTAATCAGTTTTAATATCAGGGTGCACCTGAAACAAGCTGTGATTCAGACGTTTTGGTAAAGGACATTTTGGTCATGGACAGTTGGGCAACAGGACATTTGGTAACAGGACATTTTGGTAATCAGACATTTTGGTAATAGGACATTTCGGTAAAACTATTGAAAATAATCAGAATTATTTGGTCATTTTTAAAGGTGTCTTGTATAGATAATTACATGCATTTTGTAATAGACAGTACATTTTGTTAATGTATTATTATTATGCATACGGCATGTTTTGTAAGATTTCTTGAACTTAATTACAAATCTATGAATGAGTTAAAATCTTTTCAGTCTGCCATGTCATTGGTGCGAATCAGTTAAATTAACCATTCAGAAATTAGGCCGGTCACTTTTCCAGACACAGGAATTGGACCCCCTCACCGCCCTGCTCTGCCTTCATGTCAGCCTAATGCTGGAGTAGCTGCTGCTCATGGGGGGCATTGAGCCAAACCCATTGTCCAGTCACCTTAGCAACAAACACTGCCACACTGATGATGTTTGCAGCAAGACAGTGAACTCACAACATGGTCTACAATGTGACACTTGTGATGTTTGGTTGCACCCCGGCTGTGTTAATGTTAACCAACAGGAACTTTGTGCATTTGAAACGTATGATATCCGCTTTATGTGTCCAAGGTGTGAATGGGAGAAAAATGACAATAATGACATAAATAACATTGAATGTGATGTATTTAGTGGCGGCGATAGGTTCTCAAATATTGACGTGGGTGGAGATATATAAACAATACTAGACCCTCCCTGTCGCTGGTCTATCTTTTGCTCATATTAATGTAAACGGTATTGATGTCGAGGGACGGATAGATTGAAGCATAGTGCTGGTCACTGTGCATGGTTTATGGCGGGATAACTGATTAACATTCATAGCCAAGCCAAACCGGTTCAGACTGGTCATTTCCCGCGAGACAGTAAAGGGGAACAAAGGGGGACCAATCAGCATCCATGCGCCCTCCTACGGCGCCAACAGAACCCCAGCAGCGGGCGTTTCTTGTCTCAGTGCTCGGCAGAGACACACGCAGATCGTTCATTCTCCCTGTTTCGTTCGAGGTGTACTTCACCATGCCACGAGGACGCCCGAAATGATCGGCCTCTGATAGTCGTGATCAGCCAGCAGTACGTCGGCGTGTGACGTTCTCTCAATCTTCCCCGCCTGTTGCAACTAGCGAAGAACGGAATGATGGCGAGGCGCAAACGGGGGTCACTCGCCAGCGGGACATGGGGGCGACCCGCCAACTGGCTGGTGGCGACGCTACGTTTACGAATCGAAGAGTGTGGCATCGAGCTACCGACGGGGATAAAAAAGGCCCAATTGGTGCGGATGTACCTTGAAAATTTCGGCGACGATGACGCCACAGTCGACCCGCCAGGAACCGATGTTGGCGTCATTGCGTGCGCTCCTACCCCGACTACGACGATGAGTGACATCGCTGATCGCGATAGCACAAGGCCCGTTCCAACATCGCCGACGACGCGATGGGGAATCGCTGCCGAGCTAAATGGCTTGGCTTCCCGGGCACGACAACGTTATCAGCCTCTACCAGCCATGACGACAGCCGCCGCCGGAAATTCGATCGCCTGGGCCCGCCGACACATGCCGAGCTACGACGAGACGGGAATTCGGGCTCACGATAGCCACGCCGCTAGCGAAATGGAGCCACTGGCGGACGTCGTACGCAACCTCCAGCGGTCGATGATGGATATGACCGAACAACTAGGCCAAGTGATCCATTCACAACGCGTCGCAGACTCGCAGCGGCCTCTACACTTCTCCGCGCCGCCGATGACGCCGCCCCCTCCGCCGCGACCGATCGCCTTCAACTTGACGACGGCCATGGAAGCGATCGAGCAATCAACCGGCGCGTCGTTACGCGCCGCTCCCGCATCCGCCGACGCCTATCGATGGCACCGCAGCTCGACGACCGGTGTAGCCTCCGAGAGCCTTCCCGAGGTCGAGATGGTGTCGGCAACACTGAGGGCGGCCATCATTGACGGTAAAGACGTTAATCTGGCTACCCTGTTGATCCCCCACTTCGATCTGGGAGAGTATAGTCGCTATGCGGGAGGAGACGGCTCTTCCCACCTCCTCCGTCCGCTGTCGTCCGACCCCCGGCTAAACCGCAACCTAACTTTAGCCGAGTTCATTGCAGCATTTAACAAATATAGGAATATAATGTGTGAGGTATGGGATAGGCGGAAGGAGCTCGATGCTTACGAGGCAATGGTGGTAGGCATTGCTTCCAGGATCGAAGGGACTGCCTTCTACGAATACCACAAGGCTTTCGCTGCTCGATCCGCTGCCCTTATCCAGAAGCACAATGTGAAGGTTGACTGGGGGGTCTGGGATAATGGTTTGTTTTGTTCCCTATTCGTGGGTCAGACCGCGAACGTGTGTTCGTTGTGTGGCAGTGTGGCATACTTGAGTGGTTTCTGCCCTATGTTGGCGAATGTCAAGTCGCCATCTATAGGTCCAAATTTCTCCCGGGTTCCATTAACGGGTAGACCCAGCCATGCCCTTGCTGCCACCAACATCCAGGGACGACCCAGAATAAGCGTTGGTCAGAGGGAACTCTGCAACAATTTTAACTCAGACCAGGGCTGCATGAGGCAGAATTGCAAATTCCTACATTCATGTCTTTTCTGTAGAGCGCCACATGCTAGTGTCACGTGTCCGAATAAATCCCGAGTTAGGACACCTCAACCGCAGACTAGGACGAACAACAGACCACCGACTGCACAATGAATGATAGCGACAGACCAGATAGATGGACAGAGAGTGACCCCGACCCCTACAGACATTGACAGACTGGAGATAGAGTTAACCGAGCACCCAGATAGAAATTTCGTGTTCAATCTAATCAGTGGTCTGAGAGGTTTTTTCACCGGTATTAGCGAACCACTGACAATTATCTTAGAATGCCCAAATAATAGGTCAGCTACCATTCAGCCAGAAATAGTTGCAACATTGATTGATGATGAAGTGCAGAAGGGATATATGGTAGGTCCATTTGAAACACCCCCTTTCTCAACCTACAGGTTGAGCCCACTTGGTGTGGCTGAAGGCACCTACTCTGGAAAGAAACGTTTGATTGGGGCATTCGATTAATAAACAACCTCTCTTGGCTTGACACAGAGAGGGATGCAGGCCCCAGGATTGTCTGGTCACGTGGCTGCAGTCACGTGATCATGATCGAGTAGCTGGCCCAGGACCATGTCCGGTCACGTGAACATATCCGGGCCTCGCAGCCAATTAACATTCATAGCCAAGCCAAACCGGTTCAGACTGGTCATTTCCCGCGAGACAGTAAAGGGGAACAAAGGGGGACCAATCAGCATCCACGCGCCCTCCTACGGCGCCAACAGAACCCCAGCAGCGGGCCTTTCTTGTCTCAGCGCTCGGCAGAGACACACGCAGACCCACCCACCAGCCTCATGCATCATCCGTAGAAGTGATAGGTCGGCAGGTATTTCTTGGAGGGCTTGACACCGAGAGGGATGCAGGCCCCAGGATTGTCTGGTCACGTGGCCGCAGTCACGTGATCATGATCGAGTAGCTGGCCCAGGACCATGTCCGGTCACGTGAACATATCCGGGCCTCGCAGCCAATCCGCTCGGTGTCACAGCTTGCCCCAGAGAGATCCAGCCGGGCTGTCCCATTTGCCAAAGTTTTATAATAAAACATTGCTTATATGAATGTGTTGGTGTTGTTCTGTCATAAATAAAATAGGCCATGGGTCAATACCCAAAAAATCACATGCCGGTACCATTTTGAGGGATAAAGGCTCACTATATTTTTTGGAAAGATCATCACCTTTGGCACATTTTTCAGTATGATGGACATTCCCAAGTGGTAGCTTAATACCTTTTTTGTGGGAAAATATGCTTTTTTAGGGTAAAATCACGTTTTTTGAAATTGTCCTTTTAAAAAAGGGAATATACAGCTAGAAAAAAATACAAAAGTGGAAATTATGACCAGTATAAGTGTTGATTTTTGGGTACCATTTATTCAAAACATTTCTCAACAGTTGCCATGGAAACGGCCATTTTCAGGAAAAAAAATACGTTTTTGGTGACAAAACTTTAAAAATTCATATCTCAGGATTCACATGAAATATTTGGGTGCTTTCAATGGCAAACCCATTCTGAGATACCCAGGCAGTTTTTCAGTTACCCTTGTGTACTATATATTTAGGCAGAATGGTCAGTTTCGGGGTAAAACATCAGTTTTGAAATGCCATTTTTAGGAAAATGGCAGAAAAGAGTGATTTTTAGATTTCCTTGCTATAAGACACCTCCCTATGCCCAAAACTGTCAAAGTTTAGTATATCGGTAAAATCAAAAAGAATAAGACAGCGGGGAGAGGGGTAGTAACAACAGGAGCAGATAGTCATTGTCTTTCAACATATGGCAGCACTTTAGGTTCAGCCTCAGTCACGGGCGCACATGAAAGCCGCTAGGTAAGTTGCAGCAGCATAGCGTTCGATTTGTAATAATTAGACACTATCACCAAACGTGCTATAAGGATTACACCAAACCCACCAACAAGCCAAAAGACATTGAAGACTCAAACGACCTTGGCGTGAACTATAAGTATGTTGTGGATGATTCCTATAATGAAATATTTGCTTTCATCCGAAACAATCTATTTACCAATCCCAGAGCAGTTAGGATGGTGGACCTCTCCCAGAAGCTTGTATCCATAATCGAGTCTCATGGCATCGATCAGGTAGAAGAGTCAACAAAGAAGCACATCCGTCGATAATTGGAAAGTGAATTTGAAGAGGCACTATACTTCATTCAAGATGACAGGGGGAAACTCTATGTCTACCCTGACAATCTGTCGAGGGAGCATCTGATCTTCGAGAATTTGATGATGCGAAAGGAGCTGGAAGACCTCAGGTCTTCTGGCTCGGATTAATCAGCAATGCTAAAAAAGGCGACAGTTTTCTTGAGACCAGACATCAAAGAGCAGAAAGTTGAGGAAGAGTGGCCATCTCAACCATCAAATCAGACTTTAGAATCAGCCAGGATATAAGAATCGATCTCTAAATTTTTACAACTGTTAATTACTGGTCGTAGTGATGAGTCAAACCCGAGCAAGTGTACAGCGTTGCAGAAAGCTTCCATTGCCCAGGATATCATAGTTATGGTTCAGTCTACTTGGCGCAAATGTCCCAACTAGCCAGTAGCCACCCGCATGCGCATGCTTACCTGTCAAACGGAGGCTTCTCCGTTCAACGTAGGTCAAGAAATCCTTTTGGGAACATCCCCGTTGACCAGACAATTGAGGAAACGGTCAACAGGGACAGCAAAACTCCAGAAGGTACAAAAGGATTCAGCTTGAAAGCCTCAGCTGTCAGCAGGTACTATTTGACCTGAGTTTCTCTGAAACAAATAATAGAGATGGTCACTCTGCCGAATACAAATTTCACCCATGCTGATCTTCAGGCTAGCCGCATTCAGAGGGACCATTCTGACGTCAATTCTGCAATTCTTATTCTGGAAGAAGAAGGATGGATTAATCCAATGAGTGGGAATCACCCTGAACTTGTCAGCATCTCAAGCGGGAGATTGGCATCAGTGGAGGTTGCCAAAGACATCAAGCAAGCGCACACAGTTGGAAAAGAGGCCTATAAGAAATTCAAGAAGGACTGTCTCGACACAGATCCACCGAAACAGCCGTTTCTTCAGAAAAGTAACACGCTGAAGTTGAAATTTTTTTCTGACTTGAAGAAGAAGATTAAACTGACACCTGAAAAGGGTCAACAGATTGACCTGGAAGCTGACCGGCGGTTACTTGTGAACATGATACTCGCTGCGCAGGCTCGTGACGTTGATCTACAAGATGTATTGGCGTACCCATTGGGCCCAATACCATGGGTTTTGGCGAGGCCGGATGGTTTAATTCAAAAGACAACCAAGTCAACTCTACCTGAAGCTCTGGCACAAGACGTATCAGCTGCTGAGACTGTGCCACAGTCTAATGCAAACATCATCGATAGGATGGCACTTCTGCAAAGCTTCAAAGGTGAAGGTCAGACATTTGCACAGTTGTCAAAGAATGCACTGGACTTAGCTTTACATGAAGGCAGGGACATTAATAGAATTGATGTTGTGCTCGATGTCTACAGAGAAGTGTCTATAAAGAATGCTGAGAGAAGAAAACGTGGATCAGATGAAGGAGTCAGATTCAAGACATTTGCACCTGGTCATGAAATCCGCCAATGGAGAAAACTACTGCAGGATCCATACAGCAAAAGCAGGCTCATACGATTTCTGATTGAAGAATGGAAGGATGAGGAGCATAGGGAGAGCATCGGCAACAAGACTATCTTCATGACCTGTGAAGAAAAATGCTTCAAAATAACCAGAGGCAGCTGCGTGGAGATTGATGAGCTCACATCAACACGAGGAGGCCGACACCAAGGTCTTGCTCCATGCTGTAGATGCAGCAAAAAGTGGATACAACCATGTTGTTATCAATGCTCAATACACTGACATAATGGTGCTTGCCTTAGCTCTCAAGTCCGATATCCCATGCCACCTCTACCAAAGGAGAGGAACCAAAACTCGGGAAAAGATTGTAGACATAGACAAGGTAACTTCGACATTAGGAAAAAAGCTATGCACTGCACTCATAGGCTTCCATGCATTTACTGGATGCGACTCCATCAGCTCCTTCTCAGGAAAAGGAAAGGTTAGACCTCTGAAAATATTAAGAAAAGAGGAGGTTTATCAACAATGTTTCACGGATCTTGGACAGTCGTGGGAAGTCTCGGATGAAGTCAACCAGAAGCTTGAGACATTTGTGTGCAGTCTATATGCCTCAAAGGAGCGACCGTTAAAGTCAACGAATGCTGGTACAAGCTTTTCTGTGCCAAGAGAGTATTAGCTTATCATCTCTCCCACCCTGCAGAGACTGCCTCCAACATCATACTAGATGGGCCAACTATCAGGCTGCAATATGGCACAGGTCAACTGTTCTTGAGCTGATGGAATGCAACTTTAGCCGGGCATGCGATAGCAACGACTGCCAATGCATCGCAAATGGTCTTAAATGTACTCTGTCGCAAGCAAAACTGTGCCAACCAGATTGTGGACAAATATGAATCCGAGAACCCGACACCTATTGCTGGGGAAAGTGATGATCACGATGTTTGAATTGTGAAATGACTGTGTTGCAAAATCTCCATGCGCTGAATGTGTAATTCCCGTGACATAATAGCTTCAAAATATGCCACCTGGTAATTACCATCGCGGGGGAATTCGTTTCTGGTCTTTTATTCCAGTGTATCTATTTTCAGTCATATCGTGATATACAAATCAGGATGACTTTCAAATGGAGGTTTGACTTCAAAGGAAATAAACAGTGATGTACCAGACTATTGTTTAAATGATATTTTACCTAAAGATCATCTTACTCATTATCCTCAAGGGATCCTGGATAATGGTGACATTCCTATTTGTTATGTTGAAAAGTTTGTAACTGAGGCATGAATTGAATATTTTACTGTAAAAGACTACAAGCTGTGCTCAAAAACGTATGTAACCTCGGGAGCCATTATTCAAATCAACTATGATAACAAGTGAAACAAATAGAAATGTACGTGTTACCATGGTAACCACTCATCAATGGGACCTTAGGAATATCAATGAATAAAAATCACTTTGCAATGGTTATTTACGGATATACTCAACTTTGACAGCACTGGGCATAGCTAGGTGTCTTATAGCAAGGAAATCTCAAAATCACTCTTTTCTGCCATTTTCCTAAAAACGGCATTTCGAAACTGATGTTTTTACCCCAAAACTGACCATGCTGCCTAAATATATTGTACACAAAGGTAACTGAAAAACTGCTTGGGTATCTCAGAATGGACTTGCCATTGAAAGCACCCAAATATTTCATGTGTATCTTGAGATATGAATTTTTTTAGTTTTGTCACCAAAAAACGTATTTTTTGCCCCAAAATAGCTGTTTCCATGGCAACCGTTGAGATAAATTTTGAATAAATGGAATAAAAAAATCAACACTTATACTGGTCATAATTTCACTTTTGAAATGTTTTTCTAGCTGTACATTCCCTTTTTTAAAAAGACAATTTAAAAAAACGTGATTTTACCCCAAAAAAGCATATTTTCACTCAAAAAAGATATAAAGCTACCACTTGGGAATGTCCATCATACTGAAAAATGTGCCCAAGGTAGTGTTCTTTCAAAAATATATAGTGAGCCTTTGTCCCTCAAAATGGTACTGGCATGTGTATTGGCCCATGGACTAAAATGAGACATCTTTTTCAATGAAAGCCTTTTGACATTATTGGCATTATTGAAACAAAACTGACAAATGATATGCCCACTAGCAAGTTGACATTGATGGATATGAATTATTCCGAGCTGATAGGAAGAAAGTAGGTAAAAAGCCAGGAGGAGGTTGTGCTCTTTATATTAGAGACAACGTAAACTTTGAAGAAAAAACAGATTTGATACCACAAGATCTGGAAGGCATTTGTGGAATAGTCACAACCAAAAACAAACATAAGATTATCATTGCAAGCATATACAGACCTCCAACTGAAAAGATTAACTGGTTTAATAAAATGGATCAGCTACTAAATAACTTTAGTTATACTAAGCTGGAGTTCATCATCAATGGTGATCTTAACTGTGATTTATTCAAACCATTAGAAAATCACACTAAGCACTTTGTACCCACGTGTATGTCACATCAGTTAACTCAGCTTGTTAACAAACCCACCAGAGAAACATCCACAAGTCGTACCTTAATTGACGTGATTATAACTACTGAGCCTGGTAAAATAGTGAAGCATGAGGTCATATCTGATAGAATTGCAGACCACTATCTTGCCTAGTGTGTCACCTCTTATAAGTCCCATGCTCCTACACAGACTCACAGAACAGTGAAAATGAGAAATTTCAAAAACTTTGATAAAAACGACTTTTGTAATTAATTATACATGTGTGACTGGAGTTCTGTTGGGCAGTTTGAGGACATCAATGAGGCTTATAAGATTTTAAGGATCTCTTTACAAATGTATGTGACAAACACTGCCCATTTGTTACTAGACGAGTCAGGAAATCATGTCTTCCATTGTTAAGTTAGAAAATTAAAGATGATATTGAAATGAAACATTATTTTGAAAAAATAGCACATTCTAAAGGATTAGAAATATTTTGGCAAATGCATAGACACTTCAAGAATGTCGTTTTGAATTCTCTCAAGACTGCAAAGCGGGACTACTACACTGGTATAATCCTAGAAAATAAGAAGAAACCAAAATTAATGTGGAAATGCCTAAAAGAACTCCTGCCAGGAAAATCCAAGTCTAGCCCGAAAGGTGTACTTGTTAAAGGTCAAATAATTACTGATCCCAAATGTAAGGCCAATGCATTCAACAAGTATTTTACATCCATTGGTCAAGAATTGAAAAGTAGGCTTTCACCAGCAGCTTCATTTACTCCACCTAAATCACACGAAATACCTGTTTTTACTTTCCCTACTGTCACACCTGATTTTATTGAACAACAACTAAGGAATATGTCCGAAAATAAATCTGCTGGTCTGGACAGACTGCCTGGCAGACTACTACGAGTAGCAGCACCAGTCATATCACAACCACTCTCTTTCGTTCTAAATCTCTCTCTGACATCTGGCAAGTTTATCACAGAATGGAAATGTGCAAAGGTGCTACCACTTTACAAATCAGGTCCATCAATGGAAACTAACAACTACAGACCGATCTCAATTCTACCCATTTTGTCTAAACTACTTGAACGTTTTGTTCATAGTTCTTTTACAGATTATTTGGAAGAGCAAAAACTTCTCACGAATGCCCAATCAGGTTTCAGAAGATTGCACTCCACTGTAACTTCACTGCTAAATGTTACAAATCAATGGTTAAAAAACATTGATCAAGGACATGTAGCGGGAGTAGTGTTCATTGATCTCCGGAAGGCCTTTGACACTGTGGACACTGATATTCTGCTGGCCAAACTTAAAGGATTTCAGATTACACACATTGAACATAAGTGGTTCTCGAGCTATCTCACTGGTAGATCACAGTCAGTTTTGGTGGATGGCAATTATATTATGCAATAGTTCAACCACACTTTGATTATGTAGATGTAATCTATGGTTCAGCCTCAGCATCAACCAAAACTAGATTACAGAAACTACAGACCAGAGCTGCTAGACTCATATCCAGGTCTAGTCCTAGGCAAAATAGAAATACTATGTTTAAAACACTAGGCTGGTTATCACTACAGCAAAGAAGGGATTCTAATAAATGTGTTCTTATGTAAAAGTGTGTAAATGATCTAGCACCACAATATTTGTGTGATATGTTTACATCAAATAGTCATTCTTACAATACCAGAAATGCCTTTCAGCTGAAACCACAAAGGCCAGAACTGCCTATTATCAACGCAGTTTCAATGTGTCCGGTTTGAAATTATGGAATAACCTACCAATTGAAATACAACACAGACATTCTGTTCCAGCCTACACAAACACTACACACAAATTTCTGAGTGCTACATCACCATTTTAAATGTACTTTGTTTTATCTGTTTCTTGTATGTTATGACTACTTTATCTTTTTTTTCATGCATTGTACTTATCATTATTAATTATTTATTCATTGTAATTTCTTTTAACTTGTATCCTTTGTACATATATCAACACGTGCTGTATGATTGATGTAAATGTTGTATGAATGGCTCGGCCATCGAAAATAGTGAAAACTAAGTATGTCACCGATTAGAAATAAAATTGTCAATCAATCAATCAATCAATCAATCAACCATAAAGGTGATGATTGCTACATTTGCCGTCCTGTTTGTTTGCGCACTGATCTTTATCTACTTCATCACACCGTACTTCCCCTACCAGCGGTCGGCTGCCGTTCCCGACAGTTTGCTGCGGAATAACACCGACACGAACTTCACTGCCAATTGGATGGATGATGAGTTGGAAGAGAAAGAGAACGTTGAGCTGAGTCATGAGCCTTTGGGCATACTCATGCTTACTCACCTCGGCTACAACGCCTTTTACGAACTGTTTTGTAACGACCCGAGTCTGTGTCTCACCAGGGTGAAGTGCTGATTACTGATTGTTTGTTTAATTATTTGTTCATTTATATCATTAAATATCCTAGTTAATATTACTCTCTCTCTCTCTCTCTCTCTCTCTCTCTCTCTCTCTCTCTCTCTCTCTCTCTCTCTCTCTCTCTCTCTCTCTCTCTCTCTCTCTCTCTCTCTCTCTCTCTCTCTCTCTCTCTCTCTCTCTCTCTCTCTCTCTCTCTCTCTCTCTCTCTCTCTCTCTCTCTCTCTCTCTCTCTCTCTCTCTCTCTCTCTCTCTCTCTCTCTCTCTCTCTCTCTCTCTCTCTCGTTTCTCATTTCTTCCTGCACGTTCTGTATATCTCAAATGGGTACAAGCACAAGGCAGTGGTATTGACGTGGACACGCTAAAACTAGCATTTGCAGAAATTCTAACAGACAATTATGTTTTCAAAACTTTTAGAAAAAGTTTATATCCGCAGGAGCTTTCTGACAAACTCGATCTATTCACAACAAAAACTGAACAAACAAAATCATTGACCAGAAAGAAAACAAAATATCCGAGCTGGAAAAGAGAGTTGTGTCTCTAGAACTTCAAAATGATAGGCTTCAACAGTACAACAGAAAACCAAATTTGAGATTCTAAGGAATCCCAGAGGCTGTTGGTACACCAGAACTCGAAAATTACCTCTTGCGTATTCTAAAAGTCAACATGAAGATGGTTCCGAAAATCCAGTCCGATGATATTGAACGGGTGCACAGAATTGGACGCCTTGTTCCAGAGGGACGCCCACACACAGTCATAGTGCGGTTTAAATCGGAGCGTTATCGTGATGCCGTGTTTAAGAGCCGGGCCAACCTGAAGACGCACAAGGCAAAGACCGATACGAATCGTCTTTTCGTAAATGAACACTTAACTACCAAACGAGCCGGGCTACTTTTTGAGCTGCAAAAGTTAAAGAAAGCTGGGAATATTGCAGACTGCTGGTCGTATAATGAAAACATTTTAATGAAAAGTGCTCACAAAGCAAGACCAGTGCTTCGCGGCTTCTACAACAGTTGCTTGAACAGCGACAGCTTTCCAGCTATTTCAGAAGTGCGAAAAGTGTCTGATGCCTTATGCAGTTACACTGTATAGTCCTATTTCACACCTTTTCAAGGCGTTAATGTCGGACGACAAAGACACTTTATGCTCATAACAGTATGTTCGTCTTTGTATTTTTATTTGAACAGGTGTACTGTGTTATAAATAAATAATTAAATCATTAACTATATTAATGAATGAAGTGTTAAACAAAGAAATTTTTCAACTCAAAATTGCCAATGTAATTCCTATATTCAAGAAAGATGATCCAACATTACTCAACAATTATAGGCCCATTTCTCTACTTCCAACGATTGCTAAATAGAGAAAATAATGTTTACTCAGTTATTAGCATATTTTAATGATACCAATCTGCTTTTTGACAATCAGTACGGTTTTAGACTTAAGCATTCAACTGAATATGCTGCATTAGAATTAGTAAATAGAATTATAACGCAAATGAATAAAAATGACGTTCCGATTAACATATTTCTCGATCTTTCTAAAGCTTTTGACACTATTGGCCACACCATTTTATTAAATAAATTGCGATACTATGGCATTGATGATGCAGCTCTACTTCTGTTAAAAAATTATTTAAACAATCGGATTAAGTATGTTGAAATTGAAGAAATACAGTCTGAAATTCTTCCAATAGCAGTTGGTGTTCCACAAGGTTAAATCCTTGTGACATTGTTATTTATTATATATATATAAATGACTTCTCACAAGCTAGTAGCATATTTAAGTTTATAATGTATGCAGATGACACCACGTTATTTACTACTATAACATCTTTAAGTAATAATATACAATGTAACACAATTGAATCTTTAATAAACAGTGAACTCTCCAAAGTTGTTGAGTGGCTAAGTATAAATAAACTATCACTAAATAAAACTAAATCTATATGTATCATTTTTCATATCCCCAATAAAGGTACACAACCCCTTACACTTAAAATAGATAATACATATATTCAAAAAGTGGATGAATTTAATTTCCTAGGGTTAACCCTGGATTTAAATTTAAATTAGAAAAAACAGAGAAAAAAATTATAATAAATGTGCAAAAATGATTGGCATATTAAATAGGCTAAAACATGTGTTACCTTTAGAAATAATTTTTGTTATATGAATCGTTAATATTATCACATACAAACTATTGTATTATGGCATAGGGATACAAAGGAAACAGACTGATGAAAAAAAGCTGTTCGTATAATAATGTCAAATGGATACAATTCTCACACAGAGCCACTTTTTAAACAACTTAATTTGTTAAAAATAGAAGATCAATTAAAATTACAAGAATACAAAATATACTTAAAATACGCTCACAAAAATCTACCTGTTTACTTATTAAACACATCAAATGTTAATATACACCATCATGACACTCTAAAAATATACATACTGCCAGAAGTAAACATGAATTTGCAAAACAATGTCTTAAAATAACTTGCCATACATTATAAACGACACTCCTGAAATAGTGAAAGAAAAGATATACTCTCATAGCCTGCGAGGCTTTGCAATTTACACTAAAAACTTTCTCCTGAAAAAATACAAAGACACATGTACACTTTTAAATTGTTATTCATGTAACCAAAATCAGTAATGTTAATTTTTAATAAACGGACGAACATTTTAGTACATACACAGTTTTGATCAATCACTATAAAGAACGTTTACTGCCACATATAATTCACCGTCATATTTTTTTTTAATATTTGTCATAACTGCGGTGGCTCCTATGATAGCGACAATATGTCTTAATCGGAGCCACTGACCCCCTATTTATTATAAAATTAAAAGGTGATTTTCTGTTAATTAATTAGTATACTGGTTTCAAATATTATGTATGCATATCTTTTTTATTTGTATCAATATGTATATACCTGATATGTTTATTGTATGAATGTTTGTTATATTTTGGGGTCAAAATAAATTTCTTGTTTTGTTCTTGCACATCAATCCCCCTCCTGTTCTCAAGGTCATGCAAAACCCATCGCATTCTCAAGGTCATGCAACCTTCCTTCCAGATGCAGCTGTTGTTTAGGTAGTTTTTGCCAATTCCACTGATTAGAACACACAGTACATCTTTCTAAAACCCACACTATAATTTCTTACCCTCAGATCACTGTAATTCCTTACCCTCAGACTGCTGTAATTCCTTACCCTCAGAACACTGTAATTTCTTATTCTCAGACCGCTGTAATTCTTTACCCTCAGACCGTTGTAATATGGTATGCTCGGAGCACTATAATTGATTACCCTCAGACCGCTGTAATTCCTTACCCTCAGACTGCTGTAATTCTTTACTTTTATGAGTGCTATCATTGGTGAAGCCCTCCAAGCTGTGGCCTGGGTAGCTTTCAGGAGGTCGTCATGTGAAAATGAAAGTCATGTGACTGTTGGTATTGGTGTTCATTTAGATTTTTTTTTTTTTTTTTTTTTTTTTTATCTAGATCCAGGAGTCACACGCCCTGTTTTGCTTGAACGAATGTCAATGGGGAATTTAATTGGGTGTATTTTGCTGATCTAGATTTGGGGTGCAGTAGGAGGTTTTATATGAGCCTCAGATGTATTATTATTATATATATATATATATATATATGTGTGTGTGTATTTGCACAATTTATCATGACTGGTTCATGTCGCAATAATACCTTCTCATAAGCATTTCTCAATGCTCAATCATGGGCAATTACTGACCAGTCTTGCCGTAAGTACATACACTTAATGAGAACATGATGTTGTAAAAATATTTCCTCAATAAAATAAAGCAATAAAGGTTATGTTATATTTATATAAATTGGCACCTTTACACATTGCATGTAGCGCCAATTGTATGACACAGCATACAGTTCATGCAAACGTAATCGGACAGAACTGGTTCCGATAATGTATGCTACTATGTCACTGTCAAGTACAACTACAAATGTTGACGTATGCTACTACGTCAGTGTCAAGTACAACTACAAATGTTGACGTATGCTACTATGTTACTGTCAAGTACAACTACAAATGTTGACGTATGCTACTATGTCACTGTCAAGTACAACTACAAATGTTGACGTATGCTACTATGTCACTGTCAAGTACAACTACAAATGTTGACGTATGCTACCACGTCAGTGTCAAGTACAACTACAAATGTTGACGTATGCTGCTATGTCACTGTCAAGTACAACTACAAATGATGATGCATGCTTTTATTAAAAACAATACCTGGCGCTGCGTTCGTGACAACACATATGCTGTGTGACTCATTAAATGATGTGATTCTTCATTGATTTATACAAGTACCGTGATGAATACAAGTGTCGGGACGATTGTTACGTGGATGCTTGATTCTGGGAACATGTGCAACTCATTCGTCTTTTCGGACTACGACCACACCAATACAATACAACTTGGCGGAGCTGCACGAGATTCGTCCAACCGCGATGTCGGTGTGACCAACACTGGACTTGCCAAGAGAAATTAAGATGATGAAACGGGGTAGAAAGGGATGAGTGAGAACAAGGACCACAAGAAAGGGTTTTTAAACCTTTCCTTCCAACAGCCATCATTGGTAAAGTACAATCCTTCAACAATAAACTGGATAAACTACATACAAATGTGCAATATGATGCAAACTTTTGAACATGCAGTCTCATGTGTTTTTCAGAAACATGGTTGCATGACAAGATTACTGATGCTAGTGTGACTGTTGAACGGCATAAACTGTTTAGAGAAGACAGACAAAAGGATTCGGGAAACAAAAAAGGCGGAGGACTTCTTATTTATGTAAACAGGAAGTGGTGTCATCCAAACAACAAGATAGTGAAGTAAGTGCACACATTGCTCGCCAGTGGTGGAAATGCTGACAGTGAGCGCACGTTCATATTACTTGCCACATGAATTCTCTCACGTGATCGTGACCAATGTGTTTGTGCTACCAACAGCCAATGCAAAAGACGCTACAAACATGATTGCTGACCACGTGTAAAACTGTGCTCCCGACGCGGTCAAGATTGCTACGATTGACTTTAATCACTGCGATCTCAACAAAGCCCTGCCAGGATCCCAACAAGACGTGTGACGTGCACAACAGGTGGTTACCACATACTTGACTTGTTCTGTTGTAACATCAAGGATGCGTACACGTCTACTCCGTTGCCACCTCTGGGCCGCTCTGACCATAATTTGGTGTCTTGCTGCAATACAAAATGCAACACAAAATGCCAGTTACGAGGAGAGTACGCAAGCAGACAAAGGATGCGGGGAACGCCGCCCTAAAGGGATGTTTTGACTGTACTGACTGGTCAGGGTCAGACACAACAAGTGACGTCAATGGACTAACAAACACAGCGTGTAAATACATTTATTTCTGTGTAGACAGTATCGTACCCAGCAAAACAGTAAAGATCTATCCCAACAATAAGCCCTAGGTAACCAAGCACGTTAAACACATTTGGAATAGAAAGAAAAAAGCTTTTGTAGAGAAAGACAGAGATAAGCTACAGGAGATACAGAAGGAACTGGAGAGAGAGAGAGAGATAAGGAAAGGGAAATTAGAGTATAAAAGGAAAAAAGAAGAAAACCTTCAGACCAACAACATGAAATAGGTGTGGGAAGGGCTGAATGAGATGACTGGTTACATAAAAGGAAACCAGGTCAACTCTAACTCTACTGACTATGTCAACGACCTCAGTAGATTATATGTACGTTTTGTTTGTCATGGTTTTGGTTGGGAGCAGGAAGGCAGACTGATAAACGTCGTCTAATTTGGGTGCCGACCTGAAAAGGTCGATAGCTAAACGTTCTGCCCCTCTCTGTTGGGCGGGGATTTACTTAGCGGAGTTGTATTCATGATGCTCATGATTTCTGGTGAGCCTGACAGATGTTCGGCTGCGATTTAGAGGGGGCCACTGCTTCCTTGAGCGTTGAGATGGATCTAGAGTTGGATCGGACTGGTAAGGTGGATACTGGCCATGGAGGAGGTTTTGTGTGTGAGGTATGCAGCCAACTATTTGCCAAGAAGTTTGGGAGATCGCTTCACTAGCAAAGCAGGCATGCTGATTGGTATCACGGGCACCACATTCCAGAGGCGATTCGGGCAGGATGGTGTTTAGAAGAAATGGTGCTCGTAGGTCGAGAGGAGATCCGGCTGGTGGTGACCGGTCGGGAGTTTTGCAGGGGATGAAACATCAGGGTGAAGATCAACTTAAACCTGTCGAACGGTGAAGCTGAACGGCTTGTTGGCATCTTAAAACAGGATATGAAACGAGCTGTCAGAGGGGAGAGGAAGTCGAAACATCTGGCATTGCGAGAATTCCTCCAACAATACCTTGTCACTCCAAATTGCTGAACTGATTCTCGGACACCAGCGGCGGTCTTCTCTCTCTGTTCTACAACCACCTGTGCACAAAGCGAAAACACAGAAGAAATCAGCACTGCCAGCCCAGCCGAAATTCTCAATCGGTGCACATGTCCATTACTGAGATTTCACCAAAAATCGCTCAAAATGGGTGGCTGGAAAAGTGACTGGTCATGTCGGAAAGAAAATGTTCATTGTCCAAGGACCTGATGGACATTGCCGCCGACACGAAGATCAGCTGAAGTCGCGTTCCGTTCCAACAACGAACCGCCGATGCAATCTGAAGTCTTCAGCTGCACTCACGACTGAACGTCCTACAAAGACGGATCAGCAGCAATACGACAATGGTGTTCCCGACTTGCCCATTCCCGAAATTGATGAACACCTGCCTGATGAAGCCATGAACGATGAACCACCTGTCCCTGTTGATCAGCCCCGTGATACCCGTGATACCTCGTTGTTCGACCCGCATTAATTTTGGTATTCCGCCGAAGAGGCTCATTAAGGAATGAACAACGAACAATCTGGAAGGGAGGACTGTCATGTTTCTCATTCCATGCTATATGAACTATATGTTGTGTTAGCTGACTATTGTGTGTCAGTGGCACTCATTGTTATTATTGGACCACCCTCTAGTGACCATTGACCAGATTCTGACCAATTGTTTTACAGTGTCTGCCATCTTGTTTTGTGGAAGTGACCACATGTGTATTTTCAGTTGTTCTGCCAATTAAATGTTTCTTGAATTATGCAAATGTTTGATGGTGATGTTCACTGGCATACAAGTACACAACAAACATGAACTTGTACACCACGGCATGAAGGCAGAGAAGTTGAAGAGGCTGAAGACAGGACTGTTAATGGGTTTTTACAACCTAATTTTATATCGCCAAGTCCTGTCTTGCAATCGCCGGCCGGGACATGCGATTCAAGCGACTGGCGAGGATGGTGGAAATGCGGCAACTATCAACAGTGATTTGAACACATGGAGAAGAACTCTAAGAAAGAAGGTAGCGCTCATGCATGGTTACTATATGGGGCTGGACTCCACAGAGTTCCTGGACTTTCAACCCAACAAGTTGAGCCGGGAGGAGAAGGTGAAGAATGACCAGGAGTACCTACGTCGGATAGAGCTGGAGGCGAGGATCTGTGGCTCTAGGAAGGGGCTGCGCCGGCGGGTCAGACGGCGGGAGGCTGCTGGTAGGAGGGAGGCCGCTGGCCCAACTGCAGCTGTGGTAGGAGGGCCGAATTAAAGATAAGTTCTTATATAGTGCAGTATCCAGTCTTCAGTATTGCTCAAAGTGCTTTATACTTTACTCCCTGGCAGACCTGTTCAATCGAACACCATCTCGACTTCTCTGGGAAGCATTTAGCCATGCTGCAAGTAATATGCGAAAACTATTCATACACAAATATCCACCACTGCCTATAGCCAGGTACTCATTCATACAGCTGAGTGAACTGAAGCAATGTAGACTAAAAGAACTTGCCCAAGGTTCGACACCGCCGCACAGGATTAGAACCCGCGTTCTCTCAGTTTATAGTTCGGAGCCCTTACCGCTGTATTACTCCGCTCCACAAATGACTGCATCCAAATGTTGTACCACTGCAATCGGAGAAAGTGCACCTGCAAGGTCCTTAGTGGCTTTTGGAAGGTGAGCCTGAGCATCCTACTCGAGGACCATGTGGTCTTCTGGAGTCGGGTGGTCATGGAAGAATCCGTCGAAGACTTTAGGAACATCAAGCCCCATGGTAGGGTGCTCTGGGACCATCAGACGATGCAACAAAGTCGCTGCAACTGTTGCATGCAATGGTTGCAACTAGGTTGAAGCTTCGCATGTGCTGCAACTCGCTTGCAACAGGTCTGTTCACACAGTGTGACCTGGTCAAACGCAATATCCGACATCACTGGCAATATGGCTGTTGCCATGTTGTCTGAAAGCGACGAAGTGCTGCTGTTTCTAGCGTTAGGTGCCGTTTATGTAGTGATTTTTTTACAAAAGAAAAAATTAAAGAAGAGAAGTGTTTGGGTTCAACCCTGGCTTCTGATGAGATCTGTCCATGGAGCATATAGTGCACTGCTCGCCAAGCTGCAAGCGTGGGATCTGCAGGCATTGAAGAGTTTCATCCGGATGGTCAAGACTGTTTTAATCGTCTTGCAGAGCTGGTTTCCCTGCATATTCAGAGGAAGGACACCGATACACGTGAGAGTATTCTACCAGGAGAGACTTGCTATCACCCTACGTTTCCTTGCAACTGTTTTGTTTCCTCAAGGATTATGTTATTTATTTTCGGCACCATTGTTGCCGATGACGATCCACAGGCGGCGGGTTCTGATTGGTCATTGCATGTGACTAAGTTGCACATTATAGAACATGTTCTAAACATGCAAGTTGTGTGCAGTAGAATTGCGTGCAATGTATTGTATGCAATGCTACCAACGGCGACTAGGTTGCGCGCAACCATTGCATGCGACTAAGTTGCATCGTTTGATGGCACCTCTATGCGCCTATCCATTTGGAGGAGATCTATGCTGCCCTGCGTCAGACCAAAGATGGGTCTGCAGGCTTAGACAGGATCTCACGGAAGGACGTCAGAGAGTTGGTTCCTCATGCCCTCCTAGCGCAGTTAAACCTATGGTTGTATGCTGGGTACCAGCACTGAAAACACAGGGTTGTCACAGCGTAGTCAGTCCTACTACTTTTGTAATGTACTACATTCTGATTGAGGTAGTCATGCTGACCATGCTGGGGTAGTAATGGTGTGTTCCTGCCTTACGCATGCGCAGAAAGAAACGTGATCAAGAACTAAGAGGTTTGCATCACAGTGCCCTGGCTATATCCAGAGTGAAATGAGGGTAGGTGGTGTTGCCTACTATGGTTGATCATCTGATTATATATGTGTTGCTCACTAACTTATCAGCATCCTCGACACTGATTGACTTCATGTTACTCACTTGATTAGTTATGTTATTATTCACGTGCACTATGTTCAGTTTTAGTGTCTTGAGTGAGGAAATTCTGTTTTTTGCTTAGAAAAACCAAGCTAAACAAAGCAGTAGGTCCAGATGGCGTCACACCAAATGTATTGAGAACATGTACAGAACAGCTGTATAGAATTTTATGTCATGTGTTTAATCTTTTGCTCACCCACTGTACGGTTCCCATTATCTGGAAAACATCTTGTATCGTCCCTGTGCCAAAAAAGCAGCCATTGAAAATGATGAATGATTTGCGTCTTGTAGCTCTTACATCCTGTGTCATGAAAGTGTTTGCTGTGTATCGAACAATTGAACAATCGAACTGTGTGTCTGCCTAAGTTCCGTTTTGACTGTAATCACGTTTGATCAAGTAGTCGTTAATAAAACACGTTTTAAATACATCACATTTGGCGACAAGGATGAAAGTCAGCAAGTAGGTACTGCATGAGAATCAGCAGTCATCAGTGAACACACAAGGTTAGAAATTCCGAAGCCATGTCGATGCTAAGACAAACTATGGAAGCGCAACGAACTTTCCCGCAAACAACACAACGCGTCAATTTACAGAAAACCGCAACATGTCGATCCAACATAAATATGTCACGACACGAAAGTTTACCAGAGTTTACAGGAAAAGACTGGTCGTTTTATCAGGACAGATTAGGATATTATTTTGAAGCCATAGGCAAGCGCAGAGCAACCTTACTAACATCAGTGGGTGAAGAAACATATATATGTTGTTATGTAGCCTGGCATCGCCATGGGCGCCGGGTGATTTCTCCTGACTACGTTGAACTGTGTAACTTTCTACAGACGCGTTTCGGTTGGAAATGCAAATATATTTGGCTACAACAGATCTCCAATAAGAAATGCTCAAAACAAATATACAATCTAACATGAATAATAAATTAAATTATATACTAACCACGAGATGGTAGAGATGGAGTGGCCATGTTTTGAGAAAAGTGGAGAGCAAAATAACCAAGACTGCCCTGAGATGAATCGTCAAGAACGCCTGAAGGTAAAAAAAGGACAACTAAAATAATATCGAGAAGAATCATGGAAGAAAACTACAAAACGCATACCCAACCTGTGGTAAGGCTACAAAGTATGCTGCAGACTGAACGACCTGAAGATGTACATCGTTTCTGCTTAGTGTGCCAGTTGGCATGAAGAGGGCCGAGTGCTGTATTCGTTATTTTTAGCGTACATGTCCTAATTAGCGTACACCTCCCTTTTTCCAGTAGGGTCTGACATCGGTTTGTGACTAAAACTGATCGCTGGATCCATCATATATTGTAATTCCCTCTCATCCATTGACATTATGAGAAAGAAAGTTCCAACTGCATCCACAGCCTTTGCATACCTAGGTAGTTCCAGTATCCCTTTCACCACAAAATCACCATCACGTGGATATATAAATCACTTTCAGTTAGCTTCAGTTACGTTGACGTGTGTCACCCCGGCTGAACTAAACTTGAATGTATCAGTACATAATTTTTAGGCGAGCGATCGCTCTCGTTCGTATTGCTCACGCTAACCGCTCATCTAGGGAGCGATTTATCACACGCGCTAATTGGCTTTATCGCTCACGTCACCAGACCAGCTGATTGTGGTGCCCCTTAGCGGCAAGATATACACCCATTTGTTTGAAAGACAGTCTGTTCTTGTCACGTAAATTAGCGTTGGCGCACAATTGCCGACGTTTCCAGAGCCATGACTTGGAGTTTGCTTTTTGGTGAAAAGGTTTTAACTACAGTAGTGTGTAGCCGAAATGACAATGACAGCAAAGTTGTGGTGCGGCTTTAAATACAGTAATTTGCCGAAACAATTGTGAAAGTTGGCATGCTGGGTTGTCATTAGTAAAGTTTATAACAAGTAAAAAACTCACCGAAACAACAAAGTCGGATGCATCAATAACATTGTATTACAACTGCCACTGATGCAAAACAAATCATTACATAACTCATAACAACCTGTGTCCATAAAGTGTTCAGAAACAAAGATCAAAACATATGAAAACATTAAAATCCATAGAAGTCACTTTCATCGTCACCGTCACCGTTGAAGAACGCCATGCCGTTCCGGATGTGTCATTCTATGTATCTGTGTGGTGCGCACAGGGAAAACATCTTCAAATATGATGTCATCATCCATTTCACAATTAAAATCCTCCAAAGTCACTTTCGTTGTCACCATCAAAGAACGTTGCCTGGAACGGCGTATCCGTGTCTGGGCCATCGACATCGAAGATCGTGGCTGCGCACAAACATCTTTGAACATGATGGCATATGCCGTTCTTGGCAACTGTCCCACACTAGCAGACATCAATTGTAACAACTGTCTGCTTTGTTCACACACTTGCTCATGGTTTCAGGTGTTGATGTTAACCACGGCCAATTTAGGACAGAAGGTGCTCGAATGTTCTATTACAAACAACTTCCTTGTACCGCTTAAAGTCAGGTTAGATATAAATGTAGACCACATGTTCGAAAGGAACTATTGTCACAAACTAGAATGGCATAAAGCCAGCACGAAACCTATTAACCAATATAGTAGTGTTCTTGAGTATAAACTCTCCATGTTTCAATACGACAAAGAGGCTTTGCTGTGTAAGAACGTAATGTGTAAAAAACATGAGAACGAATTATCTAGAGTATACAATGATATATTAAATTTGTGCATAGAATCATTGGAATGTATAACTACCACATGTCCTAAAAACAACCTTAATTCAACTGTTGGCAGAAGGAAACTTCCTGGGTGGTCAAAAGAAGTTGAACACCTGAAACAGGAGGCTATTTTCTGGCATCGACAGTGGCGAGCAGTGGGAAAGCCTCATCAGGGTGACATTACAGAAATGAGGCGTATAACTAGAGCTCGGTATCATAGGGCTGTTAGCCATATTATGAGAGTGGATGACAAAATTTGTACTACTAAGATGGCCGAAGGCATTAGGGAAAATAGAAACCAGGACTTGTGGTCTGTGGTATGCCGGATAAAGGGCAGAAATAAATTCTTGCCTTCAAGTATTGATGGTGTGGTAGGTGATGAAGAAATAGCACAAATTTTTTCCAATCAATATAATCACCTCTACAACAGTGTGTCATATGATGTTGATGACATGAGTGCTATAAATACGGAGATAAACAAGCAGATTAAAGAAAATATTACGTATGATATATCAGTTGATGAGGTTATCGAAGGTGTCCAGGGACTGAAGCTAGGTAAGTCGGATGGTGAAGGGGGTCCCAATTCTGATCATATTATATATGGTCCGAAAATACTCTTTGTGCTGTTAGCATTAACTTTTAACAGTATGTTGATACATGGGTTTAGCCCCGACTCAATGTTAGTGGGAACTATTGTTCCTATACCATAAGACAAGAGACAATTAGTATTAGTATGTACATCCGACAATTTTAGAGCTATTACTCTTGGCAGCATTGTTGCCAAACTGTTTGATGTTGTTGTACTATCTAAGGAACAAAGTGCGCTTGCAACATCGCATTTGCAATTTGGATTTAAACCAAATATGTCCACTACTAACTGCACATATGTTATGATGGAGACAATCAGTTATTTTAAGGGAAATGGCAGTAATGTGCATGCACTCATGTTAGATGCCAGCAAAGCATTCGACAGGGTCAATTATTGTAAGCTTTTTAGAGTACTTCTAAAACGTAAGGTATCACCTCTGGTATTAAGACTGCTGTTGTATATGTATACTAAACAAAAACTTCAAGATGGGGCTCTAGTATGTCATCCCAGTTTACCGCATGTAACGGAGTCAAACAGGGAGCAATCCTTTCTCCTATTCTTTTCTCCATATACATATAACGAGGCGCGACTGTACATGGCTGGATTGTTTGAACAGTTAGAAAAGAGTGGAGTGGGATGCTACATGGGCAACCACTATACGGGTTGTGTTGGATACGCAGATGATCTCACTTTGTTAACACCCACATGGCACAAGATCTGGACTCAAGGTTTTAATCAATATATGCAAAAACTATGCAGACGAATACTGTGTAAATTTTAACGGTACTATGAGTAGATAGTTGATTTTTAGAGGTCGTAGTTGTAAACCCAACAACAGAACTGTGTTTTTTAATGATACCGAGTTGGACAGTGCCCAAGATGCTGTACATTTGGGCCATCATATATCCGTTGTTAATAAGGATAGTCTAGTCGTCGATTCTGGAGAGGATATATGTTCATGGCCGATTTCAATTATATTAAGACGAATGTAAAGTGCAATTTATTTAAACAGTATTGCTGCTCTTATTATGGAGCCCCACTGTGGGATCTTCAGAGTAAGAGTTTGGCACTATTTGCATTGCATGGCGAAATGCGCTTAGAAAGTTGTGGGGGCTAGCACCATTAACACACGGTGATGTTATAGCATTGTTAGTAGTATAGAGGCTCTTTGGAGGCACGTGCACGTCACCTTTGGGCAAAACTTTACTAATAAAAAACGTTTTTATGACCCCTAAACGTTTTCGGGAACCTACTTATAAAAAAGATCAAAGGCTTTTGTGACACTAAACGTTTTCGGGAAACTACTTATAAAAAACGTGATGGATTACCCCCCTCTAAGTACATTTGAGGTGCCACCTAACGGTGAGCGCCGTGCTTATTTTAGTATTCTCCCTAGCGATCAACGTCGTACCTAGCGTGTGCTTACGTAAGCAATAATGCGTTTATAGCGCGAATATATAACCGCGATAAAACCACTGCATAAGTGCCGGCGCCGGATTAGCTCTCCTGAGAGAGCGTTCGACTAGGGATCGAAACATCTCGGGTCCGAATCCGTACGTCGGCACCTTTTTAGATGCTGCGTCGTAGTAGCCTCCATCTAGCGGCGGCGGCGGCGGCGGCTATATATAAACGGTGACGGTAGCGGGTTATCGGTAGTAGTCATCGGTATGATGTCGGCGGCGCCTATAACGTTTGGCGGATCGCGCTCGTTCTTGTCGAATATGTACGCGTGTCGAATGACGGCGTACGGTCAGGGCTTCCGATCCGTCGAGCACGCCTATCAGTATAGGAAAGCGATGTTCAACGAAGACCTCGAATGCGCCGCGAGTATCAAAAGAACGCGATCGCCCTATGTAGCGAAACGACTGTTACGGAATTCGAAAAAAGAGAACGGGAACCGAATGGAACGCCGTTAGGGTCGCGTGTATGGAGGGGTTGTTGATGAGCAAGTTTGGTGGGTCGGCCAAGTTGAAGGCCGACCTGTTGGCCACCGGAAACGCCGAATTGGTGGAATGGGTACCGAGTAGGGAGGGTTTCTGGGGTACCAGGATCGGGGACGTTGCGGGGCAGAACAAGCTCGGTAAACTGTTGATGGAGGTGCGCGACGCGAAAATGAAAGCCGATCCGTTGTGTCGATGAAACGACCGCGGCGAATTCGTGTACGCCAGTAAAACGATCGCGGGGAGTAACATGGTCGATCTAATGAACGATCTCATGCGAACGAGAACGAAGACGACACAGCCCTTAGGATGGCGAGAGTTCGGGTTGCGCATGAAGGGTGTGAACATTCCTATGGAATTCGTAGGCAACCCGCACTATCGGGAGTACATGGAGCGGCGGCGGCGGCTACTAGAAGAGGAGGAGGGGGCGGCGGTCAGTTCAGCAGGGAAGCCGGAGCGAAGACGACGTGAGCGGCACGGATCTAGAAAGAGACAAGCGTCACCGTTGGACTTCGCGGCGTGGGAATCGGTGTGACGATGCCGTCACAACGAACGATAACGGCCATCGTCGTCAGCTTCGTCATCGCGGTTATCGCTCTCTATACGTGTATAATAATCGTCGTTCATTGGTCGTCGTCGTCGTCATTGCCATCATGGTGTCCAGGTGGAGTCGTCGTCCAAAACGAAAGCTTCGACACCACCAACGAAACGACGACGACGAACTGAATGAACTCTACTTCGATCCGAAACGGGCGGGAAGTTACGGCGGCGTCGACGCGTTGCACCGGGCGTCGAAGGTCATCCGACGACCGGCCGTCGAGAGGTGGCTAGCGGCGCAGGACGCCTATACCCTATACAAACCGGTTAAACGACATTTCAAACGACGTTGCGTCATCGTGTGCGGTCGAAACCAGCAGTGGCAAGCCGATCTGGTCGACTTGGCTAGGCTGAAAAAACACAACGACGGTATAACATTCCTACTGACGGTCATCGACGTCTTTTCGAAGCGGGCGTGGTGCGTTCCGTTGAAGAGTAAGTCCGGCCCGTCGCTCGTCGCGGCCTTCGAGCGTATGCTGAGCGGCGCGCAGCCGCCGCCGCCGCCGAACGCGCTGCAGACCGATAAGGGGACCGAGTTTCTGAGCCGACGCTTGCAAACGTTCCTAAAGAGTCGCGGCGTTCATCATTTCGCGACGCATAACGAGGAGACTAAAGCGAGCGTCGTGGAACGATTCAATCGGACTTTGAAGACGCGCATGTGGCGTTATTTTACGAAACACGAGACGCTGCGCTACGTAGAGGCGTTACCTGATTTCGTGCATTCGTACAACAACGCCTACCACCGAAGCATCGGTAGAACGCCGGCGAGCGTCGACGCGACGAATCAGGAGACCGTCTGGCAACGACTGTACGGCGGCAACGTCCGCCAGCAGCAAAAACCGAAACTGCGCGAGGGAGATCGCGTACGTATCGGTAAGACGAGGGGTCAATTCAAAAAAGGATACATGGCTAACTGGAGCGAGGAGCTCTTCACCGTCGTAGAGGCGCACCCGTCCGAGCCGCCCGTTTATCGCCTGAAGGACGACGCCGGGACGCCGGTAGAGGACACCTTCTACGAACCGGAACTACAACGCGTAGTCGTTCCGAAGGACAAACTGTATCGCGTGGAGGCGGTTCTACAGCGTCGTCGTCGAGGCGGCGGGTCGGAGGCGCTCGTAAAATGGAGCGGTTATCCGACCTCCTTCAACAGCTGGATCGACGCCTCGTTGGACTCGCCACGAGGGGTGTTGGCGACTGCACGAGGCGGTGTTATGCAGCGGATTTTCGTTCTTGTATAAGGGCCCCTGCTGTATCAGCAGACCGCAGTGGCGCGACGATGATCAACGGGGCGACGAGGCACGGCGACGATACCGCTTCAGGCAAGCAGACGAAGACTACCAGTGAGGACTCTGTCGACGCCGCCGCCGAGGACTCCGTCGACGCCACCATCCACGAACCCGTTCCATGGCGGCTCTGCGGTAACGAATGTCCTAAAGCCGAAATCGTATTCCTCTGTCAGGTCGTCGTCCTGTACTTCGTCATCGCCGTTAGTATATACAATCTGAAGAGAGGTCAAGACGACTCCAACCTGTGGACGGCGCTGTTGAGCAGCTGTCTCGGTTACCTGCTCCCGAGTCCGTCTATGAGTGGTGGTCGACGACGACGCGATGGCGGTATCGTCTGACTTTTACCTGACGCTACCGAGCAACGCGTCTATGAAGCGGCACCCCGAAAATACGTTGACGCACTACATCACGACGCTGCCGCGACGTTTCGACATGTCGGGGGAGTGGGAATGCGGACTGGTGACGCTACAGTATTCGCACACGTGGTACAACGTGAGAAAGGAGGACGCCTACTTCTTCCTGTCTTGCCCGCTGGGCGAACCGGGTACTTACACGACCGTAGACGGTGTCATGCTATACCGACAGGGTACGATTACTCACGGTTTCTACAACAGCGCTTACAGGCTGCTGCGCCAGATCAACGAGCAGCTAATGAAATTGTGCACTGATCAGGTCAAGGCGCGTCTAGAGTTCAGCGACGTCTCTAACCGAATGACGCTGCATATGTCGCCGGGTGTCGCCTTTACCCTACCTCATACGAGCCGTCTGAAAGCCGTGCTAGGTTTCCATAACGACGTTATCACGAGTCCCCCGATGATGGGTCCCGAGCCGGAAGTCGGCGTCGTTATCAACACCAGCCCCGTCGCGTACACGTACGCGTACGAAGGTCACAATACGGTGGATATGAAGGCGGGCGTCGACACCCTGTACGTGTACACGGATCTCGTATTTTATTATGTATTTTATTTTATAATGTATTTTATTTTATAATGTATTTTATTTTATTATGTATTGTATTTTATTATGTATTGTATTTTATTCATACTTATGTATTGTGGTTTATTTCACAGGGTCCAACTGCCTACAAGAACGACCGCCCCGTCAGAATCGTTCAGCGATGATCAAAAACCGGTATGCTCGGTCGCTCCCACATTGCGGAGTCCTCGCCCTATCACGCCACCACCACCAACTATCAGCCACGACGCTGACGATTTTGAGGAAGACACCAGCCTCGTGTCTTCATACTTACGACGCGGCAGGGATGGATCGTGGTATACGCCTATCCCACGGAACGAACTATATCAGCGACGCGGTTTTCACGCGCCGCCAATTGCCGCTGGACGCGCCAGTATCTTGGAACGTCACCGTGATTCTTAAGCAAGCATGAAATATTTCTCTAATAAAATAATATTATTATACTACTACTCACGTCGATTCCACTCGTCTGTATCCACTGCATAAACATCCTATACGGGGGCCGCTGAATATTTATGCATTGGTTTCGTTTTGATCACACCATTATATTTTAAACGCACAACGCATTCCGTCTCACCGTTAGCCGCAGAATATTTATGCATTGGTTTCGTTTTGATCGCACTGCTAAATGCACAGCGCCTAATAGCCAGCTATGCAGCCGCACTAGGGTCATAGTCCACTCCAGCTGGTCGCTTATCGCAACAACACTGCTGCTGCTGTTAACATAGGGTACGGCGGGGCATCCTCATAGGGCTGACGGGGCTAGTCTGCACAGTGGTTTTAGCGCGGTTATATACTCGCGCGATAAACGCATTATTGCTTACGTAAGCACACGCTAGGTACGACGTTGATCGGTAGGGAGAATACTAAAATAAGCACGGCGCTCACCGCTAGGTGGCACCTCAAATGTACTTAGAGGGGGGTAATCCATCACGTTTTTTATAAGTAGGTTCCCGAAAACGTTTAGTGTCACAAAAGCCTTTGATCTTTTTTATAAGTAGGTTCCCGAAAACGTTTAGGGGTCATAAAAACGTTTTTTATTAGTAAAGTTTTGCCCAAAGGTCACCAATGGTGACGTGCACGGGCCTCCAAAGAGCCTCTATACTACTATTGTTATTGGATAGTTTGCCATTATTGGTAATCTTAAAGCAAAGGTTCTCCAAATTCATTCATAAAGCTATGAACCACAATTCACCGATTATAAGCAGTGTTGCTAAGTTGTCCATTGCAAATCCATGGTCAAATTGTAGCTCAAACTACCATTATATCTTAAGTGAATGTGATGCAATGTACGAAGTGTCTACATATGATATTGGCCGTGTGTGGCAGGCTGGTTTGTCCAAAGTAACAATATCGAACAAGAACATATTACGGAAATGTTAGACATCAGGAATGGTCTTAAGGCATGCAATATTTTAGACGACGATGATGTTGACCGTATCATTACTGAAATCTCTGTATTAAAAAAAAATGTACAATTGCCATTTTTAATGTTCGACAATAAAGACGTTATTGATTATTATTATTTAAGCCAGTTCCAAGTACAAGGTTCACACCTTGGCTTTACTGAAGCCAGACTTCACAGGATTGTCAAAACAACTCTTTGCACTAGAGTAAACTGCATTTGCCCTGGTACAAGATACAGTTTTATAATCCCATGTGCCTGGTCAACTGTGCAGGTGGTCTAAAGTCTGGAACTTTCCAAGAAATAGGTCAAACCACAAGATACATCCGTCCTCACGAAGATGAGAAGATGATTATTACATTGTTATTACCAGCTGTCAATCAAACACTTTTTGAACTTCTCAATATATTTAAATAATTTTAGCTTTACTGTATAGCTTAAATGCATGGCTACATTTTGATCACTGGATGTATGGACATTCAGCCACCCAGTTATTTTGGTAGCATGGTGACTGGGCAGTGGCGTCACCAGACGGACAAACAAGAATACCACCTAGCCGATAAAAATTAAATTAATAAATCGCTCGTGCTAAATTATTTGGCATATTTAGGTGAGTGACTTATTGTTCGCCTGGTTTTTTCAAACGTGAAGCACTGATGTTTGCAGAGGATGGCATGGCCTGCTCTCTGACATTGTCCATGTCTTTGCACCACTGTCGTGCAGATCGTTTGTCTTCTGCTGTCCACCGCTAACTTATCTCTCCAATGTGAAATAGTTTTAAATACTTGGTAACCATAATTAATTGACAAAATTGTGTTTTCTAATTGAGAATAACATGCGTGTAAATGGTGCCATGTTTATTTTTAAAATGGAAATAAACGATCTAGCGGCACAAAATAGTGGAGTACAGTAAATAGTATAAAAATACACATAATATCCACCATGTGGCGCCACCATTTTACACAGGTTTGAGAAACAGAATTTTGGTAACTTTAAGAATATTTTGTAAGCGTACTGTACACTAAAACGAATGAATACAGTAATTTAAATACAAGGTGTATCTCGAATGATATGGCAATACCATTGGCTTCAGTAGATTATGTACATTTTCAGCAGTCAATGTGTTTCTCAGTCAAAACACGCCACATGACACGTGTTTATGTCAGACACATAAGAATGTTATCAGCCATTGCTCTGTTGCCACAATACAACCAGCAGCACTTGAATCGAACAGAATGCTGTGTGTCAGTCTGGCTAAGCAAGTGTGAAGACTGAAAGAACTGCTTCAAGCAGTACTAAGAATGCCTTTAGAACCGAATGAACAAGCCGAAGGTTGTAATGATAAAGTCCAAGTGTCTTAATGACACACAGAAACTGCGGGGGAGCTGAAGTTATACGTGGAAATAGTCACATGTCAGTTGCAATCAGTGTCTCTACCTGTCTTTCTATGACAAGTGTGTTCAGGAAACGTTCACAGGAGATTCCACACCAAGTAACCAAGAAGACATAAAGGAAAACTGCACATATCTTCTTGCATGATACGGGCTGATTTTGTAGAACACTATACATGTGTCTATCAAGATGAGGTAGAAATCTACCATCGATGACAAGGATGATAGGGTAAACAAAAATCATAGAAATAATAGATACCAGACTTTCTATGACATGTGTTTCTACGACATGTGCCCGAAACTGCCGGTTCAGAAATGCCACTGGTTTCTCTCGGTGGACACGGCTAGGCTGCATCCGATGCCTAGTTCGGTAGAATTCTTAGACCTGACTCAGTTATAGGAGAGTCAGACTGGACGCCATTTAAAAGTTTTGCGACCTCCTTTGGACTACCTCACGTTCAGTCTATTCTACACCCGGTGAATATTGCCGCTTCGCCTGACAAAGAGGGGTCCTTCAAACCACCCCGGCATTCATCACCTGCAAAACCAGTGTTAAAACCCGCTCACCAAGCAAGACCTCTACGAATTGTAAACCTCAATGCACATTCAACTGTCAACAAGAAAGGAGCATTGCTAAACCTCATTGAGGCAACAAAGCCAAACATTATCATGATAACGGAAACATGGCTGAAACCGGACATGCAAACCTCTGAATTCATAGATTCAGTGACATTCACTACTTATAGACGTGACACAGATAATGGACATCAGGGCGGAGTAGTTCTCGCCATCCTGTCTCACACAATCAAGTCTAATTGCACCTACAGGGATCTTCATGTTACATTCAGAGACCCTTGATGACAACGGCCTATCTCAAATTGTAGAACCAACCAGCTCACATTGTCTCAGACGTGATAATAACCAACAACACCATCAAAGATAATCCGCTCAGAAGTCATGCCAGGAATAGGAGATCACAACGCTGTGAACTCATTGTTCATGCTACACGAAAGACGCGCAAAAGAAGAAACAAATATATGTATCACAAAGAGTTGTGCTTGATGGATCCAACTCATCAGCCTGCCCTGTTACATCTGGAGTCCCACAAGGATCAGTACTTGAACCAAGTCTATTTTTCATCTACATCAACGACCTTTCCAATATGATCTCCAAAGACACCCACATCCGAATGTATGTTGACGACACAACAATATACAGAACTGTTAAAGACAAAGATAGCATTCAATTAGACAAAGACCTCAGCAGTCTATCTGACTGTGAATCCACATGGAGGATGGAGTTCAATGCCACCAAATGTAAAACCATCACAATTACCAGGAAGAGGAACATCATCCATAATGATTACCATCTACGTGGACACACACTACAACAGGCAGATGAGATCAAATACCTAGATCTGATTATATCTGATGACCTGAGATGGAATTGACATGTCAACAAGATCACAAACAAAGCAAACAATGTCCTTAGATTCCTCTGGAGAAACTTGTACATCACCAGCCTAGGCTTTGATGGTAGCTACCATCAAAGCGTTGGCCTACACAAGCCTTGTCAGACCTGATGTTGAGTACACTCAGGCAGTGTGGGATCTGGCAGTCAAATATCGAATTACTCAACTGGAGGCTGTGCAGAGATGTGCTGCCAGATATGTTACCAACTGCTATATCTGGAACAAAAGTGTAACAAAGATGGTGGAAGATCTACGACGGCCACAACTTCAGACAAGACACAAACAAGCCAGACTCAAACTACTATATAGCCAACTGCTAGTAGCAGCAATGTTGTAACATTACCAGTACTTGATGATATCAAGAAACAGGCTAACAGTATTATAAATAAAATGAATATGTGTTGAGTTTGCACGTGTGAACTACTGCTGCATATACATGCTGAACTAACACTAACAGGAACTAAATCAACAATAAACATGATAGTTATGTGGACAGTGTCAGTACGTTGACTAGACATGTTAGTCTGTGCTGTTTTTGATATACACTGAAGTGGGGAACCTTTTATACCCACACAAAGTCATGTTTCATGTCACTAGTTATGCCATGTGACATTTGTGTTTGTAAAATGTCATTATGTGGACAGTGTCAGTACGTTGACTGGACATGTTAGTCTGTGCTGTTTTTTATATACACTGAAGTGGGGAACCTTTTATACCCACACAAAGTCATGTTTCATGTCACTAGTTATGCCATGTGACATTTGTATTTGTAAAATGTCATTATGTGGACAGTGTCAGTACGTTGACTGGACATGTTAGTCTGTGCTGTTTTTGATATACACTGAAGTGGGGAACCTTTTATACCCACACAAAGTCATGTTTCATGTCACTAGTTATGCCATGTGACATTTGTGTTTGTAAAATGTCATTATGTGGACAGTGTCAGTACGTTGACTAGACATGTTAGTCTGTGCTGTTTTTTGATATACACTGAAGTGGGTAACCTTTTATTCCCACACAAAGTCATGTTTCATGTCACTAGTTATGCCATGTGACATTTGTGTTTATAAAATGTCATTATGTGGATAGTGTCAGTACGTTGACTAGACATGTTAGTCTGTGCTGTTTTTGATATACACTGATGTGGGGAACCTTTTATACCCACACAAAGTCATGTTTCATGTCACTAGTTATGCTATGTGACATTTGTGTTTGTAAAATGTCATTATGTGGACAGTGTCAGTACGTTGACTAGACATGTTAGTCTGTGCTGTTTTTTGATATACACTGAAGTGGGTAACCTTTTATTCCCACACAAAGTCATGTTTCATGTCACTAGTTATGCCATGTGACATCTGTGTTTGTAAAATGTCATTATGTGGACAGTGTCAGTACGTTGACTGAACATGTTAGTCTGTGCTGTTTTTGATATACACTGAAGTGGGGAACCTTTTATACCCACACAAAGTTATGTTTCATGTCACTAGTTATGCCATGTGACATTTGTGTTTGTAAAATGTCATTATGTGGACAGTGTCAGTACGTTGACTAGACATGTTAGTCTGTGCTGTTTTTTTATATACACTGGAGTGGGTAACCTTTTATTCCCACACAAAGTCATGTTTCATGTCACTAGTTATGCCATGTGACATTTGTGTTTATAAAATGTCATTATGTGGATAGTGTCAGTACGTTGACTAGACATGTTAGTCTGTGCTGTTTTTGATATACACTGAAGTGGGGAACCTTTTATACCCACACAAAGTCATGTTTCATGTCACTAGTTATGCCATGTGACATTTGTGTTTGTAAAATGTCATTATGTGGACAGTGTCAGTACGTTGACTAGATATGTTAGTCTGTGCTGTTTTTTGATATACACTGAAGTGGGTAACCTTTTATTCCCACACAAAGTCATGTTTCATGTCACTAGTTATGCCATGTGACATTTGTGTTTGTAAAATGTCATTATGTGGACAGTGTCAGTACGTTGACTGGACATGTTAGTCTGCGCTGTTTTTGATATACACTGAAGTGGGGAACCTTTTATACCCACACAAAGTCATGTTTCATGTCACTAGTTATGCCATGTGACATCTGTGTTTGTAAAATGTCATTATGTGGACAGTGTCAGTACGTTGACTGAACATGTTAGTCTGTGCTGTTTTTGATATACACTGAAGTGGGGAACCTTTTATACCCACACAAAGTTATGTTTCATGTCACTAGTTATGCCATGTGACATTTGTGTTTGTAAAATGTCATTATGTGGACAGTGTCAGTACGTTGACTAGACATGTTAGTCTGTGCTGTTTTTTTATATACACTGGAGTGGGTAACCTTTTATTCCCACACAAAGTCATGTTTCATGTCACTAGTTATGCCATGTGACATTTGTGTTTATAAAATGTCATTATGTGGATAGTGTCAGTACGTTGACTAGACATGTTAGTCTGTGCTGTTTTTTATATACACTGAAGTGCGGAACCTTTTATACCCACACAAAGTCATGTTTCATGTCACTAGTTATGCCATGTGACATTTGTGTTTGTAAAATGTCATTATGTGGACAGTGTCAGTACGTTGACTAGATATGTTAGTATGTGCTGTTTTTTGATATACACTGAAGTGGGTAACCTTTTATTCCCACACAAAGTCATGTTTCATGTCACTAGTTATGCCATGTGACATTTGTGTTTGTAAAATGTCATTATGTGGACAGTGTCAGTACGTTGACTGGACATGTTAGTCTGCGCTGTTTTTGATATACACTGAAGTGGGGAACCTTTTATACCCACACAAAGTCATGTTTCATGTCACTAGTTATGCCATGTGACATTTGTGTTTGTAAAATGTCATTATGTGGACTGTGTCACTACGTTGACTAGACATGTTAGTCTGTGCTGTTTTTTGATATACACTGAAGTGGGTAACCTTTTGTTCCCACACAAAGTCATGTTTCATGTCACTAGTTATGCCATGTGACATTTGTGTTTATAAAATGTCATTATGTGGATAGTGTCAGTACGTTGACTAGACATGTTAGTCTGTGCTGTTTTTGATATACACTGAAGTGGGGAACCTTTTATACCCACACAAAGTCATGTTTCATGTCACTAGTTATGCCATGTGACATTTGTAAAATGTCATTATGTGGACAGTGTCAGTACGTTGACTAGACATGTTAGTCTGTGCTGTTTTTTTATATACACTGAAGTGGGTAACCTTTTATTCCCACACAGTCATGTTTCATGTCACTAGTTATGCCATGTGACATTTGTGTTTGTAAAATGTCATTATGTGGACAGTGTCAGTACGTTGACTAGACATGTTAGTCTGTGCTGTTTTTGATATACACTGAAGTTGGGAACCTTTTATACCCACACAAAGTCATGTTTCATGTCACTAGTTATGCCATGTGACATTTGTGTTTGTAAAATGTCATTATGTGGACAGTGTCAGTACACTGACCAGACATGTTAGTTTTGCTACCAACCAGATTGGTTGAATTTAACCAATATATTAGTCATTTCAACCAATCTGTTTTTTAGTGTTAATTGGTTAATATTATTCAAGAGTAAACATGTGTTCTTCAGGAAGAAAGTCACTACTCATTTGATGACAGTGATGATGCTCCATTAGTTCGTCCTAATTGAGTTCTATGAGGGAGCGAAACTAGTGAGGTTAGTAAACTTGCAGGGGGATTTTGAATATTTGTAAGTGTAAATTTAATTGCCATGTAAATACTTGGAATGTAGTAGAGTTGTCTTCTTTATTTGGTGAACAAATTGTCAAATGTGACATAATTCGTGTTTATTTTAAAAAGTAACAAACCATAAAATCGGACATTCTTTTTTGGACCATCTCCTGGGTCATCAGTTGGTTGTCAGGACGGCCAACGTCTCCCGTCTATAAGTAGCTCCAGCTCTGACGAAGAACAAGTGCCTTCTCCAGAGATTCTGCCAGAAGAGTCCCCACAGTACTTTGGCAACAGCGAGGTTATTATTAAAAAAAACTACTGCTTAGTACATTTGCAGTGTTTCAGAAATCTCAGCGTTTACTTACATGGCCTGGAAGGGTGAACTATTATATTAAAGTGGTAAAATATGAGAAATGTAAAATCGGACATTTTTCTACAGGAGAACCGTCACGCCATTGGATCATCTCCAGAGCCAGGACGGCCAGCATCTCCCGTCTACAAATAGCTCCAGCTCTGACAAAGACATTCTGCCAGAAGAGTCATTCCTGCATTTTGGCGACACCGACAGCGATGTTATTATTTTAAAAAATCCAGCTTGATATAGGGTATGAGTGTCATATATGGGGAGGCATTTAACCTTTCTTTTTTTGCAGTAAAATGCCTTACTATAATAAATATGAACTGCTAGCATGGGCAGAACAAGCCGACTGATTTGAGTGTTGCAACAATGTAAACGCTAAACAAAAACCCTCTAATTACACCCCATCACCAAATAGTGGGGGTTAAATATATATATCCAGCTTAGCCTCCCAAGCCCTTCCATTTCTGACTCTTATTGCTAAGTGTAGGTGAAATTTAGTATAAATGTCATTTTATTCGGTAGTAATGGTGTTGCTAAACTGCCATTGCAAGTGGAAAAGCCAATGTGTTTACCCACAGTATATTACAAGTTAATTGGTTTGTCAATCATAGCAGTTATTGGCTTTGCCCAATATAACAAGTGTTGTGTAATGGGGGACTATTATTGGCATCTTGTGGTTGTAATCCACAGCCCAATCAACAATGTCTTTCATGTGGTTACAACATCATACAGTTGTTTTAATGTTATGAAGATAGAACCACACTGATCATCTTTGCTCAGTTGCTGTGTCGTGTTCATGATTTGATGGTATTGTAATGCATAGTGTGTGTTTGTATATATTTACTTTTTATGTGTGTATTTATTGTTACATGTAATTTTATATTTCACTATTTGTGCATTTATACATATATATGTGTGTGTTTGTTTTTTTGTCACACACACACGCACACACACACACACACACACACACACACACACACACACACACACACACACACACACACACACACACACACACACACACATATATACTTGTCCAGCTTTTCTAAAGAAAGCTTTGTGGTTTGGTAAAAAATAATTAATACAAATAAGAACAAAATATCACTATACAATTCTTAAATGTAAAAAGTTAAACTATACAAAACAGGATATTGATAAGTAATGTCCTTGAATTATGTATCGCTGAAACTGTACAAACAGTGGAAATGCTCTTTCTATGACACTACAGGATTGTCCCACATAGCAACAGACACTAGCACTACAAGCATAACACAACACACATTCTCCAACAATGAAGATTACAGAAGCAGTAGATGTCTTTAGTAAGTCTGGCAAAACTGCCTCTGTGGATGCAGTTGTTGAACACTGAGCAATGAGAGACATTTTACGTCAGTTTCTGGTTCAGTTCGCGGTAAACAAAATCAGTTGAACATGCAAGATTACCCTTTTCATTTGTTTTTAGTAAAATTGTCATCAGCATGTCACAGTATGGAGGAATGTCTCTAGCATGGCTGAGAGATGAACTCAGGAAACGTCATGCAAAAGTATCTGGAAGAAAAAGGGAACTTGTCAAAAGGTATGTGAATGGGCAAAAAATGCAGGAAGTTCAGCTATGACTGTGACGGTGCCATATTAATCTACTTGTTGATGTAACGTTTTGTACAGTTTTTACCAGTTGCTTGATTACTCCAGCTATCCGGATGTAAAAAGTAGGCATATTAGGGTATTTGGAAGGTGCTTATTGGGGGGGATAGGCAAGAGATGATTGTCAGTCATCTTTGACTACGAATAGGACTGATACTGACAGGTGTCAAGTCTTCAGAGTTGAGGGGCTAACACAGGAGCCTGTGATGCAAATGGTACGTTTTAGTATAGTTGTTTTACCAGTGTCTGCCAGTGACATGTACGTGTAAACCATTGTCCAAAGAGTAAAATAAATCTGGCAATTATTTAACTTTGTACTTTCTTCTTTGCAGACTTGAAGTGTATGATAGGAATGCCAACTTTGGTTACAGTCATGTACAGCAGGATGATTTCAATATGATGTTACCTGACATGACAACATTCAGAGACATCAATACCAATTCCCAGGTAAACACAGTTTGTCATCAGTGTTGTTGATTGTGAAATTATTGTTACTAGCTACATATTACAATGCAGCAGACATATGATAAAACATGCCGATCTGTCACATGTAATCACCTTGCTACTGCAATCATACATATAACATATAACTTAGTCGTGTTTCATATATCATGGTGGTGGTGGATTTTCATATTCCAACAAATCACCAATTGTAAAAACCATGAGCATGCAATATAGTGGGTATTATTAAAAAAACATTATTTTATTACATTGTCACAACTCTTATATACTGTGTGATGACATTACAGCAATCATGTACCTTAATCGCTTTTCAATCACGATGGTGGATTTTCATATTCCAACAAATCACCAATTGTGAAAACTATTCATGAGCATGCAATACAGTTGGTATTTTTCAAAAAACAGTATTACATTTTATATGACATTGTTACAACTCTTATGCTGTGTAATGACATTACAACATTTGTTGTACAGCAACCTGATGTGACTAAGTCAACAACATCAGACTACCTGAAGCTGTTTGACCAGAAGCTGGGCACGAAACCACAGAATATGTACCATGGCAACTTCCTGAAATCCATAAAGCACTCACACAAAGATGGAGAAACATTCATTCAAGGACGTATGAGTGCCGAGATGATCAAACGTTGTATGTACAAAGTGGATGTAAAGCTGGATTGTCGTGGAGTAGTTGACGAGAGTCAATGTGAGTGTGCAGTGGGTATGGGCCCAGATGCACACTGCAAGCATGTCATGCTAGTGCCGTTCGCCCTCACTAGGGCCAGGGATGGCTTCAAGACTGCCGAAACGTGCACACAACAGCTGCAGACCTTCCATCAGGCAAAAAAATACAATGGGTTATGAGTGAAGATGGAGGACTTGAAGTTGAGGAGAGACGGTTCTCTGTCACATCTCCACAACTTTTACCCACGTCTGGAGGAATTCCGAAATCAGCCGGAGTATCCAGAGCAGTTTCGGAGTGTGTGGCTAAACTCCAAAACCCAGGACATTCCCATCCGGCAGCTGTATGAACTGGCCGATATTGACCACGACTACTTGAAGGAGACACCAGAGGAGTGTTTCCTCTGTGACATGAACATTACAGTGATGACCGAGGACCAGCATGATCAGCTAGAACTGGGGACCCGGGGGCAGAGCAGCAACAAGGCATGGCGATGGACGATGCGTCTGCACTCATCTAACTTTGGCAGAGTATGCACTGCCACTGAAAAACTGACCTTGCCAAACTAGCACGGTCATACACAAGACCGAAGCTATTCACCAGTGCTCCCACAGATTACAGGAAGAAGTATGAAGAGGAAAGCAGGAGCCTACTCCCTGAAAGCAGGTACCACAGTCAACTGCTGTGCCATATCATACCTTGGTTGTTCACCTGATGGAATAGTGGAGGTGAAATGCCCCTACAATGCACGAGATGTGAATGTGACCCGTCACAGTGCCATATTTGAACATGGTAAATGAGAAATTGCAGTTGAGGCCTTCAACCTCATCTATGTCTGTCAATCGTGCAACCATTTATTTTTCAGTCACCAGAATCATTCACAAATTCAAGTCTTAAGAAATCTAAACGTCCAAACACCAAGGCGAAACTTTAGTCCTTTTTAGAACAGGAATATCTTCTTTCGACTGAAAGTACTCCATCACCTTCAATCGACCTTCCCACAAAGTCGTGTCAAACAATTACACAATGAACATCAAGCAATGTTGGATAAATTAACAACAACGCAAGAAACACATTCCAAGAAAATCTAACAACTTTCAGAGCAACTTAGAAGTTAGAGCAAAACAACACACGATTGAAGACTTAAAGTTGCATTCTGCATTCGTCCATGCTTAAAATACAAATTTCTGTGAATCAACATGTCCCATACACTATACATCACTTACCTTAACTACATAGAAACTTGTTTCACATATTATGCCATTTGCGCCCATCCGCAACATCTCGTTTTTGTGGGTGTGCGCTTTGTGCTGCCGTCATACAGATCGTCTCGTGTCTTTACATAATTATCTATAGTTACTCTTATACGTGCATGGAGATTTTAGTTCTATGTTACACACAAACTTTTGGACGGTACGATGGTTCACCGATATTACATGGATTGTACTTATTTTGTGCAATTTTAGTGTTTTTATGCTGCAGTGCTTCTATCTATTCAACCGTGACGCTGTGATTCAGATACGCCTGCCAAACATCTATGTCGTCGTTGCATGTTCTTTACAAAGGGTCTGCCAATACACCAGCATTTCCACCATGTTGTGCAATGTGACAATTTGCTGCATGACTAACCTTGAGTAGGAACATTGTGTTACATTCCCATTATTAAATCAGTGTTGATACTTAACAGACTGTCTCTGTAAACATGCTGGTTCTCACCGGTCAAGAACTGCGTGCTATCAGGGTCATTGCAATGAGGGCCAAACAAACGATACCACTGAAGACTCTACAAACGCTTCGGTCATTAAAGATTTGGTCCGTGGCAAAAACCCACTGAGGAACAACAGCGGGGATTAACCATTATTGTTTGATTCCGACAGTAACTACATTCGGCAGGAACTGTGATAAAGCTGCACTCTCTGGCGCCAACAGGTTCAATTATGGCCACATTACACGTGTACCACTGATATTGTCATCATCGCCGGATCATCGTGAACCTGGCGTCGACATATGTTATGTAAACGCTCAATCCTGTCGAAATAAACATAGGCTATCTCAGACCATATTCTTGAAAACAATGTGGATATTATGGTTCTATGTGAAACCTGCTTAAAGCCATCGACCGACACTTGCGTCAGAAAAGAACTCACACCAACTGGATATACAATTAAACACATGCCACGTCCTGTTGGTAAAGGTGGTGGTGTTGCTATCATCTACAAATCTGGACTAAACGTACGAAAATGGACCACTGAAGTGTTTCGGATGTTCAAACATATTGAATGTACACTGAAAACCTGTAATTCATGTCTGTGCATTATCGTCGTGTACCACCCGCCTCCATCTTCGAAAAACGGCCTAACAACATCGGTGTTTTTCGAGGAATGGGGTCACTTTATCGACCAACACTTATTACAACCTGGTCCATTCATTGTCACTGGAGATCTCAACTTCCATCTGGATAATAAGACGGATCCAGATGCAAGACGATTCACAAGTTCTCTCCAGTCGACAGGTATGACAATGCAAGTGCATGGATTCACTCATAGGAAGGGACATACGCTGGACATGCTACTGACTCGCTGCATGGACGAACACCTCATTGGCTATGTCGTTATCACAGACATGGGACTCTCTTATGACTCTGCTGTTAACAGTAAATAACTTGAAATCATACAGCTCTGACAAAAACAAAGTATCGGAAGTTACGCGCAATAAATGCGGATATCTTTCGACAAGACATTCTTGTGTTTCGACCTGAAGATCTCAAGTCACTACGTGTTAATGAATTGGTCAGCCACTATGACACTACTCTTGTGAATCTTGTTGATACACACGCTCCTTTGCTAGAAAAGCGCATCCAACTGAGACCAGATATAGCCTGTTATAACGATGATCTGCACGACGCCAAACAAGAAAGAAGGTGGTACGAACAAACATGGTGGAAATCCAAACTGGACGTTCATCTGCAGATGTTTTGTGAACAATGCAAGCTGGTAAATGATATGTTGCTACATGCCAAGACTACTTTCTATTCCGAAAAAATCCGGGACATTGGAAACGTTTGTTTGCTGCTGCGAAAACTCTCAGAAATAATGACACAGAGCTTCCGACACATGATTCGCAATCTGAAATGGTGGAGAGATTCGTAATGTTCTTCACCAAGAAGACATGCCATATCCGCAGCGAGTTGCCGAGTACTACTGTGTCACAACCACAACGAGAGCGCTAGACAACCACTGCACATGCGAACTGTTATTGTTTTCCCTGCCAACAACAGAATGTATAAAGAAAACCGTCTTGGACGCACCACAAAAATCATGCGATCACAGAGGTAAAACAAAAAACAGAAATATTTATTAAACCCAGCAGAACTGGCATTCAATGAATATGATTTATTCCATGATATAGTAGACAAACAAGGAAGAGGACTAGTCCTGTACACACATAAATCACTTAAAGCAACACCCTTTTTGCCTTTGGAGACACATTTTTAGGAGTCAGTGTGGGTGGAAATAAAAAATATAAACTTCTCATAGGATGTGTCTGTAGAAGCCCAGGGAGTTCGAGCATCAATGATGAATATCTGACTAAAGTGATTAGCGAGGCAATGAGTTATCACCACTCACACTTTCTTCTGCTTGGAGACTTCAATTATCCAAATATAGACTGGCATAGCCTGGTGTAAATGCCTATTTTCTCATTGAACGTTAATATTGTTTGCTGTTTGATGAATGGTATTTATCTTTTGTTATTCAAAGTCTTGAAGCTGGATACTATTATCCATGAAACATATATATATATTGGTTGTACCGGATGATTGTAATGAAAGTCCGTGAGGGCTAGCTTTAAGTTGCGTATAGATATCTAATGTGGTTTCTTCTTAGATAACACTTGGCGACTAGTGTTTCGTCGTGTAGTTGAACAATCCACTTTAGGAAGGAACGGAAATAGGGTAACTGAGAGATTCATTGAAACATTACTTTCTTAGTTAGATCGGTTCAGGGATTCAGTGTTAATGTTTATTTTTTTTATAAGATTTAGATTATGGGATTTCTTTATTCTTTTCATCTTCGTTATCCATGATACCTACCTAAAGGAAGATATCATGTAATCAAGTTTATTAAACGTTCCTCGTTCTTTGTAGCTTGTACACGATAACCGCTCCTTCTCATATGCGTTGACCTTATCATATAAGAACCCTATTAGACCTGAGCCATCTAGTGTACGGAGACCTCGCTAATCCGAGACAAATACTAAATATATGGTCCCCTTATAAACAAAAATATAAGGATGGAATAGAAAATGTGCAGAGACGTGCAACTAAACAACACCCAGGAATGGAAAGGATATTCCTTACCACAAAACCACACATTTGCATATATGTGTATGAATATGTACAATTATCATGCCTACAAAATGTCTTCCCATAAATGCAAAACTTACAAAAATATGTGGAGACGGACAGAGAGACAGACAGACTGATGGATATATGTTGACATTAAGGAGTAAAATGTACAGCAGCAAGAGAAGAATTCTACAGAAGTAAAGTGGTGAAACTGGATGAGGAAAAGAAGTGAAGTGATGCCTGGATCCACAGCAGCATCCCAAACTTGCAATGTGAAATCACATCTGGTTCTTCGCGAGAAGTTAGCAAAAGCTAAAACGGAAAATAAAGAACTTCTAATTTCCATCAAATGGCTGGAATCTCTCCTCAATGATGACACTGACGCTGTTAATCTCTTTGATGAATAATCTCGCTGTTACCGAAGTGAATGCCAAAAGTGTGTGTATGAACTTCTGAATCATAATGTGTCTCCAAATATGATCCAGTGATTGAGTCTGTTGTAAATATGACCGGCAAACATTGTGACAGAGTGCCAACTAAAGGGACCGTGATTGAAATGAATCTGCAATGCCTCCACCTATCCCAGCAACAAGTGGGTGAAGTGTTTTCTTAAGAACAGGACACCTGTCTCTTGACAGATGAAACCTGCAAAAAGGGTGAAAAGAATGTGAGCTATGAAGCAAGTGACAGTACTGGGCTACTACTGGGAAGCTGTGGGTGTTAGGTGTTAGGAACATAGCCAAGTCAGCTGCAGATACGATGTCTGTATTCAAGGGAATTCTAAGCGACATAGGTTACACCTCTCAAAAGTCAACTGATCCACTGTCAAAAGTTATTTTGCAATATATTGTTGCGACCATGTCCAACAGGGCTGCAACGGAGGTTAAATTTAACACCCTTCTCCAAGATACAAAGAATCTATAATGGCTGTTGTCGTTGCGAATTATGACGAAATGCCGAAGACGAGAGGAAGTCAATCAGCTACCTTCTGCAGTCTCCACATACTTATTCATATGGCAGAGACGGCAGAGAAGGCAAAATACGAAAGTGGAACAGGGAATCCTCAGTGCACCTCAGGTCAAGCTGCTACAATCCATTTAGTCAGAACGTGCTGTAAAGCATTTGCCATTGGAACATACGAGAAGAGTGGTGTTTATGGCTATTTTAGAATCTTCGTTAAAGAATTCCTCCACCATCATCACTTACTCAGCTTGTCAATTTAACTTTTCTGTGGTTCCTGCTTGAACGTATTGTTTGATAATGCTTCCTTCGCAAACAGATGCTCTAATTCCTTCAACAGTTCGGGGCTGGAAACTAACCAAGTCTGTTTTAAGCGACATTCAAGTGCCGGAATTCCTCGCTGCCTGCAAAGCCCTAGGACTGATAAAAAGGCTGGTCGCACAACCACTCTGGTCAGTCATCGAAAAGAAGGACATCAATATATTGGACATGAACACCAAGTACAAGCAGCTACTTGACTTCTGTAACACCGTCAACGACAACATGGATGAATTCATGCAAGGGAAATATCTGCCATTTGAGGATGCCATGCATGTCATGTGTGATCTCATCTACGACTACCTGATGGAAGGGCTTGAGTTTGATTCGACAAGAGAAGTTTTCCTCAAGGTAAAGCTTCCTGCCTTAACTGTGCTGTGCATGAGGCTGTTTAAGGATCATCTGCATGGAGGAAGCCATGGCAGTCTTGACATCAACGACCCAGCACTCGGACAGAAATACAAAAGCGTTCCAAAAAGCATCAAATATGCAGTGAGTATCTTTGGCCTGCTTGACCACTTCATCAAGCATAAACTGAACATCAGCACACTGGCAGCAGAACCCTACATCATGTTCTCCCAAAACAAGACCATCCAATGGATCAACATGAAAACACAAGAAGGCCAGACAGAACTCCTCAGAAACGCCAGACAATCCGTTCTACATCTAAGAGACAAGCTCAGACATCGCAAGCAGGAAATCGAAGAAAGGAAACAGGCAGACTTCGATAAGTCAATCAACGAAAGGGAGGCAATAGCACATAGAAAAATACAGACGAAAGAGAAACACACCAATGACATAATAACGTTTGGTCTAATGCAAACAAAAGAAGAGGTGGGCAATCAAGTGAAATCATACATCACCAATGCTGACAAAATATAAGCATTAAAATCAGATTTTACAAGGTTGTGGCAAAACAGAAAGCACCTACCAAAGACTGCTTTGCATTCACGAAGGTGCAAGATGGAAAACGCATGCCGTTAACTATGGAGGAATTAACAAATAACATAAAACTAATTCTCGACAGTGCTGCACAAAGTACAACACAGAATCTTAATATACTTATACATCGCTGGGTCAAGCACAAATTCATCAACGCCACCGATGACAGCAAAGAGTGGTGCACCGGAAAGATACTATTTCAGGTCAAATACTGCATACTAAATACTGCACAAAACGTTTTCAACATCATGGGAGACAGCTACCATAGATCGCAGTACGTGGCGCGCAACAGTGCGTGAAGGGGTGAAAACCAGCGATGAAAAGCGGAATGCAACCTGGATGGAGAAGATATGACAACAAAGGGATCGTGAGAACGGCGCACCAGTTTTGCCATTGAACTACGTCTGCAGAAACTGTGCAAGGCCTGCATAGTCACAGCAGACGGTACCCCACCAGTACTACATAATAGTTAATGTTAAATTGATTACTGTTTAATATCAAGTTTGTGTACATATAGTTAACGTTAAAATATTACTTTAATATCTTAAGTACTTACATGTAAAATGATAGACATTCACATATATGTGTGATTAAAGAATATGGAAAAATGGAAATGTGTCCATGTGGTATGTAAATTAGTTTGGCCAGCTTAAATTCAGCAGGGCCAGTTCAAAAGTGATCTGGGCCAGTTAAAAAAAATCTGGGCCAGTTCTTTTTTTGCTAATTTCAGACCCTCATACAGGCATTCTGGGAGTGACAGCAACTGCATCAGAAGTGACAGCCACAGCAGCTCAACCAGGCAAACTACAGGAGCCAGGATCAAGGAGGCACACTAAAGAGACATTTCCAAAAGGTATGGTTGCTGTTATGATAATGGCACAACATTATTGACCGCATTGTGTCGGAACGTATCACGCAGTTGAGTACATAGAAGTTGAAGAATTACTACGCTGATTCCGGCTCCTGCGTGGCATGACTGGGAATATGCATTTAGTATTGTTTAGTTATTAATAAAATGATTGTGAATCGAACTGACGTAGCGCAACAATCATTACATGGTAGCAAGTGGCGGGTGTCGACTGAATTCAGAGAACAAGTATGAGTGGTGAGCGGTTGGAAAAAACAACCTAAATGAACATTCCTGAATTTCGAAAACGTGTTGCGCAGAATGCGAGGAGCATTCTGTGTGCGGGTTTTGAGGCGGTCACCCTCGGTACAACTGCACACTGCGCGAATAAACACTCGATAAGAAGACATTCCTACACAAAACTGAACACATTCAATATATCCCTGGAAGCGGATAAAAGGACACGGTATCACATGCATATACTATGTACAGAAATGCATTAGTAAGTTGTACCTGTCAGTGTCAAACGAAACCACAGGCAATGTTGGTAATATGATAGTAACGTGTATTATCACAATCCCTCGTCCTATTGCAATGTATCATACATGTCAAGATGTCTGATAATGCAGTTATACCACGAATGGACTGGTCAAGTCCCAACCTGATACAAACTTTCAAACTTTTCACGCAAAAGTGTCCAGTATACTTCAGCGTGAAAGATGTTAAAAAGGCAAAACAAGTAGACCACATTCTTCTTCTATCAGGTGACGAGGGAATAAAATGCTACAATTCGTGGACTCTATCAGACGCTGAAAAGAAGGATCCAGATGTTACCTGAAACAGATTCAAACAACAGATTGAACCAAAACACAACTTCCGCGTTGCTCGCTTATACTTGCAAAGCTACAGGCAACAGGACTGTGAGTCCATGGATGACTTCATGAGTAGACTGAAGATACAAGCACAGAGATGCGACTTTTGCGATGACCATGAAACAAATGTGCATGTGTTGGAACAGTTCATTTCTGGAATTAAACACACTGAGTTATAGAAAGATCTGCTGAGCAGAGACAAAGAGTTCATACGTGAACAAGTCTTGGAAAGAAGTAGCATGTATGAAGTTTCGATATCCGATATGAAGCAGTTGGCTGAAGCTCAAGGTTCCAATACTGTCAGTGTCATGACAACATTTCCTGTGAAGAAATGCCGAAATTGTGGCGGTAATCATCTAGGCAAGTCACTGGGGCAAGGTATGTCGATTCACAAAACGAGAGCAATGGAGACAAAGATCTCAGTCACATGACAAGTATCAGTCAAAGCCACAACATCGATTACAACAGAGTAGACGTGGCAACTTTGGCCGCTAGAGAGGCGATGTAAGCTCCATCAGACAACAATCAACCGAATGTCTGGATGAACAGTTTCAGCATATGTCCTTCGTTGAAATAAAAATCAAAAGCGTAGACACACGCGACGAAGTGTTCGCTACACAGAACATCAAACTTGAGACAAATCCAAGAAATCACACACTTAGGTTGAAAGTAGACACTGGAGCACAGGGAAATACACTCCCTATTCGCATCTACCATCGAATGCATCCAGAGTGTCTATCAGCAGATGGCTTTCTAAAACCTGGAGTGAATGTGAAGCAGCAAAACACCATTCTCACTGCTTACAACGGAACACGAATCAAGCAGTTCGGTGTTGTAACGATTCCCTGCCAGTACAGCCATGGCCACTGGTTTGATACGCCGTTCTTTCTAGTCGACACCGTAGGACCAGGTATTTTGGGCCTAACTAGCTTGAGACAACTTGACCTTGTCACGCTGCACTGCGCTGTCCAAGCTGAAAAAAATAATGTCCAATGGCGTCGGGATTGATAATTTGATCAAACAGTATCCAAGTCAGTTTGACTGCATCGGCAACTTTCACGGTGAATACCAAATCGTAACAGACCTATGTGTTCAACCGGTGATACATGCAGCTAGGAAATGTCCAATCCAACTCAAAGAAGAGATCAAGGATTGTCTAGATGAAATGGTGCCAAATGGTGTGATCCGCAAAGTAGATGAACCCACCGACTGGGTAAACAGTTTGGCTTGCTCAAGAAAGCAAAACGGAAAACTATCTGCTTGGAACCCAAAGACCTTAACAAGGCAATAAAGAGATGTCATCATCGCACTCCCATTCTCGAGGACATCACACATCAATTCACTGGATCACAGCACTTTTTGAATTTCCAAGCTTGATGCGAAGAACGGATACTGGTCCGTGAAGCTTGATGCCGAGTCACAACTACTGACGACTTTCAACTCGCCATTTGGAAGATTTTGCTTTCAGCGCATGCCCTTTGGGCTAGGGATGTCTCAAGATGTCTTTAAGCAGCGAATGGACCAGATTCTGGAGAAATGCCCAGGAACCCTTGACATTACAGATGACATCGCTGTGTACAGAAAGACAAAGGCAGAGCACGATAGGCTTGATGAAAGTGGCTGGTGACAATGGACTTATGTTCAACAGTCAGAAATGTGCCATAGGACAGGAGTGAATTCACTTCTTTGGCATGGTGTATGATGCGAGGGCTGAGGTAGTACACCCGGATCCGGACAGTTCCTGGGGATAGCAACGTATGTATGTCGCCATTTGTTCCTCAACTCGCAGAAATCACAGCACCACTCCGACTTGGTGAAGCAAGATGTTGACTTTCAGTGGAATGCATCTCAGGCATTCATAAAGATCCAAGACGTGATCATACCACAGACTACACTACTGGTAGTCTACTTCAACTGAAATACACAGACAACAATCCAGGTCGACGCATCTTCAAGAGGACTTGGAGCAATCCTGCTCCAAGACAACAAACCTGTAGCATTCGCCAGCAAATCGTTGACTGAGACAGAGCGCTGCTACGCAAACATAGAAAGAGAACTGTTGGGCATGGTGTATGGATGTGAGCGATTCCATACCTACATCTATGGTAGGAACTTTGTGATTGAAATGGATCACAAACGATGATTAGTCTCAAGAATCTCGCATCAGCTCCACCAAGACTGCAGCGCATGCTTTTCGCCTGCAGGGCTATGACATGACTATCAAATATCGTCCAGGGTGAGATATGCTTGTTGCTGATGCTATGTCGCGACAACCAAGCAACTGACAGCCCATCAACTGTGACTGCCAATGACATAAAGGTGACATTTGTGCAGTTCAGCTCTGACAAGCTCAGTCAGCTACAGCAAGAAACAAAGAAAGACAACAATTTGTCTACATTCCAAGAATTCATTGTAGATGGCTGGGCAGATTCAATGAAACAAGGTTCTGCCAGCACAGCTACGACAGTACTGATCGTACCAAGATGAACTCTCAATCGAGAATGGTCTTGTCCTGAAGGGTGAAAGAATTATCATTCCCCACACCATGCAGCATGAGATTTTGCAACAGATCCATGCTGGACACCAAATGCATGCTACAAGCCAGAAGCTGTGTCTTCTGGCCGAATATGAACTGTGATATTGACAATGTGGTCCATCAGTGCGCTACACGTCAAGAGCACCAATGTACACAACAAATGGAGAAACTCCAACCACATGAGATCCCAACTCGTCCCTGGCAGATTGTTGGAACTGACTGGTTTCACTTCGACGGGCACGAACATCTGATAGTGGCAGATTATTACTCAAAGTTTCTGATGGTATGCAAAATTCCTATGAGACAGTGCAACATCCAAACAGTAGTGAACCTAACAAAGCAAATATTTTCAGAACATGGAGTTCCACAATGTGTCGTGAACGATAATGGTCCACAATACGACAGTGTAACCTATCGCAAATTTGCGAAGGAATGGAATTTGACCATATCACAAGTTCCCCACACTATGCAAGGTCGAACAAACCGTGAAAACGACCCTGGAGAAAGCGAAATCGAGCAAACTTGATCCAGATTTCACTCTGCTGTGTTTACGCACAACACCGGTAGACCATGTGTTGCCCAGTCCTACAGAGATGTTGTATATAAAAAAGTTACAAGGCAACCTTCCCATTCGAATGAGAAACCAACTTGTCAACAGGGAGGAAATCTCTGAAAGGCAAACCACGATCAACACTCACGTGATTTGCCTCCACTGGATCCCGGACAAAATGTCCGAATACAGACTCATCCATCAGGGCTGTGGGCACCTGCAATGGTCCATGACAGGTGTCAGGAACTGCGCTCCTACATACTCGAGACACCAAATGGACGGATGTTGTGGAGAAACAGAAGACACATCCAGGATGTAGAGCCTGCAAAGAAGACTGCAATTTGTGTGTGTGTGACAGTCCAAACACTCAAACTGTGTTTTGTACTGCACCGAACATTGAACGTAATGCCCAACCAAGGTTGACTGTATCAAGAACAGACAGTGGCTGTTCATTGTGCTCAGCTGAATCATCTTTTGCTCCTATGTGAACTGATAAGCCTATTATCGCACATCACTGACTGCACTGCCAGGCTTGGTGATTGTGTGGGGTGCCACTGTCTACAGTTTAGGCCCCGTATCTGAGCACCAATAGCTAAGACAGATTAGATTACAACACATTTAATGTAGCCAGTGATGGTCATTATTTAGAGTCTCAAAATGTGATTTATATTTCAGGGTTAGCACTTTATCTAAGCCTGGCTAAGGCTAAGGCAACCAAGGCTTGGCTTAGCCTTAGGCTTAGCCTAAGTGCTAATTCTAAAATCTAAATCGCACTTTTAGACTCTAGATAATGATCATCACTGGCTACATTAAATGGGCTGTAATCTAATCTGGCTTAGCTATTGGCTTAGACTTAGCCTTAGGCTTAGGTGAGTTAGTCTTCAGTTTGGCTATGGTTACGTACGGTTAGTATGGTTATTGTAGTGCACTAATCACTATTATTTATCGCAACTACTTTCGCTCAGGCACTTCAATGTTAAATATCCGGTCAAATAGCATCGGCCTATTTAGTTAAAGCAGTACTACAAATGAGACTAGTGCTGGTTCGATATTCGATATATCAAAGTATCGCGATACTTGTGAAAGTTCAATACCGATACTTCGTGGTATCGCGATAATTCGATATTTTGGTATCGAACGGCCACAGTTCGATATTTTGATACCTTCGATATATTTCGATACTTTGTCGATACCTATACTTCGATATCGAGTCCGTTCGACGTCGATGCGAAGACGTAATATCGTTTTCAAAGACGGCCGGATGTACAGAAAGTACAGCTACTCCACTGCGGGCTTCGCTTCCTAACTTGACAGGGTTGACTATGTTGTATGTATTAGGCCGCTTAGGCATAGTTCTTTTTTAAAAAACATAATAAAATGTAACATCTCAGTGGTTTTATAAAGCTTTATTGTGGAGTCAGTTTCCAAAAAAGTCTGTATATAAATCATTATTTGAGTGCGATCTCAGCTTAGCCTCGATTATTCAAGCCTCGTTACGACGTTGGGTGGCACTACCGTTTGCTTCACCACTTTACCTTGCCCACTCTACAGCGTACCAAAAACACACAACATTCCAGTAATTTTATAGAGTGTTTATTGCACGCATTAGTATTCATAAATCTAGTTTAATATAATAATAATATAAATAATTATTCAAGCGCGACACACTAGACTTTACCCAGGTTCCGTTTGGTGGCGCTATGTTTTGCTGTTTGATGGCGCCACCGTTTGCCGTACTCGCTCAACCAAGATGAACAACAAAATGCCAAAACGCACATCGCCAGTTTTTTTTTAACAAATACAGAAACACTGTAGAGTGTCTACTATGCCAGAAACGCTCCCTCAAACTAGTGGGGGAAATACATTGAATTTGACGAAACATGTCACTGTCCATCATCCAAGAGACTACCAAAACATGATGATTTAACGAAGTCGTGGTAACACTAACAACAGTAGCAACGTCAACGAGAACGACGTGTTCCATCAAAATTTTCGTCAGAAACCAAGCAATGGACATTTAGTAGTAGTTACAGTCGAAGTGAATTGCCATCGGTTGCAGAGTCTACTGCGTCGACAATGAAAAACAAACAGTGTGTGCTTCTATGCCATTAGTCTAGATGGATAGTGTGTTTCTATTGGGATCTATACTGTATATGAATTAGACTTACAACATAAGTATCGAACAAAATTCTGGTATCGATCGATATCGAAGAATTCTGGTATCGAACCAGCACTAAATGAGACATGTCTATTTATTTACAGAAGCCAAAAATGTGTGCAAAACACACGACGAGAAGATCTTAGATCATACACAACTAGTCAATTGTACGAAGCTACCACATTTGCCAAGAACACTTTGAAAATTCGCAATTCAAGAATAAGGCCAACAAGAAAGCTGGAATCATCTAGTGTGCCGAGCCGATGCTCTTCAATGTGCCCAATCCGCCACCGAAAGTTACATCAAAACAACCAGCCAGAAAACCACCCGCAGCCCCAGTGCCTCTAAAGAAAAAGGGTAAGATACCTTATAATTAGGCAGAAGCTGTGGAACCGGACAATGTACATTTACTGTATAAATTTCAATTTGATACATTTCAGAAATGTATCAAATGAGTGTAGTCCCCAACTGATATAATGCACTGTCATTACCATTACTGGTAACCTGAACTGAAAACCTAAACCCTTACCTGAACCTAGTTACAGACCAAACCTAAACCCTGACCTAAAACCCTATGGCTGACACTAAATCTAAGTGTGTAGTGAATTCCGGTCGGCTAGCTGTTATAATTGTTGTTAGCCAGAAAACTATTCAAGCGCCACAATATTTTACAGCGAATGTCCCTGCTGCATGTTCTGGGCCTGCTGCCGCGACCGCTGCTGCTGCTGCTCCTTCGTCGCAGGTGTCACCTGACCTGGCAGAGTTATTTTCAAGAAAGAGAAAGGCCGAGATTAGAAAACTGCGCACTAGGATTCATCGCACGAAGAAGATGGCCACCCCTGTAAAGATGGGGAGGGCATTAAGGCATGCTAGTGTTGACAGAATTGTGTCTCAGTTGCAACAATATCTCCCTGAAGATACAGTGAGTTTCATAAGGGGCCTAATTATGAGATCACAAATTGCGAAGAAGGGTGTGCGTTGGGCAATTTCGGATAAAATGTTTGCGTTAAGCATATTCTATTACAGCCGGAAGGCATACAAGCTTATTGGACGGATTTTCACTATGCCATTGAAGCGCACCCTTCAACAAGCTTTGCAGAAATCGAACATCGCCCCTGGCTTTACTGACATCTTGTTTAATGCACTCAAGATGAAAGTAAACGCAGTGACAGAGCAAGATAAACAAAGGATGCTAGTTTTTGATGAAATGTCTCTAAAGACTGGCCTCACATACAATGCCCAAACAGACAGCATTGAAGGTTTCGAAAACCTCGGTGATTTTGGACCAACGAAGTAGGTCGCGAACCATGCACTTGCATTCATGATTCGTGGGTTTGCTTCAAAATGGATGCAACCAGTCGGTGTAGTGTCCCATACTGACTATCATGGACAGTAACTGGAACGGAGGCAAAGCTGATAATACCCAGGATGCAACGAATTTAGAATGTGACGGAGCGAGAGTGTACGTGCCATGTGAGCACGATACCGGAGTAGAATAAAGATGATTATCTAGCAGAATATTGTAGATGTTCACAATGTCAAGTAGTGCAAAGAAGGGAGACGTAACAAAGGCGACAAAGGAAAACAACCTACGCTGGAAACTACAAATACCAAAACGCGTATTTGAATGGTAGACTTTGAATTTCAAACAGACGATAAAGCAGCCGTGGTGAACTCGAATAAATCTGACGTAAGTATCAACAAGTTTGCATGAACAATGGAGGCGTTGCTGCCATATCCAATGTTTGATTATGACACTGATCAAGCAAATGCTGGTCCAAAATGGGAGAAATGGGTCAATCGCCTAGATAACTTGTTCGTTGGTCTGAATATCACTGACAACGCTTGTAAACGTGCATTGCTGCTGCACTACGCTGGGGAACGTGTCCATGACATATTTGATACCAAGAAGTTGCAACGTGACGCAGACTTGTCTGACACATATAATGTCATGAAGATGATCCTCAACACGTACTTCTTACCGAAATCAAATGTTCAAATGGAGATCTACAACTTCAGAAGCTGTTGCCAACAAGAAGGACAATCTTTAGATGAATATATTTCAACGAGTTGCGCCAGTTATCCAAAAACTGCAATTTTAATGACGTAAATGCAGAGATCTTATCACAGTTGATACAACATTGTCAATCAAACCAACTGCAGAGACGGGCACTTTGAGAACCGGAAATATCGCTGTTGGACATATTGACAATGGGTAGAAGCCTAGAAATGGCTGACAAGCAGGCTGCGACAATCGAAAATTTAAAGCAAGTGATGTTCATGCCATACGGCACAAACCACTATGTGGCGAACATCGATCACAGAAACGAGATGGGAATCGATGTGATGGGCGTGCACAATACACAAATTATCGCTCACGACAACACGAGGAGAAAAGTCAGTCGGAATTCAGTAATCAGTTGCAACATAAACACACTAACAGTAGAACAAGAGTGGGAACACGCAGAAAGTGTGGAGGCCATTTTCTACACGCAGAAACGTGCCCGGCGATGGGGAAAAGTTCAACTACTGCCACAAACAAAACCATTTTGCCAAAGTATGCAGACAGACAAAATACGCTACAGTACATGAAGTTACTACTTGTGCACCGGTTTGCCACAAGAGTTCACAACATGCAGACTCATCTGAAACAAGCGATGACAACTACAGTAACTGCTACATTGTGAGAGGCAAAACCAAAATCGCCTGTAATGAAAGTCAAAATTAATGATGTTGATATAAAAATCTTGACTGACACCAGTGCTTCAGTGAATGGCTACTAAACTCACCGCAAAGCATATCTACTTGCCAACATCTACTGCTATGCGAGTAAAACATGCAACTCAGGTCATGAGTCACACTGTGGCAGACTCAGATGAAATATTGTTGACTTTAAAACACATGGGCTGCACACACATAGACAATCGATGCAGTGATGTCGTGCATGAAGTTAGTGTCAGCTCAATGGAGCTTGCCACCGCCGAGTGTAGCTGAGAAGAATGTCATCAGCGATATGTCAGGCTACTTACTGAGGAAATATCCTGTAGAAAGTTGTACAAAATTTTCTCAGAAATGTGTCTTGCCATGTCAACGAGGTGATGTGCAATATGAAGTCTTGAGACAGAAGGCATACCGGCCTGAAGGTACTCTAATATATGCAACCTCTTTCGTTGTTGAGTTTGTTAGCAGCCTAGAAACCGTATTCATGTCAACATTCGAATGCGTCCTGCATACGCAAGGACTCTTTGTCAAACTGGGTAACCAGGCAGATGATTTTATTGTTGTCGTCCACTGTGGGCAGCCAGCATGTGCCAAGAGCTCTCTTAATGGCTAGACTATACATGAAGTTCCGAGTCATGCATGCATTAAAAGTATATCAAATACTGTGTCACAAAGCTGTGCTAAAGGTGTTCGAAGAAATAGGAAAGTTCTGAAGCTCAGCCACGTCTAAACATTGCATGTTGCACACTAGAAATATGTTATATTATAATTATATATAATAAAAATTTCTGAATAATGTGCTGCTAACTAGTTATAACTAGTACAATATAACATGCAATGAATCATCAGTTGCATTGTCATTGTTTGCATGCACAGTATACATGATATGTCTATGCTGTATATTATTTATATGTCATATTGTCTAGTGCACCATCCTGGGTAATACCTAAATAAATATATACATATTTATACTGTCATGGTTGTCATCATTAGAATGTGTGGCAACTGGCAACTGCCATTCATTAATGGTTTATTCAGCTAGTCACAAGAGGGCGCCTCTGAAATTCAATTACCATTGAAACAATAAGAAGCAAACTAATGTACTCTGTAAACATATAAGACTAGATCAGGGACAATTTCATTTAGTTTTCTCACATAATGTTTGAGTGGACTTGGGCCTTTCTGCAAACTGTACATTCATATTTAACAGTATATTATATAATAAAAAGGTGGGGTATAATTATTGTTTGAAATCATGAAATGTCAAAACTAGGATAATAAAATGATAAATGTACTTACCCTACAACCGGGCAATACCAGAAACAAACTTGACTTGTGGAGTGAAGGGTACAGTGACCTTCAGTTTATATCATCTTCAGACGGACATAACTGTTCAGTTAGGTCACTTGTTATGTATCCAATGTTGAGCCTGTATATATCCAATGTTGAGCCAGAAATATGAATATATTTATGAGTTCAGTTCTTTGTAGAAAATCTTCTCATACATGAGATTATGCATAACTTTTACTCATTGATGTTGCACTATTTAACGCCACTCCGAGACATAATTATAACTATGACTCAACCGATGAGTGTAATCACTCATAAGTGAGTCATATTCATATGACTCAACTGTTGTGTGCAGTCAGAGCTCTAACAGGAGACTTCACAGTATGAAGTCTGCTTGGGGTAATCCTTCCGTGGACCCCCGCAACGTTCCCCTATCCACCAACATTCCAACACTTCCACTGGTCTTTCGCTCACAAACATTTCCTCTTTGACGCAACCCGCGCAATTGATTCTACAAGTATGATACTGAACTCTGTCACATTTTATTGTCACAACATTGTTCTGCTTGATGCCAACTACACGTGTGACTTGATGAGTTGTCAGATTCTGGCCTCTTGCTCGTTGGGGTCTCTGGAAAATAAACACAATTCAATACATACAATATGGAAACATAAGTTCTGTACATTATTCACTTTCTAAACAAGTTCTGCTTTGGAAACCCGAGGCGTCTCGAAAAAGAGGTCGCCTGAACATGACCCTGAGAGAAACCATTGAAACGGACACCAACCTCAGTGGGACTGGTCTGGCTGCCAAAATTTCAGACTCAAAACAGTGGAAACAACTTATTGTGACACCACATTACGTGGATGACATATATATATATATATATGTATGTAAGTAAGTAAGTAGGTAAGTAAGCAGGCCCTTAGCCAGAAATAATTTTTTGCCAGTCTTGAATTAGACAAAAGTGTGCGTCTTAGTGCATGATCGGCTTCCGAGGAAACCATTTATGTCAATCACAGCCATTATTAGCCAGTTTAGTTTTTTCAATGACAAACCAGTGTCATTTTAGCTATTTATTTAATTAATACTAATAATAATGACAAACTTCTATAGCGCCTTAATCCCCAGGAATCTGAGCTCAGAGGTGCAACATACAAGAATCATTGGGCAAAATCGTTAACAGGGACAAACAAGAGTCGTCATTAGAGCAAGGGACTGCCGAAGGTTAGGGTGGGAATGCAATTTCAAATAAATAAGTCTTTTGTTTTTTACGGAAGGTATTTATATAGTCTCAGATGATTTTAAAGCGAATGGGAGTTGATTCCAGATTTTGGGTGCAGCTACAGAAAAAGCAAGTTGCCGATATTAAGCTTGATACTGATCCATTTGATTTGTTTCACTACCAGTTGTGCCAATGGTACCAATGATGTGGGCCTGTAGACTTGGAATTATTATATTATACTGTTTGCAGATGATGTGAATATATTTTGTGCCGGTAACAATTTATAAGAACTATGAGACATATGTTAAACACGGAACTTTCCAAATTGTGGATATGGTTTGTGTATATAAATTATCACTGAACTTGCCAAAAACCAGTTATTCAGGAACCGTCCACCAGATGTTGACATTAATCTGTGCATAAACAACGACCGAATTTCGAGAGTACGTGTAAAAAATGTCAGGGAATATTCATTGATGAAGATCTGAATTGGAAACATCATATTAATACGGTTAGAACAAAACTGTTGAAAATTGCAGCGATAATTTACAAAGCAAGTTGTGAAAATTTAAATTAATCATGATAGAATGGACATATTGTCTTTATTGAATTGTTCTGTTATTAACTATTGTAGCGAATTATGGGGTAACACCTATGCTACAAACATTAAGTGTATTACAATACTACAAAAATGAGTAGATATTGTGTTATGTCATACATATTATGATAACTATATACTGGTTGGGGTGAACCTTGTCCCTAGGCCAGGGCTAGGTCTAGGGGCTAGAGTAGATAAGTAGCACACGTCTGTTCATCCCCTTTCCATCTACTTTGTCTCTGTATTGTTTTTTTAATATGTTTTACATGTTGTAAATTGTTTTGTATTATGCAATGATTGAATTTGTGCCGTTCGGTTGTTGGAAATAAATTACTGACTGATTGATTGAGTCAGAGTGCATTTGCATGATTTCATTCGCAGAGCTCCGAGGGCGAGACTGAGTCCGAGAGCCACTGGCTCTGCGTGTCGTTGTAATTCTGACCAACTTAACCTATTTGTTATGAATTGTCACAATGAACTCACACGCAAATAATATGTACTATTCGTATGCAATCATTGTTGGTTCTCTTGTTATTACCTTCACTTGCGGTTAACTATAATTCTGACATATTTAAAGCTGGCGATACTAGCGAAATCTCTCACTTTCCCGGTGATTGTGGACGATGTTATTCAAATAGCCTGGCTACGCGAATAAGGCAAGTGCTTATTCGCGCAGAGACTTTAGCTATACGGTTGGCATAAATGTAATGGTATACCTTACCTTACCTTAGGATACCTTAGGACTGTTCTGATCGCATGATCGTCTCGGTTCCTCAATAATCAGATCTTCTTCTTCGGGGTCTAGTATTAAGAGTTTGTGTTTTCCGGTTCCAATGTTTAATGTTAGTGGGGCTTCATAGTCGTATAATATCTCCTGGGTTGACCAGAATTTATCAAGGCGGTTTTTAAATGAGTTTATTGATTTTGCTTGTATTACTGAATTAGGTAAACTGTTCCATGGTTCAACCACTCTAAGCGGGAATGCATTTTTTCTTATGTTTAGTTTTGCTCTTTGGTTGAACAGTTTAAGGGAGTATCCTCTGTTACTGGATCGTGATGCCACATCCTCCCACTTAGGAAGGTTTGGTGCAGATTTGTTGTCATATATGTTATGCATTATTTTATACACTTCAATCATATCTCCTCTTAACCTACGATATGTTAATGTGGGTAACTTAAGTAATTTTAGTCTTTCAATATATGATAAGTCCCTCCTACCAGGTAGGCTATTTTATGTTTCGTCTTAAATGGATACCATACTGCTATTGCATAATCTAGGTGGGATCTAACCATAGTCTTGTATAGTGGCAAGAAAGTGTATGTATCTAAGAACTGAAAAGTTCTTCTGATTACTTTTGTCATTCTGGTTGCTTTATTAACCACTTGGTTGATGTGATCATCAAAAGAAAGTTTTGAATCAATAATTACTCCTAAATCTTGTTGTTTGTCTGTGGTGACAAGAGCATGTTAGACATTATTTGTTGCCATAAAATATTTACTTTCACCAATATTATTTTTCCCAATTTCCATGTGTACACATTTATCAGGATGGAACTTTAACAACCACTTGTCGCTCCATTGTTCTAGTATGCTTAAATCATGTTGAAGTACACCCTGATCATCTATATATGTTATTGTTCTAAATATCTTTATGTAATAAGCAAATAGAAATGTATTTGAATTTGTTAGGTCTGGGAGGTCATTAATATATAGAACAAAAAGTAAGGGTCCTAGAACGGAACCATGGGGTATCCCTGATACTACCTCTTTCCAGCTAGACTCATCTTCATTTACTGAAACTTTTTGTTTTCTATCTGTGATGACTCTTTACGTATAACTAAATTACATAACTACAATAATATACAATGTCGTTACCTAGTTATACATGTCATAACAAATACACAAATCTGACAGCAAAGGTGGGGGAACCGACCACACCGCAGGTGGAGGAAACCCACCTGTATCAGGGTTATCTGAACTGATGCAGCTCTGTGGATCTTATATGGGATGAGTCATAATATGAGTCAGACACTCTGAAGGTGAATGTGTCCGTTGCTATTTCCCAGCACATCCCTAGACTCCGTTGCACAGGTGAGGTTTCTCCACAGAGCTCCATGTCTTTTATGCTCTTAGCATAGTCCTCAGGGAGAAACGCTTTCATTACGGTTGGGCTGTTTGAAGCGATGTTGTGTAGCAGCAAGTTTTACTCTTTTAGTGATGCTTGAGTCCTCTGCAGGATGTCGATAGCCTCCGTGTCGGGAGGCAGAGACATGAGCCCATCGTCAACATAGAAGTGTCTCTCTACGAATTATCTGGTGTCGGTACCGTACTCATGCTCGCCTTCCTATGTAGCTCTTCTGAGCTGGTAGATGGCGATGGCAGGCGAGGGGCTGTTGCCGAAGATATTAACCTTCATTCGGTACTCGATGATGTCCTTTGACAAGTCGTTGTATCTGTACCATAGGAAACTGAGGACGTGGAAACAGTGAAACATTTGTTGAATGTCCGCAGTGAATGCCACTAGATCTTTTCTGAAGCGAATCAGAATACTGATATAGAGGTCTTAGCCTGTGAGAAGCACGTTGCTGTGCATTAGAATAAAATGTCACCCCATTTGGCCAGGTTTTCGTGGATGATAGACCCCGAAGGTTGGCAGGTACCAGCACTCAAAGTTCTCTTTTAGCGGAGGAGCTGGTTCGGCGTGGTCATTCGCGAAGATCTTTCCCATGAAAGTAACGAATTGCTTTTTCATCTCTTGTTTTCTGCTTAGGGTGCGACGCAGAGAGGTGAGACGAGTGGACGCTTCTTCACGCTTGTTAGGGAGATGTTTTCTGGGCATTCTGAATGGGAGAGGAGCAATTCAGTTGTGTGCTTCATCTCTGTAGACCTCCTTATCCATAGTCTTTAGAAAGACTGTGTCCTCGATGGGTGGAGAGAGTTTGTTATCGTCTTCAGTCCTGTTTAACACTGTGTGTTCGTGGTTGTGCTCTGTAGCTCTCTCTGGGTTGGCTTCGAATGAGTTGGAGAGAGAGACCATCTCGTAGCTCCTCGCCGTAGCTCACTTTCTCTTTCAGCTGCATGAAACTCTCACATGGAGTGAGGTAGGAGAGGCGTCCATTCTCCAACACATTTGTTTTGAAGATGCTCACACTTGGCTTATGTATATTTCCTAGACAGACTTCACCCACCAGGACCCAACCCAAGTCCAGTCTCTGAGCAAAAGGAGCATCATGTGGTCCGTTGATCTGATGTCTCGCTTTATGCACTCTAATGATGTCTCGATCTCCCCAGTAAGAGAAGGATTTGGGCGTTTGAGTCGAGCTTGTGTGGCACCGTTTTCAGATGAGGGTAGTAAAGAGCTGCCTCTGGCGTTGGTATTTCAGACCTGTTGTGGAATATTTCATTACATTCAATAAGCGGTTATAGAGCGAGGTTGACCCCTCCATTCACTGACTCAATCTGGAAGCCGTCTGCTTTTCTCCCTGATACATTGACAAGTCCAGTACAAGTTCTTAGTGAATAAGGGGGTGGGTGGCTCCGAACATCAAATAGCTCAAAGAAGTCCAACCTAGATAACGAACGGTTGCTCTGGTCGTCGAGTATGACGTACATCTTGACAGCTTTTTCTTGAACGTTTTTTTGCCCCTGTAAGTATACTCTGATTAGACGTATCTTCGAGCAAGACTCAGTTGCCAGGTCTTTCCACAAACCTTAGTACATTCGGAGGTAAGTTTGTGGGTGGTCTTCTTCTCCCTCCCTCCCTTCCAATCTCTGAAGCGGGAGGAAGAAACCTTGGATGTCTGCAGGGGGACTGGACCAGGGTGCACGGCTGTGTTGTGGCGATTACGTTCACACTCGTTACACTTTAATGTCATCATACAGTCCTTGGCTAAATGAGAAATTGATGCGCACCATTTGTAGCAAATTCCTTTCTCTCCGAGAAAGGCCTTTCTTTCTTCGAGGGGTTTAGCTCTGAAAATCCGAGTGGATATGGTTTGTTGTGGATGGGGCAGTTCTTTCCTGGCCTGTCATTCTGCCCTGTGAAGGTGTCTACACTGAGGCCAGCAGTCGTGGAGCTATCTGTTTTGTGGACAGGTATGGTGGTTCTCACATACGTGTTTTTGTTGATGGGTTTCTCTCCTTTCACTGGAGCGATGGCGCTGCCGGAGAGAGAGAAACTTGGGTCATTTCTGGCGCGGACTTCGTGGTAGATGAACTCCGTGAAGAAGGGAAATGGAGGGAAGCAGGCGTTAATTGTGCTCGTCTTTGAACCTGCGGCCGTGGTATATACATTTCTCCTGTAGACCACACGGACGTTTCTCAACTATTGGGCCGATGCCGCGGGCTGTATCCAGATATCTTAACCCGAGTAAGTATCCATCTTCTTTTGCAGATTGGAGCTCCATTAAAAGGTCCCCGTGCTCTCTCAATTTGACACAGCCTTCGTTGTAGATCTTGGGGAAGCTATCCAGTTTCTTAGAGTGCATCTTTGATGATTTCCGGAGAGGCGTAACGCTCGTTTAGTTTGGTCCATACTTTTTGAGAGCTACGCCGGGGTCGTTGATATGTGCCGAATGCAGCCTCTTCACGTGATTAGCCGATACATTTCCCAACCACTTGGTCAGCAGATCCAGCTCCTCATTAGGTGTAATGTCCAGATCTCTGATCGTGTTGGTGAATGGAGGCTGCCACGCTCTAAAGCTTCCAGGCCGGTCGTCAAACTGTGTGAGTCCTGTCTTCACAAGCTCGTGACGTTCTATGTACTTGGCGAAGTCTCATTGCAGGTATCTGGCTTGTGTTACCTCGGGCTGTTTTGTGTGGTGGGTTGTACGACTGAGCCGTTGGGTTCAAAGACTGGCCGTGTGCGTCGGTGTCTGACCAGTACTCTTTGTCTCTTTGGGATTCCTGACAGCATGAGAAATTGTCTGCCTGTGGAGTGATGAGTACGTGACACCCAACGGATCATTGTCATAGTCACTTGTGCATTCAACTTTATTGTAAGGCACTTCGCGGAGTCCTCCCTCTGCCGCTGCCTCTAATGCCTCGACTCGCCCTACAGCAGCATATGTTTCCCTTTGTTGCCAACAGGGCATCCAACTCGGCCCTCTTCATTTTAGGTCCATTTCTTTAACTGCGCGCCGCTTCAGCCTTGGCGCGGGCCCTGGTTATGATACTGACCATTGTCGAAGAACGGGCGCTCCTGGAGCCGGCGGATCCTGTCTCGGAAACGTTGTCGGCAGCACCTTGCATTGCATTTTACTATACTGTCTTTATTGGACGAGTGAAAAGCTATGCTTTTGCTGGATAACACGTGTAACAGCAGTAGCTGTTGATATGTCACAGGCTACAACTTTAGTCCAACTCAAGGCTATGCACGCTGTCGACATCTTTTCGAGGCGGCGACCTCGTCTTCCTGGTAAATTTGTTGAGGATTTTCGTTTTGCTTCATTTAAGACACCCAATCATGAGGCCACAGGTGATTGTTTGTAGCCATGCATACTATAATACTACAATTTGTAGCGTAAGATGCGTGGATCATGATACATTCATTGTAGGGTAGAATTATCATTTGTTCGCCCTCGCGACTCGGTTGCTGTGGACCCCACTTGTCCATGATGGTTGCATTGCTACGTAAACGTTGTAGTTTTACAAACGGCCGGCTGTCTTAATTTTGCATATGCTTAGATGCTAATACATAGTCGTTTGTCTTGCTAGGCTGATTAATTTAGTAGCGATTTATTAGGCACAGTCAGCTTGCTGTTGGCAGAGTCAAGTCTACCCTCAACGTAGCGGTCGCCTGAGTATCTCCATCCCATCGAAACGTATACAAGGCTGCAGTCAGGATTCGCTCTTCGGGCGCGCTCAGACGCAACGTAAAGTCAACTACGCCGCGGGGGTTTGTGTCGCTCCCTGGCGAGCTGACGTTCAACTACGTCAAGCAACGACAAGCAGTGTGACATCCATTACACATTGCATGGTGTTTAGTTAAGGGATTGTTCGAAATTATTGAAATATCACAACTGTTAACGTAACATGCATCAATGATACTTAGAAAGTCGTCCTTTTTATGCTGATTTAAAGGTCAATGTTTCGTGAGCTGTTTCTCGCATGAGTGACAGCATCAGTCTTAGAGACAATAGCATAAATGTGTATTGTAACGAATGTCACCAATGTGCAATGTTCAGTAACGAGTATTTATTATTCGTCGATATCGAGTCACAGTTTAAGTAACGTTACATGTTTGTGACTATATGTCTATGGTAAATGTTCACCATTCACAGATTCACACACTGTGAATCCAGTATTTTGATGTAAGTTGTACCAATCCTTGGTTCCCCAATTGCCTTGCCACCACGTATAAAGCCAGATCATGATGACGAGATACTCGAAGGGCGTGGGTTGGAGGAGCAGATAAGTATTCTTCAGAACAAGTTAGCCGAGGTTCAGGAATTACAAGAGAAAATTAAAGGAACGGTACAATTAGAGTTGGCAATGGAGATAGCCAATATAGAGGACCAGATCGTCGTGCTCACGGAGCCTCATGAGGATCCCCCTAACGGTGCTACTGGAGATCTACGTCGCAGCAACTCGAATATCCCAGCCAACCAAGAAAGTGGCCGAAATGCAAGAGAGGGAGAGAGAAAAGACAGAGACACGGCTGACGAAATCTTCCTGCAAAGGTATGATGCCTGGAAGGTTGAGACAAAGGCCAGCAGAAAGCTGATGAAAAGTTTCTGCACAGTGACCTCTCTCCATATCCTCGTCTCTTCGGTGAAGAAACATCGAGAGGACGTCGTTCCGGCATACGAGAATCTCCATAGGGCCTGTTCTCCAGAACAAGAGATGTGACGTCAGGTCGACAGCTGTGATGCCGTATCCAAAGTGTTGATAAACCATGCAGAGAGCAGAATCACTGGCGATGAAGAAGACGATGCGACGGTCGAACGACTACAACGCCAACGGAATGAAGCTGGTTCGATCTTCAATTCAACGGCGTTCAGTAAGAAGAAGTAATCGTTCAAGCGACTCGCAGAACTCCACTGCATAACGGCCGCAAGCTGCCCCCGAAATCGCCGTCAAAGAAGTCACGTTGAATGCGCTTCGTGTTAGAGCAGAAAGAAGCAAAGTTAGAAGTGTAAAGACGGAAACGAGATATGGAAATGGAGCAGAAAGGTCGTGATATCGCTCGCTTAGAAAGGGAAGAGGATGTAGAAGTGGTTCGTGCCAAGTTCATGGTCTATGAGACTGAGAGCCAAGGCAGAGAAGAAAGACATCTTGGCAGCAATGTAAATCATACCCACGATAAATTAGGCACATCTCACGTCTCACCACCCACCACTCCTCAACAAAACGACGGCACAGCGGCGCTGGTGAAGGCTTTTGCAGAGTCGTTAAATCAACCGCCTTCCAGCTCCGATACCATCATTCAATGGCGATCTCCTTCGCTACACCGATTGGAAGGCTTCGTTCATTGCCGTCATCGACTGCAGGTGTTCTTCACCAACTGCGAAGACGCTTTATCTCAGACGATACGTTGGTGGAAAAATAAGGAAGCTTCTTGAGAGCTACTTCCTTCAGAACACTGCTGCAGCATATGACGAAACCTTGGCTCGACGATAGCAAAGGATTTCAAGAGTTAGCCGACTTCCTGGAGAGTTGTCGGGCAGCTATGCATCATGTGCAATCACTAGTTACTCACTGTTCACTAAGTTTGTCGACTTAGTCACCGAGGAGGCAATTCCATTTCGTCCTTGCACGCCCTGAGAGGGCTTAACAGCACCCCTTCCGTTAACTTCACACCTACTGCTACTTCATATACAGCCATATGAAAACAGAAAATTCATAAAGGAGAAACGTATTCAAGGAAACGTCGCAAGATGAGAGAGAGAGGATGCCTATCAGACAGAAGTAAAATCTGCTATTTCGCTCAGCGTTACAAGAGGTGGATGACGAACACATCCTCGCAAGCCAGGGCTGTTTGCCATGCAAAACTAGCCCTGAAGTGCAGAAGTTAGCTGAGTCAAATTAGTAATTGACTTCGCCAGTCGCGACTGCATCACCCGTGAGAACAGCACAAATACCCGCCCCAATTTGAAGACGGAATCCCAATATATAATGACCCGTTCGCCCATTAGCACGAGCAGTTGAGCGTTATTGTGTATTCGAATGACTGCTTCTACTTCCTAAACATTCCATGTAACACACGCCCTGGTTGGTTGAAAGTAAGTTTTATTATGATCACCTGACCTGCCGAGATCCACTGATCTAGTGAGCGATTTCATAGGCTGAGCTTAAATTCAGAGTTTCGCAAAGCGATCAGCCAGGGGTACTGCTGGCTGGCACTGACGTAATCAGCAGCAGCGACCCCTGGCGCGCGAGGATGGACGAACACATCAACGGTCGTTCCTGTGTAGGTTTCGACACTTATTAACCCAGCTCGTTTAAGCTCTTTTCGACACACAGAGCGACACAACATTCATCAGCCAGGAGACCAGTGATTCACTCAAAGTGGACATGGAATCAGTGAGACTCAAGCTAATAACGATGACCACCCGGAACTCGATTATCCAACTGTAAACGAATAACAGGGATGTGTGAGAGAGGTTTCAGCTCTACAACGAGAATCCACTTGCCCCCCGCCTACACGAGGGAGTTCATTCCTTTAGGCAGATATCACAACCCCACCGATGAGACTGCAAGAAGATGGAGTCATCTAACTAGTATCGCGGCCGAACTACCCCCACTCAATAAATCGGTCTGCTCATCGGCTACGATTGTACATGAGCACGTAGTCGTCGTTGTTATCGTCACGACAGGTCATCACGGGTAAAGATAACAAAACTTATGACCAAAGGACAGACCTGGGTTGGAACATCGTCGGATGTGCTACTCCTCGATTAGACCTATGAGACGTTACTGGATTCAGTCATCGCATCACAGTGAAGGAATTGCCAGCAGTAACGCCTTCAGGTGTCATCCGAATGCTGCAGTTGGACTTCGCCGACACCAGACAGGACGAGAAATGTACGCCCCATGACGACCTATTATTCCTACACAAGCTAGAGGAAGAAATATGGCAGAAGCCAAATGGTAATTACGAGATGCCTCTTCCCTTCAAAGAGCGTCCTCAGCTTACTAACAACAAGAAGCTCGCCACGATTCGTTTGGAACACCTGAAGAAGAAGTTCAACAAAGATGAGGAATATCGCGAACGCTATACCAAGTTCATGGAGGAAGTCATCAAGAATGGAGACGCTGAAAGAGTAACGAACAGATCTACATATGGAACCACGTGGTATATCGCTCATCACAGCGTCTATCATCCAAAGAAACCTGACAAGACCCGTGTGGTTTTAGACTGCTTGGCCAGATACAAGGGACCTTCACTAAACGAACACCTCCTTACTGGACCTGATTTCATCAACGGTTTGGCGGATGTGTTATGCAGATTCCGGAAACACCCGATCGCGATCATGTGCGATATCGAAACGATGTTGCACCACTTTCGCATCAAGGAAGGAGATCGTGATTACCTCAAGTTCTTATGATGGGAGAATGGCAACACGAAGCAGGATCCTTTGGAATTCAGGATGAAGGTTCACTTGTTTGGAGTAGCATCATCGCCTGGTTGCGCCAACTATGGACTTAAGCATCTCGCCAAGCAACATGAAGGAACACTTCCTTTAGCTTCCAAGTTCATTAGACGTAATTTTTAAGTCAATGATGGAGTCGTCAGTGTAGAAGACAGCACCTCGGCCATCGCTCTCGTGAAGGAAGATAGGGAACAATGCTCAAGAGTATCGAAGAGAGGCTGGCAGGCGGCTGTCGTGTGCCGATGGGTGTCGCTTCCCAGCCGCTCAGAACCGCCCTCGGGCCGAGGGTGGCGTGCTGGCTGGGATATTATGTTTATTTTTTATACATTTGCACTGTGTGTATATATTTGAATAATGTACGTGTTGTAGGTAAGTAGGTTTATTTCGGAATTGTATAATACAGAAGATAAATGAAATACAAAGCGTATATACAAACTTTAATTAGAGTTCAACCTATAGTAGGCCTTTTCCTAATTAATTACACCCGATTTATGTAATTAATAACAGTAAATAGGTCAATTATTAAATATAAGTCAATCAATAAGGTAATTAAATAACTAATTTCATATGTGCTATAACAATATAATATATTAATAATCGTAGATTCAACTTCTAGTTAATTACAATCAAATAATGCAACTAATCACAGTAATTGGGTCAAACATGCAGTGAAGGTCAATTAATTGTCATTAAAATTACTGATTTCATAATGTGCTATAACAATAATATTGTAATAATAATATTATATATATTAATAGTCTTCAATCCTCCAATAATTTAGTAGGCACTTCCTAATTAATTACATTCAAATCATGCAAATAATCACAGTAATTAGGTCAAATATGCAATGAAGGTCAGTTAATTAGGTCAAGATCAAATCATATCAATATGATTTTTTGGGTCACATAACTTTTTATTTCACATCAATATCTTCAATATATACAATGTTATGGCCGTTTTCCTATATAATCAAATGCAGCACATCAAGCTTCTGGGGAGGCCAATTTGGGCACAAGAAATGGACTGAAATTCAGTAGTAGACAATACCAAAAAGTTTTGTTTTTCTGAGAACAAAAAGTGGAATTACGTCGGAAATAATGAAGATATCACAAACATTCAAAAAGTGTAATAAACTTCATAAAAAAATCTATGGTGGTGGAATCATTTAATTAAAAAAATACATACTTGAATTTTTACCTGATATAAACTAATAAATAAAGGCTAACAGTAACACTGTCACTGCTCATTATGAATTTATGTTTATGTGGGATGGTCATTGACACAGTCACAGAAAACTGCATCCAGTATGTTCTCTGTGTATTCATAATGTCATTCTATATTTACATGGTAACGTTAATCAAACACTAATAAGAAATATTGCAGACGGACACTTGCACCCCTACTTACCAATTTCAAACTGTTCAGCGCGATTCGACAAGTGCCTCCGGCGTCCTCCACGTATCGTTACCCAGGCAACAATGGTATCCGCCAGGTGGCGTAACCAACATGTATAATTCAGAAGAGATGCTAAGCCTAACACTAGTTGGCGTCACTCATTGTTATCGTTTTATTTTCCTATTCGAAACATTTTAAGATAAAGTGTCCGATAGATGGTATACTGTCCAACAATAAGTACATTTACCCTACCATATTATACTGGTATGCACCGGTTGTCTGACTTGAGTTAACATAGCCATTCAAAACATTCAGATTGTAGTACTTGGCACAAGGCCTGCGCCATTAGGTGATCAAATGCACACTTCGAGTCACACAAACAAACACTAGTACGTATGCGTAACTAGAACAGTGTTTTAATAAGAGAACACAAAACTGCAACTCACAACAGGAAGTATCCAAACATGCGAGGCCGTGACCCGGAAACTAGGGGTCACGACAATATTACCATTGAACTACAATCATGGAATAGTAACTAATAGCCATTGGCGTGACTTCTTTCTTCTCATAATTATGTATGCTACTATGAGATAGCTATCATATAGACATACAATAATGATTATAGAGATAAAGGTTCATGAGATGAAGTCTTTCAGATACTCAGGAGGCTTCCGAGTTCTTGTAGAGCGTCTCGGAGGTTCCTCGGGCGGACAGCTATGTTGATCTGGCTCGTATGACATTGTCGATTCGTTGTTGACTGTCGCCGTTTCTTGTCGATGAGACTCGGCTGTTGATGGTTCTACGGGCTGAGCTGCTGTGACTGGAGGGTACGAGAGTTGAACTGGTACGTCTGGAGGTTTCTCTGGAGGAGCTGGGTCATCTGCGGGTGTTAGTTCGTCATACTGGTACGACACTGGAAGATCGTGGGTAGCTTCAGCTGCCACCTTGTAGCACTCTGTTCGCTTCACTCTGTATGACGTGGCACGCAACTGGTTACCGGCGAACTTGCTGATGTTGATCCATTCTCCTTCTGTGCTCACTACGAGATACCGACACCTGGAGCGTAGTTTACTCTTGTCTGAGTACAAGTACACGATGTCGCCAATGTCGATATGTTGGGGTCTGGGTACTGAACCGCGAGGAGACTTCGATATTTGACTATGTTCGTGGTTAGCGTTGCGCGAGGCATGCTGTTGTTGAATGATGCTATAGTCGTTCAGCGGTAATTGTTCGTTGGTGAATTGGTCACGCTGGGTCCACAGCTCACGAGCTGACATTCCTCTGTTTCGTACTCGGGCGTTGAGGCTGGCAGTAGCGACAGACAGTAGCACCTGCGTGATGGCGCCGCCTGTTGGTTGTTGGTGTAAAATTTCACCCTCGAGTTCCCGAATGGCTTTTTCGGCCACAGGGTTTTTGTTGATGTTTTTGACCCGTCCTAGTTCGATGGTGAGTCGATACTTGTTCAACAGTGCGTCGTTGACGAGAGCTGCGAATCCAGGAGCTGGGTCTGTGCGTATTACGGCAGGAGGTCCATCAAGCGGTCGGAGGCCGATGCAGAGTTGAATGATGGAGTCCCGTAACGTGTCGCGTCGTTCGTCGTTGACGAAGCATGTTACCGTGTATGATGTTACACACTCGCGTAGCACCAAGATCAGTTGTCTTTCTCGTTTGATGATGTCGGCTGCATATGAGATACCCACTACTTCTGGGGGATCGTTGGTAGATTGCGCGATAGTTAGGTTTGGGGTGTTCCGTAACGACGTACAGTGATGACAGCTGCGCGAGGTGGACTCGACAGACTTGTCGAGGTCGAGAGCGAATACATAGCGATGCATGACTTGCTTTAGCTGGTACGAAGACGGGTGATCCAGTTGGATGTGCAGGGCCGTTACTAGTCCGTCTAGGACTTTTCGCGGTACGATGATGCACTCTCGTGTAGGACTCAGTGGGTCGTTACGTTGTACGACCAGTAGACCGTCACGAGCGATTGATGCGACGTTAAGGTATCTTTTGACGTCTTTCGCGTTTGTCACCTTTTTGGATGGTCGTGTTCCTTGTGTAAGGTGTGAATGAGTCCTTCGCAAGTCTTGGCAGTCTGCTTGAATGCCGAGCCATGCTGAACGATTGGTGAACGGAAGTCGAGCTTTCCCAGATGTTATGTCGTCTGTTGTAACGCGTTGCATCACGACTGACTCTTCAGTCTGTCGTATATAGGAGCACACTTGGCACTGTTGTTCCCGGCATGTGGGTGCGTTGCGACTCGCGAAGTCTGATGGAACATTAGCTGAACCGGCGAGATGGCGAATAGTTGCCTGGTACCGACTGACGACTGATAGGAATGTCGATACGCGCGGGCTGACGGAGAATTCACCGCGACAAAGCTTCTCGTGGGCTTGTACGCAAGGCTTGCTGTCTGTGAGTATCGCTGTGTTGTGTGCTGACTGTACGATATACGGGCTGAAATGTCTGATAGCGGCTGCGATGGATAGTGCTTCTACTTCGCATGGCAACCAGGAGATCTGTCGTCCGCGGAGTTTTGCGCTGAAGAATCCGGCCAGCATCAATTTGCCATTGCGCATCACGTACAAGGTGGCTCCTAGACCGCACTGTTTGACAGCGCCGTCCGTCACTAGCCATAGTTCGTCACTTGGCCGAGGTAATGTGATAGCCTTGTTAGTCTGAAGACTGGTTTGTGCGTGTTTGAAGGCTTCTCTTAATGCATCGGTCCATGTGACGCGATCACTTGACTGTTTGCCACCCGTTACTTCGTCGAACGGGGCGAGCAAGGCGGAGCATCCTGGTATGACGCGTGCTAGCATTTTGTAGGCTCCGACGAATGCTCGCATCGCTTTGACTGTGAGTGGAGCGTCGCAGCTGGCTAGGGTGGCGATGCGATGTTGGCTTGCATGGATGGAGCCGAGGTTCCACATCCAGCCAAGTACCGTGGTCGTAGTAGGGCACATCGTTGTTTTGGCAGCGGACAGGCGCAACCCGCTGTTGGCGAAGCTTTGGAGCAATCGCCTTACGTTCTGTTGGCGTTCGGTGATAGTGTTTCCTCCACAATATATGTCGTCTGCCAGTTTGGCGACGACACCTTCTTCGAGTAGATCTCCCAGTACGCGGCACAACAGCTCTTCGAGTGCGGTTTCGGACCCGGGCATGCCCATCGCTGAGCGAGCGTATACGCGTACACCGCGGAACGGAGTGACTACTCCGCAGTACTTCATTGATTCACGCGATAGAGGGATTTGGTAGAACGCATTTGACATATCGGTAGTCGCTATGTACCTCCATTGTGCGATTTTTCGTAGGGTGTTGTCGACATCAGGCATCAATGAAGGCTGCGGCTTGCTATAGCGGCCTACGTCAGTGAAGGCAGTGACGAGTCGGTGTCCTCCGCTTTGCTTCTTTATCAGGAATGACGGGTTGAGGTACTCGACGTTGACCGGTACATCCTCAGGCCGGACGAACACGCCCATCGTCTCGAGTTCATCGAACTTGTTTTGGAGTTCTATGAGCTGGTTTCGTGCGTATTGGGGTAGGCGTCCTTTACGTTGGGGCGGTTGTACTGGGCCCATGTTGACAACAGCTTTGAATGGTCCCACGTGACCATTGTATCCACTGTAGCTTGGGTCGAATACGTCGTCATACTCTTCCACGATCGATCGGAATGCCGCTCGTTCGTCGGGGGAGAGCGCGTGATCAGGATCGATGGTGACCGCTGTTGAGTGTTTGATGGCAGTAGCATTCGAGCTGCGTGTGCGTATGCTTACGGCTACGCTGGTGCATTGACTGTCTGGTATGGATGTTGCCTTGTCGGGTACGAACACTTCTCTGATTTGGCAAAAGTGTTCGTTTCTTTTCAGTGTGCGAGTGGAGTTCGTGAGATTTGGTATGCGCAATACACCTTCTACGCTGGTGATTAGTGAAGGTTGTGGCCACACATCGTTCTCGTGTACTCCTTTGTTGCCGGTGGTATCGTGACGTGGTTCCAGAGCGAATGTGGCGTCTGCGATATACGCGTCTGAAGGCAGGTCGACTTCCACGAAGTCGCCTGGCCACACAGTGATGTTGGTTGGTGGTGCTCGCAGTATGTGGGCACGGCGGACTGCATGCCTGTTGAGGGCCCTCTGTGTTGTACCATATGTGTACGTGGTGCCATCTGCGAGGGTGATGGTTCGTTTGGCGGGAGGAATGGTAATGTCGTTGACTTCCATAAATGGTGTCCCGGCCAGCATCTCGACATCCAGATTCTGTACCACTAGTCCACAGAACTGGAATGATTTATTTTTGCGAGCGAGTGATATGGTAATTTCGCCAACTATGGTTAGAGGCGATGATCCGTCAGCTTGGTGAGCCGATTGGGAAGAGTTCTTGATAGTACACCCCAATCTCACTACCGTGTCATGACGGATCATATTGCCCGTTGCACCGCTATCGATCGTCACTCGAACGGCGTGATGGTCGTGGAACGCGTCGAGGTAAGGCGATTGTCGTACATCGATACGTTGCACGGTAGTGGTGTTTACGGGGCGTTCGTCATAAACTTCGTAGGTATCGTCGTCGCCTTCATCGACTCCGTCGATGATATCACTGACTTGTCGTACCTTAGCCATGTAGCGGCGATCTTGTTCCGGAAGGTACGAGCACTCGCTGAGGAAGTGGTGTACATCACTGCGGCCTACTTGTTTGCAAAGAGGGCAAGTCTTCACGCTCGTGGGACGCCTAGGGTTGTTAGATGGTGCCGGTTGTCGTCTTGAGAACGCTGGTCTTTGTCCGCGTAGGTTAGGCCTAGTCTCGGTGCGCATAACCTTTGCGGTGTCAGCAGACGCAATCTCGTCTAGTAGTGATTCGAGTGCCTGTGATATTTCTGGCTTGATCGATGCTAGTGTTCTTGACCTCAGCTCTGTGCCATATCGTTGCTTTATGAGCTTAGGCAGTGCGGGGTTGATAAGTCGTAACCAGGTCAGTACTACCATGTTCTCTAGGGAAGGAGACATTTCTTCGTCAACGTGTATGACGTCACCGTGGTGCAGAATGACACTTCCCTCTTGTAGCATGTTGTCTTCAACGAAGGCCACTAGGCGCTGATACAAGTCTTCGGGGCGTTCGTCAGCTTGTACGTGGATATCAGCAAAGTCCAGGAAATGGGCCCCTGTAGACTGGAACCCATAGTGCAGTCGGATAGTTTGCCAGATACCGGATAAACTGGTTGAGTTTTTGGCGATCGTGTTGCGCGATATGACTGGGCAATAGTTCGCTATTTGGCCTAACATTAGATCGAGCATGTAGGCTTGCTGAATGGCTGTATGACCATTATCGTCGGTGAAGCCGCGGTTTGGATGTGCTGCACATCGCTTCTCCCATTTAGCGTCAGTGGCGATAAACTGGGCGAAGTTTGGGTCGAGTGAGAGGGTGTAGACGAGGTTCTGGCGCCAGTTCTCAAATGTGTTGACCGTTTCCGTTTTTGTGAGGCACCACTGTTAGCCATGTTGTTACCACACCTGCTAGTGATACAGAGCCGTTTCGGCTAGCTGTTTGCGCCGTGAGGTCGGCGGACTGTCAATGTGTATCTGCTTTTATTGCGCCCGTTTTGGTGAGCGGGTTCGTTGTGAGCGCTGCCACCACGCCATTAGGTGATCAAATGCACACTTCGAGTCACACAAACAAACACTAGTACGTATGCGTAACTAGAACAGTGTTTTAATAAGAGAACACAAAACTGCAACTCACAACAGGAAGTATCCAAACATGCGAGGCCGTGACCCGGAAACTAGGGGTCACGACAATATTACCATTGAACTACAATCATGGAATAGTAACTAATAGCCATTGGCGCTGCTTAATTTAGTACTGTCTCTTCTGAGAACAAAGCTTATTATGGACTCCTGGCTTATGCTTAATTTAGTTAATTAAACAACTTAAAGGACTATTATTTTCTAATGTTGCTGGTTTGAATGATATTTGAATTGAATAAAATGGATTGAATTAAATTTGTATTGATCCTTTTTGTGAGTACATATTGAATTGGAATTGAATTGGAATTGATCCTTGGTAGATACGTACATACGAATTGGAATTGATTTGGAATTGTTAAAAGTGGATTGAACCCAGGTCTGCTTGGCCATAATACACCCTAATAACATTCAGTGGTATTTGAATGGTATTTTTGTAATGCAAAGGTAAGTTCAGATGCAATACTCCAAATTGTACTTACTGTATCTAGACATATTTAATCCAGTAAGATCATATAATTGGTCGCTATCATAAGAGCCACCCAAATCATGTTCTTCTGCAATCTAGCACTAGTACGTGTTGTATATATGTGAACAGAAAAAATGTTTTTATGTTTGGGTCTACCAACCACGTCACTACAGTTACTTATTATTTATGGTAGTGTTTTAACTATCTGTTTGTAGTTATAAATTGCACGTTGTATCTACAACAATGCTACATTACCGTTATCAGTGGTTGGCAGCGACCAGTGATTCATTCATAACATTGTATATCTACTGGTAACAGCCTTGGCTCTGCTGCCAAGCAGGAATTGTAAAGTTTGTATATACGCTTTGTGTTTCATTTATCTTCTGTATTATACAATTCCAAAATAACCTACCCACCTACAATACGTACATTATTCAGATACACACAATTAAGTATTGAAATGTAAAACATACATTGTAAATTTATATAAAATAAATATAATATCCCAGCCAGCACGCCACCCTCGGCCCGAGGGCGGTTCTGAGCGGCAGGGAAGCGGCACCCATCGGCACACAACAGCCGCCTGCCAGCCGCTCTCCAGCCGCTGTTGACCGAATGACAGATAGTCATTTATTAGCAGTCGGGCTTCCCTCTGCTGGAGCACTCGGGTAGTTACATTTGACACTACGGTGTACCGCCATTTTTGAACAGAGTCCTGACTGGCAGTTAGGGGAAACAGTAAAGGCAGAGCTCCAGGGAAAAGGTACGTTTTTAAACATTCTGTTGTAAATCTTTGTACATTTCTATATTATTCAAATACATTATTTTTGGCATGACTTTATAAGCACACATCGTCAGACTAATAACATTACTGCCTATGTCACTTTTTGGCAGTATTAAGATATGCACGGTTTCCAAGTAGCAGTAAACATCTGCATCTGCCACACAATTGCCTAAGTCATATATTTGTTGTCTGTTACAGATCGTTTTGTAAAATTGCTGACGTCAGCCGTGTGACTTAGGCAGTTTTACTCATCACAATGGCGGCTCCCAAGCGGTTGTTGTTGGGAAGAATTAATGGAGAAAAAGCACTGTTGATGATACAAGCATTGGACACAAGTGGCAATATGTTGAAAATTATGTTAACTGCATGATACAGATGCTATATATATATATTATAATACATACCATAGAAGGTGCCGATTTGGCGTTTTAACATTTAGATCTCAATGTAAATTTTGCCTAATGTCAGTGCTGCGGCCTGCCATGTTAAGCTGACACTGACAGCATCAGTGGTTAAACGGTTGGTTAAGCGATACGTATGTGAGTGTGACCGCTTTTTCAGTGTGTGCTACTATGAGTTATTTTATTTACCTGTAATGTCAGTCTGCTCATTTCCAGTCAGGATTGTCCTCAATTTCATATATTTTTCATCTACACTTATCCATTATTATGGAAACACGCACGCACGCACGCACGCACGCACGCACGCACGCACGCACACACGCGCGCGCGCGCACACTGTATTATTGTAATTTATTTACAGGAAGTGAACTTGATGACAGAGAATGATGAATGTCAACCAGCTGTAGTTAATGCAACAGATAATACAATCGCATCCAATGAAGACAGTGAGGAAGCTGCCACGGTGGAGAGTTCTAAAACGTCATAAACGCCCATCTGCTGCCAAATGGAAACAAAATAAAGCAAAAATCGAACGACTTGCCCGTGGTAAATATACAAACCAGAAGGGCCAGGAGAAGGCAGCCAGACAAATGGGACGCCAAGGTGGATCATCATATTGTCAAAAGTCAGAGTTACGAGCATGTCAGTCTATCGATGAGGCGAAGAGACAATACATTTTAAATAAATTTTGGTTGATGTCCACTTGGGAAGAGCGCTATACCTATATTAGGACATTATAGTCACAACGGTGGAGGTGAAACAAAAGAAAACAAAACATAATTCGAAACGCAGTCATTCCTATTGCTACGTTTTAAAGCCACATGATGGAACTGCCATTCCTGTCTGCAAGAAGCTATTTGCACCAACCTTTGGGGGTGACTGAACGCACAATTACTTAGTGGCTGGATGGAGACGCTACTACTTCAGTGCCCCAAAAAAGAACACCCAAAACTGGTAAGAATGATACATTTACAAAATAACACTGACAATCACTTATTTCCATAAATCAGAACTATCAACTTTTGTATTAAACTAAAGTTACAATTCATTTTAATTAGCCTGCATGATAATGTCAACAGCACGACAGTCATAAACAACTAAAATAACCTTTCAACGTTACTACCTGCGTTAACTTTGTTAGCATGCTGGCTTAGTTTAGTTTCATGTCAATTATTTGTTTTCAGGAATAGGTACATCTGTGTCAGAGGAAGAAATTAATTTTCTGAAGAACTGGCTGAGAGATTTGTCAACTGTTTCATCTCACTACTGTCGAAACATTCCTACATATCGAGAGAAGAAGTTTCTGTATCCTGGAACAACGATATCCAGCCTTCATGTATTGTACAAATCGTCAGCACTGGGTGCTGGTATTAGGCCTGTTAGCTGTGCATTTATCAATACTGTATTTCATGACATGAATTCCTCAGTGTTTGTTCCTAGGAAGGATCAATGTACAAGTGCAAAGCATGGCAACATTGATCCAGAAAAACACAACGCTCACATAACCAAAAAAAAACGAAGCTAGGGATAAAAAACAAAAGATAAAGAAATAGCTAATGACAAACTTCTGTCTGGACGATGGATGTGCAAGCTGTCTTATTGTGTCCAAAATCAAACACTAGTACGATATGTACTATAGAACCAAACTTCATATTCATGACTTCACATTTTATAATCTCAAGACGAATCAGGGATGCTGTTATCTCTGGGACGAAACTGAAGGAGACTTGAGCAGTGCCATGTTTGTTACGACCACTTCAAGGTGTATCTGCAAGAACATCTCTTAATAAAACATCTTATTATCTGGAGTGACGGCTGTGGCTACCGTAATAGAAATGTCACATTGACCAACACGTATCAACATTTAGCTCAGCAATATAGCATTACTGTCTACCAGAAATATCTAGTTGCAGGGCATACACAGATGGAATGTAATAGCATGCATAGTACAATAGAGCGAAAACTTGTGTCTGACGTATACACACCGCGCGAATATGAGGTGATCATGCAAAGTGCGCGCATTTGTCCCTCGCCGTACATTGTCAAGCAAATAAGACACTCTGATGTTCACACATTCACCCATGCCTATGTCAACAGCATTAGGCCAGGGAAGAGATCTGGTGATCATACTGTATTTGATCTCAGAGGTTTGAAGTAGAACAGTCAGGGTGTTGTTTGCTTCAAGCTAGGGTTTTCAGATGACGAGGTTTGGCAAGCGTCTACACCCCCTTCCGGTGCAGCCCGAAACAATGTGGCTAAGGCTATCTGAAACACGTCTGCCAATTACAGCGCGGAAATTTAACGACTTGCAAGCAATGAAGTGTACCATAACACGAGAAGCTCACAATTACTTCGATAATCTACCCCACGCATAAAGACGTATCTATGTGTTACCATAGATGGAACCAGAGCGTCTACACCCCTTCGGGTACAGCCCGAAAGAAAGTGGCGCGGAAATGTAATGACTTGCAAGCCATGAAGTGTGTCATAGCACAAGAAGCTCACAATTACTTTGATAATCTACCCCACGCATAAAGACGTGTCTGTATGTTACCATAGATGGAACCAGAGCGTCTATAGAGTCAATGTTACCAAATATGATGCACATTTTTAGGATTCTTATTGTTTTCCGGTTATCTTACCTTAGAGTTAGTAAAATTGCCTATGTTACTAATAAGTTTGCGTCTATAATATTACCACAGAAATGATAAAATTGCCTATGTCATTTAGAAATTTGCCTAACTCACACAATTGTTGAAATATTTTTGCGTAAGTCATCTTGATTAGCATTAACATATTATTTTAGCATATTATTTCAGAAAATCACTTATTGGTCTTGAGGGGTGCGATTTATAGTAAATGTGTGTATGTTGATCCTGATGACAGTACTAACAACTACCAATGCAACTCATCGTCAACAATTAACAACTTAAAAGTCTTAAGATGTCTACTGAATGTATTTCTTACAAGTAATTTGCTTTTGGTGTGAAATAATATAGTTTTCTCTTTTTGCGCAGAATTATTGCATGCATATTTAATCAAAGGATAATTAATTATATTTCAAAATAAAGTTTTGTGGAAGCTATTTTAAAATTATTGTGCTGATGAGAAACCTGACATTTATTTTATAAAAGTAAAGTAAAATTATTTTATGTGACCTTATTGTGAGACAACATATGTTTAATATTTTACACATTTTATAGATACTATGCATTGTACAATGCGATACCTTCTTTGAAGAAATTAAATATTTGTGTACATAATATTCCAAATGCTGTCAGAAAGAATGAAGTGGCAACATTGCCACTGACTACAACATCAGGAGAACATTCGAAAGTACTCCAAGACTGCCTTTGACGGGAATGGTGTTAGACAGCACCGGATAACAAATGCAGCTGGATGTAGCAGAAGAGAGTTTATGGACAATAAAAATTAAGCAGCCTTTTTATAAAATATTTGAGTTGTCATGTGCCGCACAAATCAATGGCCACTAATTTTTAATTGCAACTTTGCTTTTTTATTTTCTTGTATTACATTATGTGTTTGTTATACACACTGGAGTTGTTTGCGTATTTAATTTTAGTTTATAATAATTGGAGGGGATACTCGACACCCATTCTTTTTTTGAAGCAGATTACATTTGTTATGTTCCTAAATAATATATTACTATATTATTTTATTGTTTTTAACTTCCAAATTCCAGTTAATCCCAATTACATTACATTAGAGTGACAATGCGTGATGGTTACTACTGAAATGTTCACGTTATAAGACCAATACACATAAATGCATGCATGCGTATAATTTGCCGGACAAACATCCCTCGGCCCGCAGGCGGATGTCGACAGGCGGGTGGGACTAATAAAAGTATCCTTATTCTTAAAATGTCTAAAAACTTTTCATAATGTTAATTTGCATGCCTCCAGCAATTTTTTTGTAGATGGCATTATTATGTCATAGATATTCGGCTTTTCGTCAATTGCAATATTTAATGCATTTTTTGTTTTGCCGATCAATTAATTTATAGGTCAATCGCAATTAGTTTTATAGTTTGTATATGTTATTTTCACCAAAACGAAATATGGACCTAACACAAATATGCACAGACGAATTAGCATATCAGAGTGAATATTCGATATGTTTGCTTTTTTTTAAATTAATGTGAGATGCAAACAAATCGAACTGCATTCGATAAGAAACAAGCCAGTCATGGTCACTGGTGAGCGGGTTCATTTGTTGCTTGTTGACATACGCTAAAGACAGACAGGAGTAGTTACTTGCAGATTATCTGATTACAACCGCTCCGGGGGCTGTTTCGGACGCGCTTTCATACGTAAGTTGTGCTTTATCGCAGTCCGTATTTCACTGTATTAAGTTAAACTGATATTATTAGAAAAACATGTGTACTTTTGTCAAGTATTTATTGGGACGCGTTTAACGGTCCATATTGGCCTAAGGTAGCCTGCGTTTCTGAGCGATAATATGTAGATTTAACTAGCGCACCGAGTGTGAATGAGACTGAGAGGACTTGTGGTTGTGCTGTGGTGTGTTGACATGCAGTTCTGATCACTATTCCGGTGCTAAAATACAGCATACGTTTTTAGGACAAGAACACGCTTTATCAGTACATTTGACGTCTTGGTGAGCAGATAACATCATCATCATCGACATCGATTCATCGTACATCACTACATATAGGTATGTGGACAAAAATGTCAAGCTTGCCCGATGTCTAAACAAATAACACTGATGAAAAGAGGTTTAAAAAACATAAACAATGATACCGAAATCACTTAATTATGTTGAATATTAATGGAGTTATTGATTTTTTTGTTTCAGGAATCGGCCTTTGTTTTAGTCCTACTAAATACATACATTTGCATTACAGCTGTGTGACCGAAAATGTGACTTTTTCCTCAAAAAAGCATGTAACTTCCTTAATAATAAAGATATCTTCATAACATTTGGAATGAAGATATAGAGTAATGAGTTCTTTCAAAAGATCTAATCAAAACTGCAATATAAGATACAAGTATTAATTAATTAGTGTTAATAATATTAATTACAGCCGTCCAGTCCACACCTGAAATTACAGAAACTATCCTAAAAATGAATCAGTAATATACAAAATGTAGTTGTTTTTACCTTTCAAAGCCAAATAACTGTTCTTGGTTAGTTGTTTTGAATGAACAGAGTATTTGATGACAACAATGAGCAGTGGGCTGTTTAGTGCTAGTATGGCTGGTACTTGGTTGGATTTCCTGAGAAATGTCAATGTGCAAGTCAAACTTCTGATTGCATATGGACGAAAATGTGATTAATTCATTTGAATCACTAAGTTTTTTTTAACTTATTGTCTATAGTTTGTGATACAGTTCTCTTAATTGCATTATTTAAGGTATTTGAGCCTTGTTCAGCATAGATTGATGGAAAATGTGCTCGCAATTGTTTCTCTGTCTTGGCTCTGCTACACTCCCCCGAGGTAATATACAAGTATAGTATGTGTCTATTACAAAGATCATCAACCTTTGGAAGAGTTGAGAAATTATCCAGAATATGCTGCTTTTTCAATATCAACATGGGTACCACTACCAGGTGGCCCTCCACGGGACTTCTTCTTTGGAGGCATCTATACATCATGAAAAAGAAACAATATTTTTCAGAAATATATAACAATTCAATAGATATGCAGAGCTAACAAGTTTGGCTTAAATGAAATTCCACCTGAAATGCAAAATAATTCCCTTTCATGAAAGTAAAAACACTTTCTCTGCATCACACCCCTAAGAGCACATGGTGATTTGTTTGTAAACATTGAACTAGAGCCAACCAGATTGAGAGAAATTGGTCACATGACCTGAATGCGTGTTTTAGTGACGGAAAGAACTGGTCATAAATCCACAAGCATCTGCTTTGTGGTAAATCATCTGGCAATTAAACACATATTTCTAATGTCCTAAATCATAGCTACAGCTGCACAAAACATAACATATATGATTTCTACAATATAAACATGTTTAAATCAGCAGAGATGGTGCAACCATTTTCATTTGCCATGACGCATCGACGCTGCTGCTTCTCAAGATTCCGCAAGCTGACAAACCACTTCGCAACATAAGATCGTTTTAAAACTTTGTCAGTTATGATATAAAAACCTATATTTTATGTCTATATACCTTTCATTACCGCCTATAGAGTTTATCACAGTTTTCTTTTGCGTTGAAATGGGGACTAGTTTTCGGAAAAGCGTCCAAGGCTAAATAATTGTCGGATTTGAACAAATCAAAAACGCGGCAGTCAATGAATATCCCGACTACGTGATATCCAGTGAATCACTCGGATTTTCCGTTCCAACAGCCAGTCACAGGGCGCTCTTTGTGGGGATGCCCTCAACGCCAGGCGAGACCCCGGAAGCACGAATTTGGAACAAAGATGGCGGACACTGATCGACATATATCCACATACCTACTACATAGACATAGACAGTACATGCAATGTATGCGAGATCATAGACATATACATAGTTCAAGTTGCCCTCATGTCAATTTATCAACGTTTTCGTTTTTTTTGGTACCCAGATGGCTTGTTTTATGTATCGTAATCTTCAGTTTGCTACTATCAGTGTCTACTATTTTCGCTCCCCAATCTATGATGTGTCACATGTACTAATGAAGCTTGCGTGGTGTGCATGCAAATAGGCCTCTACAAGGTAACTGACATCTTAGATATATTAAAAAGAATAAAAATGAACTACTCTGAAGAATGTTCAGTTACTTTTACCTAATCCTACATATTAACTAAGTAAGTACCTAGGGTGTTTCTCTTTCCGAATGAAGTAAACTCATGAAGTGGACGTGATGGAGCAGACATCCTCGACCTTTGAACTGCGACTGCCCGCTATGTTGCTGGATGTGTGCTGCAATGTAGCGGCAGCTCAAACTGGCAACTCTCGGAGGCTTAGTGCAGTCACAGCAGGAGGCAAGTTTTGTGAACTTATTTGATTTTTGATAGTGGGTAAATGAACTTTCCAACAAAATTAATTATAAATTAGGCCTAAGTAACAGTGCCATTTTAGATTAAATGCATTTTTGCCAACTGGTATAAATATGGGTAATGAACTTTCCAGATTTGCTTGTGATAAAGTAGGCCTAACAATGCCATTTCAGCTTAAGTGCAGAAACAATGGAATCATGTTTTTGTGACTGGTAAAGTCTCAAGTCCTGCAGCGTTACTATTCATAGAACTGTAACCAGCAAACGTCATGTTTACAGTGGATTTGTTTATATTTTCAGGGGAAGATGTAGAAATAAGTGTAAGATGCGAGAAGGAGTGGATTCTACTTTTATTCCAAGGTTAGTTCATTGGTATTTGGTTTCAAGACTCAGTTGGGTGCGGTGGTCTAGCAATAGATTGCCAGAGTGTCAGATAAGAGGACAATGGTTCGATTCCACCAGCCGCTATTTCAAAACTTAGCAATTTTGATCACCTCACATGTCTGTGTCTTTTGGAAGAGATACAAAGCCATTGGACTTTTTGTTTCATTTTATGCAATTCACAATTTAAGCAGCACTGTCATTGTGACTGTTTCTCTCAGGAGGTCGATTACGTTAGATTGTCATTCGCCACATCTCTCTGTGTTGTGCTGTTCTTACATGGTCTTCAAGACCATTACCTCATGTAGCCCATTCATGCTTTGCTGTTGTTTCAAATTGTTTGTCCACGTGGGTTTTCTTCTTTCTCAGCCTCTTGTGCCATGAATGATTCCCTGTAATACATCCCGTTGGATTCTTTCTTTTCTGATGATGTGACCAACAATTACAGTTTATTGCCACACAGCCACAATACAGAATGACAGGCCTGAGAACATTGAAGTTCTTCTCAAATCACTCAAGAAACATTTAAGAACATAGCATTTTAAATGTGTGCACAATTAACACGATTACATAATTTAACTAGTAACTTTAATTTGTATTTTTTGTTATATACACAGTTGTACTAATAATTGTAAAGTTTTGTGTGTGTTTATATAGTTGTGTATAGTAATAGTAATATTATGTGTGTAATACACTGTCTATATGTTGTATAGATTTATGATGTTTAAATCATTACTATTGTAATATTGTTTGTTTCTGTATTATATTAATTGAAAAATTGCTTCTAAAACAGACCCACACTAGTACGTTGTCACACTAATTTGTGAGTCCAGCTTTGATTGTTAGAATTGTTTATTGTAAATTACCTTTAATGATGTACTGTAATATAATTGACAGGAGCAGCAGGGAGCATTATTGATGTTCTCAATGACCAGTGGAGATGTTCCATTGAAAGCATCAATGTCATGCCACAGCCAAGTCTCAGAACACACGTTGCACAGAGTTTTTCTGCAGGTAAGTGTCAGCCCAGGATATCTGATCATCCTGCTACAGGAGTCGAAGAAAATGGGGAAACTACTTGCAAGAAACCTGCAGCAACAGACGTCTTGGTGCACCAGGCATTAGTGCATAATCAAGCATTAGTGCATCGGACATCAGAGCAACAGCAGTCAGAGAAGCATGTGACATCAAACGAGATGAAAACCGAGAGTGGACAGTTACAAAGAAAGTCACAACGTGTGCAGGAAAGAGAGCAAAGGTTGTCCACAGATGTTGCTGAAGTAGACGGGGAAAATGCAGCACTCAATAAAACAGGTATTTTTATAAAATTAATGCATGCACACGGTTCATGTTCAATCCTTGCTTTTAAGTCGGTCTAACGTTAAAAGCACTGCACATAACTCCATGAGGGAATAAAATTACTGTTGGTTTTTTCTTCTAGGGCTCTTGCGGGTAAAGGGTAAACAAGTCCATACAGCAGAAATATTTTTTTCCTTTTTAAACTGTTGTACTTTTAATGGTAATATAATATATCTTCATGCAATTTTGCAATTATTTGACCTTGTCCTTAAATATAAAACGTTTTTAAAAATAACATGTTGTAAGTTGTATTGCTTATAACAATAGAGAATCACATTAAATGTATCTGATTAGACATACATAAGGATAGCTAATGTAACTTTTATTGTGTACGAAATCGGCTGGGCTTAGTATAGTACACTGTACCTTTAATGCTTAATGAATTACTTTATTTGTTTGTATTTCTAATGTAAAGCATGTTGAATAGTTCTTCATACAATTTCATGCTATATAAGTATTGTTATTATTTTAAATTTATTTCCAGACTTTGTTTACCCATCACTCATGTTTTCAGGCACCCGAGGCATGCATGCAAAGATAAGTAAACGAACACAAAACAGTTGTAAGAATTCACAGAAGCAGAAGAAACCATCAGCAGGTAGAGTCTTTATGTGTGGTGTTAGCAGTGAATCAATGATGGATGATGCAGTTCACTCTTGCATGGGGAGTGATCAGTCTGACGCCAGCGTAGATGAAGACCTCATTGAAGACACCTCACCACTAGGGGGTGCTGGAGACAACCAGTTACACATGAAGCATATCAAGGATGTTGACAACGAGGAAGGTAATCGGACCGAGGTCGTCAGAACAGCAAGGAAGAAACGTCGTACTATCACTGACCCAAACGTCCAGCCATATCTATGTCCAGAGTGTGGCCATCCTTTTATAGTTGCCATATCGTTGATGAAGCACATAGCCTCGACGCACCGTCAGTTGCCAAACTACGCCGCGATCGTGAATGCAGCAGAGGACATGCGCGCCAGTCGACTGAAAGCCGCTAGCGCCATCTCCGTGTCCTGCCCGGTGTGCCAGCGAGACATGCGAGGTACACGTGTATTCATGCACATGCGTAAGTTTCACGAGGACGACAGCGATTTTGACTCGCTCATGATGCTCGCAAAGAAGCAGTACTATGCTGAGCGTGAGCGTGTCTATCAGTTGAACGACTGGGGGCGGGAGAGAGTGCCATGTCCTCATTGCGGCATGGCACGCGCCCGACGTCGGTTGTCACATCACATCAACTACCAGTGCAAGGAGAACGCAGAACGGCGCAAATTCCTGCGGTGTCGCCATTGTGGCTATGGCACGCACCGCACTGACAGACTCGCGCAACACATGAAACTACACCAGGATGGAACAAACTTCATCTGTGACCACTGTGGCAAAAGGTGAATGCTGTTAGTTGCTACAGTTGAGCCTCACTTCATGGTCACCTTGGTAATACAGCCACCTCACAATTAAGGTCACCCTAGGAGTCTTAAATTATTTTTTATAACAATAATGCATAGGAAATTAGTCCTGCTAATATGGTCACCTCACTATTCAGGTCACATTTGCCCAGTCCCGATGTTGACCTTAATAGTGAGGTTCCACTGTACTTGACACGCATAGGTAAATTTGACCCTCACTGACCTTTTTGCAACGGTATTCAACAATCATGCCCAAAGATGGATTCAGAAGTGAATGTCTCCTCTCTGATCTGGTTATTCTGTAGTACATACCGGTATGATATGGGTGTTAGTTAGTGTCTGTCTGCATGTATGTGATGTGTGTTGCAGGTATGTGATGTGTGTTGCAGGTATGTGATGTGTGTTGCAGGTATGTGTCTCAGGCAGGTCTTACCGTCCACTTACGACAGAAGCATCAGGAGGCAAAGAGAAATCCAATCTTAAGTCACTCATGTCCCTTGTGTAGAAAGACGTTTATTCACGAATCACGCTTGAAGAAGCACATGACCATCCATGCAGGTAAACTACAGTTATAATGTCTCCACCCCTCTTCAGCCAGGGGTGGTGGGAGTACTATATATTTATATATAAATACTACACTGTCTGTCTGTCATTTTCGTAGTTCTTGATCATGGGAACCAGAAGCTTGCCCTGTTGCCTATTACGGCATTGCAAGCAGCAAATCATAATTTTAACATAACTCCAGTGGCGTGTCTGTGGAATGACTGTCCACTGGAACAAGTAACTCCAGTGGCGCTGTCTGTGGAATGACTGTCCACTGAAACAAGTAACTCCAGTGGCACTGTCTGGAATGACTGTCCACTGGAACAAGTAACTCCAGTGGTGCTGTCTGTGGAATGACTGTCCACTGGAACAAGTAACTCCAGTGGTGCTGTCTGTGGAATGACTGTCCACTGGAACAAGTAACTCCAGTGGCGCTGTCTGTGGAATGACTGTCCACTGAAACAAGTAACTCCAGTGGTGCTGTCTGTGGAATGACTGTCCACTGGAACAAGTAACTCCAGTGGTGCTGTCTGTGGAATGACTGTCCCCTGGAACAAGTAACTCCAGTGGTGCTGTCTGTGGAATGACTGCCCACTGGAACAAGTAACTCCAGTGGCCCTGTCTGTGGAATGACTGTCCACTGGAACAAGTAACTCCAGTGGTGCTGTCTGTGGAATGACTGTCCACTGGAACAAGTAACTCCAGTGGTGCTGTCTGTGGAATGACTGTCCACTGGAACAAGTAACTCCAGTGGCGCTGTCTGTGGAATGACTGTCCACTGAAACAAGTAACTCCAGTGGTGCTGTCTGTGGAATGACTGTCCACTGGAACAAGTAACTCCAGTGGTGCTGTCTGTGGAATGACTGTCCCCTGGAACAAGTAACTCCAGTGGTGCTGTCTGTGGAATGACTGTCCACTGGAACAAGTAACTCCAGTGGTGCTGTCTGGAATGACTGTCCACTGGAACAAGTAACTCCAGTGGTGCTGTCTGTGGAATGACTGTCCACTGGAACAAGTAACTCCAGTGGCGCTGTCTGTGGAATGACTGTCCACTGAAACAAGTAACTCCAGTGGTGCTGTCTGTGGAATGACTGTCCACTGGAACAAGTAACTCCAGTGGTGCTGTCTGTGGAATGACTGTCCCCTGGAACAAGTAACTCCAGTGGCGCTGTCTGGAATGACTGTCCACTGGAACAAGTAACTCCAGTGGCGCTGTCTGTGGAATGACTGTCCACTGGAACAAGTAACTCCAGTGGCCCTGTCTGTGGAATGACTGTCCACTGAAACAAATAACTCCAGTGGCACTGTCTGTGGAATGACTGTCCCTGGAACAAGTAACTCCAGTGGTGCTGTCTGTGGAATGACTGTCCACTGAAACAAGTAACTCCAGTGGCGCTGTCTGGAATGACTGTCCACTGGAACAAGTAACTGCAGTGGCGCTGTCTGTGGAATGACTGTCCACTGAAACAAGTAACTCCAGTGGCACTGTCTGGAATGACTGTCCACTGGAACAAGTAACTCCAGTGGCACTGTCTGTGGAATGACTGTCCACTGGAACAAGTAACTCCAGTGGCCCTGTCTGTGGAATGACTGTCCACTGGAACAAGTAACTCCAGTGGCCCTGTCTGTGGAATGACTGTCCACTGGAACAAGTAACTCCAGTGGCGCTGTCTGTGGAATGACTGTCCACTGGAACAAGTAACTCCAGTGGCCCTGTCTGTGGAATGACTGTCCACTGGAACAAGTAACTCCAGTGGCGCTGTCTGGAATGACTGTCCACTGGAACAAGTAACTCCAGTGGCACTGTCTGTGGAATGACTGTCCACTGGAACAAGTAACTCCAGTGGCACTGTCTGTGGAATGACTGTCCACTGGAACAAATAACTCCAGTGGCACTGTCTGGAATGACTGTCCACTGGAACAAGTAACTCCAGTGGCCCTGTCTGTGGAATGACTGTCCACTGAAACAAGTAACTCCAGTGGCACTGTCTGGAATGACTGTCCCCTGGAACAAGTAACTCCAGTGGCGCTGTCTGTGGAATGACTGTCCACTGGAACAAGTAACTCCAGTGGCACTGTCTGTGGAATGACTGTCCACTGGAACAAGTAACTCCAGTGGCACTGTCTGTGGAATGACTGTCCACTGAAACAAGTAACTCCAGTGGCACTGTCTGGAATGACTGTCCACTGGAACAAGTAACACCAGTGGCGCTGTCTGTGGAATGACTGTCCACTGAAACAAGTAACTCCAGTGGCGCTGTCTGTGGAATGACTGTCCACTGGAACAAGTAACTCCAGTGGCGCTGTCTGGAATGACTGTCCACTGGAACAAGTAACTCCAGTGGCGCTGTCTGTGGAATGACTGTCCACTGAAACAAGTAACTCCAGTGGCGCTGTCTGTGGAATGACTGTCCACTGGAACAAGTAACTCCAGTGGCGCTGTCTGTGGAATGACTGTCCACTGGAACAAGTAACTCCAGTGGCGCTGTCTGTGGAATGACTGTTCCCTGGAACAAGTAACTCCAGTGGCGCTGTCTGGAATGACTGTCCACTGAAACAAGTAACTCCAGTGGCGCTGTCTGTGGAATGACTGTCCACTGGAACAAGTAAAGAACTCAAAATAATTACCTTTGTGTTTGTTAAACGCGCCACCAATTGGTTAGTTAATGGCCAATGGTCCAACGAACCGAATAAATATTAGAAAGAGGCGAGTGTCGCGCTGTTGTGATTATATACAAACTGGATGAAATTGGTGATTATACACAACTTGGATGTGGTGCAGGTTAAAATAAAATAAAAAATGTATTGTGTATACAAGTAGTGCTACACTGTGGTGCCTGGAGGAGGCAGACTGCTCCGAAGTTAGCATATTAATATTAGGTTATTGTTTTCAAGTGTTCTATGGTTTTGTTGCGACAGACGACCGGTGCCACGTGTGTGACATCTGTGGGAAGACGTTCAAGGACCGAGGGACTATGAGCGCCCATCGCCGCACGCAGCATCTCGGCCAGTACCGCTACCACTGCAACCGTTGTGGTCACGGGGTCGAGAAACGCAGCTATCTTCACACGCATCGATGTCACGTCGATGCGTCGAACACAGCGCAGGTGGCCGAACTACCTGTGACTGGTGAACATTCCGTCGTCGTCGTGGCAATGCGATCGGAGGTTGACGAAATCAGAAGAAATCTTGCCATGAAGGTTGATAATGTGATCTTTAGCACAGATATATTGGCCGTGGACGATACCGATAGATTGTCACAGGATCTCACGTAGAACCAAGTCTCAATTGACAGTTCCAGTAGGTCGTTGTCTGTCTTCGTATCGATCATAATTATGCATGTGACCTCCATCAAGCTGTACCCACCAAAAATGTTCACAATATGTGCATTACATTAGAAGAGTAACATAGCATCTGCTAAATATATCTTTCCTGCAAGCAGTTCTCACTTAACCAATATTGTCCTGTTGTTGTTTTTAAAAAAACATTCGTAGCCAGATTTTCAACAAATATATAATGCAATGTCCAGCAGCTACACATGTTTGGCATTCTTTATGATGTTTTGGTGGACCTTGTTGCTAGGCAGTAGGCCACATGATGGATAGGTCAATTGACCCAGCCTCGTAAAAGGTGAAGGTGTACTTCTTGGCTTAAATTCTTTACACCACTACATTTTTTACCTGATTCTATATCTATGTATTCATTCTATTACAGTATGTCATTAAATTTTAGTGTAAACATTTACAGAGATTTGTATCAAATAGTGCATTTTATGGCATTTTTACTGGTCAGAATAGTGCTTCAAACTGAATCAGTGTCTGTTGTGAATAGATCTACAGTGCACTTGTGAAATGCAGTAATTATTGCTCCAAAACACAAGCTACGCTAGCCTATATGCAAGTATTTTCTTTAGCGGTGTAAATAATGTAGACCTGTGTACACCTTTACCATTGAACTTATAGGATTAGCCCCAGTTATGCAATTTGTTGCATTCAAACAAAATAAAGTGTGCCATAATTGTTATTTATTACGTTTGTGTAATTGCAACAACTACATACAGTGCATTACCATTACATTGTTTCAAATAGCGAATTCATTCATTTGTGAGCCAGGGGTGTTTACAGTAAATACCAGTGTTGAACTCTAAAGTTACAAGGTAGCTCCACTTCACTGTAAATAAATTGGGTTACGTAAGGGTGACAAAGTTGTATTAACACTAAACACGAGCCAGTAGCAATGCAGAATTATACTACACTATGCCTGGCATAACACAAATTTTAAGAACGACAAGTACGAAGAGGGTGGACAGAAGAAGGATCAATGACCTGAGGAAAGAGGTTGGTATGTGGTAGAGCCTATCGGGAAGATTGGTGAGAAGCCAGATGAAATTAACTGGCCACTTGGCAAGAATGGATACAGGCAAACTTGCAAAGAGAGTAGAGGTGAAAAACATAAATGATGCAGGAAAAGGGAAGACCACAGCTGAGGTGGGGGGACCGCATGAAGAGGGATCTGAGGAGATGGAGGAAGAGGAAATGTGAAGTAGCTAGTGGTTGCTCGTATGCAGTTCCTAAACGCCTTAATCTCAAATGTCGTAATTTCATTGGATAGCGCCATGGTTTGACAGGTCGATATATGCTCAGGCGCCGACGTTTGCGTGTAACTAATGCGTCAAACGGTGGCGCCACACCACGGAGTTTGGATAAATTAATTAATTCATGCAGCAGGAAGGCGAAAATGTATGGTTTGTTTACCTGGAGAATTCGCTACAATCTAGGTCACGGAGCACTGATTATACATTAGATTGTAGGTCAGTGGTTACGAGGACACCGAGAAGACTCAAGTCGGTCGTTTCAACACTCGATCGTAGGTGTGATATTTGTGTTGTGAACAGGGTGAAGGGTAACAATGTAAACAACCCGCAGTTACATTAGTGACTACCCAGGGTGCTATGAGTATGCGGAAGTGTGCACGAGCACTATATTCTATAACTGTGGGGTCTATTGTGGAACCAAAACCCAAAAAGTAATGGCTTTGGGGTTGCACTTGCTAGCATTAAATCTGAGGCAGTAGCACGTCACACCTGCATGACGTCATTCTTATTGGCATACGTGCTCGGGCAAGCAGACGCCAGATGACAGCGTCATATAAACGAGTCCGCGCCTTAAAAAACAAGGTTTTTTGAGAGCGTTAAGGTGGGATGTTTTGGCGAGCTCCAAGCCCAAACCAAAGGGGTGCAAATGGAGGTATTTTTAGAGCGTAAAGGTAAGTGTAGGTGCCACGGGGGGGGGGGGCAATTGGAGGGTTTTAGAGTCTCGGCGAGGGAGTGCGATTCGAGGTTTTTGGCGAGCCGCTGTCAAGGGGGTTGTAACTAGGAGGTTTTTTGGAGAGCCTCAACACTCCCCAAATATTCACCAAGTTTCGACGCTATGTGAACATCGATCACTTCACCTGTACGCAACACAACGAGTTAGTGAAAAGTTTGAATATTGCTGCACTAAGCCCAACCTGCATTGTACCAGGATCAATAGTATGAAGTGTTGCCTCGCATCTGTAGTGTACTGCGTTGTCTGCAATCATAATAATAATGAAATAACTTCTTTAGCGCCAATATCCTCAGAAAACCCCCAAGATCAGTGGCGCAATAAAACTAAAGGTTATATGCAATCTCGTAATCGTGAAATCGCAATGTAAAAGTCGTCAATAGATGGATGGAATTGCTAGGAAGCTAAGGAGGATATGCAGTATTCAGATAGGTTTTTATATGATGCCGAAATGAAACTACATTTTTTTGCAGACTTAATACTGACAGGGAGTTAATTCCACAGTATGTGGGGCAACCGAGAAGGCTCGAGTTTCAGCGTTTGTCTGAAATCTGGGAATAAAAAAAACAACCAGACCTACATTTATCAGTTTTAAAATCATTATGAAAGAATCCTCCTATGAAAATATGAAAGTTTGGATTATCATAAAAATTTGTAGTAATAACAATAATCAGTCTTGTTATTACATATGTTCTAAGTACTGAGTGAAGTATAATTATGTATCCAGTATACATAGCACCTTGTATGTGAATGTTGCAACACTGTAATTCTAGTCATTTGTGTATGTAGTATAAGAAATTATATTAGAAATTATTAATAGGGAATGCAAATTGTAAGTTTTTAACTTTTTGCATTTCCTTTCAACACACCTGTAAATTGTTTTCATGGTTGTATAGAGTTTATAGTCAAGGCCACTGTGTTACAGAAAATGCTTTCGTGCAGAATTTTTATTAAAAGCAAACTTTTATTTGACTTAATATCTTTGGGTAGTATAGGTCAAAAATAATTAGGGTGGCAATTTTTTCAAACAGGATATGGTTACCAGCGTACGTTTGGCTTGATTTTCCATCATATTATTAATTTAAATATTTTTAAATGGTGGCAATTTTTTCAAACAGGATATGGTTGCCAGCGTACGTTTGGCTTGATTTTCCATCATATTATTAATTTAAATATTTTTACATGGTTAGAATGGTGCCTGAGGACTGTACAGTTGAAAATACACGTTTTATTAGTGTGTATATTATTCATATATAATGTGAGCATTAGTAGATAGCCGCCATCTTTAATGGAAAGATGGCGGTCGCAAGAAATTGTGAATTACCTACTGTAATATTGTTATGCCCAATCTTTGTTGTTCTATTACGGATAACATTTTATTTGCTTTAATTATTCCAACATCATTTCCTAACGTTTTTGAAAAACGTACTTCTATAAATGTTTTATAACTTTCAATGTATTATAAAGGTTGGACAAATTTTCGTGTTAGCAACATTGATATGTCTATGTAACAACTAAACATAATTTATGTACATTCAAAAACCTGCAATTTGTGTGTGTAATCGGTGCATTTTATTATGCATTACATTAGCCATATCATTAATGACACAATCATTTGTATTGCAGTACATGTTGGGAAACATGTATCAATCACTGGAGGCACACATGCTTACGTTGGTTACTTTATACAACTTGTACTTTAACAATTTCTTGGGAACGGATCCGGACGAGAAGGCATTCTTGAAGCAGTCATCTACTCGTCTGAGAGAAGCCTACCAGAGAGATGTTAGCATGGGCACAGAAAGGGGAAAACATCTCTATGATGCCATCACAAAAAACTTGACAATGTTAGAGTCACGTGATTTGTTCAACAAACTTGACTAACTTGAAGGAAGTGTGAACCACATCCAACACTTCCTTCTCAACTACAAATTTGTTAGAAGTACTAAACAAATATATATTCTGCTGCACACGGAAAGCATTGAGTCTCTTGTCAAATAATTCTTTGCCCATGATCACCTGAACTATACTCGCTTGCTACACCTGTATATCTCAACAATGCAGGAAACAGAAAAGCTGCATCCGGACTTCTGGGCTCTGAGTTCATGAGACGGAACTTCCGTGGGACGAAAGGGATTGCTGGATTTTCATCAATAACCCCAGATCATGGGATTGAACAAGAGAACCGCACACTTAAGGTGATTGGAGGAATTATAGGAATTACCCAAAACGAGAGGGCTCGAGATAAGTTCTTTGTCATTGCGCATGAGACGTCAAAGTTACTCGATGAGTTTGTGAAAGAACATGGCATGGGTAGTACACTAGAACGCAGCATCATGAGATCACAGGAGGAAAGCTCTCCCTAATAACGAAGAATGCCACCGAGCCCGCATGTATATTTGTTGAACATGGAAACCCATTTAAGGTAGATGAGGCAGATGAGGATAATATGTACAGCCTCCTTACCAGTGAAGTTATGGATGAGAAGGTGACCAAAGATATCTTATGTCGTGACGACATTGGACAACATATGTTTGAGGAATTTGTCAAAGAATGTTTAACACACGGAAACATTTCTGTGTGGGACCCAATGAAGAGAAAGAAGCTCGGAACATTCAAAAGTGTAAGTGCAACAACATAAGTAAGAGCGGGTGACAAGCTGGTTAAAATCAAAGAAGAACGGTGTCTAATGCAGAGGTTCATCGTTATATCAAGAAGCCGTCCAGACCTTGATATAAAGAAGTGCATCGGAACTTTTGAATTTGGCCTAGTTCCACGATCTATATTCGCATCGGATGGATCACTGTTGTTGGCGTATGACAAGGCGACGATTCTCCATCATCCGGAGAAAGATGCAACATCGCAATATATGGAAACTGATGCTGGAAGCCAAACTACAAGTTCAAGAGTATTCATAATCGATGGCATGGCACTGGTGAATTCAGTTTCCAAAACGGATCACATGAAGACATGCTATGACTGCGCTCAATCCTTCCTTGAGAAACTCATCAACTTGGTAATATATTATGACGAAGTTAGGTTGGTGTTTGATAGGTATATAAACACCTCTCTCAAAGAACAAATCAGGAAAAAGAGGACAAAGAGAAAGTCAACGTACTGCCACATCGAGGACAGCACATTCATCCAGAATATTTCGCTGAAGGATTTCCTCTCAAATGTCAAAACTAAGGCAGAACTTACAGAATATCTAGCTACCAAATGTGTAGATCACAACAAGAGTCTTGGCAACATGTTGAAGAAATTTATTGTGACACCCGGGAGAGAATGCAAGAGGAATTTCCAAGTTCCAAACACCCTAATGACTCATAATCACGAGGAGGCAGATGCTTTCCTGTTGTTGTAGACACATATGCAGACGTTGTGATTGATTCGCCAGACACGTGTGCCTTCCTGCTGATGGTACAAATGTACCCAAACCTTCCAGTAGCAACAAGCTTTCTTCCTAGAAAGGGCAAGGTGAAGAGAACAATTGCAATGCAATCCATTTATGAAATGCAAGGAACCAAAAGGCTCAACTTTGATATTAGGCTTCCATGCTTCTACGGGGTCTGACATGTGTGGTAGATTTGCCGGTAGAACGACGGAGTTGTGCTTCAAGGTGTTCATGGCTTGCGATAATGAAATTTTGGAAGCATTGGCATCATTAGGGAGTTGATCCACGTCCACAAAACATGCTCACAGTTGGAACGATTTGTCTGCATGCTTTACAGATCCTAAATATACACCAAAGTGAATGAGCTTCGTTGGTTCTTATACTTTACAGATCCAAAGTATACGCCAAAGTGAATGAGCTCCGTTGGTTCTTATACTTTACAGATCCAAAGTACACACCGACGTGAATGAGCTCCGTTGGTTCTTATACTTTACACATCCAAAGTATACACCAAAGTGAATGAGCTCCGTTGGTTCTTATACTTTACAGATCCAAAATATACACCAAAGTAAATGAGCTCCGTTGGTTCTTATACTTTACACATCCAAAGTATACACCAAAGTGAATGAGCTCCGTTGGTTCTTATACTTTACAGATCCAAAGTACACACCGACGTGAATGAGCTCCGTTGGTTCTTATATTCAAATCGTGCAGCTGAGGAAGAGAGTCTTCCTCCAACAAGAGGTTCGTTAATTCCACATATTCGTCGGGCACATTACATAACAATGCTTTGGAGGAAAGCTGGCGAAGGTCATCAATCCCTCCCGTCTCCAGCTGAGTGCGTTTGGAGCTACAGGGGTAAGACCACATTAAGGAAGAAAGAGTGCCCTTGAAAATACCGTTTTGGTGTCGTGTGAATTTTGTTCGAGCACTTTGGCATGGCACATGTCAGTCCAGTGAATACTGAATGTACTACTGCATTAGATCTTTCACGAGGTAGCAATAAACATACGCTAGTCGCTCGCGTATTCGCACAGTGGCTATTTTACAGAACGCACCAATATTTCAAAATCCGTCACCAGATTGGGACGAAATTGAGGGTTGTCAGGTTTGGGTGGATTTGTCTGAAAACTGAGGTATGAGAATTTTACGAGTTTTCCACAGCACTTGTGTCAATGGAGGTTAAATATGCTGTGAAAGTATCAAGAAAATTGTTCGTCAAATTTAGCAGGAAATGAAGGAAACGTTATAATGGCCGCCTATGTAAAATTTAAATGTGGTCTTACCCCTACAATTCAGCTGCGTGTCAATTTGTTCCTCTCCGACGCCTGAATCCACCAGCCCCTGAAGCAGTCATCCAGTCAGTCAAATGTGGATGTAAACGTGGGTGTAAGGGGAAATGCAGTTGCATTATTGACAATATTCCATGCACTCAGATATGTGGCTGCCAATGATTTAGCTGCAGCAACACTTGCACCAATGAGCAAATTGACTCAACCGGTGACGATGGTGTTTGAGGTTGGAGAGTCGGTGGAAACTTAAAGTACGAATTAGTTAACTGTTCAAATGGAACTAGTTACGGTTCTGTTATTTCAGGCATGTACGTTGTAAGGTGCTTGTTCATTTGAAATAAATAGTGTAATGCACGCGTAATATCGGGAATTTCTTTTCAAAGTATACTATTACGTATGGATTTTGTTTTGACATAACAGCTACTTATAATATTTCTCGGCAGCCATTTTGAAACTACAAATCGTGGTCGTAGCCTTCCTAATCCATAGTTTTTGGTGTTTATGTATCTGTCGATATAAAATGGCTATCATATCTTCAGCTTATAGCCACCTATCCCGGAATATTATGATATCGTCATCTTAAAGCGAACTGTCCCTGGAAAAGTGTCCATGTTTAATCTGCCGGCCATCTTGAATTTGCCACCCTATTTAAAAAAGCATTTGTAACTGAAATACTATTAGAGGATATAACGTATCATTGGCAATAAAAAATAAGATTGAGTATTGCAATACAGTTAGTAGTAATTAGCTCTTTTTGTGCAACCACCATTTTGAAATTCAAGATGGCGGCTACCTAATGTCGCTCAAATATCTAAACACTATACATCTGATATATAAAGGGTATTGTTAATGCCATGGGCAACAGGCACCGTTATTGATATGTTAGGAATTATTTAAAATAGCATTATGCTGAAAACGGTGCAGTTTATACGGTGGTGGCCATCTTGAATGTTGGTAAACTTATACTGCTTACGAAAATTGCCAACCTACCTGTTTTCAACTTTATAACATAGATTCAAAATCAAATGAAAGTTTGCTTTTAACAAACATTCTGCACGAAATTACACAATTATTACACCAGCATTCACATTATAGCTTCAGTTTGATGTGTTATATATGAGTTCAAATTGTATATATGTTTGTTGAATAAAATTCAGTTCAAAAAAGTACATTAGAACCAGGCGACCGCATCGGTCTAGGCATTCTTGCAGGAGGTGAACATTGGCTGAAGGTATACATGTTGTTTTAGATTGAAATATCAATATATTTACAAGAACATGGACTTCTCACTCTCTAACCCTATAGTAAAACGTACTGTAAACAGTCAATATAATTATAAATGGAGCCTGACGCCCAGAGGGACACCGCAAAATCTTCCAGCATTCTCCATTTGAAACGATATACGTCAAGTTGAATAGCAAATTAATGTGAGCAATTTATATATGTATACCATGTCATCGTGTTATCCTTTGAAAAAGTCAATTTTTAGTTTCATTCGTACGAGTCATTCTCAATAAATATTTCCGATTTTATTAATGTGAAGCTCAACATGTTATATCATATTCCTTTAAAATGCACACCAGGCAGCGACTAAAAGTGTAACTGATTGAACATAATAGTGTCCATATGCATAACAAACAAACACTGCAGCGGCCGTTGTGTTATTACTACCGAACATAATGCCAAAATTCCTCCAAATCCACACCACACCGGAACGACCTTGTAACACGGACAAGACTAATGAATCTGTACCTATTTCTTCGTACGAAGCTTGGTAATAAAGCGTTACCCAGTGCAATTCGATGTCATTGATAGGCCTAATGGTGCCTTGATACAATGAAAATGCTTTGTTTTCAAGCAGTTGCTCTTCCACGATGGTTGTGAAGACGGTAGCGGTGGTCGGGGCTGGAGCCAGTGGCATCGCCGCCCTCAAAGCTTGCCTCGATGAACAACTCTCGCCCGTTTGTTTTGAACAATCATCGAACATCGGGGGCCTGTGGTTCTACCGCGACGATGTACCTCCTGGCCAAGGCTGCGTCGCCAAGACCACGACGTCGAACACGAGCAAGGAGTTGACGTCCTTCAGCGACTTCCCCATGCCGAAGGAGTTCCCAAACTACCCCCACAACGTCGAGATGCAGCGCTACATGGAGCTGTATGTGGAACACTTCGACTTGAGACGTCACATTCGGTTTGATCACGAGGTTGTCAGCGTAACTCCAGCGGCCGACTATGACGACACAGGCCGGTGGACCGTGGAGGTTAAGGACAGGAAGAGCGGAGACGTAACACGGGAAGACTACGACGCTGTGATGGTCGGCAACGGTCATCACTGGGAGCCGAATCGACCTCGTCTCGACGGGGAGGACGTGTTCAGGGGGAGGGTGATTCACTCGTTAGCGTACCGCGACCACAGAGGCTACGAGGACAAGAAGGTGGTCGTCGTTGGAATCGGGAACACGGGAGGTGATATCGCCATCGATCTCAGTCGGATCGCCAAGCAGGTACGTGCCGCAATGTGTTTCCATATACATCATCTGGCTCTCGCGCACAGACAATGTCTTCTTAGCATATAGATTTTTAGAAGGAGGCAGTCTGCTCCTATATTATCATTTATTAATTAACATAATGTTCTTAAAACTATAATAACTATGTTGAAGGTATACTGCCCGCCAAATTGTGTTTAGTAGACCGCAACAACGTTCGCAATTGGGAAGATATGCCCTCGGAGCATGTTCAAATGGTAAATAAAACATCCTGTTTCAAAACCAAGCGTTAATGGCCATAATGCCGAGACGGGTTGAATTAGCCACAATACCCTTTGATGTTAAACAATTTCAGATTATCCCACATTCAACACACCGTAAATGCTGTTACAAATTACTACGCTGTCTAATTACGGGTAGAGAAACACCCTGCCTCCCTATAATACGATACAATTTCTCTCAGGCGGGAGAAATTAAGGCACTCCAGAAAAACAGAGCAAATAAAAACTCGTAACTGAACAACTCTAACTGCCTTTGTGCTTTCTGAAATACATCTCCAGTGTCGCGAGTGTGGTGTTCGGATTGTCTGCTCCTTCCTGAACGCGTTATATGGCGCAAAACCACATTTAGTGTTCGTCCGCCATTACTGAAAGAGTTCCCTTGAAAATAGGGTTTTGGTGTAATGTATGTATTTTGTTCGAGCACTTTTACATGAGCACTTTCTAATGCGATGAGAACATTTAAGAACATCTGTAATATCTAACTAAAATCTCCTTCCAGCACAGGATATATTATAATGGCCGCCTATGTAAAATTTAATGTGGTCATACCCAATATGTTCTGTATCAGGTATACATAAGCACGCGGCGAGGAGCCTGGGTCGTTAAGCGTATTGGAGGCGGAGGGGTACCGATGGACGTGATCGGCATGCGCCGGTTCATCTTCGACATCCTGGAGCGCATGCCGATGGGATGGTTGAACTCGCTGACGGAGTCGTTCGTAAACAAGGCGTTCGACCATGAGCTCTACGGCCTCCGCCCGAAACACCGCTTCCACCAGCAACACCCGACCGTCAACGACGACCTGCCGAACCGGATCGCATGCGGCACGGTGATCGTTAAACCGAACATCGCTCGTCTGACGGCTACGGGTGTCGAGTTTGATGACGGATCTACCGTGCACGACGTCGATGTCGTCATCCTGGCGACCGGGTACACTTTCAGTTTCCCGTTTCTTGACGAGAGCATTTTGGCGGTGAAGGACAACGTGGTCGACCTCTATCGACGGGTGTTTCCCCCCGATCTCAAACACCCCAGTCTGGCCGTAATCGGACGAATGCAGCAGCTCGGCTCCGTGTTTCCGATCGTCGAGATGCAGAGTCGGTGGGCGACTCGTGTCTTCAAGGTATGACCATAGGACGAGTGTTTATTTCGTTGTAGTGACGGTTTCTTTGTAGTATTCTCCAGGCCTGAGTGGGTGAAGTATCAAGTAATCAAGGTGCTACATTTCGATGATTTGTCCCCAAACTTCACGCGTTTCGCTTCACAAATAACTTTGGTTTCGATCCAAATAAGTCGCATTTCATTAGTGTTCTTTTAATGTAAACTGTTTCACATTAATACAAATACGCTATATTGTTACATTTACCGCCGAATTCCAGATTGGACTGGCAGGAATATATTTTACGCTGCAGAAAAATGAACGGAATTGATCAAGAAAGATCACTATCTAAGAAGTGAGATCAGATAATTTCTTCTTCCTTTCGTTTGCTCATGTGTGTGTGGGTGGGTGTGTGTGAGTGTATGTGTGCGCGCGCTCGTGTGTACGTATACATGCGTGTGTGCTTGCATGAGCGCGCGCGTGCCTGCGTGTATTTCTTTCTTTTCTGATATGAAATTATTGTGATGTCGTTTGTGGTGGATCCACTAAACCGTTGGTGTTGTGCTGCAGGGACTCTGTGCCCTGCCTAGCTCAGAGGCGATGCACGCAGACATCAAACATCGACAGCAAGAGCGGGAACGGTTCCATTTGCCGACACTTCGACACACAATGGAGGTGTTATGGCTGCCCTACCTAGACACGTTGGCGCGGGAGATTGGCTGCAGACCGAACCTAGGTGGGTGAGACGAGTAGGCCCCTTGCTTGATTCTTCCCGATATTCTATGCTAGAGTTTTACAGCAATTCTTTTATAATATTAATGTAATATAGTGTATACAGTTATTAATTAATCCTGCTAATATTATATTATTATAAATTATTAATGAAATATAATATGTAATTCTATGCATTTATTTTATTAGAATTATGTTTTAATAATCACTAATGACCATGACAATATATTCAGCATTCAAAAAAGTACTTATAGAAAATGGTCACGTTTTGATAAAGTATATCTCGAATGATTACTATTAGCTTACAAAGAATTGCTTTAAACATACCCCACGGTGTTTTCATGCATGTAGGAACTTTAAAACACGTAACGTAATGCTTGCTAAAAAAACACGTTAGTCTGTTTGTGCGGGGCAGGGATGCGTGGGTACGTATACGGGCAGGCGTGCGTGCATGTTTACGTGTATGTATGGGCCTATGCGAGCGTTCATATTTGAGTATATAAATATCGTTTTAGTTGCTTTCGTGTACATCGCAATACACAAGCATATGCTCTGTTCACAGCTAGACTCCTGTTGACCGATCCAGCCCTGGCGATGAGCTGCTACTTCGGCCCGGCTTCCGCTTACCATTTCCGACTTCAGGGTCCAGGCAAGTGGACGGAGGCTCGGGAAACCATCCTTGCCACCTGGGAGAGAATCTCCTATCCCCTCAGCAAGAAGCGGGCGGAGGAACTAGCTAAAAAGAGAACACGTTCTGGCTGCGGACGTTGCTTGATGATTGTCGCTGCTGTTTTGGTGTTGGCAGCTGTCTGGATTATGTGGTTTTGCTAAATCAATTTGAGTCTTCTGATTAGAAATGTGTTTATTAGGCAGTGTAAAAGGTGTTGTATAGTTTGTAATTTGAACTTTCAATGTGTTTGCTGGTCCACGTACTCTTGGTTTGTCACCAAGGTTTGTTGTAGACAGTTTGCAACCTTCGTAAAGAACTTATTTTAATATTTAATGTGGTAATGCTCTATTGACTCTTCTCAAAAAGAGCCATTTTGCTATACTAACAATTGATTTTGTATTCTGTTGGTTTTGCTTAAATATCACACTATTTATTATTGATTATATGTATTTAGCTGTTCAACTGGTATGCATGTCAATCTGTCAATGAATTTTCAAAATAAATATTTCGTTGACAGATCAAAACTGTTAACGAATATTTAATTCGATGACAGTTTTGATCTGTCAACGAGTTCATGAAGGCGAGCGAGAATTGGATAAGCGAGACCATTTGCTAATCGATTAATTAGTTGTCTGAAACTTGTTCTTATATCTGTAGACTATATTGTATATATATATATGTAAACACAGTGTATATTTAGTGTTTATCTTGATTGTTGTTGCAACAGTACAGAGATGATGACTTTGATAATTTTTAATATGATTTTTTGTTGTGATATAATATTAGATTCATAATAATTAGTTTAAATGGTGTCACTGGAAGACGGCTTTTTGTCAAAGGACAACCATATAGTGTAACGTATTGAAAGTATTAAGATATAATGTATATTTTTTGTTTGTATGAGGGAAATAAATAAAAGTGGCTTACTGTCTAGACCAAGGATCTAGTCAGGAAGCCACTCCTACACACTGATAAAGACACACCACTACCGCCATGTCACTCGTATGACACACTTGCAATGCGGTTCTCGGATTTTTTCTCGGAAAAGATCTCGAAAATTCGGTCTGAACTGAATAAGAATGTCATCAATGTAAATGCCTGTGCCGAGACGTGTCTGATGACTGCATTTGAGCCAGCCACTGAGGCTGAAATTGGAATGTTGTTGAAGTCATCGCCAGTGAAATCTTGTGAACTTGATCCCATTCCGACATGGCTTCTTAGAGACTGTGCGCGTGATGTTGTACCTGTGCTCATGACAATTGTTAACCTGTCTCTGAGAACGGGGGTAGTGTCTTCTCACTTGAAGGAAACGCACATCAGGCCAGTATTCATAGACTCTCACATGGTATCGGAGTGGTCCAAGATGCACTGGACTGGTTTAAGTCATACCTGAGAGACAGAGTCCAGTCTGTCCATATTCATGATGCTACATCACCTGCTTTTTTCTGGCATATCGGGTACCACAAGGCTCCTTGCTGGGTCCTCAGCTGTTCTCCATCTATGTAGCACCAGTTGCTAAGATTATACGCAAGTACAATTTGATGTGTCATATCTACTCGGATGATACTCAAATCTACATTCCAGTTAAACCCCACCAAGAGGAAAATGCTGCGGCTGTCGTGCGAATTGAAGAATGTGTAGCGGAGATCAAGACGTGGATGATGACAAACGTTTTAAAGTGGAATGACTCAACGACAGAAGTCATCGTGTTCGGCTCTGCGCAACAGCTCAACAAAATTGAGCTGCACACACTACGCATTGGTGATTGTTTGGTCACCGTAACTCGGAATGTACGAAATGTTGGTGTACAATTCTATGCTGAGATGAAGATGGAGACGCACGTGACTGCTGTCTGTAGGTCTGCAATTTTCCATCTCCGCAATATTGCAAGAATAAGACGTTATCTAACACCTGCAGCGACAGAACAAGCCATACATGCGTTTGTCACCAGCAGACATGACGTTGGCAATGCATTACTCCACCGACTGCTTGTGAAACGACTGCCTGTGGAACTAGAACGGCTGCAGAGAGTACAGAACTGGGCGGCCCGCCTTGTCGACGGCGCCAAGAAGTTCTGTCATGTCACACCTCTATTGATGAGGCTGCACTGGATGCCGATATATATTTTGCGTGGCAGCTCCAACACTATGGAACTTGCTACTACAAAAGCTGACTACAACAACAATGACAAAAACTGATTTTACATAAAACCTTAAGACCTATCTGTTTTCCCGAACATTCTATACGGCGCCGTGAGCAACGATTGTTGGAACAGTGCATTATAAATGTCACGATTTGATTTGATCTGTTCTGTCTGAGGAAGACCAAGCGTTCTCATTATCATAACAAATTGTAGACCTAGTAATAAGTAGTAATAAGTAATATTACATATAGTATATACTATTTTATATTGTGTGTTTCTTTGTTTGTCCATCCGAGCATATAATTCGTCAGTTTCGCTTGGAGCTGAAATGTTGTAGGCATATGCTAGCGGACCCACTTAGTCGAGCGGCATATCACCCCAAAATTGCTTTTATTTTAGGAGTTTAAATGCTCCACACAAGCACACATGCACACACGCACACACGCGCACACGCGCACACGCATACACACACACAAACCGTCACACACGCCCCAATGTTATATAATTTAAAAACTTAGTACCTCCCCGTCACAATGGGATCTGTCGTATAGAAGCCAAGTGGCACACTGAACGTGAATCACGATCAAACAAGGTCACCGTCAAATTATGAATTTTCGAAATTGTGCAGATCCACAAACGTCTTAACATTATATTGGTTGCGTATCTACTTTAATTAATTACAAATGGCAGGGTGATATATACTCTGTAAACTGTATTGTCTCCCCGTCAAAAAGAGGTACGATGTGCAGCTGTTAACTGATATGGTAAGTATGGAACTAAGGCCCAGACCAGGGGTTAATTCCATTGTAATGTAGTATAATATTATTACTACTATGGCCAAACAAGGTTTTTCTTTCCCTAGCGATTTCGGTATTAGAATAGGAATTATATACCATCGGCTTACAGTTACACTGGCCGTTTTTGGATACTCTTGTAGTGCACATAGACACCAAAATGTATAACGTTTTACAAATGCATCTTTGTACTTCAAATCAAGTCATTAATTCCTATTGGTTAACCAAAAGCCAAAATGGTTATGAGTTACAATGTCATCAGCATATTTTTACCAGATCATTTTGTGCTCGGGGAATCACCTGAATTTCCGTTTTCATAAAGGTATATTTTAGTTACAACTGAATTTAAACATATGTTATATACGACAAGATGAAAAGATGGAACTAGACTGGGCATGTCCTGAGAATGGACAAAGATAGCAACTCTCTGACGACATTAAACATGGACATATGGATGCCAACGGAAAGTGGATCGCTCAAAGACAGCGAAAAACGAATAACTTGAAAGGAACAATGCGGACTAGAAGTCTTAGAATGTAGCTAGAGAGGAGGCCAAAGGCAGAATGAACTGATGAAGCTACATTGCAGCGTCATGGGAACATCACGGGTGCAAGAGGACATTAAATTAATTATGTAGGTAAGATATATACAGAAACCTTTTGATGCATTGCCGGAGGAGTTTACGGAGTTAGCTGTGACCACCGACGAGGACTTGCTGCAGTTGGACTATATATAGGATCTCGATGCTATCTTGACTGCTATCGTGATATGCCATGCATTATTTCTCGGCTGTTTTGGCAAAGCAAGCCTACAGGCCAAATATGTTCGCCACATTGTCAAACCTAAAGAATATATATCTCACATGCAGAAATGCCTGCTGCGGACAACGGTAAGCAATATTGGGAGTAACAGAGCTTCTTAACACGCGGATTGTTCATATTGTCGTACAAACAGCATATATATATAACACGTGTTCTATAATAGGTTCTGAGAAACATGAGAGGAGGGTCCCAACGAAATTGGCGTGACACCATATTTAAAAATGGACGTCAAAATACATTTCACCAGTTCTAATTCAGATTGCATTGTGGGTTACAAAGATCGCTAGGTAATGGTATTGGGACACGAGGAACCGATTTGGGTTACGTGTGATTTAATTGGCATACTATTATGCCCATTTTGTACCATCGTTTGACTCCCTATCTGCGTGAACAATATTTTGTTGTGACGTAGATTGTAAAATACAATTTTTTTTAATATGTCTCAAATGTAATCTGAGATTGGTCTTCAGTCACCACAAGGTTTTTGGAGTATCGTCTTTTTATTCCCAAAGTAAGTAAGAAATATAGTTTCATTTCGCTGTCATCTAAAAACCTATCTTTTCAATACTGCATATCCTGCTTAGCTTCTTAGCAATTCCATCCATCTGCTGACGACTTTTGCTCGGTACATGACAATGAGAATGCTTAGTCTTTTGGATTTATTGCGCCACTGAGCTAGGATTTTCCGAGGATATTGGCGCTTAGGAAGTCATTCCATTATTGTAGTTATCTTTGTCTTTCCATTGATGGAAACTTCACTGCTGTATCCAGAGATGCCTGCCTATTAATTAGAAATCTCGGCGTGATTCGCAAGCCGCGGTTGCGTAACTGCTCACTCACGCTTTCATAAATTCTAGAGTGGACACATACCATTGTCTGATTCACGGCCTGCAGGCCCGACAGAAGATTCTAGAACCCCGGGCATGCAGGCACGTAGTTAAATCGAACAGATCTTGCTACACTAAAATAAATGCCTCCTTCTGTCTCCATGATGTCATGGTCAAATCCAGCAAGTCAAGATGATGACCTCTAAGTACTGCGCGATCCGTATATTGTTAATAAAGTTCAAACTAATCAGAATCATGAATGTCGAATCCATCAACATCAGCATTCAATGGCGCACATTTGGTGGCTCAACCACAAGTTTACTAAAGGAAATGCAACCCGAAATGATGGAAAACAGAACCAGGAACTATCCTTGTTTATTAGAGGAAGCCTACTATTGAATTGGATGTGGACAAAGTCAATCCTGTCTATGGATAGAACAATCACATCAGGCGTGGAGCAACATTATATACAATAGGACTCAATTAAGTACAGTAGTATGGTATTCGTTGGGAGTTGGTGTCGGAGGAAGACCGCGGCGATCATAACCTCCATCTTCCTCCACATTTTCATCTAGCTATGCGTCCAAGGCCCTTCTTGTAGCAGGAGCACTTTTTTTTATAAAGCTTGTAGTGCATCCGCAACTGATCAGCTCTTGCAGGGCTTTCGCTGCACCAGGAAGCGGATTCCAGAAAGGTACCCAAGCAGATTCAAACTCAACCCATTCCCAGGAGCCTGGGCTACCAAGATATGTTTGGCCACAATATATTGTCAACACACTTGTTCATTCTGATAGGTTGCTTTCGTGACATGCTCTATCAGGGCTGCCTTGGTTGGTGGCAGGTACTCGAACGTGTGAGATGACTGAGTAAATATATGTTGGCGTACTTGGTTGACTCTCGTCAGAAAGCAGGATACGGAGTATGGCAAGATAACAAAACTTTCAATGACATTGATACCCTCTGAAAACAGTGTGAGGGGTCTTTCCATCAGATGGCGTAACGCGGTTGTGACCGCTGGCCTTGTGCTCCACTTTCCATACACTGGTTTCTTCCCCGTGCCTGGAAAGAATTATGTGTTTCCGGAATTATGGCATGGCATGGGATGCGGGAAGAGCGTTTGCCTTGGCGGGAGACACGGTGTTGCAGATGCCGTGGATGAAAATATATCTGAACGTTTTGACCATTCCAAACAACACCCACGATGTCCCCAATCTAAGTGAAAAAAGATATCCCCAGGACAATGGTGTCAATGTCGTTTGTAATGATCAGTATGCGCTTGTACCCTTGTGACACTACATGTGCCGCATGCAACATAACTCTCGTATCGAACTATTCGTGGTTACATTGACTGATAGAACACTCCATTCGAATTACATGCTCGTCATTGTAGGGTGCAGGAATATGGAGGACGTTTTAATCTCAGTTGAAATAACGACTTTCTCGTAGAAGACGAACTGGGCGATCAATCCTGGAATAGTTCCACTTTATTGGTTCCGTCCCTTGCGCAGATAGCAGCTCTAGTTCTTTGGCATCTTCTCAATCCCTTCGTTTGGTAATCGCTGTCGGTTTCTGCTCCCCTTTTCTCTCTGGCAGACACCAAGGCACTAGTGGCAGTATTCCAAGAGGCGGGGAACTGCTTTGATGAATACACCATTCTCGACACAAAAGAGGTCAAGTCAGAGGAGGTCGCCCAACGTATCTTGTGCGTCCATGAGGAAGGAAAGAAACATCACTCAGTTTTTATGAAGGAGCGCCTGCAATCTCAAGCAGTCGCCTTCCATGAGCCATTCAAGATGGCCAAATGGCCCCTACCCAGCAATCGACACAGAAAATCCAAAAGCAAGCATATCCACAGAACCAAAGAAGACTTGCACCTACTAGGACAGCTCTACATCGCGCTGCACGTCAGGGAAGGCAATGCCGACTACCTGTTTGAAGTCGAGAATGCTGATGACCCAACTTTCTTACCAAAATACGGTAATCTGCGAAATGGCCAAAAGTTCGAACTGCTGCCATGCTTGGATGCAAACACGCCATCCGACTTCGATGAGGCTGATGTGAAACTGATTGATGGTGCCGGCATGGCGCAATTCCTGAGACCGAACCGGAGAGAAGTATCAAAACATTCCGTGATTATACCGAGAAGAAGGTGATTCCTTTCATTGAGAAGTACCTGGCTACGGTTACACTTGATGATGTCAGCTGGGACCGGTATCTATCAGACAGCCTGAAAGCGACGACCAGAGAGAAAATGGGAGCATGAATCTGACAGTGATTGCCAAGTGCTGGGATTGGGAAGATACCGAAGAAGTGGAACAGCTATCTGCGCAACGAAGCCAATAAGGCGGAACTGTTCCAATATCTACCGGGATTGATCGCCGGTCTGTCTTCTACGAGGGAAGGTCGTTATTACAATTTGCGATGAGAACGTCCTCCAGAATCCTGCACATGCAATTACGACCCTGTGATTCAAACGGAGTATCCTCTCAGTCCATGCAACCACGAAGAGTTCGATACGAGAGTTATGTTGCATGCGATAACTCCAGTGTCACAAGGCTACAGGCGCATATTGATCACTGCAAACGACACTGACGTCGCTGTACTGGGGGTCGAGCGTGTCGCTTGGAATGGGCAACAAGTTCAGATATCTGCATCATCATGTCTCCCGTCAAGGCACACACTCTCCCCGCATTCCATGCCATGACAGGTCCGACAATACATCCTTTATTTCCGGCACGGGCACGAAATATGCGTATAGAAAAAATTAAGCTCACAACCGCATTATGCCACCTGATGGAAAGGCCTCTCTCACTGTCTTCAGAGGATATGAATGTCATTGAGAGTTTCGTCGTCTCCCTGTACTCTGTATCCTGCCCTCAGATAGAATTCGACCAAGCACGCCAGCTAGCAGATATTCGCTCAATCATCTCGCACGTTCGAGTACCTGCCACCAACCAATAAGGGAGCCCTGACAGAGCACTTCAAGAGAGCGACCTATCAAGCTGGATACGTGTGGGGGCAGCCTCTCGTGGCAGAACATATCCCAGGCAGGGTTGAGTCTGAATCTGGTTGGGTGCCTTTCTGCCTCTCTTCCGTCGAGCAACGAGTTACACTACAAGCTGTACAGGAAGGTGTTCCTGCTAGAAGAAGGGCCTTGGTGGTGGTGGACATTATTTTGAGTGTGACACACACCTCGCACAGACACATGTGCCCGAGTCATGATTCGTTTGTTAGTGTAACTAAATGCCAATAAAACACAATATGAAAACATGGTGTCAGAGAATACGGGATGTGTGATGATAGGAGACAATGCAGTGAATCCGCGTACGTAGAAGAAAGACGAATATTTGCTGAATTGGAGAAGTATTTAGCGCCGGAACCGCTAAGTGACGGGGGCGATCTGCCGGAGCAATGGCGGACGTTCACAAAGCAATTCGAACAGTTCTTAGTTGCTACACAGAAAAGTGATGTGCCATATACAGTGAAAGTAGTAATACTATTGAGAGAGATCGGTGTAAGAGGAAATGACATTAATGAAAAATTCTAGTACGCGGAAGGGAAGACAAAAACAACTATGCAACAGTAGTGCAGAAATTTGACAGTTTTTGTAAACCCAGAGTAAATTCACCCAGAAGCAAAACCACCTGTCCATAGACAAATTTGTGACGCAGTTAAGAAAACAAGCGCGAGAATGTGAATTCGGCCCATTGCATGAAGATATGGTGCTGCATGCACTGACGTTGGGTCTAGAAGACGATAAAACAAAACGAGTACTGCTGGAACATTCAGATGGCAAACTAACACTGGATATAGCATTACAAAAATGCCGAGCAGCAGAAGACAAATGTAGGTTCACTTTCCACACAACAAAAGGAAAAGCATACATGTTCGAGATCACCAAAACCAAAAAATGTCACTGCTGTCGCTTGACTTTGTCTTGAATTGGGGCTAAAATCAGTCAATGAGAATGTACACCTAGCTGACAATACAGCTATCACGAATGACTTCAACACGACACTCGAACAGTACAGTGATGTGTTCAAAGGACTTGGTTGCTTACCTGGTACCTATGAAATTGAACTTGATCCAGATGTCAGACCGTTGCAGAATCGACCGAAGAAGATTCCACTGTCGATGAAGCCAGACGTGAAAGAGAAACTTGAATCACTAGAGAAACTGGATGTGCTTGAAAAGGTTGAAGAACCAACGCAGTGGATATCAAACACGCAGCCAGTGCGTAAGGCAAATGGGACCATTCGAGTGAGCTTAGATCCTTCTGACTTGAACAAGGCAATCAATCGCAACCACTACCCAATTCCATCAATTGGTGATGTGTTGCCACTACTGACAGAAGCCAAAATCTTTTTGCTGTGTGACACAAAAGTTGATGTTCTGCAAGTGTCGCCAACAGAACGCAGCAGTCAGCTGACAACGTTCTGGACACCATTTGGTCGGTACAAATGGAAGAGAATGCCATTTGAACTCAAATCGAGCCCAGAAGAATTCCAACGCAGATTCACAAATGCACTTGAAGACTTGAACGGAGTAACTATCGTAGCAGATGATATTCTGATCTACGGTTGTGGGGTTACTCAAGCAGTAGCTCACAAAGATAATGACAGAAATTCAATCCAACTGCTTGAAAGAGCAAGACAAACGAATTTAGAGCTCAACATGTCTAAATGCCGCTTGCACACGAGCTCCCGTGCATAGAACATGTACTAACACCAAACGGAGTGAAGCCGGATCCAACAAAGGTTGAGATGGTCAACCTTTGTTGGACCCGGCTTCACTCCATTTGTTTATGCCCAGCGTATTCAGCGTAAGTGAACCACTGCGCAAACTCGTTCACAACGGTGCAGACTATGTGGGGTGACGAGCAAGAGAATGCGTTCCGGAAACTGAAGGAACTGACAACGTCTGACCAGGAACTCGGATACTACGACCCAAAGAAACCTATGTCTATCCAGACAGTTGGTCTTGGCGTAGCGTTGACGCAAAAATGGCAACCCGGTGGCCTTATGCATCCCGCTCATTGACGAAGAGCGAAAGCAACTACGCACCCATTGAGCTAGAATGTCTAGCGATCGTATTTGCACCGCGAAAGTACGATCAGTACATCTTCGAACATGTGGATGTTACCATTCACACTGATCACAAACCACTAGAAGCAATTGGACGGAAGTATCTACTGTTAGCACCTAAACGGCTCCAAAGCGTGCTGCTAGTACTATAGCGCCACTTACTGAAGATCGACTATCGCCCTGTACGAGAACAGACGGTGGCAGACGTTTTGTTACGTCTATGAAATGACTGTGGGAAGAGAGAAGACGTACCAAGAGGGGAGGTCTTCCAAATGCAAGTCACCAATGAGCTACTCCAAAGCTTTGAAGAGTGTGATGCAAGCGCTGACAAACACATGTCTGATGTGCAATACCAAGCGGCTAAGTAAGCCACTTCGCAGGACCCAAAGTTGATAGAACTCGCCAGCGTGACCATGAAGGGATGGGCAGACCAAAGAATGATGACTCCTACATCAGCGTGACCATACTGGACTTTTCGAGAGAAGCTGGCAATGCAAGATGGAACAATCTACAAGGGTTCTCGCATTGTAATTTCGAAAACTCTACGTTGTCACCTGCTTAACCGACATAACACCCTAGTCTCTTAGGATGCCCAGCAATGGTACAACGAGCACGTGATGCAATCTACTGACCTGGATTGAATGCGGATGTCAAAGAAGTCGCAGAGAGATGTGATAAATGCCAACAAAATCCCCAGGTCAGCAAAGAGAGACACTCCGACAACACACAATCCCTGATCAGCCGTGCATGAAAGTTGGACTGGATATATGCACATACAAGAGAGTGAATTATCGTATTCTTGTTGACTATTACTCTGATTACATCAAATTCGACAAATTAAAGGACACCACAGCCATGTCTGTTGTTGAAGTGTGCAAGCAACAATTCGCGCGATATGGCATACCTGAAATGGTCCAAGCCGACAACGGGCCACAGTTCACCAGTAACGAATTCCGAAAGTTCAGTGAAGAATGGGAATTCAATTTGACCTCCGGTTCACCGTACCACTCGAAGTCGAATGGCAAAGCGGAATCGGCTGTGAAAATAACGAAACGACTGCTCAAGAGATCTGGTGATCCATATCACGCGTTACTAGAGTTCTTTAACACGCCAACTGTTGAGATGACAACAAGTCCAGTGCAGAGACTAATGAATCGTCGCACGCGATCATTGGTACCACAAGCGCGACAGTGCTATGAGCCAGACACAAACGACTGAGTACGTGTTGAGAAAGACCGAAAACGCCGGAATCTACAACATCGGTACAACAGAAACGCACGTGACTTGCCACCGATCAAGACTGGAACGCCAGTTCTGATCAAAGACATGGTCGGTTCAAACAACAGGTGTAGGAAAGGAAGAGTAGTTAAACAGCTGAGTGAGCAATCATATACAGTCGACTATGATGGCAACCTGCTTAGACGAAACCGTGTATTCTTGAGGCCGATGAGACTGTACGAGATGAACCAAACAAGCCGGACCTGAGAGAACATCACAACGTTGAATCAACCCCAGCCGAGTCTCACATAGAATACACTTGTAGTTGGTATCTAGACGTGCGTCATTGAATGCTGATGTTGATTGACTCGACATTCGTGATTCTGACATGATCAGTTTCAACTTTACTAACAATGTACGGATTGTGCGGAACCCAGAGGTCATCACATTGACCTTCTGAACATGATATTGACATCATGGAGACAAAAGGAATACATCTAAAGTTCAATTGTATTGGCAAATTATAGCTGCTTTAGGCAAAAACCGCGTGATCTTACCTTGGATGAAGATGGCAACCTCTTCGATGATCGGGCATACCAGAACCTATCATAATGCATACCGAACTCATCGGAATCGGCCTATTATTAGCTGCGATATGACCACATTGAGAGTTAGCCTATATCGACGGCGGCCATTTTGGATTTATGCTAATTAGGAGGTGTTAATGAATCCCAAAATGTGTGTCCTATATCAGGATTTGATTAAGGTAGGTAGTATGGATTCAAAAAGTGATTTTAGAAAAAAAAATTCAAGGACTTTCTTTGCTATTTATGTACTTTCATATCCTTACCTCAATATGCAGTTAGTATATTAGTTTAAAAAAGTAATACAAAGTGGCATTATTGAGGTTTCTTCGGATGGCTTTTGGCAGAATTTGGTTAGAAAAATTACCTTATCATCGTTTTCTCGGAATACCATTTTTGCTGTGAGTACTTAAAGTTGCTGCGCTCTAGTAGAATAAATACTGGGTATAACTGCAAAACATTTTGCACCGCAGTGCCTAATGAGTATATCTACTGCTTAAATTAAAAGAAATCATAATATATTTAATAGTTTCTGAATTATAGGCGTTAATTATGTGAAAAAGTTACGCAAAATAGGTTTTTTCGACCAAAATTTTTTTTTCACGTAAACAACACAACATATCTGAGGGATCTTAGTTATGAAAAACGCCTAAAAGAATGTGGTTTAACAACACTAGAGACCAGGAGATTGAGAGGAGATCAAATAGAAGTGTTTAAAATATTGAATGGTTATGAAAATATTGATAGAAATATGTTTTTTTCAGTTAAGAAAGATAGAAAGACTAGAGGACATGAAGTTACATTAGTAAAGGAGCAGTGTAGATTAGACGTAAGAAAGTTCTCATTTTCACAAAGGACTGTGAATGAATGGAACAGATTATCTGATGATTGTGTGGGTGCTAGTAGTGTGAATATGTTTAAAAATAAAATCGACACATACGTCAGAAGGGCTGGATATATGTAGATAAACGGGTTGGATTCTCGATAAGCCAAAGGGCTTCCTTGTCCACTTGCCATCTAGAGTTAATTCTCTGGATGGCAATCTTGTTAAATCTGATTTCTGTGATATTCATGCAGTAGATATGCCTAACAGTAATCCCTGTGCTAAATTACAAGCTTGTAACTTGAATACGTTTTTGGTTAGAGCGCGGCAAAAAATACCTAATTTTCCCTATTATGGCGGCCATATTGGATATATAATTTGCATAATTTATGAGAAACATGAAAAAAACCTTAACTATGTTGGTATGTATCTGCATACCAAATATGGTTGATCTGTGTTGAAAACTAAAGATTTTTGGTGGAATCCATACTACCTACCTTAATACCTATCAAAAGTCACCTGTGCCAAATTTTGTGATTTCTTCCAAAAATGAACATTCATACCCCTGAGATAACTAAGTTCAAGGGGGTAGAATCAGACTATTTAGGACAGTTATTGTAACCCCAGAAATGGTAGCTAAGAAAATAAGGGCTATGAAGGATAATAAATCATCTGGAGTGGATGGGATTCCGCCCAAACTACTATTGGAAATTGTAGAACAAATTAACATACCGCTTGGAGCAGTGTTTAATTTGTTATTAGAAGAGGGAGTGGTGCCTTTAGAATGGAAAGAAGCAAACATTATACCGTTATTTTAAAAAGGTTCAAGAATTAAGTAAGAGAACTATAGACCAGTGAGTTTAACATCAGTGATTTGCAAATTATTAGAAATTATAATTAAAGATCACATGGTGGATTTTCTTGTTAAACATAACTTAATAAACCCAACTCAACATAGGTTTCTAAAAGCGAGGTCATGCTTAACAAATATGTTATGTTTTTTCGAAGCTATCACTAAGTGGGTAGACTAGGGATCACCAGTAGATATATTCTACTTAGATTTTCAAAAAGCTTTCGACAAAGTGCCACATCAAAGATTACTGCTTAAGCTAAAGGCCCATGGCATAGGAAATGGTATAATTAACTGAACAGAACAAATGGCTGATTGACAGAAGACAACGGGTAGTAGTTGATGGGGAGGCTTCAAACTGGAAATCATTTTTGAGTGGGGTACTGCAGGGATCAGTATTTATCATTAGGGTAATCGTTAGACCCAATCACATGATGGAAATAAATTGTTAATATGAAATGTCATTATTCATATGGGTACAAACTATTGTTTTAATCACTTATGGCTAGAGTAAGTATTAGGATTATATATATATATATATATATATTGTATAATCGTTATAATCAATTAGACGATGGGAATAAATGGTTAGTGTGAAATGGCCTTATTAATTACGTTAAGGTTATTACCTAGCTCGGTTTGTTTATGGTTAGGGTTAAGCTCTCAACGATTACACCGACGACCTCACTGTATGCCTATACTTATAATAATATAACTTCTATTGCGCCTAAATCCTTTGAAACCAAGCTCAGAGGCTAAATGAATTATGAACTAATACATCAAAATATATGTTTTATCTTACTAACCTAAATCTATCCTTCCAGCAATTACACTAACGTGATTATATGAATAAGCATACAGCGGTGTGTTTAGGATCTCTGAGCTTCAAGTTAATCTCCACGACAATTACTCCGCCGACTTCACACATTACTTTGAATACAAACATCCCTTGGACGTTTCCTCCAGACGTCCCCCCGTCAACGATAAGCAATTTAACATAATAAAATGACGCTACTCGAATTCGTACACTCCATCAATGTGTCGCTGACACGACGACTTACCATCAAGCGAGACGTACTTTATGAATGGCCCCAAAAACATAGAAATTGATAAATCAATAAAAAAATGCAGGGGTAGTGTTTTGAACTTAACAGTACTACATTAGTATTTTGAGGGTATGCTCAAAACACTAAGGTAGTGTTTTGAAAGTACACTCAGGTAGTGTTTTTTTTTAGGGTACGGGTCGTGAGGACCATGTACCAGACAGGAAAGACAGCACATGTAGCAGCTGAAATGAACAACTGCACTGCTGGGAATCAGCGAGACGAGATGGACACAGTCCGGACAGAGAAGGACATCTACAGGAGAGATGTTACTCTTCTCGGGACATGAATAAGACGATGCCCCCACACTGAAGGTGTAGCACTCATGCTATCAAGACCGGCACAGAGGGCGTTGATAGGATGGGAAGCGCATGGACCGAGAATCATCACAGCTTCCTTCAGAACAAAGAAAAAGGAAATCAAGATGAATGTCATCCAGTGCTACGCACCAACGAATGACAATGATGAAGAAACCAAAGACCAGTTCTACAGGAGATACAAAGCATCCTGGACAAGTGCCGAGGGAAGGATGTGACCATCCTTATGGGAAACTTCATTGCGAAGATTGGAATGGACAACAACGGATTTGATTAAAAGTGATGGGAAGCCATGGTGTTGGAGAGACGAACGAGAATGGAGACAGATTTGCGGACACATGTGCATTGAACAAGGTTGTCATCGGAGGCAGCATTTTCACATACAAAAGGATACACAAGACTACATGGGTCTCACCCGACCACGGGACAGAGAACCAGATAGATCACATCTACATAGGCACGAGATTCAGGAGGTCACTTCAAGATGTAAGAGTGAAGAGGGGAGCTGACGTGGCATCCGACCATCACCTGCCGGTTGCTAGACTGAAACTCAAGCTGAAGAAAAATTGGACGGAGACAGTAACACAGAGACGAAAATACAATGTCGGCCTCCTGAAAGATCCACAGTTGTCCATTTGACACTCACATGTGTTCAATGGCCAACCTACAGATGTTCTATCCTATGAACTTGTTTTGTTGATTTGTACTCATATGGGGTCATAGAACAAATTCAGCTTGGTTGACCAAACGGCAACTTTGGGGCAACTCTGGTAATTTGCATAAATCCAAGATGGCCATATCGTGGCGATATCTTGAAAATTTTACTTTTGAACTACTTGTCCTAGAATGATGTATAATACTTCTTTTAAGGGGTGTTGGGGTGCGTAGATTCCATTTCTGATGTTATTTTTTAATTCATGGTCAATATCAGACGCTGAAGGTCAGATGAAGGTCAAATGTTTGATTTATCGTGGACAATGAATGGAAACTTCTACTAATTTATATTTTAGTTTATTCATGCGTGCGTGTTGATCAACTCTTCGGTAGTGGTGTTGTATTGAAGATACAGTTCATCGATGCTGTTTCTAGGGTCAGTTAGCAGTCGCGATGTTGTCAGATCTGCGACAAATTCAGCATTGTTTATTGCCGCGTATTTCCTGTAGCTGGTCTTTTTTCTCGGCTGTCTCGGCTTGACCGTTACAAGGTCACATTTGATTATATGATGGTCAGTTAACAGAGTTTCAACTGATGCGGCAGATACGATACAATCGGGCGTGTTTCGTGTTATCACGAGGTTGAGGATGTGACCACCCACGTGGGTGGGTTCAGTGACGAGCTGTTGGAAATCAGTCTCACGGAGAAGGTCAGTGAGATCGCGGGCATCGCTGGCACGATCATCGCCGTAATGCACGTTGAAGTCACCGACAATAACACACTGGGTCTGCTGTGTGGTTGCATGTTCCAGAACACGACTGAATTCATCGATGAATAAACGGAATGGTGTAGACTTCCGGGTAGATGAAGGTGGTCGATATATCGTTAACACTCGTATGATCGACGCTGCGCGAACATGACGCAATACTACTTCGATACCCTCAAACGACTGGGCGGGTATTGGCGTCGTTGAGCACAGCTGGTATGACGTCTTAAACATTACCCCAACTCCGCCGCCTCATCGGTCACTGCGTGGAAGATGGCGGAAAGTATATCCGTTGGGAGTAACGACGTATGTGGAAGCAGCATCGTTTTCTGAGAGTCATGTCTCAGTCATATAAATTATATCAAAATCGCATTCACTGATGTAATCACAAATGGCTTCGGCTTTGTTGCGAACTGATCTGGTGTTCATCAGTGCCAGGGTGGTCTGAACGGAATTGTTCACGTTACAGACAGACTTCGGATAAGACGGCGGTGTCGCACATTGTATTATGTTTGACGTAACTTGATGAAGTGAGGAAAATAATAATGTCCTCCCCAAATAAGTCATGCGATTTCGATCCAGTACCAACCATACTACTAAAAGCATGCCTTGACTCTTTACTTGGTACAATAACGAATATCATAAATTTATTACTGAGTTCGGGTAAATTCCCAGATGATTTTAAACACGCACATGTAAATCCTGTTCTCAAGAAGACTTCTCTGCCAAAAGATGATTTCAAAAATTATAGGCCAATTTCTAATCTTAGCTTTATTTCTAAGATACTTGAGAAAGTCGTAGCAAGCCGTCTGAGGTGTCATATCAGCTCAACTTGTTTATCCAGTGTGCTACAATCAGCATACAAACAATTTCATTCTACAGAGACTGCTCTCCTAAAACTACACAATGATGTTATATTAAACATTGATAAAGGCAAAGTAACTGCACCTACCTTGCTTGATCTGTCTGCCGCCTTTGATACCATTGATCACAACACTCTTGTCAAACGTTTATCAATGTGGTATGGCATATCTGGCACAGCCCTGACCTGGTTTTCTTCATATCTAACCAATAGACATCAATTTATAAAGATAGATAATTACTTTTCAACCTCACTCCCCACTTGATGTGGCATTCCCCAGGGTTCCGTTCTTGGGCCTTTGCTTTTCACTCTCTACACTACGCCACTCAGCTCTGTAATCCAAAGTCATAACTTGGATCTTCACCTTTATGCAGATGACACACATATCTACATTTCCTTGGCCACGCCCGATACAAGTCACCCTCTAAACCGACTCAACGATTGTCTCCAAGATGTTTTTTCATGGATGACCGATAGCAAATTAAAGTTAAATGCAGACAAAACTGAATTCCTCATCATTGGTACTCCAATGCAACGAGATAAACTTAATGACTTTTTTCCAACATGCATCCTGAGTCAAAATATTACACCAGCAGCATCAGTACGGAATCTAGGAGTGACCTTTGATTGCGACTTCAATTTCAGACAACACATTTCCCAAACGTGCCGTTGCTGTTTTTATCATATCCGTGATCTTCGCCGCATTCGCCGACATATGTCGCTTTCTGTCGCTAAGACTATCGCAACAGCTCTTGTTAGCAGCAGAATAGAATATTGCAATTCCCTCCTTCATAATATTGCTATCAAGGATATTGCACAATTATAACGCGTCCAAAATTGTTTAGCAAGGGTAGTCACACAATCTTCTCGATTCTCCCGCTCAGTGCCACTTCTAAAATCACTGCATTGTCTCCCCGTGCTATATCGCATTACGTTTAAGATCTGCACAATCACCTACCAAGCCCTTTCATCCAAACAACCTAGTTATTTACACGCAATGCTCACACCAGCTAGACAAGCCAGACAACTTCGGTCGTCTATTTCGAAGTTGCTATCTGTTCCTAGAGTAAAGACAAAGGCTGGAACTCGAGCTTTTTCAGTTGCCGCGTCAACTATATGGAATTCGCTTTCCGTTAATATTAAATCAGCAGAAAATATTGTTACATTTCGTCGTCACCTCAAAACCTTACCTTTTCAATATCGCCTATCCTCCCTAGCTTCCTAGCACATCCATCCATTTGTTGACGACTTTCGCCTATCACACGAGTACGATAATGCTTAATCCTTTGGTTTTGGTGCGCCACTGAGCTCGGATTGTCTGAGGATATTGGCGCGTAAGAAGTTATTTATTATTATTATTATTATGTTCACTCCTGATTGTTTGTATACACGGCTCACCTCACCCGTGACATGGCTCACCTCACCCGTGACACGACTCACCTCACCCGTGACACGGCTCACCTCACCCGTGACACGGCTCACCTCACCCGTGACACGGCTCACCTCACCCGTGACACGACTCACCTCACCCGTGACACGGCTCACCTCACCCGTGACACGGCTCACCTCACCCGTGACACGACTCACCTCACCCGTGACACGGCTCACCTCACCCGTGACACGGCTCACCTCACCCGTGACACGGCTCACCTCACCCGTGACACGGCTCACCTCACCCGTGACATGGCTCACCTCACCCGTGACATGGCTCACCTCACCCGTGACATGGCTCACCTCACCCGTGACATGGCTCACCTCACCCGTGACATGGCTCACCTCACCCGTGACATGGCTCACCTCACCCGTGACATGGCTCACCTCACACGTGACATGGCTCACCTCACCCGTGACATGGCTGGCTGCACCAGCCAAGTGTCACCAGCTTGGCACCTTTGTTATTTTCCGGTATCGTCTTCTCAACCCGGCCTTTGTCCTGCGTCTGGTCGGGGGTCGACGCAGATTGAGTGCAGCTATCGCTGTTGTCCACGGAGAGGTAGCCGGCTGCCAGCATTGTCTTAGTCCGAGCAGCAACGATCGTGACAATGCCATGCTCCAGTAGATCGAACACAGGTCCAGGCGGCGGATAAACCGGTTGTCGTTCCACTCAGGTGCTTCCGTCGGCCACACCTCAGGTTAAAAGTCCAGATAAAATTCGATATTTTGAATAACAACTAATCTGTTACATTGAAAATTTATGATATTTCCAAGAGCAGCCACACACAGCAGCAATACAACTTTTCTGTTGTTACATAATTGATAGATAGTCTAACACAATGATATGCTATAAGCGTAAGGTTTACGCTATCTTAGTAACTGCAGATATCGCCTAATAACCTTTACCATTTAATCAGGATCAGCAAGACCATTCTCAACATCTTTATGGACTTCACCCTCGCCATCTACATCCTCATCCTCTACACTCTCATCCTCAAAATCCTCCTCCTCGGTATCCTCCATCTCAATATCCTCCTCGTCCCCAACCTGAGCCTCTTCTGTCTTAGTGTACGGATTACAGCAGCCCTCTTCGCCAGAGCAGTTGCAGTATGACGTGCACGAAAGACGTTCTTTGTGGCAGCCACAAACCTCCGTGCTGCACTTCTTGCCCTGTGTCCTACACTCACAATGAATCACACCACACTGGTGTGGTGGACCTGATGAAAGGATCAGCGTTTGAAGTGTTCGTGGCCGCAGCATAGCGGGGGCAGAGAGGTATCTTCAATGGGAAGTCCTGGGTGAAAGCCATGCGGTCCTTTCGGGGCGTATCAGCAGCGCTCTTGAAGCGGTTTCTATCAACAGGGCCGAATACATTAGAGCATATAGATCATTATCTGGACACTGCTCGCCTCCATCCAACTGGCCGGCACTGGGTGGACAACTTCCTTCTCCACACTCCTAGTCCACCAGTTTGAGCGTGCAGAGAGAGAGGGTGGCATTTACTTCAAGCAGCTGACCATGGAGCGCATGCTGAAGTACTTCTTCCTCGCTGGACACGTGCAGTACGCCCGCTATCTCACTCAGTACCTGCTGGAGATGCCTGTGCTCCCTGCTAAGGCCAAGGCGGACCTTGTGTCCGGCGCTTTTGTCTGTCGACACCATGTCTCTGGTGATCAGTTTTGGCAAGCAGACTGCCATCAAGATCGGAAAGGGGGCTCTCAAGGGCATGACTCTATCTGCTGAGCTAGTTTGTGAGTGGATTGACGCCTTCTCCATCACCGTGCACGTGTCAGACCGCGTGGACTACATCTACTCTGCTGATCCACCAGGCCATTCTGCACAGAAACAGCACAAGGAGGAGTTGAACCACAGGCGTGTTTTGGATCCGGATGATCGGGGTCTCACTGATGCAGAGGTGGAGAAGTACCCTCACCCACTGGAAGATCACCGCCCTCATCTGTACAATCCCGTCACCGGCTCAGTTGCTCCTGCTGAAGTGAATGTGGCTGATTCGATTGGGCTTGGAAAAAAGATGCAGAGGAAGTACATCGCCATGGGTTCTACGACAAAATCAGTAGTCCCATCAAGACGATGGACGTTCTAAAGAAGCAGGAAAAGGGCAACAAGGGCAGGCCAGTCATCGATCTGAAGAACATTTTTCTCCGGCTCTTGGTGATTGGTCAGCGGCGGCAGATGGAACTTCAGCCTCTGTTCAACTACGAGCTGTGTGCAGTGCCTCCATCGCTCATCGATCGACGAGCATGATTGTCTCCGCAAAGCAAACAAGTCGGGGCTGGTCAAGCGCCTGGGTGTGCTCGAGATCTCGCCAGCAGCTGGTTGCTGAAATTGTCATCGTGGATGTTCAGCAGCTGTTCTACCGTATCGTGTGGCCGCACGGCGGCAGTCCGTCAGATCTGATCGCATCCATCCTGGGTCGTCTGAGTCACTATCCAGATGGTACTGAGAAAATAATTGTCTTCGACAAGTACCAAGATGTATCTGCCAAGGATCACGAGAGAATACGGCGGGCTAGTGAAGTTACCCTCATCTACGAGCTCTCCATCACCAGTCCTCTGCCTAAATGAGATGCAATCCTGAAGAGCAAGAACAACAAGCGGAGCCTGGCGAGCTTGTTGTCTACCTTCGGTGCAGGAGAGAATGTGACGATGGAGACTCGTGACGATGGTGCGTTTGGTCATGATGAGGCGGCCATCACCATGATCTCCTATGTCATTGACGCTGCCAACTCTGGCAAAAGCGTGATCCGTGTACTTAGCGACGACACAGACGTGTTTGTCCTACTAGTCTATTTGGTGTATCGGGAGGAGATGGTGTGCAAGGTGCAGATGGAGCGGTGCGATGGGACAGTGCTGGATATCAACGCCACCTGCGCTGACATAAGGCCACAGTGTCTGTAGCTGCTTGGCATGCACGCCCTCATTATCGGATCATATGATTTAAGGGGAAGGGAGGAAGCGAGAGAGGGAAGTAGGGAGTGAGTGAGTGACTGAGTGACTGAGTGACAGAGAGAGAGAGAGAGAGAGAGAGAGAGAGAGAGAGAGAGAGAGAGAGAGAGAGAGAGAGAGAGAGAGAGAGAGAGAGAGAGAGAGAGAGAGAGAGAGAGAGAGAGAGAGAGAGAGAGAGAGAGAGAGAGAGAGAGAGAGAGAGAGAGAGAGAGAGAGAGAGAGAGAGAGAGAGAGAGAGAGAGAGAGAGAGAGAGAGAGAGAGAGAGAGAGAGAGAGAGAGAGAGAGAGAGAGAGAGAGAGAGAGAGAGAGAGAGAGAGAGAGAGAGAGAGAGAGAGAGAGAGAGAGAGAGAGAGAGAGAGAAAGTGGGTACAGAAGAGACAAAAGGGGTAGATGGAGAGAAGGAAGGGAGAGGGAAATGCTGGGGAGAGGAGATGGGGAGGGGTAGGGGAGGGAGGAGGGGAAGGAAAGGTATGTGGATAATAATAAAATAGCTAAATATGAATGTCAACATTGACAATCAATGTCAAATGCTAACCTCATTCATACCTCGTGTCCAGTCCAGTTGTGTGGTGCCATCTGTTACGTAACAGAGAATTACTGTAAGAGATCTGGATGTCAGATGTTAGAATAGGATGCAACACTAATAAAAAGTTATCTTAACCCAACTTCCAAATTATCTATTGCCGCCATTTGTATTATGAAGTACTGCCATCTGGTGCACAACTATTAAATTAATAATATATATGGCGCCATCTGGGGTGAAATCTGACAAGAAGATTGGGTAATGCCGAATTTCATTACTTCGCGAAAGGGTCAAACAGGCAAATTGCTGCCAAGTATCCTTCCGCTTATTCAAATCATCTAGGAATCCACCATTTTACAGTCAACACCTCTGTAACCAAACAGGAAGTCTAACTGAGGCATGACCTGTAATTGTGGGCCCTTGTACTGGTAGCTCCACGTTGCGGACAAAAAGAAAGAAAGAAAGACATGTACGTACCTAGTGGGCAATAGTGGTATATTTTGATGTCTAAAAGATGTCTTTTTTACGTCTAAAACACGTCAAATTTAGGTTGCCAGTGAAAGACTATTTTGCGTCTCATTTCTTACGTAAATATGTAGACGTCTGATAGATGTCTAAATGACGTCTTTTTATACGTCATCCATATGACCAAAATTAACTGCTAAAAGACGTCTAAAAGATGTCGTGTGCCCACTGGACATTATTGATTCTGGAGCCAACTAAGTGACATATTTGTAGTTTTTTTCAATTTTTTCTGCATTGTGTGTTTGTCTAGTTAGAAAAATAGATATGGTGTAAATTCTGCTATTTTTTTCTGAAGCTTAGAATTACCTATTTGTTGTATAAATTATTTTTCTGTCAATAATTTTATCAACAAAATTTAAACACTTAATTGCATGCCCTGCTAAAACGTTACCACGGTTTACTAAAGTAAATTTACTATAGTTTGCTGTAGTAAATACCATAGTAAACACTACAGTGTTTTTGCGGAATATTTGACCATGATTTACCATAGTAAATACTATGATTTACTATAGTAAATACTTCATTTTACTATGATGAATATCACGTTTTACCATGGTATACTAGTGAATACCGTATTTTACTATGATTTACTATGGTGAAAGCATGATAAAATGCAATATACTATGGTTGACTATAATTCACCATGATTTACTATGGATGTATCATGGTTTACCATAATAAAAGTTTGACCAGATACCGACAGAAGAGGCAACGGTACAACCCAGAACCGAATGGAAATTGCCAGTTCGAGGCAACAGCCGACCAGATCAGCCGCGTCGGGATTTTGAGATCTGGACACACTTTACGTGCAGAGATCATCAGGGACATTGAGCAGGATTTAATGTCAGCTCCAAACGATGGCCCAAGACGGTACTTATGGAGATCATATTACCCTTCAGAGAGGGACTATGATTTTCAATGTACAATTTATAGTCTTGTTGTATTTGGGACCTGCTGCTACTTCTGTTATTTCCACGACTGGCAGATATAACGAGCACATTCCTACACTGTATCTCGCCCATTTTGGAGAAGGACGGGGTGAGCATTATTTCAGCGGTGAGGGATCAGACGATTCCGTGGCGAGAGTCAACTCCATATTTGACAGTGCGGGTAATGAGGACCGTAACGATGGACAAGATAATGAGCATGATGACAATGGAAGAACGTTGATTGACAGTGGGGACGGCCGTGAAGAAGATGCAATATAGAACGTTTCATGGTGACGTCATGCGCCGAGTTACGTGATCAGCAGCGGCCGCTGGCTAGCAAAACACGTCTGGCCGGCGGGCTTCAAGTGTATTTCGAGGTTTGGGGATTTTCATTTTATGCGCTTTTAACGTACACATAGAAAATTACGGTTGTGTCTTGTGTTGTTGTGGTTGTGGAGTGCACTAGCCCGCTGTGTGGACAGTTCGTTGTCGTTTCATCGCATCCCGAAAGATGAAAAACGACGAGAATTGTGTGGCTCAACGCGATCAGACGTAAAGATTGGGTCCCGAAACATAACGACCGTGTTTGCGCACGACACTTCATTTCATGTTTGAACCGTTATCATTATTAGCGTTAAATATTACCAGTCATGAATATTGATAGCCATTACATAAATTGAAAGGAGAACAACGGTTTGCTGCAATCTGCGAACCTGGCCTAGTTCAGTAGTTGTGCCTGTGAATCGATGTGATGGCGCTGTCAGTACTGTCCGTGGCAGTGTGCCCTTGAGTAGTAAATAGGTCATGGATGTTTACACTCCATGTCTGGCTAACACACAATCGCCAAACCTCGTAGTTTTATTAAATCACTGTTAATATTTATCATACAGCTATGCAAAATATATTTTAATACTAGAAAGTAGGGACCAGGGCAGGGGTTGTAGGCTATAATTTCGAGACTGTCGACTAGCATGCTAGGTAACTAGTTGTGTTAATGCAGTGCCTGATTTTAATCAATGTGTGTATTTTACAGGAAAAGCTAGCACTGATATCTCCAATCCGGACTATGCCTCAGCAATGCTCATGGGTTATGCTGGCAGTGAAAAGCTGACCCCAGAAGAGAAGAAAGCAAGGTTTGCGAGAGAGAAAAAACGCAGCTCAGTGCTAGAGAGGTAGAGGGAAATCGGAAAATGTCCAGATTGCTTATCAATGTGGAGCGTTTGATGGAACAATTAAAGAATTTAAAAATATTGTCAACGACTATGAACATTGGTCTCGTGCCTCAGGCTGATAACAACATGTGCATTTGCTCTGCTATCAGTAACATGCATCCTAAATTAGTTAAATTATATTTCTAGTATTCCCATTCATCTGTTGACGACTCACGCATTGTACACATTAACAAGATTGCTTAATCCTTTGGTTTGTAACACTCATGAAGTTAATAATGAATGATAGTTATATACAGTGTCTGCTCAGACAGACCATTTTTTTGCATACTAAAAATATGCAATAATTTTGTCTCTCTGAGCATATATCCAAGTTATAAAGACTAGTCTTTAGTCTTTACAACTTGGACACATCCACTTTCTCACAGGCTTCCTCTTGACATTGACACATACAAAATGAAACCATTCAGTCTTGCAGTTTACACTGTCACATTTGATCATCTTGCCATATTTAAGCTGTGCACATATGCACGAGACTTGAAGTGGAGTTGATGCAGGTGTGTCGGGGGTGGCTGCAGGCGTAATTTCAAGTCGTCCATACACTAATATCGTTGTAGGGCACACTTGTAATGTGAATGCAAGCTTCTTCGCTTGGCTGGGTGAACACGACAAAGTCGCAGTACCTCACCTTGTTTACATGCATTTGTAGTTTTTTTATTTGTGTGTAGTACTTGTCTTTAGTGTTAAATCAGTTTTGAGACAGAAGTTTGGGTCAATATTTGCAGCTTTGTGTGCAGTGTGTGTTTTTGTGAGAAAATTGACATTTAATTTCTAGTACGCCATTGCCACAGCAGCCACAGTTAACAATGCCATCTGCTGAGGCTCCCAGAATTGGGTTTTGGTTATCCATCAAGAAACCAGAATGTCGTCATGTGAAATTTTCATGATGTTTCTTTTGCTGCACAGCATAAATGTTTCTTGCTTCGGTCTCATGATCAGTGCCATGTTTCACAGCAGTTTTGGAAGAAAGGTCAAAGGATCTATAACCGACAATTTGTTTAACCAAATTGTCAGGAGGTATTGTTTCTCTTCTTACTAGGACATCATGAGCTTTAGTGCCTGTTATTCTCCCTTTCTGGTGATTAAACCAAAGTTGATCTGCAGAACATTGGTAATTGGACATAATACAATTTCCCTTTGCACTTATCTGATTATCAGACCAACTTTCATTTTCCTCATCATAGAAGGTTGTCAGGAGCTGCGGGTATAAATCATTATCATGATCGCTCTCAATGTCAGTCTCCTCACCCTTAAACCCTGGAATTGAAGTAAAAAAGCAGCATTAGGGCAGATATCATTAAAAGGTTGCAATACATCAACAGATGGTAAGGTGACTCGTCCTGAATGATTGACCGAGGTGACCTGCTTCTTGCGATTGCCTCACAGGAGGCCTCTCTCCGTCATCCCCTGCAGTGTCGGGGGCTACACTTGGTTGCGGAAGCTGGCATTCCGCTGGCACGCCTCACTGGTGGAGGACTTTGTCAGGCCCATCTTAACGGCGATTTTTACTTTAAACAGCAGAGCAGCAACGTGGCTGCAAACTTCTCTTAGACTGAAAGACACAACATTAGCAATTAGTCAAACGTGCATGTCTGCTATTCTTGTAAGGGATCATCTCAGAACGGCAATGTCCAATGTCATAAAATTACTTTCATCTGACCGCAGCCCCCCACCCTCCCACCCCCGAAAATTCGTAAACATTAATACGATAGTATCAATATATAAACAGTACTTGTCCGAAACTTTAAATATTGATGTCCGATGCCAGACAAAACTGCCTTTGACCCCACTTCCCCAAACGAAAGTAACTATGGACGTCAATGTTATGAGATTAAGGTGTTATTTAATGTCAGTCATTAACGTTATTTGCATACACCACTACTCACTTGTTGTGTTTAAGAATTAACCCGGACATGGAAGTAATATCAAGCAGTCATTCTTATAATATCTCAAGTAGTGCCTTGCTGTAAACATATCTCTCGCTTGACACTTCAAATAGTAGCACCAAGCTAGGAACCTCAGCTGACAACATATTTATTAAATTGTATAATATATTATAAATATTTCTTAAAATATTTACAATATATTATAACATTATTTTTATTTCAATTAATGAGCAGAACATACACTGCCATGCATGTACAATGGGCACAATATACCTCGGCCGTTTCTTTGACTAGGTAGACTCATGGTTCGTGAGGGGCTTGTCCCGAACTCTCATCGAAGGTATCACCTTCGACTTAAGAAGGCAGAAGGGAGTGTGGACAATGTCAAGAAACTCAACTTCCTGCACATGGCCACTGACAGCAAAGCTACAAAACTAATTGTTTCTAAATGAAGAGAATAATCGTATTATACATTAATATTATAATTATTTGTTTGACACTTGATCCGTAAGTACAATTAGAACTACAAGAACTATGACATCGGAAAGTAACAGTCATTTTAACGTAGTTGGTAGGCCCGTGGACGTAGCCTGTCCCTAGCCTAGGCATGTAACGGTATCACGCTAGTGCAAGCCCTCCACGCCGGCGGTGTGGATCGGTTGCGTAATTGTTTGTGTTGCATTATGACAATGACTGTTCCCCGCTCATTGTACTAAAATGTAATACGGGATGATCCCTTCGCATCGTGGCCTGCGACTGCAATAAACATGTCAGTTCGACAGTTCATAATGTCACTCAAATGTTTGCTTGCGTTATGCTAACAGTATAAGCGAAAACACAACTTGGTGGCAGCGGTGTGTAAGTGTAACCACTCGCATAACAAACTGTGAGTACACACCTTTAGTGACTTAATTTAGAGCCCTAATCACGCTAGCTCGCTATTTATCGCCCGTATTGCGTCAGTGTTTCGCAATCGCTCTGGCACAATAATTCGCGAACATGACTGACACGCAGCCTGCTACTGAACGGCCACCGGCTCCTGCGTTCAACTCGCACAGTTCGCCACCCGAAAAACTCGAACTACACAATGATACTGCAAATCAGTGGAAACTCTGGATGCAGATGTGGAAGAATTACAGTCTCATATCGCATCTTGACCAGCAGCCACGCGATTACCAGACGGCGCTGTTTCTGCACTGAGTCAGCACCGAAGCGCTAAAAATATACAATGGATTCGTGTTCAGTGAGGAAGAAGACAAGTTACCAACAGTAATCAAAAAGTTCGACCAACACATCATTGGAGACACAAACGAAACGTTTGAGCGCTATATATTCAACGAAAGAAACCAAGACGCTACAGAGAGCATTGACTCGTACGTCACTGCACTGCGCACTCTGGCGAAATCGTGCAATTTCTGCTATTGTCTCGGAGATTCTCTGTTACGAGACAGAATTGTACGCGGCACGAAGGAGAGCCAGACTAGAAAAAGACTACTTCAGCAGTCCAACTTGACACTCAAAAAGTGCATTGATATATGCCGCAGCGCTTGAAGCAGCCAGTAACCACTTCAAAGTGATGAGCGGTCCCGAAGATTACTTGTACACAGAGTACAAACAAGACCTACTCACAAGCAGCAGACGCCCAGGCCCAAAAGAGGCAATCAAACAGGCAGACACACCTCTAAGGTCCCTCACGATCTGATCGACTGCAGATGTTGTACAAGCCGACACATCAGAAAGAAAGAAGAGTGTCCGGCATGGGGTAAGACGTGCACCAAATGCGGTGGCAGAAATCACTTCGCTGCAAAATGCGAACAAAGGTCAAGGCCAAATGCAAGGCCCAGACAACACGGCAAGGTCTACTCCGTGCAACAGATAGCTGAATCGAGCGACAGTGAATATGTACTTGGTGTAGAGGACACATCGGAGAAAGTATTCTCAGCTTGCGCAGGCAAAGAAATTCTTGCCAAGATGCTGCTGGGAGAACAGGAAGTTCAATTTCAAATTAACAGCGGATCAACAGTAAATGTACTGCCAGTGAAATTCGCAGCCGGCCTAGAACTTGAAGCCTATAACAAGACTCTGAAAATGTGGAACAGTACGGTTCTAATCCCCCTAGGCAAGCGACGTATGAGTATCCGCAATCCTACTAACGGGAAGAAGTACAGCATCGAGTTCGTAGTGGTGCAGGAAGACCTACTGCCCCTACTCGGAAAACGTGTAGCAGAATAAATGGAGCTGATCACAGTGAACTATCGCAACTTCGCACAAGTCGCATCTATTTCATCAAACGACACTGACTCTTGCGAGAAACTGCTCGCTGAGTACACAGATGTCTTTGATCGAGAAATCGGCACATTACCAGGGAAAGTACATCTACATGTTGATGAGACAGTCACCCCTGTCACCTCTGCTACTGGGCGCATACCTGTGGCATCGCGTTCGCAGGTAAAAGCTGAACTGAATCGACTCCAAAAACTTGGAGTGATCGCATGGTGGTCGCGACAAAGAAGTCAGACGACCTGAGGATCTGTATCGATCCCAAACCTCTGAACTGTGCGCTGAAGCGAGAGCGGTACCAAATGCCAATCATGGATGAAGTGCTACCGGAATTGGCAAAGGCAAAAAACTTTACCAAACTTGATCTATCCTCGGGATTCTGGCACGTAATCCTCGACTATGACTCGAGCATCCTAACGACATTCCAGACTGGATTTGGGCGATTCAGATGGCTTCGACTCCCATTCGGTCTAAGCGTGAGCTCTGAGATCTTCCAGAAGCGTCTTCTACAAGCTCTGGGAGGACTAGAAGGCGTGATATGCATCACCGACGACATCATCGTGTACGGTGCAGGTGACAATTCAGAGGACGCGTCGAGAAATCACGACCGCAACCTGGAAGAAGTGCTGAGGAGATGCAGAGAGAGGGGAATAACGCTCAACAGAGAAAAGGCAGAGGTCAAGAAAACCGAAATCTCGTTCCTCGGACATCTTATGTCAGACGTTGGTCTCCGACCCGACCCCAAAAAGGTGGAAGCGATCACAAAACTCCAGACTCCGTTCTCAGTGAAAGAAGTTCATCGTCTGAATGGCACAGTGAACTACGGCTCTCCGCTGCTATGGAACCAATTCGGCAACTCACACGCAAAGACGTGCACTGGAATTGGTCTCGCACTCAAGACCAGGCGTTCGCAGAAGTCAAGAGGCTGGTAACAGAAGCGCCACTACTCAGCTTCTACGATCCTGAGTCAGAACTGGTGATACAGTGCGACGCCAGTGAAAAAGGACTTGGCGCAGCTCTTCTACAGCATGGGAAACCTGTCGCGTTCACAAGTCGCGCGCTTACGGACGTCGAGACTCGCTACGCGCAAATTGAGAAGTAGATGCTGGCAATCGTCTTTTCTCTGCAGAAGTTCCACCAATACACCTTTGGCAGACACACAGCTGTCCACAGCGATCACAAGCCTCTGGAGGCCATTGTGAAGAAACCTCTTGCCAAGACACCCAGACGTCTGCAGGGAATGCTACCGAGAGTTTAAAAATATGACATCGAGGTCATCTACTGCAAAGGAAAAGAAATGCACATTGCTGACATGCTCTCCCGTGCGTATCTGCCAAACGACGGCTGTAGCCAAGCAGAATTTGAACAAGTGAACATGGTGTCCTTCCTTCCAATCCGCCCCCGAACGACTACAGCAGATACGGAACGCCACAGAACAAGATGAAGTATGGCAGCAACTCTCCAAGGTCATACTCCAAGGATGGCCTGATGACAGAAGTCAGCTGCATACAGTTCTGCACCCGTACGTCCACGTGAGAGATGAAATGTCCATGCAAGATGGCATCATCTTCAAAGGAGAACGTACTCTGATACCACGTAGCCTGAGATCTGAAATCAAAAAGGCGATCCACTCCTTACACGTCGAAATAGATGGCTGTTTGCGAAGGGCAAGAGAATGTGTGTTCTGGCCGGGCATGTCAGCCGACATCAGAGAGTACATCTCTACATGTGAGACTTGTCGCAAATACGAAGTCGACCAGCCAAGAGAATCACTCATGCAGCACGACGTCCCTGACCGACCATGGCAAAAAGTCGGGACAGATATCTTCTTGCTCGAAGGCAAGTCTTACCTAGTCACAGTCGACTACTTCTCAAATTTTTGGGATATTTATCGTCTTGAGGACACGACCACGACAACGGTCATTCGCAAGCTGAAGGGTCACTTCGCCATATACGGCATACCTTGTCATTTTGTCTCAGATCCAGGTCCTCAGTTCACAGCATCGACGTTTCACGACTTCTCGGTCGAGTGGAATTTCGAGCACTTGCTGGTCAGTCCAGCGAACCAGAAGGCTAACGGCAAGGCAGAGTCCGCTGTGAAATCTGTCAAGCGACTGATGAGAAAAAACAAAGACACGAACACTAATCAATTTCTGGCACTGATACACGTTCGCAACACGCCCACACAAGGTATTGGAAGTAGCCCAGTCCAGCGGCTCATGAACCGACGAACGAGGACGTTGCTTCCGATGACAAGACAACTGCTTAAACCGCGCTCCGCGACAGCCACTGAAGTCGATAAGAGACATCTGCAGCTTAACCTAGCCAAACAGAAGACACACTACGACAGATCTGCCCGTGATCTTCCCGTTCTGGAGGAGGGAGATACTGTGCGGATGAGACCATTCGTTCAGGTCTGGAGGAAAGCTGTCGTCAACAGGCGTCTAGACGAAAGGTCGTACGAGGTCGAGACAGGCGACGGGGTATACAGGCGCAACCGCGTGCAGCTGAGGAAGTTGGCTTAACCTCCGCTGCAAGTCCGCGCACCGCTCGTCGACGACTTCATCAACCCTCAACGAGATGTGGATGCGGAAGACGTTACGCCAATCGAGATGCCGACAACGGTCGCCGAAGCCGCATCTACGCCGATCCGTCGAGACGTCAGTCCGCAGATCGTGATATCGCGATCGGGTCGTCACGTGAAATCGCCGGACTACCTCAAAGATTACGACTGCAAGTGAAGACTACAGACTGTATATATTCCGCCTATTTCTAACTTTGTTTGACTCCCCATGAGCTGACGTTTAAATTGGTAGCAGCTTTTTGTTAGTGACTAGTATTGTTCATTCGTCCAGTGACTCACTATTATGAACATTAATATGTTAGTCAGATTAGACTACTCGCGTAATTTTATTTTTATGTGAATACTTCCGAACAAGGACAGTTCACTCGTTCACACTATTAGTTGCTATTTTTGAGTAATTGCTACTGTTGCAAGGACTTTTATTGACACAAATGCTTATGCAATGTTAATCGAGCTTTTCTCTAAAAATGGAAGGATGTTGCATTATGACAATGACTGTTCCCCGCTCATTGTATTAAAATGTAATACGGGTTGATCCCTTCGCATCGTGGCCTGCGACTGCAATAAACATGTCAGTTCGACAGTTCATAATGTCACTCAAATGTTTGCTTGCATTATGCTAAAAGTATAAGCGAAAACACAACAGTTTGTTCAATCAAATTAACGGAACTGTTACTGCTGTTTGATCCTATGGCTATGCAATTATGAATTACAGCATTCTTACTTATATGCGTCGAGTGACTGGTACGCCTTCATGGACTCCCGACTGACATTTACCCTTACGTATTGATCACGTTCTGATAAATGTCGCCGAACGTAAAATTAGGCCACAGACTCGGATCGTTTCCCAGCTCTTCTTGAAAAAAATACGGGTCTGGCAACTTGCCAGAGCCGTCATCGTATTCTAATTTCTTTAGATAGCGATATCTCGCACTAACATCTAACGCATTCACGTACCCAAACCAATGGCTCTTCATCTCTACTCAAGCGTTGCAACGGGCCTTTGTTCGCAGAAGCTCGGCTGGCTGGTGTGTTTTGCCAGCCAGCGTTCTGCGCGTGTGCAAAAGTGACGTCACGTGTTGGTAAACATGAAACATCCTATATTTAGCTGACAGTGAGGACGAGGGTAGAGGAGGGGGGGGTTTAGCTGACGGTGATGACGAGGGGAGTCGACAAAAATACACATTAACCGTCTTATTTTTTTATTTCCACCCGCCATTAACGCTCGCCGCAAAAACAAACATTCACGCTCACATTTCATGGGGGGGGGGGGCACAAAACCATATGTCTGCAGCTGCCCCTCTGCCCCTCCCCCGTTCTCGCGCCTATGCTTCAGGGTACGAGAAGTAGCACAGTTTACGTTGAAAGAATACTACGAAATAAAATGCATTGTTTCTATCTGAGTGGAAATTGTTACTCTTTAAATTATCATAAGTACGCTCAAAATCATTACTAAAACATAATAAGTTTACTATTGTAGATATGCAAGGAGTCAGAGAGTTGGTAGAGATGCTAGACAGGTCAGTTTGCAATTTTTATCACAGTGAGTTTATTTCAAGTATTGTGACTATTTTCGCGTCGATGTGAAGGGCGACTGTGCATGTTCTGATTATAAAGTGAACTGAAGAATTGCGGAATAGACAAAATGGACGAATCGGACGAAATGGACTAAGTCCAAGAAGAAATCCACGAAATCGACGAAGTCCACATGAAATTTCTGTTATTACATTATCGGTCAAAAATTATTACATTATCGGGCAGGAGCATGTTATTACGTTATCAGTCAGAAATTATTAACGTATCGGGCAGGAGCACGTTATTACATTATCAGTCATAAATTATTACAGTATCTGGCAAGAGGTTTATTACGTTAACGGTTTATTTTATTACAGTTTCGGGCACTTAACAATTATTACATTATCAATCGATTATTACAGTATAGGTTGTAACACCGCTGCAGAGAGTTGGACAATCCAAAGAGATGGAAACGATGAACTGCATATCTCAGCAGCAATCGTCTTTCCCGGCAATTGTTTGCAGAATAAAACGTATTCTTTCGGCTTAAATTGTTGTTAACACACAATTAACGTGGATACTGTGTTGTCCTTTATTTAAATTGGGACCACCTGAAACCATCCCGTGGACCACTTAAGGACCACGGACCACAGTTTTGGAACCCCCGTTATACCAAACAAAAACACGCATCGTACGACATGTGATTTGCACGATCCTGTTAGGCGTACCTGTCTTTATTAGCGGTAGAGACCCTCACCTGTCGACTGCCGTCCCGGCGTGCTTTGCTTACCTGAATAGTTTCTTTGGCACTCACACATTGTGTGACCTAGAAAAATAACGGCCTTTGCAGAATTAAATTGTTTTCGTCACTATTGTAATGCAAGACTAATTTGACGAACAAGATGATATTGAGCGAGATTCTTGTGGTGCTGTGCGCAGCAGGTATGTATGGAGAGCTGCTGGTGATTTTTACAAACTGTTGTAAGAAGGCGTCTTCAAATTATAGCTAAGATCATGCGAAAGTTGTCCGGGTCACCTAAGCTGCCCCGGGCATATAATAAGGATTATGAACAAACGCTAGGTGAATCAAGTCAGCTTGAAGGTGCACTCCCAATATATACCAGAATTGTACAATTTAGGTATACAAGAAAGTCACAATTCTGGTATACCACAACTGGCGAGTAGTGCAATCCTGGTATACCAGGACTGACCTTTTAGACAATCGCCGATTTTCGTTTATTTAAATTTAATTTCGCACTATGCAGACGAACGCAATTTTACCCAGGTTTCTTTTCGAATAACCGAAACGAACCAATCTTCGAACAGGTCAACAATGGTCCAAATAACAACGAACCCGGAAGTCCGACAGCACCGCCTGGTGTTATTGTCGCGTGCATTATTACAATTATATGTCATGTAAATGTATGTAAAGATAATCTTTCTTTCCAATCTTCTACACAAGATTTTAAGTTGATGAACAATCAATTGAGATTCGCATGATTTGGTAAGTGGGTGGGTGGGTGAGTGGGTGGGTGGGTGGGTGGGTGGGTGGGTGGGTGGGTGGGTGGGTGGGTGGGTGGGTGGGTGGGTGGGTGGGTGGGTGGGTGGGTGGGCGGGTGGGTGGGAGACACGTAACTATTATTAACAATATTATATTACCCAGGTATTATGATATGGTCAGAATAGAGACTGCTGCTAAATGAGCAAAATTACTTATTTGTGCTTAAATAAAACCAACATCTCAATTCAATGATAGCAAACTCTTCCACAGATATGTGGGTAGCTATGAAAAGAGCTGTTTGTTTTGTGTGGCTCTGAAAACAGCCGTTATTGTTATGTTCGGATGGTTTAGAACCGATATATCAATCAGATATGGGCAAACATGTTGCTGAAGGCTGCAGTGACGTCTGCACCAAATACAATTTTTACTATGTAAATATAGCTAGGACTAGGATGATGTGGAATGATGGAGTTAACGCAATGGTGAATGAAATGTGGGCAAAAATATAGTTAGGGTCCGGATTCTACACAAGTCCCACGTACGCGCTATTTTAAAAGAATAGGCTTATATAATATGTTAGAAATTAACAACCATTTCTTGTACATAGTACAGTTGTACAAATCTGCACCAGAATTGTACAATGCTGGTACATTCCAGAAATGGGCTACGCTCACACAAATTTTAAGACAATTTTTCGTATACCAGAATTGTCAATGGGCTGCGCTAACAGTGCATTTCTTTTATATCAGAATTGTACAAATCTGGTCTATACTGGGAGTGTGCCTTCAAGCCGACTTGATCCCGCTGGGTTTCTTGTCTTTTCCAGTCGCGTGTGTTATGGTTCATGATTTGGGCTTATTTTATGATAGTGTAACTGGTAATTATAGCAGCCTACGGTGATCACTTGTGATTTAGTTGTGCCCCGTGCATGGGCGTAGCCGTAGGAACCGCTCCGGCCTTACCCGACCAATTTTTTCCGATATACAGTGTTTATCCCGGCTGTTGGTATGACCAGCCGGGATCCGCATATCAAGTTGACTAATACATGTAACAAGAACGCAGTTTTGCAAACTTCAGTTACAGTGTATGATAGAACATTTAAAAAGATACACTGCATGATGATAAGAGTCAAGCAATGTTTCTGACAGTCAAAGATATATTTCTGACCAGACAACGTCAGAAACGGTCACTCAAAGACTACCAGAAAGTAGAGTCTGACTTCGGAAACTGTCAGAATCTAATCTTACATAAATTTATTATTTTGGTCATTATATATCACCTACGAAATGGAAAAAAAATATAATATACTTTATTCTTGCATAAAAGAAGAAATTCATAAGATGTATACACTTATATTAAATTAAGATATTTTAAAAAAGTAAACAGCAATGGACCTACTAACTTGCATATCAACTCTTTTAGGTACCCTGTGGTGCATTGGTAACAAAATCAGTACTCTTACACTAGTTAATAGTGTAGCTTATTTCCTATTTTTTGTAACTGGAACAATATAAATGATTACTGGATGTGACTGGACTCTTTCTTTGATATTATTGTGTTGTGTTTAATCGCACTCGGTGATAAAGCTCCATTTCACACTATTAGCCACGTCATTGATCTAACAATGGGCAGTACAGCAGCCTGGAATTGCTTGGAATTCTTCTTTGATGTAGGCCAATTGTATCAATTGAAGCATAATCTACCAACATGGTCTATAGTTTCTACCGCAGTAGAAACCGTCCTGTCAGAAATTTACCAACCCTGAAAGTGCGTACTAGAAAGATTCAATTAGGTTGACAAAAAACAAACAAAATTGGAATTGAATTTATCCTGATGACTTTTTAAGTAGGAATTGATCATTTGGAATTGGATTTTATTTTTTGCAAGTTGGAATTGGAATATATTTCTTTCAAATGACTAGAAATGGAATTGACCCTATGCTTGCAGATTGTGCTGTGATAATGGTACCTAAACATATGGTAGGTATATATCGTAATGATACAACATTATTGGGGTTTATGTGTTGCCTTGACTTTTGAAGCTTCAGATAAGATGTCACTCACATAATTCATTGGTGACATTAACATAATTCAATTCAGATTTATTGCACTTCATTAAACTCACATAACTGATAATGAGTCAGGGTACAACTGATCATTATCTATAAACATATATCTGAACTTTGACACGGCAATACCTCTCAATGCGAGGACGCAGATTATTTCCAGTTATGTAGACTTTGTGGCAACAATAACCATTGTTGATGACATAAGTGGCTTAAGAAAAACGGACACATGCATAAGTGCCGAAATGTAGAATAACATATAGCTGGTCATGGGCATAAGAATCTTGGGAGAAATTGCTGGCTGCATTCAGAAACATATTTCGATAGTATCATGGCTAATGAAAAGTGTGACCCATTGGACAAAGAACAGAGCTCTTGTAGTTTGCATATAAGACCGGTAGATGGTCAAGTTTACGACCCCAAATATTTTGTAGTCTTCCATATATAATAGTACATATATATTTACCTTTTCATTAGTCATTTGGGCCGAAGGTACAACGGAGTATTGCCATCACTCTGCGTCCGACGTTAGCTGCCGTATCTCAGAAACCGTTCAGTACCTTTTTCTCAAATTTTGCATAGACGTATCTTAGGGTACTGCACTAGGCACGATGAATCTGTATTTGATTTAATCAATCTAAGGGCCCCATCGGGCCCCCCAGAACCCCAAAAAACATTGTAATATTTTACATTTTGCCAATTAAAAAAAAACTGTTCAGCTACTTTTTCACTAATTTTGCGTATACATTTCATGTGGTAGTGTCACTATATGCAAGAAATCTGTATTTTATTTAATCATTCTAAGGGCCCCTAATGGCCTCCCAAAAAGGACCCCAAACTTGCAAATTTTCACATTTTGCCTATTTTTTCAAAACCTTGTCGGTAACGTTTTCTCTAATTTTGCATAAACATTTCTTATGGTAGTGCCACAATACGCAATAAATCTGTATTTGATTTAATCATTCTAAGGGCCCCAAAGGTTCCCTAAAATGCAGAATTTGCTAACTAAATTGTTTACTGAAGGAGAACAGCCCAGCAGCTCTATTGGCAACTGGCTGGCTACACCCCGTCTCACAACTAATCCCTTTTTTTCCTACAACATCTGTCACATGCGGAGTCTGCGTCTTGCGTGGATCAGAGGTTGTCTTTTCTGTTATTTCAAAAACTGTTCAGTAACATTTTCTTAAATTGTGCATAGACGTCTCTTATGGTAGTGTCACTGTACAGAAGAAATTTGTATTTGATTGAATCATTCTCAGGGCACCTCAGGGCCTCCCAAAAACTAAATGTTCACATTTTGTCAATTTCTGCCAGGACTAGGTTGGCAGAGTGCCAATTGATTGTGTATTACACCCACCCCACCCCAACAGACAACGTGTCAACAGACAACATCCACTAGTAGTCCAGTCAATGTATGCCCAAAAGAGGGTCAACCTCAAATAAATTGCAATAGTAATTATGACAGTGTTTTTAGTTAGTACTATATGTGTACACTACCAGAAAAAAAGTCCACCGAAATTTATGTGGTGGAATATTGTCATTTTTGACGACAATGACAAGTGGTCAAGAGTCGCTGCCAGTGACTTTTGCTTAGTGAAATATAGGGGTAGGCGTTACTGAGCCTATGATATATATTTTCTAGGCATATTTCATAAACATTTTGCAAACCAATGGAAAGATAATGGATTAATCGACCTAGCGATATATAATAATTATAAATTCATTAAATATTAATGTGAACAATCGTTTTTAAACACAGTGAACCCCGATTTTAGCCGCTGTGGGGAGAGTAGCGTTGAGATCTCACGTTGACTTAGTCCATTTGCAATTGAATAAATGGATGCTCTATAGTATAATGTTTTGGTGAATTTTCTATCCCATGGGGTCCTTGAAGCAAGGAGGGGCATTTTTAAAAATATGCAAATTAGGGCCTTCTTTACTGAAACACCTATTTTCTTCAATATCTTTGCAACATGTGCATGTAAAAAAAGTGGTGTCAAGACAGTTATTTTCATGGTCAACGGTTAAGATAAACATCACCAGATGTATATAACGGCTGCATGTTTGTCATTCCATAAAACTTTCATATATCGGCCATGTTGAATCTTCTTGTTACATGCCTATCTCCAATGCAATGTTTATGCATATATCCAATGACTTTGATTCGCATCTATTGTCTATGCCCCTATAATAATACTAGTACAATCAGCAACAGAAAACACGTTGAATCTCGTTGTAATATTGTTGAACAACATAGGATAAATAGTTATCAATCCATATAGTTGACAGTGGTTGCATGCAAAAGAGTGTTTATTCAAATTCTCAATAGAGTACGGTGTACCATGTCTTCCCGTGCAATTTGCTTGCCAAAAACATTTGTTTGCATGAACGCTTTAGTCAACAGAAAATCTGAAGTGGCAATTTTAGTTTTTGTTTTTAAAGAAATGACAGCTATTTTACAAAATGGCGGCCAAATCGCATTTTCGCATATCTTAACAACTGCGTCACATACAACCTATTGGTGTCAAAACATGGGTTTTAGAGGTCAGATGTTTTAAATATTTTACGTTTGGCCTTCTCCGACTTTCTGATCCTCCATTTTTTAAAGATGGCGGTCGTCAAAACAAATTTCACAATATCTTACCAATTGTGTCGCACAAAGTCATCATGTCTATGTTAACGTGTAGAATTGTGGTCAGTAATTTCAATTTTTTTAGACATGACCTTTGCTAACATTCATCCGCCTTTTTTAAAGATGGCGCCAATCAAAACCAATTATCGCTATAACTAAAGACCTACCTCACCTAGAGCCGTAATGTTGATGCCAAAAGATATGTTTTCAGGTGCGATAATTTCAAATATATTACATGCGCATCGTCATCAATCGTGAGAGGATTGCAACATTGCTGCATGCCTTGCTCTCTGCGTTTCAATCACATCTTATGACATCAGTCTGACCTGGAGGATTCGAGGGTCCAATGTCAAAGCTGGGTGACGGGATACCGTCCTTCACCTCCCACACAAACTGTGTGATGTCCAAATGAGGAGGACCTTGCTGATCAGCCGCCTTCCACAACACCATCTGAAGATGAGTGTGGGAGAAAGAATGGGAAGCCAGTGCGCATCATGGCGTTGCCTCCCACATATTATGTGCGGAGGGCACATCTTCAGATGATGCTGTGGAAGGCGGCTGATCAGCAAGGTCCTCTTCCTAAAGTAAGAGTTTTTTGGCCAACAGAGAAAACAAGCACATATCCATCAACTTACTGAGCAATTAACTTGAGAAATCTGGTTGCTGTTGTTTTCATGCAGCGGACGCTAAGCTAATGATAGTTAGACAGCACTGAACTCATCAGACAAAATCGACACTATCCTCATTGGTGAAGACACCGATTTGCTAGTGCTGTTGTGTTACCACTTTCAACAAGAGTCCATTGATGTATTAATAATGCCAGAGCCTATACAACGCATAGCACAACAAGTAAATAACGATCTGGTACATCAGAGTTCTCACAGAATATCTGGGACCAGCTGTAGGCTAAGATATCATACCATAGCAACAGTTGAAGAATTGGTTACTGCAGAAAATCAGGCCATTGTTTGCTTCCAATGTGGCAACATTGGCAAAAAATTGATCGTTTGCTATACAAGCACTTCTTTGAAAATGAACTCTCAGAACCGACAGTGTAAATCATCCAAGAAAGCTCTAAAAGCCATGAACTAGAGCTGAATTTGCAAAGACAAGTACCATATTCCAAAGATGACTGACCTCCCAGCAGCACTAGCCCATTTGCTGTCGGTCATCCGTTGGGTGGGGCAGATTGTTCGCTTGTGAAGATCAGTGGTAAGATCCCCGTCCCTGTGGGGAGGGGGTCGGCGGCACGCATTCTGGTGGTTGCAGTGGCCTATCCTGGATTTGCAGGCTTTTGAGCAGGTTGTGCAAAGATTTACTTCGCCCGAAGGTGCCTGAGACGCAGATTCTTTCGTTTGCCAACGCTTCTCACCGTCTGCTTCTCATCTGGAATGCTCAAAGGCCTGGGCAGCTCTCATGGTAGTCGCTCTGTAGTTGTATTTGTTTGCTGCTAACTATTCCAACCTTTGTGGTCTTCATAGGGTGAGTTGCCACTTCAGCTGATTCTTCTAGCGCCTGTGACGGGCCTTCTATCTCGGTTGCCCTGACGAAGCTCATCATACAATACAACTTATATCAGTGGTATTCTGATGTCAGCCATGTGCGAGATGTGGCCTGCCCAGCAGAGCTGTCTGAGTATCAACATGGTTTCGAGGTTTGCCTTTTCCAGGACCTCTTTGGTGGAGACATAGTCCTGCCAATGCAGTCCGGTGATGGAGCGCCGACATCGCTAGTGGAACCGTTCAAGCAACTGTACTTGCTTTCTGTAGAGGAGCCACAAAGCCACTGCCCCGTACAGAAGGGCAGTGACGGCGACAGCCTTGTAGACTTGAATCTTTGTTAACAAACAAGTTTATGACTACAAGATTCGGTTGAACGCAAAGCTACTCCCCATGGCGGCTAAAATTTGGGTTTCACTGTGTTTAGAAAATGATTTTCATGTTATTACTAAATGGAATTAAACTTGACGTATATTCCAACGGTGTACATGTGTATAAATTGCGCAAAGAATGTAGAATACTCAGCGTAAATAACGTCTTTCCCTAAATTTTACTATGACAAAGGTGACCGGCAGCGACTTTCGACCACTTATTCCACCACGTGAATTTCTGTGGACTTTTTATGAAATAATGCAGACATTTAATGCTAACTAAAAACGCCATAATAAATGCTATTACAATTTGTTTGAGGCTAAATCATAGATTGACTGGACTAGGCCGAAAATCGGGGTACATGTAAATTGCGATAATTTGCAAATGTGTTTAGAATACGATTCTGACCTTAATATTCATTGAAAATTGAAATGACACTTGTTAGGTATCATTACACACCTAAATGCATTGCCTTTCCAATGGTATACATAAGCTTTATAGTATTCTCACAGAAAATAAGTTATACAACATGAATTACGTGTACCCCCCTAAAGTTCAGTGAGACCTACGACTACTTGGCAATATATGGAAATGACAATGTTCCACCAAGTAAATTTTGGTGGACTTTTTTCTGGTAACATAAACATACCGTAGAATCTAAAAATGCCACAAAACTTACTATTGCAAGTTGTTTGAGGTTGAACCATAGATTGACTGGACCATAGACCCCTTTTAAACTGGACAGTTGCATGTAGGTTTTAAGCTGTGTCAAACAGGGGGTGTAACTAATGTGTAATGGGAATCCGTACTGCTCTACGGAATGTGGTAGGGGCAAAATGAGAACAGATAATGAGTGTGCATTTTCTTAAACAATGTTTTATTGTGCTACATGCAAGATTGCAGCTCACCAACACTCCTGCAAGGTTTCTACAACCACTGGAAATCGGCATAAACAGCAGAGTATCGGGATAAAATACGACAGTATTTGTTAATAACACATTAACTGATACATACAATATTCATGAAATGGTCTTCACAAAAATGAAGACACATTCATTTTCATATGTTGACGTATATTGGTGAATGTGGGTCTAGCTGACAGTCTAAGCACAACTCTTTCAAGTCCAGACGTGTGAGTGGCTTGGTACAGTCAGGTATGTGCATGATTGTTAAAACCCTAATAACTTATGTACAGTGACACCATTTGACTCATTTTGGACGAACTTTTGTATGTGAAACGTATAAAATTGATAGTGAAATATTACACAGTTCTTTTGTTGTTGCAGCCTACATTGATGCAGTAACAATAACTGCTCCCCCAGCGGACGTTAGTGCCCTGGTCGGCGGGAGTGTCACCCTAAGATGTGGGCTCGATGGCGCCCTCGGTGGAGAGACACTGACATGGAAGAGTTATACCAAGAAGGGCGCTGGAGATAAAATATACTACTCATTAAATGGTGTAATCGGAGACCAGTCTAAATACAAAGTCAGTGACACCTACAGTCTGACGATCGAGGGTCTTACGATCGCCGATGGAGGATATTACAGTTGTGAGCTTGGATCAACAAATTCAAAACATGCTTACGTCATTGTCATAAGTGAGTGACCAATAACACTGAATACAGTGGCTTATATCATCAATGATTTTATTGTAGATTTAGTGTGTAAACAGCTACGTGTCAGTACATTTTGTATTTTTAGATTTAGTATTTAAACGGCTATGTGTTTAGTACATTGTCTATAGTTAGATTTAGTATATAAATGGTTATGTATTTATTACATCTTCGATATTTAGATTTAGTATGTAAACGGCTATGTATTTAGTACATTTACATTTTCTACATTTAGATTTAGTATGGAAACAGCTGTCTTTAGCAAATTTTCTATACAGTGTATTTAGATACATCTACCGAGACTGTTTTCACATAAAATGTTGTAGCCTGTATCCACAATTGTTTTTGTTTCCAGGTGAGCCGATGATTTCAATTGATCCCTCCAGCCAAACTCTGGATATAGGCCAGACCGTCACTGTGAGATGCACATCGCAGTTCGGCAGTCCTCTTGTGGGGGACATGCCTGAGCCACCCACAATGTCACTGTGGATAGGAGGGTCCTTGGCAAAGGACAACAAAGTAATACGGGGCAAACAAAGAGGAGAGAAATCAACGCTTTCTTCTGTAAGTCTTTCGTTTGGGATGTTTTTGAGAAGCATCATTCAGAGAAAGTAGATCAGTATAACAGGCCTGGGGTAGGACGTAATACAGTGCAACACGCTAATAACGAACACGGATACAACGAATTGACGGATATAACGAAACAATTTCTTACGTACGGATTTTTCCCTAGCTTTTCCATTAAAAGCGTTCACGCGTATTACAAACACGGGTATAACGAATTCAGGGTTATTACGAACACCTTTTCCCGAACAAATTTCGCCGTATAACGAATTTCTGTCCAACTGAAAATCGCCCGGTTGTTCGCAAATACTTCCGGCCCGTTACCTGGAAACCATGCCGTGGCCGCACAGAGCCCTAGTGCCAAAGTAATTAGGCCAATGAGGGAAATCATTCGTAACAGGGCTTTGCAATCAGACGACGCTGGCTGGAGGATTTCCTATTGTCTGGTGCCCTAGCCAACAGCAAACAAACAATAACGACAATGGAGGACTTCGTCAAAGCAGATTAATTGGTGTCATTCGGTGTGTGTCAGGTCAATGAGGGAAATCATCAAAGGTGATTGTTAGCTGCGCATTATACGACAGTTCACCCGTAACCGCCACAGGGCTTCGCAGTCAGACGACGCTAAAGCGCACCGCGACTTCTTCAAAGCAGATTAACAGGTGTCATTCTGCGTGTGTTGTACAAGAAGTAGTAGTTACCGTGCCCGTGGCTTCGTCTTGCCAAAGTTCGTGTTTTAGTGTGCCTGTACGCTACGTGTTCGCCATGTGTTTACGTCATACTGTATTTCGTTACTTTTTCACAGACGGTGGACTGCGAACTTATACTATAACTACACTTAATAGTAACATTTGTAACTGTTTTATGTGTCATCTAAATAAATGTTACACAACAAAATATCTTTGCGTTTGATAGACACCTGGCGAATAGTTTAAAAACTCACATACAACACTGGCACCTAGCGGGTAAACGCCTACACGCATGTAACGAATTCACGGATATAACGAACTCGTTAGCTACCCACAAAGTAGTTCGTTATAAGCGTGTTGCACTGTAGTAACAAGTACAAATAGTGAAGTATTAGTAATAGTTTGAATAAAAACAACGTAATAGTAATACGAAGCTACGCAATTGTGATTGACCTATTTTATATTACTATTGGACATTTTAAAAGTTCAATTTGAGTTGCGCTTATTTGCAGTCTGATTATTTATAAGGAAAAGAATATACCACTAGTTTCACCAGGTTTTATGATTGGTCCTCTGTGAATCATGGCCCTCAGTCAGTTTCAACCTGGAGGTTATGATAGTTTACACAGCACTAGCAGACATTGGGACAGTGTGGCAGCTGCATGGCTAAAGGGATTCAATAGTTCTTTGAAGTTGGTTATCATGCCAACTATCCTGTTCACACAAACCTATATGGGTTTAAAGGCTGTTTGCATATTACTAGGCTTAAAGGCCATATCTTGTCCAAATGTTTTTTTCCAGAGAACTATGTAAATATACTTGTACATGTGTGTATTTAATGTTATCATAAATCCAATGCCATATGTTTGCTAAAACATTGATAAAATTGGTCTTATACAGTGCCCGGTCACAGTACAAAACAGAAAATGTCTTGTTTTCCGGAAATGTCCAACGGCGCATATAAGTGACGTCACCAGTGGAACATGGTCGCACGGTCTACGCGGCTAAATTGTATTTCATTGTAATTATATTTTTAACTGTTTGCATCATTAACATGTATATATAATTTATGAAAATTGTGTTGTGGAAATAGTGTCAATTCGGGTTTGACAGGAAATTCGGTGCACGTCTTCCCCAAAGACCCAATTCGTCAGCAGAAAATGAACATTTTGTTTGCAAAGCCAAGTACAGGATCCATGCTACGCCTATGGTGAATAACATCATTTGTGGTGCAGATGGTGGATATATATCTTATAAGATGGAAGATGGGCTTCAAAATACAGTCAGATATACGAGTACGACAACAACGCCATGGCACTGGCCCTTTCAGTTTCACCACAACAAAGTCAACAGCCTGCCGTCAGTTGCCGGACTCTCGACAGGTTCATGCCTTTGCCTGTATAGCGCCCCGCCGACACCAGGCAATCCAACATCAGCAGAATCAACATCTCTCAAACATCATCATCACTGTCTCCAAAATATATTTGATCATCGTATGCATCGGTCTTAGTAACAGAAAAGTCACCGCTTTCAGCTCGCTAGCCGCCATTTTATGAGTTGTTTACAAGACGCGGGTCGCACACGGGACGGTCCAGGCTGGCGGCCATGTTCCACTAGTGATGTCACACAATCCCGCGCTGCTGTTACTCGACAGTTTCCATAAGACAGCAAATTTAGAGGTTCTTTTTAAGTTGTACTCTCTGTGATGCGATTCGTTAACATATTTTCAATAGCATAATTTGAAAGTGCATACATCATTTGTTATTATGGAACACAGCACATTTTATCCCAAGATATGGCCTTTAAACAATAGAGGTGTGGAAATACATCCTGATATTATAAAACAGTTCGTTCTCTGTTTGTATGTGCACTCACATCTCCGTCAGTTTTGCATGTACTGGGCTGGCATTTTGAATGTGATCTAGTGGGCCCATTGAGAAGGTAGAGTAGATTTAAACATTTTTTCGAAATTCATCAAGGGTGGTGGAGAACGTGGGGGTGCTCAATATCTCAAAAGGCTGTACGTGGAGTTCCAGCCGCGGAATTTAATGTTTTTATTATCGTAAAGATAATTATGCCATATATGAACATGTTGCTGGATGTAGGCAGAAATTTTGAATAATTGTTAAGTTATTGACATTTCAAAATCTTCAGCGCCTAACATGCACCAGGTCTACCTGTCGTTGGTCACGTCCGTAATAGTAAATATGATAGTTATATTTTGTCGTACATAGTAATGCATAGCGTGTATTATACTATAAATAGATCCAATAAAAAAAAATTACAGTAATATATCAAATTGAGCATGTACTAGTAATAGGAAAGAAACTAAATAATATATTATATTGTGATGTAATTGACCCAGGCCTGCAGAGTATAAGTATTTGCGTGGTGATATGTAAATAGAATTGTGTTCTTAGCATCGTTATGGCAATTTTGTTCTATTGTGTTTGTAACAGAGTGGGAACTACACCGCCACCTCTCGTGACCGAAACATAGAAATCACATGTCGCGTGAATGCCATCCCGTACTTCACAACCGAGGCCAAAGAAAAACTGGTGGTGAAATGTACGTACAATTCTTATTTAATAGCTCGTTTTATAGAGACTAATTTTGATTCAGACTACCTCTTGTGAATTATCTATAATAGAGACTACCTTCCATTGATACAGACTACCTCTTGTGACTCATCTGTAATAGAGACTACCTTCCATTGATACAGACTACCTCTTGTGAATCATCTGTAATAGAGACTACCTTCCATTGATACAGACTACCTCTTGTGACTCACCTATGAGAGAGACTACCTTCCATTGATACCGGCTACCTCTTGTGAATCATCTATAATAGAGACTACCTTCCATTGATACAGACTACCTCTTGTGAATCATCTATAATAGAGACTACCTTCCATTGATACAGACTACCTCTTGTGACTCATCTGTAATAGAGACTACCATCCATTGATACAGACTACCTCTTGTGAATCATCTGTAATAGAGACTACCTTCCATTGATACATACTACCTCTTGTGACTCATCTATAATAGAGACTAACTTCCATTGATACAGACTACCTCTTGTGACTCATCTATAATAGAGACTACCTTCCATTGATATAGACTACCTCTTGTGACACATCTATAATAAAGACTACCTTCCATTGATACAGACTACCTCTTGTGACTCGTCTGTAATAAAGACTACCTTCCATTGATACAAACTACCTCTTGTGACTCATCTATAATAGAGACTACCTTCCATTGATACAGACTACCTCTTTTGACTCATCTATAATAGAGACTAACTTCCATTGATACAGACTACCTCTTGTGACTTATCTATAATAGAGACTACCTTCCATTGATACAGACTACCTCTTGTGACTCATCTATAATAGAGACTACCTTCCATTGATACTGGTTACTTATTGTGCTAACAGCTGGAAATGTGAATTTTTCAACTGATCCAAAACTATGTTTCTACAAATAACATTGTTTTGCACATGAATAATGCTCTTTGTTTGTAATTTTAACTGTGGAGCGTTATATTGCAGATCCAGTGACAGATATCGATTATGTTCCCAAGAAGAATGAAATGTTCGTGGGAGAGACATTGAACTGCACGGCTGACGCTAACCCACCACCGACGTTTACTTGGTTTCCAAAAAAATCACCAAGTGGTCGTAGAATACAAAGCAGCATTCTGAAAATCACGCAGCAGATGATTGGTGACAATACTTGGGAGTGTACGGCAACTGACACCCGCGGTAACTCAATCAAGAAAGAGGCAGAGTTCAATGTTGGTGAGAGGATCACTTCTACAGTTTCATCTCTGTACATTATATATATATAAATATATATGTAGAAAATATATATGTACATAATCCTAAAGGCAGCGTACGCAGACTGCTCCATTATGAGATATATGATATACAAATTCTCCCCAGATCAATACTCTCAAAATCACTGGGGAAAAAATTTTGTTTGCTAATAATTACTGATATAATATATATTGTGTTATACTACATGTACTAACTGTCCACATTTTAAAATAAAAGGTATCCACGCATCTTGGAGTCAAAACTAAACAGACCAGCTTTGTTCTGCTTAAAAACAGCAGTCTTCCTAAGGCATATAATTTATATATATATATATCACTGCTGGAAATCTCATGATTGATCATTGGTTTACCAATCTGATCAATGAGTGATCATAACATTGCTATCATTGCATGGCAGGGTCAAAGCACATTTGATCAAGCACAGACATGTTGAAACATAAGATGGAAGATGGGCTCCAAAATACAGTCAGATGTATGAGTACGACAACAACACCACGACACTGGCCCTTTCAGATTATTTTAAGTGGGAACGCTTTGTGCGCGTGCTCACATAACTAGTCTTTTGCACAAGTCACTTACTGACACATCCTTGTACCTAATAAAATGCACACATATGTTCGAGGTATTTCATTGTTTAAGTAAAACGTTTATGTTCATGGTGATTAAAAAGTCTGACCGCGAACAAAGTGAATCAATCGATGATCTTCAGCTAATGATGTTTCTTGTTGTTTTAGTGGCTGCTCCCAATAATCCTGATGACAAGGATCCAGAAGCTAGTTCATCTGGTCCACGTGAGTGCCAGCTTAGTTGTTACATGGAACACTTGATTGTGTTGTCACCTCAAAGCCACTGGAAACTCTCCTGTTTTGATTAGTAAACATTCTTCGGGATAGTTCATTATATAGAATAGTAAAAAATAGAAGAGTAAAGGTAAGCTGTTGCCTTGCATGACACCCGGTCTTAGGATAGCACAGAACGATGTACCCTACAGTCTGCCTGCTCAAATGAATGCCATCTCGATTTCTCTAAGAAGCATTCAGCCACCCTGCAATCATTGTGCAAAGACTATTCGTGCATAGAATATCCAACACTGTCTATGGCAAGGTGTTCATTCATACAGCAGCGTCAACTGGAACAATGTAGAGTGAATGAATTTGCCCAAGGTCGGAAATAGCAACAAGAGTCTGTGACTACATTTCTTGGCAGCCTATCCATATGTCAATTTACCTCTAGAGACTTTCTGTCTTAAATTTAAGGAGGCAATACGGATATGAAAAGCAGGCAGCAATCAACCAAGACAAGGGGAAATTATGTGGAGTGCAGTGGCCCAGTAGTTAGAGTATCGGCCACTCAACCTGCCATTTTGAACCTTGGCCAAGTTTGTTCACTCTACTTTGCTCCAGTTCACTCAGCTGTATGAATGAATACCTGGCTATACAGACAGTGGTGGATATTTGTATACCTGCCAATGGAAATTCAGTAGTTCCGCATGTCTCCCAGTGTGTTGTGCTGTCTCAAAGATGGGGGTGTTGTTGGAGATCGTTAGATTTTTTTAATCCGGGCAATTTGTCTGTATTTCGGGAGAACGGGATATTCACCCAAAATCCGGGAAACTCCCCAATTTTCTGGGAGAGTTGGCAGGTGCATATTTGTGTATGAATAGTCTTTATTAATAATTATAGCATGGCTGAATGCTTCCCAGAAATCGAGATGGTGTTCGATTGAACAGGTCAGCCAGGGAGTCAAATGTATTGTGGTTTGAGCAGTCATAAGGCTATATAAGAATGTCCTTTTTTAACTACAAACTTCCGATTGTATAAGATGATGTCATTTAACTAGGATGATCAAGTTGAAGCTGAGTTTTTGAGACTGCCATGATTAGCTTCTTCTAACTGATTTCATCCTGCATTGTCTCTCTTTGTCTAGTCCAGTTAAATGACATCAGCAAATGCACTCCACATTTTGTGGTACTCTTGGTGTACTTAGAGAAAGTCAACCAAGTTTTGGCTATTTCAAAATCAACACAGCACCTAGAACCTAAACCAAAATGGCATCTTAAAACGTTTAGCAGAGCTCTGCCATATTTAGAAGATTACATGCTAGGATGTTTGACCATTTACAAAATGCAATGCAATTGCAGTGTGGGGGGGCATATCACTAAGTTTGATTGAATGAAATGTTCGTGGGAGAGACATTGAACTGCACGGCTGACGCTAACCCACCACCGACGTTTACTTGGTTTCCAAAAAAATCACCAAGTGGTCGTAGAACACAAAGCAGCATTCTGAAAATCACGCAGCAGATGATTGGTGACAATACTTGGGAGTGTACGGCAACTGACACCCGCGGTAACTCAATCAAGAAAGAGGCAAAGTTCAATGTTGGTGAGAGGATCACTTATACAGTTTCATCTCTGTACATATATATATATGTATATATATATATAAAATATATATGTAGAAAATATTATATACATAATCCTAAAAGCAGCGTACGCAGACTGCTCCGTTATGAGATATATGATATACAAATACTACTCCCCAGATCAATGCTCTCAAAATCACTGGGGAAAAAATGTTGTTTGCTAATAATTACCGATATAATTATATATTGTGTTGTACTGCATGTAATAACTGTCCACATTTTAAAATAAAAGGTATTATTCACGCAACTATTAGCCACGTCATTGATCTAACAATGGGCAGTACAGCAGCCTGGAATTGCTTGGAATTCTTCTATGATGTAGGCCAATTGTATCAGTTGAAGCATAATCTACCAACATGGTCTATAGTTTCTACCGCAGTAGAAACCGTCCTGTCAGAAATTTACCAACCCTGAAAGTGCGTACTAGAAAGATTCAATTAGGTTGATAAAAAACAAACAAATTGGAATTGAATTTATCCTGAGGACTTTTTAAGTAGGAATTGATAATTTGGAATTGGATTTTATTTTTTGCAAGTTGGAATTGGAATATATTTCTTTCAAATGACTAGAAATGGAATTGACCCTATGCTTGCAGATTGTGCTGTGATAATGGTACCTAAATATATTGTAGGTATATATTGTAATGATACAACATTATTGGGGTTTATGTGTAGCCTTGACTTTTGAAGTTTCAGGTAAGATGTCAGTCACATAATTCATTGGTGACATTAACATAATTTAATTCAGATTTATTGCAATTCATTAAACTCACATTACTGGTAATGAGTCAGGGTACAACTGATCATTATCTATAAACATATATCTTAACTTTTGGCAAGGCAATACCTCTCAATCCGAGGATGCAGATTATTTCCAATTATGTAGGCTTTGTCGCAACAATAACCATTGTTGATGACATAAGTGGCTTAAGAAAAACGGACACATGCATAAGTGCCGAAATGTCGAATAACATATAGCAGGTCATGGGCATAAGAATCTTGGGAGAAATTGCTGGCTGCATTCAGAAACATATTTCGATAGTATCATGGCTAATGAAAAGTGTGACCCATTGGACAAAGAACAGAGCTCTTGTAGTTTGCATATAAGACCGGTAGATGGTCAAGTTTACGACCCCAAAGATTTTGTAGTCTTCCATATATAATAGTACATATATATTTACCTTTTTATTAGTCATTTGGGCCGAAGGTCCAACGGAGTATTGCCATCACTCTGCGTCCGACGTTAGCTGCCGTATCTCAGAAACCGTTCAGTACCTTTTTCTCAAATTTTGTATAGACGTATCTTAGGGTACTGCACTAGGCACGATGAATCTGTATTTGATTTAATCATTCTACGGGCCCCAGGACCCAAAACAACTTTGTAATATTTTACATTTTGCCAATTTAAAAAAAACTGTTCAGTTACTTTTTCACTAATTTTGCATATACATTTCATGTGGTATTGTCACTGTATGCAAGAAATCTGTATTTTATTTAATCATTCTAAGGGCACCTATTGGCCTCCCAAAAAGGACCCCCAAACTTGCAAATTTTAACATTTTGCCTATTTTTTCAAAAACTTTTCGTTAACATTTTCTCTAATTTTGTATAAACACTTCTTATGGTAGTGCCACTATACACAATAAATCTGTATTTGATTGAATCATTCTAAGGGCCCCAAAGGTCCCCTAAAATGCAAAATTTGCTAACTAAATTGTTTACTGAAGGAGAACAGCTCAGCAGCTCTATTGGCAACTGGCTGGCTACACCCCGTCACACAACTAATCCCTTTTCCTACAACACCTGCCACATGCGCAGTCTGCGCCTTGCTTGGATCAGAGGTTGTCTTTTCTGTTATTTCAAAAAACTGTTCAGTAACTTTTTCTTAAATTATGCATAGACGTCTCTTATGGTAGTGTCACTGTACAGAAGAAATTTGTATTTGATTGAATCATTCTAAGGGCACCTCAGGGCCTCCCAAAACTAAATGTTCACATTTTGTCTATTTCTGCCAGGACTAGGTTGGCAGAGTGCGAATTGATTGTGTATTATACCCACCCCACACCGACAGACAACGTGTCAACAGACAGCATCCACTAGTAGTCCAGTCAATGTATGCCCAAAAGAGGGTCAACCTGAAATAAATTGCAATAGTAATTATGACAGTGTTTTTAGTTAGTACTATATGTGTACACTACCAGAAAAAAAGTCCACCGAAATTTATGTGGTGGAATATTGTCATTTTTGACGACAATGACAAGTGGTCAAGAGTCGCTGCCAGTGACGTTTTGCTTAGTGAAATATAGGGGTAGGCGTTACTGAACCTATGATATATCTATTTTCTTTGCATATTTCATAAACATTTTGCAAACCAATGGAAAGATAATGGATTAATCGACCTAGCGATTATATAATAATTATAAATTCATTAAATATTAATGTGAACAATCGTTTTTAAACACAGTGAACCCCGATTTGATCTCACGTTGACTTAATCCATTTGCAATTGAATAAATGGATGCTCTATAGTATAATGTTTTGGTGAATTTTCTATCCCATGGGGTCCTTGAAGCAAGGAAGGGCATTTTTTTTAATATGCAAATTAGGGCCTTCTTTACTGAAACACCTATTTTCTTCAATATCTTTGCAACATGTGCATGTGAAAAAAGTGGTGTCAAGACAGATATTTTCATGGTCAACGGTTAAGATAAACATCACCAGATGTATATAACGGCTGCATGTTTGTCATTCCATAAAACTTTCATATATCGGCCATGTTGAATCTTCTTGTTACATGCCTATCTCCAATGCAATGTTTATGCATATATCCAATGACTTTGATTCGCATCTATTGTCTATGCCCCTATAATAATACTAGTACAATCAGCAACAGAAAACACGTTGAATCTCGTTGTAATATTGTTGAACAACATAGGATAAATAGTTATCAATCCATATAGTTGACAGTGGTTGCATGCAAAAGAGTGTTTATTCAAATTCTCAATAGAGTACGGTGTACCATGTCTTCCCGTGCAATTTGCTTGCCAAAAACATTTGTTTGCATGAACGCTTTAGTCAACAGAAAATCTGAAGTGGCAATTTTAGTTTTTGTTTTTAAAGAAATGACAGCTATTTTACAAAATGGCGGCCAAATCGCATTTTCGCATATCTTAACAACTGCGTCACATACAACCTATTGGTGTCAAAACATGGGTTTTAGAGGTCAGATGTTTTAAATATTTTACGTTTGGCCTTCTCCGACTTTCTGATCCTCCATTTTTTAAAGATGGCGGTCGTCAAAACAAATTTCACAATATCTTACCAATTGTGTCGCACAAAGTCATCATGTCTATGTTAACGTGTAGAATTGTGGTCAGTAATTTCAATTTTTTTAGACATGACCTTTGCTAACATTCATCCGCCTTTTTTAAAGATGGCGCCAATCAAAACCAATTATCGCTATAACTAAAGACCTACCTCACCTAGAGCCGTAATGTTGATGCCAAAAGATATGTTTTCAGGTGCGATAATTTCAAATATATTACATGCGCATCGTCATCAATCGTGAGAGGATTGCAACATTGCTGCATGCCTTGCTCTCTGCGTTTCAATCACATCTTATGACATCAGTCTGACCTGGAGGATTCGAGGGTCCAATGTCAAAGCTGGGTGACGGGATACCGTCTTTCACCTCCCACACAAACTGTGTGATGTCCAAATGAGGAGGACCTTGCTGATCAGCCGCCTTCCACAACACCATCTGAAGATGAGTGTGGGAGAAAGAATGGGAAGCCAGTGCGCATCATGGCGTTGCCTCCCACATATTATGTGCGGAGGGCACATCTTCAGATGATGCTGTGGAAGGCGGCTGATCAGCAAGGTCCTCCTCCTGAAGGAAGAGTTTTTTGGCCAACAGAGAAAACAAGCACATATCCATCAACTTACTAAGCAATTAACTTGATAAATCTGGTTGCTGTTGTTTTCATGCAGCGGACGCTAAGCTAATGATAGTTAGACAGCACTGAACTCATCAGACAAAATCGACACTATCCTCATTGGTGAAGACACCGATTTGCTAGTGCTGTTGTGTTACCACTTTCAACAAGAGTCCATTGATGTATTAATAATGCAAGAGCCTAAACAAAGCATAGCACAAAAGTAAATAACGATCTGGTACATCAGAGCTCTCACAGAATATCTGGGACCAGCTGTGGCCTAAGATATTATACCATAGCAACAGTTGAAGAATTGGTTACTGCAGAAAATCAGGCCATTGTGTGCTTCCAATGTGGCAACGATGGCAAAAAAAATTATCGTTTGCTATGCAAGACCTTCATTGAAAATTAACTCTTAGAACCGACAGTGTAAATCATCCAAGAAAGCTCTAAAAGCCATGAACTAAAGCTGAATTTGCAAAGACAAGTATCATATTCCAAAGATGACTGACCTCCCAGCAGCACAAGCGCATTTGCTGTCGGTTATCCGTTGGGTGGGGCAGATTGTTCGCTTGTGAAGATCAGTGGGAAGATCCCCGTCCCTGTGGGGAGGGGGTCGGCGGCACGCATTCTGGTGGTTGCAGAGGCATATCCTGGATTTGCAGGCTTTTTAGCAGATTGTGCAAAGATTTACTTCGCCTGAAGGTGTCTGAGACGCAGATTCTTTCTGTTGCCAACGCTTCTCACCGTCTGCTTCTCATCTGGAATGCTCAAAGTCCTGGGCAGCTCTCATGGTAGTCGCTCTGTAGTTGTATTTGTTTGCTGCTAACTATCCCAACCTTTGTGGTCTTGCCAGGGAGAGTTGCCACTTCAGCTAATTCTTCTAGCGCCTGTGAGGGGCCTTCTATCTCGGTTGCCCTGACGAAGCTCATCATACAATACAACTTATATAAGTGGTATTCTGATGTCAGCCATGCGCGAGATGTGGCTTGCCCAGCGGAGCTGTCTGAGTATCAACATGGTTTCGAGGTTTGCCTTTTCCAGGACCTCTTTGATGGAGACATAGTCCTGCCAATGCAGTCCGGTGATGGAGCGCCGACATCGCTAGTGGAACCGTTCAAGCAATTGTACTTGCTTTCTGTAGAGGAGCCACAGAGCCACTGCCCCATACAAAAGGACAATGACGGCGACAGCCTTGTAGACTTGAATCTTTGTTAACAAACAAGTTTATGACTACAATGTAAGCAAAATTCGGTTGATCGCAAAACTACTCCCTATGTGTTTAGAAAATGATTTTCATGTTATTACTAAATGGATTTAAACTTGATGTATATTTCAACGGTGTACATGTGCATAGATTGCGCAAAGAATGTAGAATACTCAGCTTAAGTAACGCCTTTCCCTAAATTTGATTATGACAAAGGTGACCGGCAGCGACTTTCGACCACTTGTCATTATTGTAAGAAATGAAAATATTCCACCACGTGAGTTTCTGTGGACTTTTTATTTCATAATGCAGACATTTAATGCTAACTAAAAACGTCATAATAATTACTATTACAATTTGTTTGAGGCTAAACCATAGATTGACTGGACTAGGCCGAAAATCGGGGTACATGTAAATTGCGATAATTTGCAAATGTGTTTAGAATACGATTATGACCTTAATATTCATTGATATGACACTTGTTAGGGACCATTACACACATAAATGCATTGTCTTTCCAATACATACATAAGCTGTATAGTATTCTCACAGAAAATACGTTATACAACATGAATTACGTGTACCCCCCTAAAGTTCAGTGAGACCTACGACTACTTGGCAATATATGAAAATTACAATGTTCCACCAAGTGAATTTTTTTGGATTTTTTTCTGGTAACCCAAACATACAATAGAATCTAAAAATTCCACAAAACTTACTATTGCAATTTGTTTGAGGTTGAACCATAAAAGGACTGGACTATAGACCCCTGTTAAACTGGACAGTTGCTAGAATTATGTCATCACTACTGTTTTAACTGTCTTTACTACTGTTTTTAAGTCAGAATGCATGTTATGCATATGTACCTTGTTAACAAATAAAGTTTTATCATAGTTGACCTCTTTCTTCTTCCCAATCTGAGGGAAGGTGGTAGGGGCAAAATGAGAACAGATAATGAGTGTGCATTTTTCTTAAACAATGTTTTACTGTGCTACATGCAAGATTGCAGCTCACCAACTCTCCTGCAAGGTTTGTACAACCACTGAAAATCGGCATAAACAGCAGAGTATCGGGATAAAATCCGACAGTATTTGTTAATAACACATTAACTGATATATACAATATTCATGAAATGGTCTTCTCAAAAATGAAGACACATTAATTTTCATATGTTGTACGTATGTTGGTGAATGTGGGTCTAGCTGACAGTCTAAGCACAACTCTTTCAAGTCCATACGTGTGAGTGGCTTGGTACAGTCAGGTGTGTGCATGATTGTTAAAACCCTAATAACTTATGTACAGTGACACCATTTGACTCATTTTGGACGAACTTTTGTATGTGAAACGTGTAAAATTGATAGTGAAATATTACACAGTTCTTTTGTTGTTGCAGCTTACATTAATGCACTAAAAATAACTGATCCCCCAGCGCATGTTAGTGCCCTGGTCGGCGGAAGTGTCACCCTAAGATGTGGGCTTGATGGCGCCCTCGGTGAAGAGACACTGACATGGAAGAGTTACACCAAGGAGAGCGTTGGAGATAAAATATACTACTCAAAAATTGGTGTAATCGCAGCAGACAAGTCTAAATACAAAGTCAGCGACACCTACAGTCTGACGATCGAGGGTCTTACTATCGCTGATGGAGGATATTACGGTTGTGAGCTTGGATCAAGTAATTCAGAAAAGGCTAACGTCATTGTCATAAGTGAGTGACCAATAACCCTGAATACAGTGGCTTATATCATCAATGATTTTATTGTAGATTTAGTGTGTAAACAGCTACGTGTCAGTACATTTTCTATTTTTAGATTTAGTATTTAAACAGCTATGTGTTTAGTATATTGTCTGTAGTTAGATTTAGTATATAAATGGTTATGTATTTAGTACATCTTCAATATTTAGATTTAGTATGTAAACGGCTATTTATTTAGTACATTTACATTTTTTACATTTAGATTTAGAATGGAAACAGCTATGTCTATTTAGTACATTTTCTATATTTAGACACATCTACCGAGACTGGTTTCACATAAAATGTAGCCTGTATCCACAATTGTTTTTGTTTCCAGGTGAGCCAATGATTTCAATTGATCCCTCCAGTGAAACTCTCGATGTAGGCCAGACCGTCACTGTGAGATGCACATCGCAGTTCGGCAGTCCTCTTGTGGGGGACATGCCTGAAGCACCCACAATGTCACTGTGGATAGGAGGGTCCTTGGCAAAGGACAACAAAGTAATGCGGGGCAAACAAAGAGGAGAGAAATCAACGCTTTCTTCTGTAAGTCTTTCGTTTGGGATGTTTTTGAGAAGCATCATTCAGAGAAAGTAGATCAGTAGTCAGTAGATCTGGGGTAGTATGTAATAATAACAATTACAAATAGTGAAGTAATAGCAATAGGTTGAATAAAACATAATGTAATAGTAATAGGAATCATGGCCCTCAGGTGGAGGTTATGAGTGTTTACACAGCACCACCAGACATTGGGACAGTGTGACAGCTGCATGGCTAAAGGGATTCAGTAGTTCTTTGAAGTTGGTTCTCATACCAACTATCCTTTTCATACAAACCTATATGGGTTTAGTGGCTGTTTGCACATTACTAGGCTTAAAGGCCGTATCTTGTCCAAATGTTTTTTTTCTCCACAGAACTATGTATATATATTTGTACATGTGTGTTATTTAATGTTATCACAAATCCAACGCCACATGTTTGCCAAAACATTGATAAAATTGGTCTTAAACAGTGACCGGTCACAATGCAAAACTGAAAATGTATGTTTTCCGGAAATGTCCGAAGGCGCAGATATGTGACGTCACTAGTGGAACGGCCTACACATGGTCGCACGGTCTATGCGGCTAAATTGTATTTCATTATAATTATATTTTCAACTGTTTGTATCACTAACATGTATATATAATTGATGGAGAAAGCTGTTGTGGAAAAAGTGGCAATTCGGGTTTTGACAGGAAATTCATGGCACGTCTTCCCCAAAGACCCAATTTGTCAGCAGAAAATGTACATTTTGTTTGCAAAGCCAAGGACAGGATCCATGCTACGCCTATGGTGAATAACATCATTTATGGTGGAAATGATGGATATATATATATCTTATAAGATGGAAAATGGGCTTCAAAATACAGTCAGATATATGAGTACGACAACAACGCCATGGCACTGGCCCTTTCAGTTTCACCACAGCAAAGTCAACAGCCGACCGTCAGTTGCCGGACTCTCGACAGGTTCATGCCTTGGCCTGTATAGCACCTCACCGACACCAGGCAATCTAACATCAGCAGAATCAACATCTCTCAAACATCATCATCACTGTCTCCAAAATATATTTGATCGTCGTATGCATCAGTCTCAGTAACAGAAAAGTCACCGCTCTCAGCTCGCTGGCCGCCATTTTATGAGTTGTTTACATGACGCGGGTCGAACAAGGGGCGGTCCAGGCTGGCGGCCATGTTCCACTAGCGATGTCACACAATCCCGCGCTGCTGTTACTCGACAGTTTCCGTAAGACAGCAAATTTATAGGTTCTTTTTAAGTTGTACTCTCTGCGATGCGATTCGTTAACATATTTTCAATAGCATAATTTGAAAGTGCATACATCATTTGTTATTATGGAACACAGCACATTTTATCCCATGATATGGCCTTTAAACAACAGAGGTGTGGAAATACATCCTGATATTATAAAACAGTTCGTTCTCTGTTTGTTTGTGCACCCACATCTCCGTCAGTTTTGCATGTATTAGGCCGGAATTTTGAATGTGATCTAGTGGGCCCATTGAGACGATTCGTTAGATTTAAACATTTTTTGCGAAGTTCATCAAGGGTGGTGGAGAACGTGGGGGTGCTCAATATTTCAAAGGGCTGTACGTGGAATTCCAGCCGCGGAATTTAATGTTTTTATCATCGTAAAGATAATTATGCCATCTATGAACATGTTCTTGGATGCATGCAGAAATTTTGAATAATTTTTAAGTTATTGACATTTGATAATCTTCAGCGCCTAACATGCACCAGGTCCACCTGTCGTTGGTCACGTCCGCACGCTATGTGTCATTTAGTGTCGAAATTATCGCCCGTCAAGTTAGTATAATTTTTTATTTTAAAAAATGAGTGTTAAAAGTTATATTGGATAACTAAAAGACTACACCTTCTACATTATAAAACAGTTCGTTCTCTGTTTGTTTGTGCACCCTCATCTTCGATAGTTTTGCATGTATCAGGCTGAAATTTCAGCGCAGCATCCCCCTCTGCCTGATGCTGGTTACGTCAGTTAGATGGGTGAGCGTGTGCAATTTCTGGCAAAAGGTTGTCCTAACAACTAGGCCAGTGACCAGTTAAAATTTATTAATGCAGGTAAGCTGGAAAGATTTGGGATGGGTTTGGGGTGTGTGGTACATATGACTGCCTTTTTCCCCGGGCAATGCCGGATAACTCAGCTAGTGTGCCAATAATAAACTGTCAACCGAGCAGTATTACAGCAGTATGGTTTAATTACACTGATTATAATTCAGCAAGTTAAATCATAGCAACACTGCTTTTGTCTTTCATTCCTGTGTGTATAAAATATAAAACGAAAAAGATGTTCTATTCATAAACAGTGTAGTTAATAGATAATAGTAAATATGATAGTTATATATATTTTGTCGTACATATTAATGCATAGCATGTACTATACTATAAATAGATCCAATGAAAAACGTAATAGTAATATATCAAATTGAGCATGTAATAGTAATAGGAAAGAAACTAAATAATATATTATATTTTGATGTAATTGACCCAGGCCTGCAGAGTATAAGTATTTGCGTGGTGATATGTAAATAGAATTGTGTTCTTAGCATCGTTATGGCAATTTTGTTCTATTGTGTTTGTAACAGAGTGGGAGCTACACCGCCACCTCTCGTGACCGAAACATAGAAATCACATGTCGCGTGAACGCCATCCCGTACTTCACAGCCGAGGCCAAAGAAAAACTGGTGGTGAAATGTACGTACAATTCTTATTTAATAGCTCGTTTTATAGAGACTAATTTTGATTCAGACTACCTCTTGTGAATTATCTATAATAGAGACTACCTTCCATTGATACAGACTACCTCTTGTGAATCATCTGTAATAGAGACTACCTTCCATTGATACAGACTACCTCTTGTGACTCATCTGTAATAGAGACTACCTTCCATTGATACTGGCTACCTCTTGTGAATCATCTATAATAGAGACTACCTTCCATTGATACAGACTACCTCTTGTGACTCATCTATAATAGAGAGTACCTTCCTTTGACACAGTCAACCTCTTGTGACACATTTAATAGAGACTACCTTTCATTGATACTGGCTACCTCGTGTGCTTGTTGCTGCAAATGTTTAGAAATCTTTCAAGTATAATTTTGTAAGAAATGAATATTCGCATTCTACGGTAATTTCTACCCCAGAAACCACCTTCAGATCTTTTGACAAATAAAAAACATAAATAAAGCCATACTGGCTCGTGGACTATTGGATGGGCGAAGGCCTTAGAATGTCAATTCCATATCGGCCTGTCTTGCTCTATCCTTTGCCAGATAGTGTCCTTCCAGTACTCGTCTAGTTCTTTTATCCACCGTCTCGGCGGTCTTTCTCTAGATCGTTTCCCTTCGTAACGTCTCCAGGTTGTGATATGCGATGTCCGTCGTCGATCTCGTAGTATGTTGATGTGCCCTGCCAAGGTCCACTGTTCTATCACGTCTACAACCTTTGTATTCTCTTTTACCCATATGTTTGTCTTTCTCTCCCGATATGTGATGTTTATTTACTTAGACATGCTCTAATGTTTTATCAACGCTGTTATACACGTATGTGCAATTAGACAGATACTATGATAAACATGACATGAACTATGATATATGCACTGGTACATGTACTGCATACATTGTATACCATGCTAATTATTGTATTATGATCAGTGTTTGTTGGGTGTTATCACATATTCTTTTTTAGTCTTAACAGTTGTTTTGGTTCGAACTGCGTTCACCATTACCTTAAAGGCAACACTTGTCTTCTGTGTTGTTTGTCATTAATGGTTTCTCTACCAGCAACTACTTGCATGAATGCTTTTTATGTTGTGTTTTAATCATTGCATTACATTACACGGAATTTGTGTTGTTTTCCAAACAGATCTGCTTCCATAATTGACTTTCATTCATTCCTCATATTGTTGGAGCAGCTAGTATTTGAAGATTTGACCCCTTGAACGAGGCTTAAATAACAAACTCTTGGCGATGCGTGTCGTTTTAAACTGTGAAATTAAAGCAACACTTAATAAATAGTTTTTACGTACGTAATAAAAAAGGAAACATGGTATGGGATTTGGAATTCAGCTCTCAATGTAATGCCGTTTTGCAACCCTTACTATCTCTGGTAGAACAGCATGTGTCACAATGCGTGATATCGCAATTCGTGCTTGATGTTTTGCTGGAGTTCTATATCAATGCCAGCTGAAATGGTAAGGCCATGCATGCATTATTAACCAAGTCAATTTCACTTTCACCTGGACAAAATTGCGCAATACTACTTCGTCAACGAGTTTCTCACCATTGTATATGTTAAATCATTGCGCCATTTGTATTTCTTTCTAAACATCCATACTGCTTGCAATCACTAATACGATTTCTTTAAAATGTGGTTTAAAAAAATGTTCATGCTAAGTTAAAATACTCCATATATTAGTTATTAATGTTCTTGTAATATAGTATCGCAATCCACTTGTTAATTAAATCAAATATATGCACAGATACCGCGGACGATGGTTCAACTGGCGCAATAGTTGCGAGTGTTCTTGGGACCCTGCTCTGCGTCGCCGTAGCTGTCATCGTGTAGCTGTCAGGGTTCGACGACAGACGGCTGCGAGAGGTACATTCCGACTGTTTGTCACAATGCTTACTACACATTATGTGGGGACTTGTACATTTCTGTTCTGAATTAAACTTGTTGAAATGTATCAGATTTGCCTTTTCCATCCACAGCATGTCCTCGTAGGTAGTAATAATAGATGTTTTCAATAGGTATATCCAAAAAAAACGTATATCAGAAAAACACTTTTTATTTAAAATATATACAAAGCTAAGATCCACTGATGCCACAGAAAATATGATACAATATAGATTTCGATTGTTTGACGTTCAAGCTTGGGACAATAAATTATTGTAGGTGGTGCGTCTAGGACACCGCCACTGACAACAACATCTGGTGTTCATCAATCAGCAGCGGCCAGATCTGAACCAGCACAGCCAGCGCCACGCGACGGAACCTACCAAGGCTTATGCCAAACCATTTCGGAAGTTCGCCAAAGTGGCAGCCAATACGAGAAGGTTCGACCTGCTGAGGGGATCCAAGGTCACCACAATGAGATGCCGTATGCAAACACAACAGAATATGAGAACCCATGACGTGTCTAAGCTGAATAACTCCAACGTAACTTGCCCACGAATTTTTGATTTTTTTCTTAACTCCGTGTCGATGTTCCAATGCAATAATACTATTAATGTACGATATCTCATGTTACGACCGTGTTCAACACACACACACATGAACGCGACGTACTGATATACATGTTGCTTACTAACATAATAATGCAGTAGTCAGACGCGAATGTTGCTGTTCTCACCTGACAATGTAAAAAACACATTTATTGACATTTATTCACTGCCTATTTTGATAGGGAATTTGATTACGTTGTATTATACGGTTATTCGGGACAATGCAAATAATAGTCATTCACTTTACATTCAATATATGTTGTTTATTGCATGTGGATAGACAAAACGCCTAAAGGTGAAAGTAGTTGGACACAGAATGAGACGGGCAGGGAAGGTACAAAGAATGGTCGAAGACAGACTGTCATAAAGAGCGTGGAGAGCAGAAGAGGGCGGCAAACGACGAAGAGAAAGATTAAGGCTGAGATGGAACGACAGCATGAGACGGGACCTTGGGAAGGCAGATGTAAATAGCCAAGAATATAAAATCATCTCGGACGACAGAGAAAGATGGCGAGAGTTGAACATAAAGCGGACGAAGTTACGAATTCAGTGGCATGGATCCCACCCCGCAAGGGAGTAAAAGGGAAGCAGAAGACGAATGTGGTTAGAAGGTAGTTGGCACCACGAACGAAGCATTTTTACACGTCACAGTTATCATCTGAAGGTACTATTTTGTAGATGCATTCCAAATAGATCTTTTATTGTATGAAGGGTTTCTAGAACCTTATGTGCATGAATAATTTACTGCAGCTTTCTAATTTTATAGTAGGGTTAAAACACATATATCAAGCTCCAGTGGTTCATGTTGTTCTAACGCATCATTTAATATTTTCGTGACGGGGTTTGCCAGACATGTGGACGCGTACTTAATGTCTGATAAATGCAATCAAACCAACTGCAGATTCCACCCTTGGGACAGTCCCACAGACAGCTAGGTACCACACCATCTACTATCCAGAGCTAAACAGGATGTCAATCACTCAAAAAGAATTACAACTGAGAATTAGTAACACCACCGACTCAACACAAAACAGATTAAAACAAGAACGAAACATGCTTCTTCATGCAATGCGCCTAAAAGCTCTAGAGAACAGGTCAGCTAGATTAGACGAGTCAGCAACCGAGGTCGAAAGGCTGCACGATGGAGTCAAGATGTCCCGCGCACTTAGGACGCAAACCTTACGATCACGCCACGATACACAACAAAGAAAGTCGAACTGTTAGGGATCCGGCTGAGTTCGGTGCAAGGGCCTGTGAATACTTCGGCAAACAGTTCCGCGGCTCCGTAACTGAAGGGATCCCATGATTTGAAGGCCCCCCAACAGCGCTGCCCACACCCGTTACAACTAAAGAAGTGTTAGCAGCAAGTTAGGGCAAGCTCAACAACAACCGTACAAGTGGCTACGACTGTATCCCGGCAGAGCTACTAAAGTGCGCATCCACATTTCTGGCAAACCCCATCACGAAAATATAAAAATACCCCGATATAATAGGCATCACATCATCATAGGCACATGAAGACATATGGTAGATGCTAAAAAAAATTAGCTCTATCGGGTTATGTAATGTTTAGAAAGGACAGGCAAGAGAGAAGGGGAGGCGGAGTCATTCTGTATATTAAAGAAATCTATACAGGCATGTGAAGTACAAATGAAAAGGGAAAAAGTTCACAGCTAGACTCCCGTTGACCGACCCAGTCCTGGCGATGATCTGTTACTTCGGCCCGGCTTCCGATTACCAGTACACGGGGTCAACGACGAGTCCGTGTTCCAGATACCTTCGCAGTGGGGGGGGGGGGGGGGGGGCGATAAGTATCTTGGCACCGTAAAAACTCCCTACGAGAGTGCGTTGAGGTCGGGTCAGGAGGTCGTGATCTTCGGCGTAGCGACGCATGAACGGACTGAGATCTTCGCGAGTGATGTAGGTGTTCTTGAAGAGAGGATGCATCTCGGCGAATCTATCGCGCAGCTCCTCCGGCACGACGATGTACGAGACCGAACAAAGTAGTCTCGCGCACAGCCTCCTGGACTCAGCACGGTCATGTGTTATTGGTTGTTACAATGTTACAACTTGGAACATTTTATGTTAGTTGAAACACTTACTAAATAGGCTTGCTTCGGAGCTGCTCTCCGTCAGGTGTGGGTACGAAGTGCCAATTCCATGTTGAAGCTGCAAATGGCAATCATCTAGAAATAATTATTTTCAATGAAGCTTTGTGGATCACTATAAAAACAGAGTTAGACGCATTTTTTTAACAATTTTTCTTTGCCTTTATTATGAAGCAGTAAACTTAACAGTAGCACAAATTGATCAATGAACAGTATGTACCTAAATGCTTGATTCATAACAGTTAACATGCACAGAGCCACTCGTTATATGTCGATATGGAGGTTGTATTGCAATTGCATGATTATGGTATGATAATCATAATGTATACACTGGTACATTATCTATTGTACACAATGCTACCTCTGCCTTGTGTAAATCACAACTTCCATTACTCGTTGCAGACATGGAGGCTATTTGTAATTGAATTGTTCAACAAATTACATGAATTGTAATTGAAATAATTAGCAAATTGAATTCTAATTCAATCAATAAATAAATGTCAGTACATAACAATTTTCCTTTTTAAATTAGTGCATGTGGGAATTGGGAATGTATTATCAGTTAACTGACCATGCATATCTGCTTGCTTGCTTGTTTTTAAGTGCATCATTTTGACAGCTTGATTTGTGTTGTCCTTTCTACATGTTTTACTGACTGCCAGTAGATCCACCACACCAACTACTCTGTAATGCACTTACAATGACAACATGACTGCACAAGAGCATTTCACGTAACCAAACATTATTCTGTTGTATGTTGAATACCACATTTGACGGCTTCAGCAGCTAGAGTTATTAAATAAATATATTTATTCTATGCGATTGACTGTTCATTATACTATTCTGATTGTTCCTTGTTTAGGGCAAAGTTCCACTTGGAGTAATTACTGCCCAGGCAATTGTGACATGCACTGTATCTGCATTCAGTTTCGTAAGTCCAGCATGATCGTGTGTTTACCACTGACGTTAAACATTGTGATTATATTAACTCTTTTAGGTGCATAAAGTCAAAAGTTGCCTTTTGTTTCCCTATTTCATCACAAGTATTGGATTTCATACTATTTTGTCGTAATTATGGCGTGTAGTCTTGCATAATTAGTTTAAATTTTGCAACATTAGCATAACAAAGTATTGTTTTACACATTACAAAAATGTGTAACATAATAACCATGTTTATGTATAAGAGGACCGTCTTACACCACATGAAAATTGTATGTCTTACCACGATGTATGCAAAACACTACTTACATTTTCCATGTTTTCTGTCTGACATGCACGATGAATGATAATATTATAATGTTACCAAATAAATATGTGAATTGCACCTTAATATTTAATGAATTGCACGAGTTTGACTATTAGCTCAATATTAGATCAAATTACATAACCTATTTTTAAAATGGATAGTCCGTGTCGTATTGCTTAGCGTTCTGGGTGGTTATCCGATATATCAACATCATTTTTGCAGACGATTTTGGAACATTACAATTGGTTTTATCTTGCGTAATGATTTGGGAAAGGGGCGACTTACTCCAAGGGAGCGAACTTCTTCCCTATTTTTCCCGTTAAATGTTTGTGTTCCAAACTGTTTTAGTTTAAATTAGCAAATTCATTTCCTCAGAAGGGGAGTGTCCGGACCCCTGGATCCCTCTCTGGATCTGCCCATGTGGATAGCCCCAGAGAAATTATTGAATTAAATTGCAAATAATTGCATAGCAGTACGAGCCAGTGTGAAATGTGACCACTATGATATTCACTAGGTGGAAACTCCCTTATAACCGACGTCAACGTTGCGAAAATGTGTACCTGCAAGAGCGGACCCAGATGTGGTAGTATGGGGGAGGGCCTACCTTCTATTGCACTCCCTCGAAGTTCATTCATATTGGATGGGCTGAGCTGAAGCTTCCGCTGTCGGATCCTCTGACATCGGAAGACGGGGACAGGGTGGTGGTGTTGAAGATTTTCTGCCGGAGCTTCATCACCACTCCGCTGACCTATATGAAAATGTTATAATGTGTTCGTCTTTAGTTATGACATTTGTTAAAGTCTGGGTAGTAATTATGCTGTAGTATTGAGGATATGGTAGTCAGGAGTACATTATTATCTATATTTATCTACGAAAATGTAAATACCTGCCACGAACTAATTTAGCTGAACGACGTGCAATTGACGTCGAGCGAACATACAACCAATATAACTATGTATTCGCCAAAAGTAAAAACGTTAGCGGCAGATAACGCATTCAATACGTAAAAACACCGAGTATATTGGGTGTACCGCCGTAAATATATACTAACATTGTGTTTTAGATGCTCGCCAGTTGGTAGATTTCACGCCAGGCGAGTGGAAGTCGGTAACTGAGAGAAGAAACTGCCAGACTGTCCCCAACAAGTAGCGTATTGATTTTTGTATAAATGATAGTAGCACTAGCCATAATCAAAAAGATAATCGTAATAACAATCGTGATTAATAATAATGCAATGACAACGTGTTTTTTTTATTTAGAATAATCCAAATATGTCCTTCCGAAGCGATTCGACATACCCCACCCAATGGTTAAGACCGAAAACATCACATATGAAGTACAATATGTAGTAGGCATATAAAGTCACTAAAATTACTAACATTTTAGATCGGTGTCTTTACTCCTTGTTTCGGTCCCCGTATTATCAGTACCAATGAACTAGCTGATGTGACTCCACTGGTGATAGTTTGGCTCAGTAAGGAGTGCACGGTAGACAGTGTTGGCAGCAGTTCGTGGTCAAGCAAATAATTGCTCCCAGTCAAACAAACGCTTGTTTGCGCAGCAAAATGCATACAAGATTATTGTCACGAGCTTAATTCATATGGTTAAAAGCCTCATTGACTGTCCTTGAAACATAGAGTGCATTGTGTGTTTGTTGGTGTACAGTATTTGAACAAGTGATCATTTCCTCAAGTTTTTCGTGAAATTATAACAAAGCACATTGTCCATCTTGTTTAAAACCGAGCACGGTTCAAACGTTTACGTCAGAAGGCGTTTATTCTTCGAGGAAAGTGCACCAAAAGCGTCATCGATTTTGTCTTCCCCAGTTGCAGCTCTACAGGTATGTGTAAACAAGTGGTGGTTGATATGTTCATCATGCTCATTAAGACTCGCTTATCTTGTGAATTTATCCAGACGAGAGGCTAAATACGTGACTTATTTCGAACTGATGAGTGTCCATGTTTTCGTAATATGAGTGAGGTTATTATTTTAGCACACTGAATTAAACATATGTCTGGCGTAGTGTGTTCGTTCGTCAGAAAAACGCTGAATGCATAATATTCTTTACAAGTTGTGCAATTAAGTAGGGCAACAATGTAATGCTAATTGGTGTATACATTGTCATAGATGCTATAATGCATAACTTCTTACCCTTTATTTATCTCAGTTGATGCAAACAAATTATTGGATTTTAATGAAACATTTGCAATTTTCCTACGACAATTCACTTCCCCATGTAAACACTGCTATCAGCATTAAGCTTCCCGGCGGTTATTAACCAACGAAAGACAGATGTTGAAGTAACTGCCTTGGACGTCACGCTCAATTATCGTATGCCATGGGTAGATGACGCCTGAGCTAGCGACTACATCGCGCGAAATTCAGAGTGACGGATAATGACCCGCTGACTATATATGTAATTATTATGTAAGTTATGCTCTGCATACAACACTACTCATATTTAATTACTATTATTTTAAACTTAGCCCGAGAGCCAATCATCATCTCTACCCGAAAGTGGTAAAATATTCCAGAAAGTTGTGAGGGTCGAAAAGGTTCTGCCACCTCACGGCGCAGAACTTATATATATATATATATATATATATATATATATATATAATAGTGTGCACCAGACAACCATATCCTCAATATTACAGTATGATTACTATCAAAACCTTAATCAATATCATAACTAAAAACGAACATATTATACAACGCAGAATGTGCCTCCGTTACCTGCCTCCCCTCCAGTGTTCTGAAATTATGAACGTCGCCGCGAAAAAATGTCAACCCGCCGCCACCCCACCGCCGTATTCCGATCTGACACCGCGACGGCGGAGTGGCGACAGCAAAGTTGTGGTGAAGCTCCGGCGGAAAATCTTCAACAACATCCCTCATGTCTAAGATGAAAGAACCTGAAAGCGGGTGCAATTGGAGGTTTGCCCTGTCCCATACTTCCATATCTGGGTCCACCCCAACAGGTACACATTTTAGCAACGTTGACGTCGGTTATAAGGGAGCTTCCACTTAGCGAATATCATAGCGGTCACATTTCACACTGGCTCGTACTGCTGCTACGCAATTGTTTGCAATTTCACACAATCATTTCTCTGTGGCTAACCTCGTGGGCGGAACCAGATGGGGGTCCAAGGGTCCGGACACTCCCTTTCTGAGCAAAAGTATTTGTTCTTTTAAACTAAAAGAGTTTGGTATACAAACAAAATAAACGGGGAAAAGTAGGGAAGATAGGGGTAACGCGGTCTCTTGAGGCAAGACGCAACCCTCCCCAAATCACATGTCGCATATCGGATAATCATCCAGAACGCTAGGCAATATAAGACAGACATAATTAAATAAATTATTTTTAAATATGTTATGCAGTTTGATCTATTATGTTGCTAATGGTCAAATTGGTGCACCTCATTATATATTTAGGTATAATTCACTCATTTATTTAGTAACATTATAATAGTATCATTCATCGTACACGTGAGACACTAAAACATGAAAAAATAGGTACTGTTTTGCATACATCGTGGTAAGACATATTTTGCATGTCGTGTAAGACGGCCCTCCTACTGTCTTTGTATACATAAACATGGTCATTACGCTACAAATTTGTGTAATCTGCAAAACAATATTTTGATATGTTAATGTTGCATAATTTAAATTAATTATGCTAACCTGCATGCCATAGTTACGACGAAGCAGTAAGAAATCATCCAATACTTGTGATTAAATATAGGGAAACAAAAACAACGTTTTGATGTTATGCACCTATGGTGTTAATACAAACTGATCATTTGCAACTACAATCACAATTTTACCATCAGTGGTTTACTCAGAATGTGATCTAAAAGTGGAGGATTCCAATGAAACATACTATATCATGGAGTCTGACATATTGCTCTTGACGTGATAAGCGGGGAGCAAGCGAAGTTTCCGGCGTGTCCCAAACTCAAATGTCATGGAATGTGAATCCTTATAATCTTACAAGGCCTGTTTGCAATAAAGCATGGCTTTTCAATATGCCATGCTATACTGCGTGCAGTAATAGTGAAGTGAATTGAAAGGTAGTGAAGAATAAAGGGTTGTATTTTCCGTTTCCCTGTGAATAGACCACACGCGCAACGACTGATGGGACGGATCGAATCATCGACTGGGCATGGGCTAAGGTGATCTCTTATACTTCCGATCTAACTACAAACATGACCACCTAGAGCTGCCAAACGTATTCCTGTTATATATGACATACTTCACGTTATCAAAAAATTACGTTACACATATATTATTATAACGATCAAAATATACAAAAACGAAATGTTTGCGAAGTCGAGCCACCGTAGAAGTAAACCATTAACCCAGCTAGCAAAGCGACCGTTACACAACCATATGCCAACCGTTGATGCACCGTTGGCTCAACGTTGAAAACTTTGGTTGGCGTAAAGGTACTTTGCTCGTTGGTTAAACGTTACCACAACCTAGTAACATCACGTTGGGCCAACGTCGACGGCAGACAGTGCCAACGTTACCCCAACCATTTGCCAACGTTGCCCCAACAATCTACCAACCACGAAACAACGTTGCCCCAACCAAATGCCAACCAGGAACCCACGTTGCCCCAACCATCTGCCAACCTTGAATCAACGTTGTCCAAACCATGAACCGACGTTGCCCTAATCATTTGCTAATCATGAACCAACGTTGTCCCAATCACTTACTATCTTTATGAACCAACCTTGACCCAACCATCTGCCAACCGTGAATCAATGTTATCCCAAACGTAAACCAACATTGCCCAAGCAATGTGTTCAAGTAACCCTGACATCAGCTAACATTGTTCCGATGTTGATGTTCTAACCTTTAAAACATTACATTCCTTCATAACATATAAAACAGAAGTATATAAAAATACATGCATGTCAATTACAAGCAAATTTACACACCGGAACCAGTCACTTTCACAGATACAGCATTTGCTGTGGTCAGTTTCAATTACATAATTTGACTCATCCATGATTATAACAACACTGTTTATGATTATTTCATATACAATACATTAATTTTTCATTTATATAATTTTGTTCAATAAAACGTTAATACGTAGCATGGCTAAGACAAGAGCTCGCTGTACTGCATCTTTGTCCAGATCGCCCTTCCCGCCGGTGTTGTCCGTTATCAAGCGCTTCATTGTCTTAACAGCGACCTCCGCGCAGCAATTGCTATGGGGGAAGGCGACTGAGGACAGCCTATGATTCACGCCCCATGTGCGTAGGAACTGGCGGGTGTCGGTCGATGTTTATTCTGGACCTCCGTCCGATGCAAGCTCCTCCGGTGTCCCGTAGGTCACGAAAGTCTGTCTCAGAATGTTAACCAGGCCAGCCCCGCCCGCCGATGCCTTCGCGATGATGGGCCAACTCGAGTAGCGATCGACAACTACTACGTAGTGCACGCCCTTGTACGAGAAGAAGTCGGAGCATATCGCCTGGAACGGGTAGACGGGTAATATGGGCCGGGTGGGCGGCGCGGCTGGCTGGGACGGGGCCATACAATGGCAGTGCTCGCATTCGTTGCGGACCTTGGCGATGTCCTCTGTCATACCGGGCCAGAATATCGATGTTTCCGCTCTTGCCGTCTTCATAGACATGCCCTGGTGTGCTGCGTGGAGGGCGGCCAGCACGGCGTGTCGTAGCACGGGTGGGATGATGATGCGATCCTTATAGATGGCTACGCCGTCGGTCGTCGACAGCTCGTGTCGGTACTGGTGAAACTGTCGGATGGGCAATGGCATCTCGCTCCGAGTCTTCGGCATGCCGTCCTCGATCAGTTCAGTGAGTAAGTGCATGTCGGGGTTGCTCGCGGTGGCCTCTCTCACGCGATCCCATGTCACCGATCCCAGTATCCCGGTGACGTCACGGTGTGTCAGTAGTTCCGAATCAGCGTCGTCTGGTTCGTGTGTTCTGACCAAAAGCAGTGCGTCGGGGTGAGTGTGCCCCATAGGATATCCGATAGTGATGCGTGATCGTCCGGGAGATCCGTCTTCACCGGGCGCCCCGTAGGGCGGCGTGACATTGCGTCGGCTGCTTTGTTTTTCATACCCGGCACGTGAGTAACACGGAAGCGGTATCGCAGTGTTTTCTCTTACAAGTTACGTAGGCGCGAGTTCGGTATATCCTCCAGGGAGCGATCGCCGAAGATCTTCAAGAGTGGCTTGTGATCGACCGCGATGATGAGATCCTCGCAACCAAGCACGAAGTAGCGTGCTTTATCCAGTGCGTCGGCGACTGCCAGTGCCTCGCCTTCAATCGGGGCGTAGCGCGATTCCGCCGCGTGTGTAAATCGGCTACCGACCAGGGTCACTTTCCAACCGCCGTTGGAGCAGAACGGTTTCACCGGCGTGCAACCACAGTGCTTCTGCAGTAGCCAGAAGCCGATTCCGGTTTTCGACCAGTCGGTGGCGATGCAGGTCGGCTTGCTCTTGTCGAATATCCTGACGCCGGTCTCGATTTCCTTGACGATGTGTTCCTTCGACTCATCGAATATCTCCTGAAGCTCCGTGTCCCATCGAAATTGTTGGCCCGCCTTCAGGAGTGCGCGGAATGGTAGCATTCGTTCCGCCATGCTGAAGGCGTATGAGACCTGGTTCACGAGACCGAACCATGAGCGGATGTCGTGAATGTTACGTGGCACGGGGAAATTCAGGATTGCATCAGAATATTTCGGGCAGGGTAGTACGCTGTCCATTGTGATGGTGAATCCCGCGAAATCCATGACGGGGCTGCTAAAGACGAATTTCCCCGGGTTCAGGGTTATGCCATTCCGACCGCACACGTCAAGCCATTGCACGGCCTGGTGGAAGCTGTCGGCGATACTATCCGACCAGAGCAGGGCGTCGTCGATGCATTTCGTGTGGTCGTCTATCCCCGAGACAATCTCGTCGTATCGGCGAGTGTAGCCGTCGCCCGACGCGCGATACCCCTGTGGAGCAACACAGTAGCGGTAACGTCCCCACGGCGTGGTGAACGTCGTCAGGTGTTTATCGTCCTCGTGCAGACGCACGCATTGATACCCATTCCAAGCGTCGAATACCGTCTTACGCTTGTTCTCGGGGACACCTCGCGCCTGATGGAACGGGGATGGGGTGTGGTGGGTTTCACGTGCCGCATGTACATTTAATGCCTGAAAGTCCACCGTGCGTCTTGGCTTGCCAATCTTTTTAGCACAAATCACCATACGGTGGCACCATGTGACCCGATCGCCGACTGGTACCTTCTCGAGCACACCGAGACGTACATCCTCGTCCAAGCCGGCCTTGACCTCGTTCTGCCAGTGCACGGCCACCGGTATTGGACTGTGTCGTGCGACAGGTGTCGCATCCTTGTCTATCATCAGTCGCAAGGGTGGGCCCGACATCATGGGCAGTGTTTGGTGGGTACATGTGTTGAATGTGCTCGCCGCGTACCGCCTCTTCAGCCACGACTCGATCGCTGTTCGGTTCTCCTCGGTCGCGGGCATCGGTAGGCCCTCGGGGAGTGGCGGCGGTGCTGTGCGCGGTGTGCATGGGCATGGGCATGGGGTTGGAGTGGCTGCGTCATCTGATGCAGTGACCTCGCCAATGGTAGGGAATGTCTCGCTAATCATCCCCAGGTCGATGCACGCGGCCCGTGACAGGAAGATACGATCTGATGCGTTGGTGATGTAGGCGATTTGTCGTGTCTCGTGCGTTATGGCCCGGCTGTCGGTACCCGAGAATCGCACCACCATCGCTCCGAGGATAGGTATCCCTCCCTCGTTCGCCGCTCTCATCGTCATGGTGACCGGTATGAGGTCGTCTGCATTGAGCCCCATCCTCTCGGCCACTTGTATGCCCATTAGGCAGCTCTGGCATCCGGTATCTGCCATCGCGGGGAGTTCGGCGGCGCTTACACGCTTCCTGAGCGCGAAACCGAGGGCACAGTAATCCTCTTCGAATGCTCCGAAGTAGACCGGGACGTACGTCTGCGGGTCAGATGCGCGTTTATGCCACCTGTCACAAAGGTTATCGTACAGATGGTGGTCTAGTGCGATTGCCTTGACGTCGGCGACCTGTCCGTTTACCATCGTGCACAGTTCGAAGGCCGCGGACTGTTCGTCACTTGTCTCGGCGGTCTCAGTCGGCCGGCGGGCGTACGGCTTGCCGAGGCAAGCGCGTTCTATGTGGTTCACGTTCTTGCATTTACCACATCGCTTGCCGTACGCTGGGCATTGGCTTCTCCTTATGCTCCACGGCGGGTTCTTACCGTGGCCCTTCTCCGCGCAGAACCAACACAATGCCGTGGGGTCGAACGTATGTTTGGGCTTCGGACCAGGTATCGGCTTAGTTGTCGCCGCGTCCCTGGTTCGCATTTCATGTTGCTTATTGCGGCGGTATGTACTACTCGCCGCGTTCACACTCGGGGTATCCAGCAGGCGCGATGCCGATCGCTTGCCTGACTCACGCGCCTCGACGAACTTAATCATCTCCTCGATCTTCATCTTTTGGTTCTGGTCGCTTATCAAATCCAACTGAATCTCGTCGTCCACGATACCGCGAGCGAGTACGTCGCGCAATATCTCGCCGGCGAAGTCGACCATCTCGTCGCACTCTGCTTTGGTGCACTTGATTCGGTAATCACAGGTGTCAGCTTGACCCTTGATTCGGGCGTAGAATGATCGAATTTGTTCCTCGCGTCCCTGGCGCATGTCATATAATGCGTACCGTGCCACCATGATGTTCACACTGCGTACCGCGAGTGCCTTCATCGCCGCTAACACGTTTACCTCGGTGCCTCCGACCATGGAACCTCCGTTTGAACGAGTGAGGTCCCGTCTCAGTTCGTCATCACAACACTCCAATAGCTGAACAACGATGTCGTCTCCCCGGAGGCGTGTGCCATCTCGATATTCGTCCCACCTGGTTTCAAAGTATGCCCAGGTTTCTGACGTACCAGCTAACGATACGGTAGGGCGTCTGAGCTTTTCCATTTTCCCACCAGGTGTCGCCGCGGCATGAATCGAGTGTGTCAACCCATGAATCTTTAGGAGCTCGACTACTATTGCAGCGTCGTCGTTCCGTGATACGTGGTCACATCCTGGGAATGGGCACGCAACCTCAATCACCATGTTTGCAGTGTTATCTGGCTCTAGACAGTTGAATGGCAGAGTCCGTAGGGCTTCAATGTTATCAATAGTTGCGCAGCTTGCTGTCGCTGCCAACAGTTTCCGACGGCTGTCGACGGCTCAGCGTAATACAACTCCGGCGAGGCCACAACGCCGCTGTAGACTATTGAGAAGTATTGTGTGGTCGATCGTATCGAAAGCAGCGCTTAGGTCAATGAGCATGACGACAATGCCTTGTCTACGGCCGAAAAGAAACATTGTGTTTCAATGTTCCGTTTGTTATACCAGCAGCAGTGATAGCAAGTGTGTCAATGTTCTACTTGACATGATCAAAGGACAGGGGACCAAGTGTGAATGTTTTACACTACACTCTGATTATAGATGTTACTTCACAAACTGTTGTTGGGGTGAAACTGTCAATCGACGTCACGTAGCAATGCTGTTCGTCCGGCGGCGTGACAAAACATATTTGTAAATATACCATTTCAAAATATGAATAAAAGCTAGCACAGCGCCCATCAGCTAACTATGTGCCAACCGGTTGTGTAATGTTTTGGTTGGCCCAGTGGATCTTCCAAACTGATTAAGTTAAAACAAATGAGCGCAACAATCATTGATTATGTTCAAAGGACATTGACATGTTGGAATATATACACATAAAAATGTATAAAAAATAAATTTAATACAATTCCATAAATTAAATGTTTCCTTAGGAATCTCTAAGTATAAGACTATACAGAGTCAACATTTAGACAACAATGAACTGGTATTACGTGTAGCTGTTGCGCTTTATTCAATAGAGGTCTTCACCAACGTCATCTTAAGTCAAAATCAAATAGGATGACTGGGTAGTCAGTGACACTATTACATACACAGGCAGTGACAAACTGAGCCCTGCGTAACTGTCAGCCAAGCATCCACATAAATATAATAACTCAAATATAGAAAGAACACCAGATAAATAATGTTATAGTGTTTGAAATATCACTTTTAGATATTGCTCCCATATTTGCCCAACAAAATTCAACTCAACCAAACAACAAGTTGTCATAATTATAATATTGTGTACAATTCTGGCATAAAATACATTCTTTATCTGACAATGTTATATGTTAGTGTAAAGACATTACCTCACTCTGCTACACACTTCTGAGTTCTGAGTACACAATCAGCATCTTCTCCCAGTCCCAGCATGATGTTGAAACCGCCAAATTTGAATTCAGTCGTAGCGACTAACGTGCTGCATTCCCGATATTTCTCACCAAGCTTTGCTGTCCTACTGCAAGCATGTGTGTGTGCGCGCGTGTACGTGTGTGTGCGTGCGTGCCTGTGTGTGCCCGCGTATGCTTGCTTGTTGTTTTGCGAGTGCATGCGCGTGCGTGCGTGCGTGCGTGTGTGCGTGCGTGCGTTTGTGCGTGCTTATTCGCATCAGGTATAGTTAGAAAAACGGAGTATGGCGTTTCGTTGTGTGCTCTACAAAACCGAAGTAACAGTAATCAGTATTCTCTTTCAAGTGAGCAGTGTCAAGTTTTGTCGCACTTAGCGTGAGATAAGATGTTGTAACTTATCCATTATGCAAAAGGTATTATCAACCTGGCATCCCAAAATAAATATAGTTTTACGGTCACGTTCACTGCGTTTAAATTACATCACCTTATATGTGAATCGGTTGTAGTAGATTGAATTAAATACAAGAAAATAGTGTCGTAGAGACATCATAGGTTTTCTGGCTGCTTTGCTATATACTGCCGAAAGGTAAGTTGTGTTGAATAGATGTACACTTATCCGCCGCATAAAATGCTTTAAAATTTTACTCTACATATGCAATTTCTTTTTACATTTTTTTACAAAAGAAGTAAAAAGTAATTTAGTCTATTTTTATTGACACTACTAATACACAATAAAAACGCCTTGAATCCAACTTATTCATTAACCAACACAAGAACCGTGTAACTGATAACTATAGTGATTGTAGTATGCAACTCCCTGTGTGTGTATGTATGTATGTATGTATGTATGTATGTATGTATGTATGTATGTATGTATGTATGTATATATATGTATATATATACATATATACACACTTACTCTAGCACTGTATGCACTTGCAAAAATGTTCATCACCTGACGGGAATCCTTGTTAGTTGACAGTCGCGTGAAACTAATATTTCTCAAATGCTAGAAAGCACATAGCATCGTTACATAAACACCATAACACGTCGGAGAGAATGTGAAGTTCATGTCCATCGATAGACCTGTAGAGACTGTAAACGGTTACAAACAAATGCACAGTTGTGGATAGAGTACCATAAGGGAACAGTAGAGAATAGAATAGTGTCTAGTTGACAACACTTGTTGTCTCCCACTGGTAAATAGCAGTAGCCATAAATGGTGACCCTGACGTGATGCATGTGTACATACGTTACAGTCTTAGGTCTTAGGTGATTTACTCCAAACAGCCCAAACTTGAGCTAACGCAGGAGTTGTGTGGTGCTTGTTTGTGCGCATGCGTTGTGGGTAGTTTGTTTGTTTATTTTATAGGCACTTTAGATGATTGGGTGTGGTGAAGGGGAGGTTCATGATCGCTGTTTGAAACGCTATGGGGCTTTCTAGTTCAGTAATCGGTGGTGGAATCATATTCCAGATTCGAACTGCTCGGGGGTAGAAAGAGAACACTGCTGCATTGATGCGGCACCTAGAGGCTACGTAGTGGCCACGGTTTTGTTACTGTGTTAGTAGACCTGGTGGGGGTGTGATGTTGATTATGTTATTTAATATTTTGTAAAATGTCATGGCTTGTTTGATAATGAGTCGTCGTTCAAGAGTTGACCATCCAAGGGTGGCTATTAGGTCTGCTGCGTTTGTTTGGCGTCTGTGGTCATTTCTGACAAATCTGGCAGCACAGTGTTGTACTCTTTCAAGGTGTTTAATTTGGGTGGCAGTGTGTGGGTTCCATATGGGAGAGGCATACTCGAGTTTTGGTCGGATTAGCATGTTATAGGCTATTTTTTTACTTCAGGTTTGCATGGTCCGAGGGTTCGTTTGACCATGCCTAGGACTTTTGAAGATTTGGAAGCTATGTCAGTAATATGGTTAGCCCAGGTTAGCCCAGTATAAGCATGTGTTGGAGACACAGAGGTGAGACAACAGCAAAAGAGAACATTGTATTCATTCACATGTCTGCTCGAGCTCGTCACGGCTCATCGCACACGACCACTCTTGCTTTGCCAAGCTCGCGCGTCACGCTTGATTGCACACTCCCTGCTTTGTCCGTCGGCTACACAAGTCATCAGAATAAACTATTCTAACGCGTCAGAATAAACAATTCTAACGCGTCGGTCGTTGGCTAAAAGACGCATCACCAATATTGCCGCCCGATTTTATAGAGTGTAAGGGAAGGACGATGCTGTTGTCTTGCCGTTGCTGGAGGCTGCGAAAATGAGCGATGTGCCCGCGGGGAAACGGACAGTGAGTGAGGACATTGAGGCGTCCAAAACTTACATCACTACCTGGAAACGCATCCTGCTCCTCGTCCACCCGCCACGCCGCCAGCAGTTCCACGTCGAACGATTCGATGGGGCATAAGGTAGCCTTTCGTTCAATCTCACACGACGACTACCGCCTATGGTTTCACCAGAAGGAGGACGTCTTCAGTGTGCAGGGTATCACGTCGCAAATGAACAAGTTTGCGGCACGTACTACCCTGTTGTCAGAAGAAGAGGCTTTCGTGATCCGTGACCTCAAGATGATGGGAGAGAATCGGCCGGCAAACGTTTTCGACGCGGCGAAAAAACTGTTTTCATTGATTGCTACGAACTAACTGTCCATCAGAAGCTGACGCGTGCAATGGCCATGGGAGGTATTGCTGCGGACGAGAAGCCATCTTAGTGGATGGCTCGATTCCGGCAAGTCGGTGGTAGCTGGGACCGAGAAGATGTTGAACGCTGGGATCTTCCCCGTCGCCTGCCGCCATCGCTGCGTACGAGCCTTGAGCTTCCCACACCGCAACTCTCCATAGAAGAGCTCCTGCGAAAGAATGATTCGCTGTACGTCACGTTACCCCCAACGACGAAAGCCACCATCACAGAAGTGCATGCCGAGATAGCATCTGCAGTCCACACGGGTGATCTTTTGGCCGTCAACGCCATTGTAAAAAAGCAAACTGGAGAAGGCAATAGTGACAAGAATCAGAAGAATATGTTGGTACCACGGGACATTCGGCGACGAATCTCGATACTGCAGCGGGCCACCCTGCCCACCATTCGAACCTTACGAAGCGTCAACATACTGAGCCGGGAAACGCAAAGGGAGTCAGAAATCAGTGCCGTATCTGGCTCGCCTAATGAACAAGCGAAACGACTCTTCTTCACAGCCGGATGTTGTTGATTCACGAAGCATTTCAGTTCCACCTGAACGAGTGGAAACCATCAAATCATACCCAGTACCTAAAACGCCAAAAGACCTCGAGCGCTTCCGTGTCATTTGTGCGTTTTTTTACCGGTTCTTTCGACCTGCATCTGGGAAGATGGCGTCTCTTACACAGCTCAAGAACATCTCCCGGCAAACGGAATTTGAGTAGGCTTGGCTTCCGGTTCATGATCGCGCGTTTGTTGCTACCAAAGAAGCGATCGCAAACGCAACCCTTCTGGTGCATCCACTTCCGAAGTAACGGACTGAAATCTGGTGTGCATCGCGGTTGGGGCCGTCCTGGTACAATTCCAACGGGAATGTGGAAGCCGTTAAACTGCTGGAGTAAGCAGCTTAACAAAGCGCAACGCAACTACTCGGCCACCGGCAGAGAACTACTCGCAGTGTCCTATATAAATTCCGCTCCTTCCTAGAAGGTAAACCGATTATCGTTAGGACAGACCACCAGCCTCTCGTGTGTGCTTTGACCAAAAAGGCAGTACGGCTCTTCCAATCCCGAAACGCCACTTGCTCAAAATGGCACACTTTGTGGACCAAATCCACTACATGAAGGGCAAGATAAATGTTGTTGCAAATACATTGTCGCGCAGTAAACTGTAGCCGAAAGAGCCGACAAATTCAAAAGTCTCTTCCTTCTCTGTGTTACATGACGAATTACTGCCAGATGACTCATTGCCTGAGGAATAAATACACGACGAGGAGTTGGTTGATGACATATTTTTGTTACAACTACAGCGACAGTCTTGGCATGTACAGCCATGTTCACGTCGGATCCTCCAGCCACTGTCGCCATACTGACGCCAACAGAGGTTCGAGTTGCCCAGGAGAACGACAGGGCACTACAGCATTGGATCAAGCATCACAGCACCTCATCATCAAGGTTCAAGTCTGACTTGATTGAGTGTGCGGACAAAACATTAGTTTGGGCAGACACCAGCGTCACGCCAGCGCGCGTTCTAATTCAAATGAGATTGCAACGCGTCGAATTCGACAATCTGTACGGTTTGTCACATCCAGGGATAAAGGCCGGCATGGCGCTCGTTAAACGTTCATATCGGCGGCAAGGCATGGGGAAGGACGTAACCAAATGGACCATACGAAAATGCCGTTTGAACGATTAAATCAGATTAGGCGATTCAGTCGTATCCACGTCGATCTCGTCGGCCGACTGAACCCAGCGTGTGAAGGAAAAAACACGTTGCTCACTGTAATCGACAGATGGACGGCCTGACTGGAAGCGTGTCCAATGACAATGCACGGAGAGGCGGCGAACGCAAAAGCTTGTGCAAACGGTGCATCAATAGATCGCCAGGTGGGACGTGCATGGCATCATTACACCAGATCGGGGATCACAGTTTGTCTCTGACTTGTGGCTTGAGGTTTGCCGATTGATGGGAATTACCCGCGACCCAACTACCAGCTATCATCCGCAACACAATGGAAATGTCGAGTTGATGCATCGCTATTTGAAAAACTCGCTACGCGCCCGTTTGCTTGGTACGACAAACGAGTTATCAGGGATGATACTCGGATTGCGTGCGGCGACATACCTTGATACCAGTATCTCACCATCCACGCATACGTGATTGTGGTTCATTAACCAACAGTATGAACGAGTCTTTTTTATCAGTAAGTGAACATTTACCTCGTTTAAATGAGGACAATCAATTATTCACAGTAAATGAGGAATTGCCAAACCAGTATGTCATCAGTGTTCTGACAACTCTCAAAGCATTACAGAATGTTAAGGTGAACAATGCTACAGGGCCTGATAGCATTCCTGTTTGGGTATTAGGAACTCACGCAGACGTCCTCAATCCTTCATTAACTTTTATTAATAATAAATCACTGCGATAATGAGTACTTCCTATGGAAAGGAAATGGCAAATGTATTACTGTTGCCAAAAATAAACCCACCTACGTCGATTGAAAAGGACATTAGACCAATATATCTAACTCCAATAGATGCTTAGGTGTTTGAGTCAATCGTAATGAAATGGGTGGATGAAAAAATGAAGGAAAAAACAAAATAGATTCTAGACAATTTGGTGGAATTGGTGAAACATCTCCAACAGACGTTCTCGTCGAAATGGTACACATGTGGTATGAGGCGACTGATAAACTGGATACTTATATCCAAGTTGTCATGCTAGATTTCAACAAAGCGTTTGACCTCATTAATCATCACTTGTTGCTTGAAATGCTACAATTGTATGGTTTGCCCCCACACATTATAAGATGGATGGCAACATTTTTACTCAATAAGTAAAAATAGGAAATGTATATTCGCATTCTGGTCACGCAAATGGGGGAGTACAACAGGGGACCATATCTGGACCAAAATATTTCCTAGTCAACATAAACGATTTAGAAACGCCTCTTCCGTTATACAAATATGTAGACGACAGTACATTGTTCGAAGTATGCGATAGAAAAGGTGCATCTGCTATGCAAGAATCGGTTGACATTGCCGCCAGGTGGACAGAACAGAATGACATAAAAATGTATTCAGGAATATCAAAAGAGATAATCATCAGTTTTGGACAAGATGGTAATTTTCGAAATACCATACCAAGGCAGGAGAAAAAGAGGTCGTCCAAAGAACACATGGCGAAGGGACCTCCATGCAGACACCAAGAAGATAGGACACACTTGGAGACAGCTTGAAACAAGAGCCCAGGACAGAGGACTCTGGAGAGTTGTTGTCGACGGCCTATGCCCCAGGAGGGACGATGGGCACAAGTAAGTAAGTAATACCAAAAATTTATATAAAAAATAAATATGACTGGAATGAATGTAGAGCATGCCAAACTTCTAGGTGTTACAATTTCACATAATCTTATATAAGAATAAACATGCGGAGAATGTTTTGAAAAGGGCTGGGAAACGATTATACATTTTGTATCAAATAAAACGAGCTGGAATTAGCCAGAATGACCTGGTGACTGTATATATCAGCATTGTGAGACCGGTACTTGAATATGCATGCTCTGTGTGGCATACTAATTTACATCAATACATCAGACAATATTGAAATGATACAGAAAAGATACTAAAATGCATTTTCTCTGGTACAAGTTGTGCTGAAATATTTAGTTATGTTGACCTACAGACTTTGAAAGAAAGACGAGATTGTCTATGTGAAAACTATTTTAACAAAATGAAAATTAGCACACACAAATTAAAACATCTGCAACCTAAAAAAGACACACCAATTATGATATAAGAGGGAGTAATGAGTACACATTGCCAAGAACCCGGACGAACAGATGTCGTAACTCTTTGATACCACGGGGGTTGTACAACTGGCAATAAACATTACAATGGCAAACAAAGATTGTATTACTATTGTGTAACATTTCACTGTGTTAATTGTATTCTTTCGTCGACTGTATAATGTGAATCCAACTCAACTGAGTTGATAATAAAACATGTTTTATCTTTTTATAATGGTAACTGGCAACAGCCGGCGTTGCCTGGCGAATTGGTCGTTCAGCGAGCCAACATTGACGATGCGTCAGTGTTTGGAAGAAAGTTGGCGTCGGCTGTGGCGGCCCGACGTTTCACAGAGAACCCGTGGCATAAGAAGGTCAAAATGCGCACACAGATGCCGCAGGACGAGTAGACAACAATGAAATTACTCGTTCGTGTGGATAAAGTCCAGCCTTCACTCGAACCGAAGTACACGGGTCCGTTTCTGGTAGTGCGTCGTTGGGACAAGAGTTTTCGAATACGTTTCGAAAGCGGAGACGACAACGTGTCCATGAAAAGACTACGACTACCAGTCGTTAGACAAGTCATGTTTCCGACACGAGGGATAATCGTGATATGACAAATGGTGACACAACTAACAACGAACCCGAGGCTGAAGTACTGGGTGGTCGTTCTAGGCCAGTAAGAACAAACAGTACGTCAGCCGATCCGATTAGGGGTGGAGTTGGTCAATTGATGATCAAGAATGTTACATCCGTAACTGGCGCGGAATCAACTGTAGAGACTATAAACGGTTACAAACAAATGAACAGATGTGGATAGAGTACCATATGTGTCGCTGCTGTTTATATCATATCCGTGATCTTCGCCGTATTCCCCGGTATATGTAATTTTCTGTTGTTAAAACTATTGCAACAGCTCTTGTTTGCAGCATACTTGACTATTGCAATTCCCTCCTTTATAATATTGCTAGCAAGGACATTACAAAACTTCAACATGTCCATAACTGTTTGGTAAGGGTAGCTACCCGATCTCCTCGTTTTCTCGCTCAGTGCCACTCCTAAAATCACTGCATTGACAACCTGTGCGATACCGCATTATTTTTAAGAACTGTACAATTAATTATCAAGACCTATCATCTAAAAAAACCTGCATACCTACATTCTATGCTTACTCCAGCAAAAAAACATAAACAGCTTCGGTCGGCAGACTCTGATCTACTTTTTATTCTCATAGTTAAGACGAATGCTGGAAATCGAGCCTTTTCGGTTGCTGCACTAACTTTGTGCAACTTACCTACTGGTGTTAAGTCATTAAGAAATATAGTTTCATTTCGCCGTCATCTAGAAACGTACATTTTTTATACTGCATATCCTCCTTAGCTTCTTGGCAATTCTATCCATCTATTGACGACTTTTTATCTGTACTTGACAGTGAGACGCTTAATCCTTTGGATTTGTTGCGTCACTGAGCTAGGATTTACCGAGGATATTTGCGCTAAAGAAGTAATTCCACCATTATTATTATTACTGCAAGTCTAGGTTGTTTTTATGTAGACATACGTAACTCGGTGCAATCGTAGGAGATACGCAGAGCGTTGCGGACTAACGTCAGAATGCTAATTCTGACCAACGAGCACAAGAGCCCAAGAAAACTGGCTGGACTTGAGCCAAAAAATACGGAAACATCCAGAAACTCACGAACTAGCGTTTTTGAGCTTTGTACGTATCAAAGTCCGTTTTATGGTAAACACAACTGCAGATTATTAAAGTAAATAATGGTCTAAGTTAGTGTCGCCATCATAGCTATTTTAGGTGCACTTTCTTGTCTGGAGAAGTTCACTGACTGCGTTGATGACCAGCAACCGCCGTCTCATTGCCAACTTCCTTGATTTATTCGTTCTTCTCCTAACGCTGGCTTGCGCTGACCACAAACACTGAAGAATGCACATAATGCAGTCAAACAATTGTTGATAAAGGCTCGGCAACAATGTTTTCATAAGCATTATATGTAGATTACATTATTAGTGTAACAACTGTGTGTTATGTTGTGTCATTTAAATTAATGTCCGTACCCTCCATGTGTTAGCCATCCATTTGTTGATAGTTTGACGGACTTTGTGTTGGAAAACAGGCCAGGTAATTGATAGGAAAATTATCGTACAAGTATCTGTTGCATCCATACAATATGGAGTGGAGTCCCTTAGGGGAATGATCGTGACACGCTGGGCCAAAAAAAAAAAATTGGCACCGTTGTACCTTAGGATTATACAACATTTTTGAGCGGGTTCTGCCCGATTTTAAAAGTCAAGGCGAAGGTCAGAAGGCAAGATCAAAGGTTAAATAATGCTATAATTCCATGTCTACCATATATGTTAATAAGCATGTTCGCGTTTCAAACGACGTAAGATTCGTTTATGCCATTTCAATGAACTGCTTCACCAGTTCGTGCCTTCCGACGCTGTTAGGAGCACGTAGCTTACTGATGTCGCCGGAAATGCGCAGTTGCAAGCCAAATTTGTTCAAGTACCCGTTCAGCATCGTTGGCAATGTCACCCGAGGTCGATCACGAAAACCGCCACTGTCTGGCTTGACGTATTCGTCAATTGCAGGCTGGGCAGGGACGTTCGTTGGCAAACGTAGCGCGTATCCGAAAAGCTTTTCGGACCAACTGGCTGATCGGCTCGCACAGGCATCGACGATATAATGTGTCTGTAGTCATCTTCTGTGGGTACTGAACACAGATTACCTGACGCAAATTACGGCGATGGTATAAATCCATTCGGTTTAACTCGGTTTTAGTTAGACCCCCAGGGGCCCACGTTGTAGGTCAGCACTGTCAGAACGAACGATGCATAGAGCCAGAGCCGTAGCTTTAAACTGATCTTAGTCCGCCTGAACCAGACTGCCCACAGCTTCCGAAATTTTAGATTTGCGACCTGTTTATGGCGTGCGACATACTCTGCGTTTCTCAGTAGTGAGCCTAGCTTACTTGTCATTTTTCTACCATATATCGACACTTAATCAACTCGTTTGAGTGTTTGAAAGGCTACATTATTTTTTAAAACACTATTTCTATTGGATAATTAATGTATACGAAAACACATTGCAACAGTCAACTGAGGGGCCATCCAATACTGTTCGTCACGCTAAATTTAAATGTCACACTACCACAGGAAACACTTCGTACACCTTTTTTTTAGAAAGATCCCCGATCTATCATGGACGCATCGCTTTTTTCACTCGTCGAATACATCTTTGTTGACTAGTAAGTCGCAGGTAGAATACAGTTGTTTATATATATATCTTACATATATATGTATCTGTGTGTGTGTGTGTGTGTGTGTGTGTGTGTGTGTGTGTGTGTGTGTGTGTGTGTGTGTGTGTGTGTGTGTGTGTGTGTGTGTGTGTGTGTGTGTGTGTGTGTGTGTGTGTGTGTGTGTGTGTGTGTCTGTGTGTGTGCGTGCGTGTGTGTATGTTATTATTCTCCCGTCAGTGTTCAATCTGCACAAAATAGTGTTACATTTCGCCGTCACCTGAAAACCTATCTTTTTAATATAGCCTTTCCTCCTTAGCTTCTTAGCACGTCCATCTATTTGTTGACGACTTTCACCTAGCACACAAGTACGAGAATGCTTAACCCTTTGGTTTTGTTGCGCCACTTAGCTCGGATTGTATGAGGATATTGGCGCTTAAGAAGTATTATATTTATTATATGTGTGTGTGTGTGTGTTTGTGTGTGTTTGTGTGTGTGTTTGTGTGTGTGTGTATCTGTGTGTGTGTGTGTGTGTGTATGTGTGGGTGTGTGGGTGTTTGTGTGTGTGTATGTGTGGGTGGGTGTTTGTGTGTGTGTGTGTTTGTGTGTTTGTGTTTGTGTGTGTTTGTGTGTGTGTCTGTGTGTGTATGTGTGTGGGTGTGTGTTTGTGTGTGTGTGTGTGTGTGTTTGTGTGTGTGTTTGTGTGTGTGTGTATGTGTGGGTTTGTGTGTGTGTGTGTTTGTGTGTGTGTTTGTGTGTGTGTGTGTGTGTGTTTGTGTGTGTGTGTGTGTGTGTGTGTGTGTGTGTGTGTGTGTGTGTGTGTGTGTGTGTGTGTGTGTGTGTGTGTGTGTGTGTGTGTGTGTGTGTGTGTGTGTGTGTGTGTGTGTGTACATATATACATTACTTTACTGCTGGTGAATCTCTGTTGAAGATTTCGTTGAAGTGTTCTTTCTATCTTGATATTTGCTCTACTTCTTTGGTTGTGGTCCTTCCGTCTTGGACTTTCATTGGTTTTAAGTGGTTCCGTCTCTGTCCTGCTAGTGTTCTTGTTACATCGTACAATTCATCCATGCCCCTTATGTGTGCAGCTATTTCAACTTGTGTTGCTAGGTCGTTGACATACTTTTGATTGTCATTCCTTGCACTTGTCTTGATTGCTTTGTTTATTTGCCAGTAATTTACTTGTTGTTCTTGTTTCTATTCTAGTTTGTTTGCATCGGTTTTGCATCGATTGACCATTTGTGCTTCCTTTCTTTGATCAGTATCCGTGTTTCTGTTGACAGCCACACCTTGTGTAATATCTCCTTCTTGCGTAGAGCTTCTTTGCTACGATTTCGAAATTTGGGCAATATCGTTCACCCTACGTTGTCTGTTTCTTTCTGGAGAGACACTACAAATCGTGTTATTTCTAAAATGGGAAGTGACAAATATATACAGGTAAATGGAAAACGCTTTACGGATACTTCGTTGGCTGCAGCTTGAACCCTTATTCTGATCATGGAGTAAGTACAACGAATGCCTTGTCTAGGCGGAACAGCATGTCACAACTGTTAGGCCCTTATACTGAAGTCATTATGAGCTCCTCTTGTATGTATATGCTCAGCACGTTAAAGCCCACTTCCGATTGCTAACAGCACTGTAATTAATGCTATCAGTATGGCTGTGATAGCTAACGCGTTTTCTTTTTTAATCGTCACGTAACCTTTGTCCAGAGATTCTCGACCCCCATGTAACGCTGACCCAGAGACACCCGTCCCCATAAACGTGACCAACTGTACGAATGACCCCTGAAACGTTAGAAACTACGAGCTTCCGCATGTATAGTCATCGGCACGGCATCTGAGAAGTTCCAGTTTCTGCTGTCGTTTATTATTTCGCTGGATCTCATATTAAGTACGTCTTTAGTCAGGTATATCGGTCACCGGAAACAAAGGATGGCATCAAACTTGACTACTGCAGCTCACCCATAAACAATATTGCTAAAAAGAACTTAGCTAAACTCCAACGTGTGCAGAATTATTTAAGACGTGAACTCACGTACATCCACCTACCAATGCTCACGGATCGAGTGACAGATGTGTTTATAAAGAAACATTACACTGCATCCGATCACAGTCACTGGGGCAGTTGTCCCAAAACCAGAGAATGAGGATCTGCTAGCAGCAAGAGTCAGTCAATTTGTAAAGAAAAAGTAAATACTGCCACCACCCACCTACAGCTTCATAGGTCACATGTACATTGTCTAGTTTAGTTTTCAAGTCCAGAGTGGTATCCCTCCCTCACATTTATGTATAGGATTATTTGCTGTTAAGGGGAATTTATTTTGTAATTATTGTCATATTAGGGTGATGGTCATCATATTTAAATTAGTCTTGGGTCAAACCAGTGTGGTTCGTCTTTACATTTAGAAAGGGTGAATGGCGTTAGCAGGGCTAGTTTAGATAAGGATAGAGTTAGTTGTTTTGTTGGTGGTTTTATTCCAAGAGATTTTAAGGAGGTTGTCAGTCTTAGATTTGTTGGGTTCAGATACATAGCCTCTGCAACCTATTTCAGTGCATGTTAATTCTGATTTATTTTATTCCGTTATCGTTTTCATCATGGATTAGTGTGACATACTTGTTAGTTTTGAATACATGATCTTTCTTGATGTTAGTTTCAAATGGTAGTTAGTTCAATGATGTGAATTTGCTTAGCATGTGGATGGTAGATGACGTATGGTAAGTCCACTAAGTAATTTCCCTGGAAGATTGCTAATAATTTGGGCATCAGATTGCTGACAAAATTATCTATATATATTTGTATTGCTAGTGCTACTATGATGTTGTATTGTGTTCATTATTAATACAATTCAATAAATATTTAACAACACATTTCACTGGTCTTGTAACAATGCATGCACATATATACGTATATACGTGTTTGTTGGACGGTCTAATTCCCGTTCTGCAGCATCACCTGCTCCAAACAAAGAATTATAAATCCCCTGCTGTTTGTAATGCACAGCAGTCCACCTGTAACAAAGAATTAAGCATTTAAATAATAGTTTTACACGAACGTTAAGCAAACATGGATTATTATTCTGAACAAATTTCACAAAAAATGCATCACGATCCTTTAACTGTATTCATCCCAATATTATACCTGGGTCCATAGAAATGTCATGCATATTAAGGAAGGCCGTTTTGAAATGTGTCAATATTTGCAGAAAACGGTGGTCATTTTCTTTGTCACCAAAACAAATGTGGCCTCTGGCTGAAAAATTTTCAATGTATATTTTATTCATAAGACCTAATGTAAACTTTGGGCAGAAAAATTGCAGTACGTATAAAGTTAAAAATCATCTATCTACCTACCACGTGTTTAAAAAGCAGTGTTTCCCTTGGTATATAACAAGCGAGGCGGGCCGCCTCGCCGGTTTTCTATGCCGCCTCGCCCAAAATTTGCCGAAATTGCCGCCTCGTAGCTATTTTGTACGCCCATTTTTTTCGTTCTTTCGCGATATATTCAGCGTCGGCGAGCGTCGCAAAATGACACCACAAAGTCACTTATATTCCTGCAAAATCGCAGATTTGTGGCAACATCGTTTAGTCGTCTTAACGATAACGTCGCTCAGAGCGGTTAGGATTTAACTCCATTGGACAACGTGAAAGATATCGCTTGTCAGTTGTCCAATCACGGAATATTCCTGCGGTACCCCGGTGTCTCCAATGGTGACACCTCGCGGAGTTTCGACATACTAGAAATTCTTGACATTCATGTAAAATGGCGCCCATGTGGTTACTTGCGTTTTGGTTTATTACGGTGGTGGGAGTGAAAACCGTGCAGGGTGATGACAGTACGTCACTAGTCGGCACTTGTGTCGAATCCGGACTCTTTTGAAGCCCAAATAAATACCGTGCATCCTATTCACTAGTCGGCACTTGTATCGAAGCAGGACCCTGTTGAAGCTCAAATAGCGACCCGGTTTGCGCTAGTCTGTTACCGCACAGCGCGCGTAAAATGAGAGCTATTATATGGCTTATGCTATAGTTGCGTATGTTTATACAAACAGGGGCGCTATTTACGCCTCAAATGGGCGTAAGACGCAATATTCTTAAAGGTAAATATGCCTAGGATAATGTTGAATGATGGAACTAGGATAATGTTGAATGATGGAACTATCTCACTGAGATATCAAAATTAAGCAAAACTCAAGTTATAACGGCAAAATCAATTCAAGATTCAACGCAAATGCCCACAGTTAGGTACATTACAAAAAAATTCAAAATTGTTATATGCTCATTTAAACACTTCTGTGTGATAGTGTATGGTATGTAGTTTACAACCCTTTTTGAATTTTTGAAATATCTTTATTATTAACAAAGTAAATCCACTTTTTAGTGTCGGAAAAAAGGGTCATTGTGTCTATAGGATTCATGTCCATTTCTTGTGATCTGGAACTTGTGCAGGCTGTGCTGCCACCGTGTGGCACTGAATATAGGCATATATTACATAATTTATTCTAAGGAAGATATTGAGGGGAAATAAAAAGCTATGACCCAAAAACATTGTCCTAATATTGTGTGACCTTGACATGACCTAGTTAGTTGACCTTTAATGACCGTTGACCTATTTATGATGATACATGACCTAATTAAATTATTATGTTTGACACAATGGCTTATTAAGTTGATAAATTGTTGGAATGGAACATTTATGTACACATTGACCATAAAATATCATATTAAAGCAAGAATCAATTACCTAATTTGTTTTTAAAATTGAACTTTGACCTAATTGCATGTTTGAATATCCAATCTATTTTTACTTATTAATTATGGTATGTTGTGCTAGCAAATTAAAGGTAACTAAATGTTTAACCTTGACCATAATAGCATGACCTTGACACGACCTAGATAATTAACCTTGAACACGTATTGATTTATTTATGTTGACAAATGACTTAATTAATTTTTTACTTAATGATTATGATGTGTTAGCAAAATGAAAGTTCAACTATTGATTAACTGTTGGCCATTGTGACATTACTTTGACCTGATTGTTTGACCTTTATTGGCTTTGACCTACATACGTTTGTATACATTGAAGTGTCCCCTGCAAACTGACGAGTGTTAATCATTGTTGCAAAGAAACACCACTTGGATTTAACACCATTTATTATACATTCCAAGATCGTTATAATTTCCAGCTGTTGACTGTGTGATAAAATGTTCACAGCATGATGCAAAGATCTGTACTACAATAATTATGTTTAATTGTTTTGTTCGATGTCTCGCACTTCAACATGAAGTAATGTTAATATATTGTTCACAGTAAGCAGCCGACAAGTAGACAAAGAAAACAACTGAAACAGAAGAAGTACAAGAACTAGTCAGCTTCAATGCACATACAGGGAACTACAGGAGGAACAGAGTACATTGCCGACTCAGTGTAGATATAGTTGGTTCACTGTTATATCGCAAGTGAAGTGTGCCAATGTTCTCAGTATACTGTTGGCCCAGTACAGATATAATCAGTTCAATGTTTCATATTATCCATGCAAGTGCAGTGTGCCAATGTTCCCCCGACACTGTTGGTTGAGTGTAGATATAATCCGTTCATTGTTTCATATATCCATACAATTGAAGTTTGTCAGTTTCACAGGACACTGTTCACTGGTTCGGTGTAGACGTAGTCAGTTCAGTGTTTCATATTTCCATGTAAGTGATGTGTGCTAGTTTTCACAGAAGTTATCTTCACTGTTCCGTCACTCTTCATATATTTGCAGCAGAATCCTTCAACATGAATTAAAGGAAAACTGTATTAATGTATGTGTGTGATACAAATGAAATAGTGCAATACCACAAGAATGTATTCCCAAAATAAAACAATCATGTTGGTGTCCCTGGACTTTGTTTTTGTATAATTAATCTTACAGTACAGATTATTAAGAAAGCCATTAAAAACCTGGCATTTAATTGTGTTGTAGTAGAGGAATAAAAATATCATGGCAACTTTTTAGTTATTATTTTTATTATAAACAATAATAAATGTTAAATTAAATGCACATAATTACAAAAGTGCTGATGGCACTGGATTTAATGTTAAATGGTTCAATATCAATAATGTAAAACTCGGCCAAAACATGCCAAGGTCATATAGATTTTTTTATTGTGAAACTAATATTTTAACAAAAGCTTTTTTTTTTTAATATATAACATCATACATTATTTACATATATATCATTCATTATTCGCACAAAATACATCGTGATTTACGTGCAAACAGTGTTGATTATGTGGATTTTAAATTGTAGGAAACAGCGTGACCTACAATGGCTACATTCTGTTCGTATCTCATACGAATCGAACAGTCGGGCACAGAAATATTGGATCACTTCAGTCTACGCTCACATTCTCAGACCCAATGCTACATCTGTAAATAATTAAAAACTATGACTAATTTTTAGAATAGCTTAGAAGCATACATTTTAATCCGTGTCAGAGCAAGTATTTTGTAATTTGCATAGCGCGCGCCCGTCGAACTTAATTGTGCCAATGCCAACGTGGCGTACATGCTGCGGCACAAGCCACAGCTCGTGCGCTTGTCGGCTAACTGCGCTTTCCCATTTTGAACGCCAAACAGCGTGCGACATGCCTATTTTCGACGGGCCGCTGCGTCTTTCCGACAAAGCTCACAACTATAACATGCATATCATATTAAAGTAGATATACATAAAATAGAGTGCGTAAGATAAATAAAAGGCTGTTTGTAATTTTTACCGTATTTTTAAACGATTGTTTAAACGTCAAAGTTAACAACCACTTACCTCAGTCAAAATTGTCGGAAAACTGTCCGCGAACATGGCTATGACGTAGTTCTGCCTTTCATTGGTTCATGTGATCATCAATATAGGTCGAATATTCATTTGCATAATGTTGCCACGCAATCTTGGGGAAGCCCCGAATCTTAGCGGGAGCGGAGCCACGCGTCACAGATTTTGGTCTAGATTCAGAGGACAAATCTACAGTGCTGCCTCTAGCGGTTTGTAATGTACCTACCACAGTGTCAGTGACAAGTCTATTCAACTAACGTTTTATGCCGTTTTTTAAAGCAAAATAAGGAATGTGATTCGTAATATATCTTTGTGCTAAATATATAATAAATATTCCGACAAAGTTGTGCAAATAAACGTTTTGGAAAGTTGATTTGAGTGAAGTATTTACTTATAAACCACCGAAGTTCACATCTCATAAAAGACGCTTACTGCCCAAAACCGTGTATACTAATGGGTTATCAATAACTTGGGTTAGACAATGATATGTTTGCACAGAAATTGGATATACTAAACAACTTATCCTGTTTTATAAAAAGGACACAATTTGATCAACGTATTTTTGTGGCATTCCAGAAATGACTGTTTAATTAATTGCATAGCATGCTAGCAGCAAATAAAATATAATCTTTGGAAGATAAACCTCCAATTTACCATAATATTATATATTATAATAATTTAAAGGTGATGATGAAAGAGTCTTCATATGACACCCCTGGATGCTTCCCAAGAAGTCAAGATGGTGTTCGACTGAATAAGTGTAAAGCGCTTTCAGCAGTCCTGCGCTTTATAAGAACTTACCTTTTTATTTTTTTATTGACTCTGTCAGCGTGGTAACAAGGCCAAGGGTTAGTGCAAGAAAAACATAACCACAACCAAGTACCAGTGGCAAAATGGAAACCACACCTCAACACGATGAAACAATCATGATTACTGACTTTTATCAATCATGATTACTACATTTACAAATAGTGTCTTGTTGTTTTATATCTTCCCCTCTATATTCAAGAGTAAAGGTTAAAACATACCTCAGAATGCACCATTTTAAAGCTTGTTTTAAAAAATCTCCGGACCCCCCGAGCAACGCTTCGCGCCTGCGGCGCTCGCGCACCCCATCCCTGCCACCTCGCCCTTCATTTTACCCAGGGGAAACATTGTAATAGAAGTAGTACTGCCACATATTGTTCATACATGCATAGCCATTACTGCGAATGTAAAGAGTGTCGACGGGGATAGAACAAAAGGGGAGTTAATTCCTGCTTATTTTCTATCATAGCTCTGCCCTATACAAGTTTGATTCACATGAATCATGAAACCATTAAACTACATTTCTTTTAAAAGGTGAGGGTACAGCCTTTGGTGGTATTCGAAAATGGACATGTCAAAGTTCAAAAACTGAGTCCAGTGGCACTGAGAGTGAGATCTAACTAAGTTAAAAGTCAACCAATCCCAAATGTAAGACAAGTGACGTGTTCCGGCCCGAGCGATCATCTATCGCTGTTCATACGCAGCCCGGAACTGTACCAATATACTGTTTTTATTTACATGTTACTATCATATAAATTACAGCACTGCAACATATGCAACATGGTGTGCATTGAAAGAAGACTCCATATAGTGATATACCCCATATTTAATTTCAGTTTTGCACATTTGTCAAGTATGGTTCCATTGTATTCCAGTATGTGCAACGTATATTTTAGATATAATAACAATTTTTATACCAAAATATAAGTAATTCGATTATCTTTCAAATAAACACAACTTGTAGCAGTAAGAAATGAAGCATAAAAAAGTTATGGCTCATAATATGACATGTTGTAGTGAAATATCGCAATACTGGCCGCCTACCGAGATATGGACAACTCTTTGTATTCCTACAAAAGCATATTTACACCCAATGTGAAGAGCATTCTAAGTCCTTAAAAATAGTTACAACTTGCAATAATGGAAATTCAATAATAAAAGAGCTATGCCACAAAAACGGACACACCCAACAATTTTCAGAATGTGACCTAATTCTCCGAGGAAACAGGGGCTTTACACAGAAACACTCTGATGTCTAAAGGGTTAAACACACGACAGGGAATGTTATCTAGGCCGGACGCTTTAGAGGGTTTAATGTTCTACAGTAGCTTCTTGATTCGTACCGTGTATTGTGTATCGCCGCCTTTAAGCGCGCAGTGAGCGATTTTACGAACGGCTCCATCAGGTAATTGTTTTATCATATGTAGCGATTTTCTGTGTGTTACTAACTGTAAAATGCATGTTCGAAATATATAGATATATGTATAAATGTGTTAACGCTTGTACGATTAAGCTAAACAACTAAAAAGTTGTGTTTCGAGTCCTCGTATGCAATGCAATAACATAGCCTAATCATGATGTTTGTATGTAACGAGCCTTTCTACAGTAACGTATATATTTCAACCGATAAGTTTTACAAAAAGAGTTTGGTTAATTTATCCAAAACATTGTTATTATAATGGACCAGTGTCTCAACCCCAATGACCAACAGTCAGCAGCGATCGATATTAACAAACTTACTGAACATGTGTTTTTAAAAAACACCAACCATCGTCGCATGTTAACAACCAAGTTACTAATATGACAGAAATGTCATATTTTAAAATGACTTGGGCAAACCAATGCCAATTTTCGATTATGCTAATATCAGCTTTCGAAAATTAATGCACTAATGTGGTAGTATAAGGTTATAATCTCAATTATACTGACACAACATATCCGGATGTTATTTATCCAATAACCTGCATATTTGGTTTGATGTAGTTATGCACAGTAGTTGGTAAACACATCTGATCAACAATTTGGTTCATGAAATCATTACTTACTACAGTTACTCATCAATATAAATACAAATCATTGAACTGTGTTATATCATCACATAAAAACAATAATGTTAAACTTGTGTTATGGCCAAGCCAAAATACATTATTGTTATGGCTAAGACAAAAAATCTTATTATTACTGTGGTGAGTAAAATTATTACACATTTACGTAATATTACATGGCTTAATCGGGTATATAATTGTTCAACATTATTGCTGTTGAAAACTTTTCGCCGCCGCGCCGCTTATTCGCTTATTACTGGGGGGGGGGGGGCAGAACACCATGTTTGCCCTCCATTTGCACCCAACTTTCACGGTCACCAAAAACACCTTAATCCTCTCATAAAACCTCGATTTCCACCCGTCGTTGATGCTCGCCACATAACAAACATTCACGCTCACATTTACTGGGGGGCATATATATATAATATATATATATATACAATTTCCATGCGAGAATCAATAAAGTATTATTTATTTATCTATCTATCTATATATATATATATATATAATATATATATATATATATATATATATAATATATACACCTGTATATATATATATATAATATATTTATAAAAAAATTCTGCCTGTGCAATGCATACAATTACAAATGTAAACATAAACATGCTACAGTAAAATGTTTAAAAATTATTAAAAAAAATCACAACCACGTACAGGTACAAACATTACAAACACCCACATACGCCTACCCTCTCATTTATCCATGCTTTCGTTCCTAGCTCTTCCTCTCTTCTTGTTAAAGACAATGATCTCAGAAGGCACAGAAGAACCAGCGTACCTTGTCGTTCTAGCCATAGATTTCTGCATTTCCACCCCAGCAGACACAGTTAAAAGTAAGCACACTAGAAATGGAAGCAGGAAAAACATTTCTAAACTGTGATGCTTTTTGACAATGGTGTTGATGATCTCCTTCCGGCTTAAAAACACATACATATATAGCTTAATATATATATATAACTCGTTTGAAATCTGTTCCATTGACATTCCATCTTGGTATATACGCAATGCCACGTAACTTGTATATTATATATGGCAGATTATTAAATAGTTACATGACATTTAACACGTTATGGCTTAGACAGGTAAAAAAATACGCGGCGAAATTCAGTCACAGAAACACACTTTTAAGAAGGAAAATTAAAAGCTATGCTAGTGAACATTTGATTTGCAAAAAGAGGGCAAAATAGGCTACTACTACAACAATTGTGGTTTGGAACCATTACGCAGTGACCCTGTTCGTGAAATGTTACGGCTAAGACAAAATATTAAGGGGACAGACTTTCAAAGTCTGTATTTTTTTTTATATTGACATTTTCTTAAACATGTTAGGTAAAATATGATTGCTAAATACACGAATTTAGTGTGCATTAATACACCGAATATGCTGCTGTTATACAAATATGTTGTATCGGTGGTTAAAGTCCAAATATACTAGAAGGGACACGTTATGGTAAAGACATTCCAGCATATCAGATTTTAAAAAAATATGTCAACTTATTTATTTACTGCATTGTTAGTGACTGCCAGATATTGAGGGGGTACATAGCAAACATATACAGGCATTTGTTTTATTTTGTAGAGCTATTCTTGGAAATTGTAAGCTGGGGACAAGAAATACAAGTTACTGTAGAATGGCTATATACCACAGCGTGGGGTACCGTAATGAGCAATATTTTCATTAATTGGTGTAAGGTATTAGGGGACATCTATAAAGTATGTCAAGCTTAGACGTGGCGGATGTATGTGACGAAAGGTTACATGGATGGGAACAGATTGCAAAAAAAGCTACAACTGACACAGATTGACATCTGTTCAGCGCACTTTGCTCAATAACAATTTTTTCAGTAACAGTTATTTTTAATCAACTGTCTGCATTTAGCCCAGTCGGCAACGTAAATAGGCCATGAATATACATTTGATATAAGCCGCCAAATACAATGCTTAGGTTTCTGTTTAAAGATATTTATTTTCATAGTTGCACAAAAACGCAAGCATTGCAACATAGCAAAAGTAGACATAATGAAACCAACGACTCAACTACGTTTACAAAAAAAAAAATAAGGTTAGGTTAATATACATAGTAAGCCTTTATAACTACAATGTGTAGGCTTAATAAACATTAGCTAAACATGTGTTGCAATATGGTATATAAGTACACTTAACCACGCATAAGCCTAAGCTAAGCATGTGGAGTTCAATAAACAAATGTGTATTCCACTGTTATTCCACCTCACTGCATCGCTGCAGATGAAAACAAGCAAGTCGTAGGTCTTTTTAAAAGTCGTCAAACATGCGTACATGTAATTTTATAACTCAACTTTCTTTATAAGCATGTGCTCCTAAAAGGTGTAGCCATTATTCTGTATAGTTACATTTTAATTACCATAATTATTTATGTACGAAATAAGTTGGCGTTTGTACCTACGCGAAATATCCATGTTTGGCGTTTATGCGCGAAGTCGAATTGCAGATTCCGCGTAAACCTCTGATTGGATCACAAAAGCTGTAACATAGAATTCAATTAACTTTGCGGTTGACGTATATTTTTGGTGGCGTCAGGTTTTTGCTTATTGCGTTAGCTAATGGTGTATATTCTTCTTAGCACACGCGCGGCACCGCTGAACGCGCTCGGGCAAAACAAACGCCTGATGGCAGCATCGTACAACAGTAAACGAGTCTGTGACATTCTCGTAACGACACGATTTAATAATGGAAACAGGTTTAATCACAAAGCCAACACCGAATACAAAACAGGCAACCCGCCTCACATCTCTCCTCCTTTGCGCTCGTGCACACCGCTCTCCCGTGCCGGAGTCCCGCAGGGGTGTCACAATTTGTGCAGACAGGGGGATCCATATCACATTCCCCCTCCCTTTAACACGTTCGTCCACGAACGAAACTCATGGATCCTTCCAAGATCACGATATATAACAAGTGTATACAATTATGCAGAACAATTCGAGAAAGAAAGAACAAAAAAATTGATTATGCAACGTCCTTCATGAAATATAAATGTTCATCATTGTCCGGAAAATGTTCGTTGATGAAAGTAACTCCACCATATATAGCGAATGGTCTGGGGTGATGGTGGCGATATAAGCAACGTCCAATGTCATTTTCTTGACTGTAGCGGCACCCTCGCAAACTGTGACGACGCACGTGATACGGTGAGTGTGTACCACCATGGCACTACACTTTCTGGTGCTGGGATGTCTTCAGTATAGAGACATCTCGCCATGTGTAACAAGTTTGAACTCCCTTTTTACCCTATCAGCATGAGTACGAGCCTAGGGACAAGTTGATCGCCAGACGTGTCGTCAAGAATTTAGTGTCCGGCAGGGCGGATTCTTCCTCCAGATGACTGCCTCGTGCTCTGTCAACAGTTGCTAGTGCAAGTAGGCAACCGCACTAGAGATGGCCGTGACACTAAAACAAACTAAAATACATGGCATAGAACAATGTTAAAAAAAAATTATTTAACAAAATTCAACAAGTACATCCACACCATATTTGGCATGGCACTCTCAACCAAGCTTACACACGACAGTAATGTACCAAACAAAATTGATACAAAGGTTACTGTCTGCCTGGAAACCAATAACACGGTATTCCGCAGGCGAATGTGTTTCAAATGTGGAACTGACGAAGCAGAGCACGGTTACTGCATTATCATTCTACCATGTTAAGTGCAACAGATTCTTTTAAAACACTAAGGCGACCAAACTATGGCGTGAGTAGCTTTCTTCACTGCTGGTGAGTGATGTCAGACTGCTTGCAACTGCTAACAGAAATCTGCATATCCATCATGTCACCCACAGTTTCCGAGACATCGCTGGAGGAAGTCATACATCTGTCCTAGCACTCGTTCAAAGACTAACACATTTACTTTGTTTCGCCCAAGATTACGAGCATGTACTCAGCGATGTGTTGACCTATAGATCAAGCAAAGTGGGTGGGCGACGTGTGCGTAGGCCACGACGAAGGTTTATATTATCGTCGGTAGCCGCCTCTGGGGGGCTGACTACCTCGCTATCATCACCAACAGTACGATCATCCGGAGCCTGTACTCGAGGTTGGGCAGCAGGAAGCTCTGGAGTCTGTGTCCAGCGTCCTGGGTCTGGAGAGCATATTTCGGTGTCCATTGGTAGGTCATTGGTCAACCAACTGGTTAGTGGATCATCATTGTCCTCCACATATTCTTTTAGATGGTCGATGTGGTCGACTATTGTTCGGTCCCCTGCAGAGCGTTGTATCGCAACAGTCACTCCAGAAGGACGACCCACCACTAGGTATGGACCAGACCATCGGACTCCACCTTTCATCTTAGCTGTGGCTGTGCTGTAACGCCATACCCAGCTCCCTTTCGGAAAATTTACTGGAGTCGCCTTCATGTCATATGCGGTCTTCTGGCGAAGGGAGGCCTTGCGACTTTCCCGTCGAGCTATGCTGTGGCTTAACTCCATGGCGTCACGAAGCCATTCGCCATACCGAGTTGTACATTGTGGGACATGTGCCCTGGGGGGTCCCTCGATTTGTAGATCGAGTGGAAGGACAATCTCATGACCCAACAACATCCGGTATGGGGACACCTTAGTACTGGTGTGTACCGTAGCACGGTATGCGCACAAGGCATATGGAAGATGGTCTTCCCAGTCTTGTGGGTGTAGCCTGGCATATGTAAAAATCATATCTTGGAGGGTACGGTTAAAATTTTCAACCAATCCGTCTGATTGCGGACGGTAAGGTGTAGTTAGCGTCTTGTCGATTCGCATCATGCGACACACCTCCTGAAGAATTTTATTGTCAAATTCCCTTCCCCGATCGGAATGAAGCTGTCTTGGACAGCCAAATCGACAGAATACCTCTGTGACTAGTTTATCGGCTACTGTGAGTGCTTCTTTGTCGGGTTTGGGGAAGGCTTCAACCCATTTCGTGAAATAATCTTCGACGACTAGAACGTATTTGTTTACGCTTACCGAGTTGGGCATTGGACCTATAAGGTCCATAGCTATACGTTCCCAAGGAACTCCTACTGCCATCTGAGTCAGAGGAGCGCGGTGTGGAGCCGATGCCGGTTTGCGCTGTCCACAGTCCCTACACAGGGTTAGCCACCGACTGACGTCCTCTGACATCCTAGGCCAATAGTAACGTCGTTGCAGGGAGGCAAGTGATTTGTTATGACCCATGTGCCCTCCAAGGCGGTCGCAGTGTACCGCCTGGAAAAGTCGCCGTCTCATTGGCGAAGGGACCACAAGTTGGATTATCTCTTCGGTGTCACAACTGGCTTTCTTCTTACGATAGAGAATGCCATCCACTATGGTCAACCTATCCCATTGTTGCCATAAACACTTGGCCATGTAATCTTGGTCCCTGATTTGTGCAAACGGTGGTCTCTGGGTGCGGGTATCCTTGTGGCGGAGCATACAATCAATGCTCTCGTCTTCGCTTTGCCAGCGACGTATGTCCGGTAACGTCACACCTGGGACCCACTGCACTGCAAATACTCCGCTTTCCGCGCCTTTCTCCGGAGATGATGAACAGTCACTAAAGTGGCTGTTGGAACCAGATTGGCAAGATTTGCCAGAAGTTTTGGGTGGATCCACGATTTGTTCAGCAATCTCGCCCAACAAGAGATTGTCATTGGACAGTGCAGGGACAACATTGTGATTTGAATTGGGCTGCTGTAAGGCTTGTTGCTCACTGCACGTATTTGGAGTACAATCCTTGCACTCTGACCGCTTGCATGGTCGTGACACCTTGCGGGAGAGTGCATCAGCATTACCCATCGAGCTTCCTGGTCGATGAACAATCTGGAAATCATAGGTACCAAGGGTGACGAGCCACCGTGCAACCATTCCTTCAGGTTCTTTAAAATTAAGTAACCATGTCAGTGACGCATGATCTGTGATAATGGTGAATGGTCGGCCCCACAGATAGTGGTGAAATTGTTTGACAAAGGTCACTACTGCCAACAACTCCCTGTGTGTTGTGCAGTATCGAGTCTGCGTACGACTGAAGGTCTTAGATGCATAGGCAATGATCTTCTCACCACCCGCCTGGCGTTGTGAAAGTACACTACCCATAGCCTCTGCACTCGCATCGGTATACAAAACAAACTCGTCATTTCGAGTGGGGTATGCCAAAACAGGCGTTTCACAAAGGGCCTGTCGAAGGGCTCGGAACGCCTTCTCTTTGGTATCTGACCAGGTAAAAGAACGCTTTGCCCTCGTCATGGCCGTCAAAGGGCTGGCAATGTGAGCAAACGATGGTATAAAGCGCCGATAATAGGATGCTAAGCCTAAAAATCGACGAACTTATTTTACCGTAGTAGGCCGAGGCCAGTCTCGCACTGCAGATACCTTTTGTGGATCTGTAGCAATCCCGTGTCTAGAGACTATGTGGCCAAGATAGGAAACCTCAGTCTGGAACAGCCTACACTTCTTGGCTTTCATCGTCTAACCAGCAGCACGAAATCTGTCCCACACTGTAGTGAGGCGATGCAATGTCTCAAACAACTTTTCCAGCACAACCCTCTCAAAACGAGCTCCATCAAACGCTCAAATGTTGCCGGGGCATTGCACAGCCCAAAAGGCATGACCTTCCACTGGAAGAGACCTTGCCGCGTACTGAATGCGGTCTTCTCTTTATCTCGTTCGTCCAGTTCCACTTGCCAGTAACCAGATACCAAATCAATGGTACAAAACCACTCAGAGCCAGCCAGAGCATCTAATGTATCCGAAATCAACGGCAGGGGGTATGCATCCTTTCGGGTGACATCATTTAATCAACGATAATCTACGCAAAACCGGACTGTACCGTCTTTCTTCTTTACAAGGACTACCCGACTACTCCATGAACTAGTGCTCGGTTCTATGATATCCTTATCCAGCATGGACTGAACTTCTCTTGCTTCTATCTCTTGTTGAGCCACCGGAAGGTGTCGAGCCCGTTGGCGGATTGGATAAGCATCGCCAGTATCTATCCTATGCTTTGTAAGACCAGTCGTACCCAACTGGGAACTAGTCTCAACAAAAACATCCGAATAACGTCGGAGAGCGACTCGCACAGCATCTTGCTGAGACAAATTTAGTTCTGCTGACAGTTCAGAAGACAACTTGTCTAGCGCTGGGGGAAGTTGTTCAGACGTAGATTTGGAATACGTCTGTCCTGATTCAGCATATCCTTTACAAGGCAAGTCCTCGTCTGATACATTGAAGACCTCAATGCATGGCACCGACTGTAGCACACCAACTGTGCCACCTTTACGGATAAATATCGACTCATCCGTGGGGTTTAGGAGTACCACTGGTATGTGCTTGGTACCACTTGAAACCAACGATGCACCCATAACAACCCCGGTATCAGTCATTAGACTAGCACTTGGTGTCAGCAAGGCGGTGCTGCCACCAGCATACTGCAGCTTATTTTCAGCTTTTCCAGTAACAACTAGTTCCATGGCTGGCGGAATTTCTACAGATTGCTCTAGGCGGACACGTGCAATTGTGTCTTGCTTACCTTGTTTGGTCAATGCAAATGTTGTGGGCCCAATCTTCAGCAACCCATCCCGCATCGACATTTCGCACCCATGTTCACGGAGGAAGTCCAACCCAAGAATTCCACCACGTTCTCGTAGATCAGCTACTACGACATCTTGTGATGTGTGGAATTCATCAAATGCCAACTCTAGGGTTGTCTCGCCAAATAATTTCATCTGGCCACCATCTGCTGTTTGTAGCTGAGTGTGTATAGGATGCAACGGAGGGCGATGACTAGCGGCGATACCCAAGTAAGTTTGATGGTCAATTAATGACACTGCGGCACCTGTGTCCAAAAGTAGGGGACATTCCATGCCATACATGCATGTACGAATCACCCAGCCATCAACTGGCTTCACTCTGTAAAATCGTGGGTGTACACCAAGATTACTGGTAGGTGGCACATGTTTGTCTACTTCATTTCCCGGATCAGTGTTCGGAGAAAGGCTAGTTTTTCCCGGGTTTATTCTAGCCTGTCCCCGTTTGGAGAATCCGGCCCTGTCCCATTATGCGAACGAGGAGTTTTGCTGCGCCACTGCGAGTTAGAAGCCTGACCGTCGTACCTGGATCTAAAGTAGGTCTGACGACGACGTGGTGCTGAGCAATAGCGTGCAATGTGGCCCTGCTGTCTGCAGTTATAGCAGGTGATATGCAAATGTTGAGTACTGCGACTACGATCTGTCTGTCGTGTGCTCGAGACTGGGGTACCATGATCATTACCTCCATGCTGCGAGCGTGTTTGCAACACGATATTTAGACGAGATACTAGTGCGTCAATTTCGGTATCATCATTGGCATATGTGTTATCACAGCTCGCCTCATAGCACCTCGGTGTTGCTAGAGTATATATACCGCCATTGTCTGGTTTAACGGTACACTGGGTAAACTGTTCACTCTTCTCCGCAATGTGTACGAGCCTTTCGAGAGGCGCATCACTCTCAATAGAGCATAGTCTCTGAGTGAATTCATCAGTCAAGGTGGCTATAAACTGCTCTTTGACCAGTGACATACGACTGCGCATATCGCAATTCGGATATGCCTGACGAGCCAGGTCAAGCAGTTCGTTGGAAAAAGCTCGCAACGGCTCGGTAGCACCCCGTTTGCGTTGCCTAAACCTGCGTAGAGCGACTCCGCTACCGAACTGGCTATACTGCCAGACCAGTGCCGCACGGAGAGAACGGTAGTCTTTCGGCTGGACGGTATGTATCACCAAACGGTAAGCTTCCCCCACGAGAGCCATCTCCAACTGGAGGGCACGTTGGCCAGCTGTCCAACCGCAAATATCGGCAATCGTGTCGAAACGATTAAGAAAATCGTCCACTGTGTTGGCATCTTTACTGCCCGAGAACGTCGGCAATTTTGGGCATTTTTCCAATCCGGCGTGCCATAGCCGTAACTTGACCTCGTCCGGCGTTAAAGGGTTAACGGGCATTGTTGTGGACGGAACCGCTGGCGTAGGTGGAAACAGTTCAGCGTGCGGGGCATCCTCGAAAGCTCCCGACATATCAATGCGACAGGGTGTTAACCTGTCAACAGTCGAAGAGAACTGAGGCGTAGCATAACGATAGGGGCTGCCCAGCTCAACAGCCCCTAGCCTTAGGCTTCGATCGGCTGAATGCGCCATTTGCATTTGCGAAAACAATTACGAACTTGGATGGAAATAACGAGATAAATCAAGGTTAAAACATGAAACGAACAGTACTTCCCTGTAATGGCTGATGTGACTGGTCACGGCACCAATGTGACTTTCTCGTAACGACACGATTTAATAATGGAAACAGGTTTAATCACAAAGCCAACACCGAATACAAAACAGGCAACCCGCCTCACACCTCTCCTCCTTTGCGCTCGTGCACACCGTTCTCCCGTGCCGGAGTCCCGCAGGGGTGTCACAATTTGTGCAGACAGGGGGATCCATATCACAAGTCCACTCCTTTAAAAAAAAACAAGGTTTTCAGAGAGCGTTAAGGTGGGATGTTTTGGCGAGCTTCAAACCCAAGGGGGTGCAAATCGAGGTATTTTTTATAGCGTGAAGGTGGGTGTTATTTGGCGAGCCTCGGGGTGTAATTGGGGGGTTCTGGAGAGTCTAGGGAGGTGCAAGTTGAGGTTTTTTGAGAGCCTGAATGTGAGTTTTGGCGACCCTCTGTCAAGGGGGTTGTAACTGGGAGGTTTTGGAGAGCCTCAATACCCCCCAATATTCATCACGTTTCGACGCCAGTGATAGTGTCATGTGAACATCGATCACTTTTCCTGTACGCAAGACAACAAGTTAGTGAAAAGTTTGAATATTGCTACACTGAGCCCGACCTGCATTGTACCAGGATCAATAGTATGAACTGTTGCTTCGCATCTGCAGTGTATTGCATTGTCTGCAAACATAGTAATAATAATAAAATAACTTATTTCGCGCCAATATCCTCAGAAAATCCAAGATCAGTGGCGCAATAAAACTAAAGGTTAAGGTTAAGCAATCTCTTAATCGGAAATTTTCAACAGATGGATGGAATTGCTAAAAAGCTAAGGAGGATATGCAGTATTCAGATAGGTTTTAGATGGTAGCGAAATGACACTACATTTCTTGAAGACTTAACGCTGACATGGAGTAACAGGTATAATAACCGAGAAGGCTCGGGAACAAAAAGTAGATTAGCACCAGACGACCGAATCTGTCTAGGCTTTCTTGCAGGGGGTGAGCATTGAATGTAGGTATACAGGTTGTTTTAGATTGACATATCAATAGATTTACAAGAACATGCACTGACTTTTGCTTACTGTCTGAGCTTATAGTAATACGTACTGTAAACAGTAAATATAATTATAAATGGAGCCTATGGAGCCTGACTCCCAGAGGGACACCACAAAATCTTGCAGCATTCTACATTTGAAACGACATATGTCAGGTTGAGTAGCAAATTACTGTGAGCAACTTATAAACAATATATAATGTTGAAGTGCAGGACATTATTTAATACACAAAAATATGTCATAAGTTAACTGTTTCATATGTATACCACGACATCATTCAATCCTTTGAAAAAAGTAAATTTTATTTTCATTTGGACGTGTCATTCTCAACAAATACTTCAGATTTTATTAACTTGTAGCTCAACATATCAACAGGTTATGTGATATTTCTTTAAAATGCACACGGTGGCAGCAATCCTTCGTTCCTAGCGACGAAATTGCTTGAAGATAAAGCTTCTCGCGACTAAAACACATGGCCGAATCACTTCACGAATCACTTATTGAACATAATAGTGTCCATATGCATACCAGACAAACACTGCAGCGGCCGTTGTGTTATTACTACCGAACACAATGCCAAAAGCCCTCCAAATCTACACCACACCGGAACGACCCTGTAACACAGGCAAGACACGTGGGGGCCTAATGAGTCTATATACATATTTCTTCGTACGAAGCTTGGTAATACAGCGTCACTCAATGCAATTCAATGTCATTGATAGGCCTAAATGGAAATGCTTTGTTTTCGCGCAGTCGCTCTTCCACGATGGTCGTGAAGACGGTAGCGGTGGTCGGGGCTGGAGCCAGTGGCATCGCCGCCCTCAAAGCTTGCCTCGATGAACAACTCTTGCCCGTTTGTTTTGAACAATCGTCGAACATCGGGGGCCTATGGTTCTATCGCGACGATGTACCTCCTGGCCAAGGTTGCGTTGCCAAGACCACGACGGCGAACACGAGCAAGGAGATGATGTCCTTCAGCGACTTCCCGATGCCGAAGGAGTTCCCGAATTACCCCCACAACGTCGAGGTGCAACGCTATATGGAGATGTACGTAGACCACTTCGATTTGAGACGTCACATCCGGTTTGATCACGAGGTTGTCCGCGTGACTCCAGCGGCCGATTACGACGACACCGGTCGGTGGATCGTGGAGGTTAAAGACAGGACGAGCGGTTACTTACAACGGGAAGATTATGACGCTGTAATGGTCGGTAACGGCCATTTTTGGGAGCCGAATCGACCTCGTCTCAACGGTGAGGACGTGTTCAAGGGGAGAGTGATTCACTCGTTGGCGTACCGCGACCACAGAGGCTACGAGGACAAGAAGGTGGTCGTCGTTGGAATCGGGAACACGGGAGGTGATATCGCCATCGACCTCAGTCAGATCGCCAAGCAGGTACGTGCCGCAATGTGTGTCCATATAGATCATCGGGTTCTTGCACACAGACAATGTCTTCATAGCATTTAGATTTTTAGAAGGAGGCAGTCTGCTCCTATATTTTCAGTGGGTGGCTCTGCGCTAGTAGCGACACAGTCCGCCGGCTCTGGTGCTGTTTTTTCCCTATTGGATTGTGTTTTATGGATGATATAATACTGTGACTGTGCAGGATGGTGTCGGAACATGTCAGGCGTGTAGCGGTGTGTACTGGTGCTGTTGATGCTGGCTTCCTTCACACGTGGACAGTTTTCTGACGGCGGCTCAACCAGTCAAGCCCCTCGCCATTACAACATGGCGACCCTACTTGCCTTGCGCCCATCACCAGCAGCTAGAGTGAAGCCGATGCTTGACTTGCCATCAGAGTTGAAGATAGGGAGAAGGGGTAAGAGAGGAGGGGTGAGGGTCATAAATAAACGCAGACAGTTTAAAGCATATTTGCCGTCAATCATTGAGGGCAATGTGCAATCTTTGAAGAACAAGATGCATGACCTGCACGCATGCGTACAACACAAGGAGGAGTTTAGAATCGCCAGCTTGATTTGTTTAACAGAAGGCTTATGCTATTTTCAGAGCAGCTCTGAAAATAAACGTCAGTCTGGCCGTTATTTCCAGAGCAGCTGTGGAAATAAGCTCAAATGTGACCGTTATTTCCAGAGCAGATCTTGACGTGTACGCACGTGCACTTAGTAATATGTTCATTGTATATACGTGGACAGACTAATTATTTCAAGTAAATGCGACGCTGTTGAATCATTTCGTGCGTGTTTTTGACGGTCTTGGTGGGGAAATTGAGAAGAGATTTATTTTCAGAGCAGCTCTGAAAATGAATAATAATATTACTGTTATAAAAGAAGACATGAAACAACTTTATATATATGATATATCGTGTAATGAGCATTTATGTTTTATTAAACTTAAGTAGTTAAGAAACATAATGCCAAAGCAATCAACAGGCATGTAGTGAGAAGATCGTCACCGACACGAGCACTAATAAAGAAACGGCGAGAAATAACGGCGACCGTAAAAAAAATAGAGTACGCAGAAATATGCAAGACCATCAAAAAGAAAGCGAAGGAGGACATCAGAAAGTACAATGCATAATGCCCACATAAATACGCCATTTAAAGATTATAACCGGAAGGGATCAGAATTAAATCCCATAAAATATTTATGAAGACCTTTATAGAGTCTTTCATACTGCTGACATTATTGATGTTAAAAACTGTTGAACCATTCAGTAATTGCATGGCAAGCACACATGTTAACTATATTTTTAATTCACCTGTCACTGTTTATAATAAAGCTGGCATATTATTTTCAGGAAATAAAACAACATTTTGCTTGCAAAATGAAATGTTTGTAAAACACAAAACAAATTATTATATGTATTGTATCACAGCTATGATGAATTGCCTCTGATAAACATTATTAATATGCACCAGTATTTACACAAACCAATAGTCGTAATAAAAACCCCACTTGCTGTCAACACTAAATATCGCGTATTTTATTGACTTTATTTTACAATATTCTTGAAATATGAATTGTGATCTACCCCCACGGCTGAAGTCATCCATAAAGTGGCGCCACCTACCGGAGTTTTTGTGTGGAATTAATTAATACACGCAAAACGAGTGAATATCTTGTTCATTTTGATCGATAAAAGACAGTAAATGTTATTGTTTGATCACGTGACAAGTGTATATGTGTAGAATTGGTGTTGTATATATACGATGTGAAGTTTGGTGACTGTAGGTGACCGTTATCATGGTTTTTATCGAGGTGCGGGCCTAAAGGCTAAAGTTTAAACTGCATTACCTTTTTAGTTTTAGTTTGATTTGGTCTGTTGCCAGTGCTGGAACAGCGGTATGTCCCGAAGTGTTTACAGCCCGGGTTACAGCCAAACCGGACATAGTTGTACCGCAGTTTCGCTGAGTACTCCGGTTTCCCTTGCGCTATCGAACGATATGCTTGGTTTACTGTTCTAGAACACAGGATGGAAAACAAGCAGTGGTTTTCATTCATTCACTGTTCGAAGAAGTTGGAAAAGTCTTCCCAACTTGAAAATTTCTTTCTAACTTCCATTGTCAAATATTTTCAATCTCTCCTTCGCACGCCTTCTGGCGTGTACACATCTTGCGCATCTTCGCTTCGCCTTCCCGCGACGGACTCTTATATAGCTCAGCCTCAGCGCGTCCATGGCGTCGGTGTTCCCCAGAGCATAACAAAATGGCGGGTGGTTTCAGCAAGCCAGTTATGATTGGTCACACGAACTTCCGGTGTGCTCTGGAAATAAGCCCGAATCTGGTGCTATTTTCAGAGCTGCTCTGGAAATAGTCAGGGCGTTAACAGAAACTTGGTTAGGCAATACTGTACCGGACAGACATGTTGAACTTGAGGGATTTTCAATGTATAGGGGTGACAGAACAAGGGATTCGGGAAAGAAAGGCGGAGGGGTGTGTGTACTTTTGTCAATCAAAAATGGTGTCACATAAACAATGTCACTGTCAAGCACAAGCATTGTTCACCGGGTGTAGATATGTTGACCCTTGGTCTGTGGTCCTACTACTTGCCCCGCGAGTTTACGCACGTGTTGGGGTCCACCCTACTGTTGGTTTTCCCATAGGCGACCATGTTAACGTTTTGTCTGATTATAAGAAAACGTGACCTATAAAATGTCTTAAACTCCTCACCTGCTGCTGTCATCATCTCATTGACATGCCGATAGATTTTAACAAAAATTGCATACTGCCAGCTCTCGTAAAATGCCTGTATGTGTGACACCCGTTAATATTTACAAATGCCGGCAAGAATTACTCCGCAAACAGGTCACACAGGCACATTGCTGCCAAATATCCTTCCGCTTATTCAAATCATCTAGAAATCCACCATTTTACAGTCAACACCTTCTACAATCACACATGAAAATCTCCCTACTCAAATGCACTTATGTCACAGCATGTGGATTTTGTTTTTAAAAAAATACACTGCATTTTTCTGCAACGGACAGGAAGTCTAACTAGAACATGACCCCGTTATCGGTAGCAGTGTATGTGCCACCGTCAGCCAGAGCCAATGACGCAGCAGAGCAGACGAATGCTCAGCGTGTGCATGACATACAAACACGCGCTCCGGACTCGCCCATTATCATCACGGGGGACTTTAGCCACTGTAACTTGAGAAAGGTGCTGCCCAAGTTTAACTAGCACGTCACTTGTGCCACAAGAAAAGACAAAACTATAGACTTGTTTTATTCAAACGTTGCAGATGCATACCGGTCTGTTCCGTTGCCGCTGCTGGGACGTTCTGACCACAGTTTGGTCAATCTACTTCCCGCTACAGACCTCGAGTGCAACGCGAACCACCCCTCACCAGTCACTCGACACATTGAAAGGGAGTTTGGAATGCACCGACTGGGATGTGTTTGTTGACATGTCGAGTGGCGTGTGTGAATTGACAGACTGTGTAACAGATTACATTTCCTTCTGCGTTGACAATGTGATCTCTAAGAAAACTGTCAAAGTTTTTGCCAATAACAAACCCTGGGTTACAAAAGAAATCAAACAGGTTTTGAATAAGAAAAAGAAAGCATTTGAAGAGAAAAGAATGGGTGACTTGAAAGAAATACAGAGGGAGGCCAGGTCTGTGATCAGGAAGGGGAAAGAGCAGTATAAGAGGAAGATAGAAGATTGTTGTACGGGGAATAACAAAGATGGCATGGAAGGGGATGAACACATTATGAGTGGGTACAAGGGGAAGAAAGGTGGTGATGAGTGGAAAGGCAAGGGAACAGTCAAGGATGCCAATTTAATAGCCTGAATGATTTTTATGCCAGGTTTGATAAGCATGATTTTAGTAAAGAGAGGGACAGTTTTAAGGAGAGATTAGTCAGTCCTGCTCTGGGGCGAGATCAGGGAGACCCTACTCAGGTATCCAAAGAGGAGGTGTTAGAACAGTTCAAAAGGGTAAATGCCAGTAAAGCGGGGGAGGGGCTGATGGGATGAAGCCAGTTATCCTGAAGCAGTGTGCGAAACAGCTGTGGTACATTTTCACTGTTATTTTCAATCTGTCTCTGGCTGAGTGCAAGATTCCACGTCAGTGGAAAACTTCATGCATTATACCTATATCCAACAAAACGTACGTTCAAACAATGAATGACATGCGCCCAGTTGCGCTCACTTCTGTGGTTATGAAGGCTTTTGAAAGGCTTATCCTCATCAAACTCAATGAAGTTGTTGCTGATTTTCTGGACGCGTGGCAGTTTGCATACAGAAGAAAGAGAGGTGTTGAGGATGCAGTTCTGTATTTGTTAAACAACATTTATTCTCATTTAGAACTACCTGGTGTTTATGTTCGCTTGATGTTCTTTGATTTTAGTAGTGCCTTTAACACAATACAACCTCATTTAATGGCAGAGAAACTAATGAGAATGAAAGTTAATTTACCCACTGTCTCATGGATACTGGACTATTTGATAAACAGATTGCAGTATGTGAGGACTGGACCAAACGTGACCTCTGACACAGTGAGTACGAACATCCGGGCCCCCCAAGGAACAGTTCTTGCACCATTCTTCATCTCCTCCCCATACACAGCTGACTACATAAGTTCTAGTGACTCATGTCTCATGTCCAAATTTGCAGACGATACAGGACTGACTGGACTCATTACTGATGACGACGAGACAGACTACACGCGAGAAGTGGATAGGTTTGTGGGATTGTGTGACAACTACCTTCAGCTCAATGTGGGTAAGACTAAAGAACTGATAGTTGATTTAGAAAGAAAAGTAAGAATTATAGAGACGTGGTCATCAAAGGAGAAGTAGTGAAAAAGGTGGATGAGTACCAGTATTTGGGCATAGTACTAGACAGCAAACTGTTATGGAAACCAAACGCTGATGCAATTATGAAAAAATTGCATACTCGGTTGTATTTTTTACGGAAACTTAGATCCTTTAATGTACGCCAAAAATGCAAATGTTTTATACTTCAACGGTGAACAGTGTGCTTTATTTTGGTGCAGTGTGCTGGAGTGGCAATACAGCAATCAGGACAGGAACAGGCTAGAGAAGTATATCAGGAAATCAAGTGGGATTGTAGGAAGGGGACAGGTCACGTTCATATCCACACATGAAAAACGGATAATGGACAGAGTACAGACAATCTTGGCAGGCGATACCCACCCATTCAGACCTGAATTTGACAGCAGACGGATTGACAGGATTAATAGATACAGAGCTCCATGCACTAGAACCACACGCTATAGGAATCCATTCATACCGTCTGCAATACACATTTTCGGCAATAATGCCGATGCGGGTTGAATTAACCACAATACCCTTTCATATTCAACAATTTCCGATTTTCCCTCATTCAACACAGCGTACGTGCTGTTACAAATTACTACGCTGGCTAATTACGGGTAGACGTACACCCTGCCTCCCTGAAATACATCGCCAGTGTCGCAAGTGTGATGTTCCGGTTGTCTGCTCCTTCCAGAACGTGTTATTTGGCGTAAGACCACATTTAGTGTCCGTCCGCCATTACTGAAAGAGTCCCCTTGAAAATAGGGTTTTGGTGTGATGTGTGGAATTTTTGCGAGCACTTTTACATGGGACATGCTGTTCCAGTGAATACTCTATATACTACTGCACTAGATCTTTCACGAAGTAGCAGTAAATATGCGATAGTCGCTCGCGTATTTACACAGTAGCTGTTTTTGCAGAACGTATCAATATTTAAAAATCCGTCACTAGATTGGGGCGAAATTGAGGGCTATCAGGTTTGGGTGGATTTTTCTGAAAAACGAGGTGTGAGAATTTCACAAATTTTCCACACGTGGTCAGTTAATGTTTCATGCGCTGATAAAGTTTAAAGAAAATGTATAGTTAAATTCTCCTTCAGCACAGTATAGGTTATAATGACCGCCTATGTGAAATCTAATTTGGTCTTACCCAATATGTTCTGTGTCAGGTGTACATAAGCACGCGGCGAGGATCCTGGGTCATTAAGCGTATTGGCGGCGGAGGGATACCGATAGACGTGATCGGCATACGCCGGTTCATCTCCGACATCATGGGGTGCATGCCGATGGGATGGTTGAACTCGCTGACGGAGTCGTTCCTAAACCAGGCGTTCGACCATGAGCTCTATGGCCTGCGCCCGAAACACCGCGTCCACCAGCATCTCCCGATCGTCAACGACGACCTGCCGAACCGGATTGCATGCGGCACGGTGGTCGTTAAACCGAACGTCGCTCGTCTGACGGCTACGGGTGTCGAGTTTGACGACGGATCTACCGTGCACGACGTCGATGTGGTCATCCTGGCGACCGGATACACTTTCAGTTTCCCGTTTCTTGACGAGAGCATTTTGGTGGTGAAGGACAACGTGGTCGACCTCTATCGACGGGTGTTTCCCCCCGATCTCAAACACCCCAGTCTGGCTGTCATCGGACGAATGAAACAACTCGGCTCCTCGTTTCCGATCGTCGAGATGCAGAGTCGGTGGGTGACTCGTGTCTTCAAGGTATGGCCTTAGGACATGCGTTTATGTCGTCGTAGTGATAGTTTCTTCCAGTGTTGAGTAGGTGAAGTATTTGATGTCTCCCTGGCAAATATTTCGTGCAGTGCTATAATTTGCAATCAAGCAATTTGCGTACAATCCACTTGAAAAGTTGCTAATAATAAAATGATTCTGATTCTGAATTTGTGTTTATCAAGGTTCAACATTTCAGCCATGTGTCCCCAAACTTGACACGTTTCGCTTCATAAATAACTTTGGATTCAATCCAAATAAGTCGCCCTTCATTTCTGTGTTCTTTTTTTAGAAACTGTTTTACATTAATACAAATACGCTATATTGTTATATTTACCGCCAGATTCCAGATTGGAGTAGCAGAAATATATTTTGCAATGCAGAAAAAAGAACGCAGTTGACCAATAAAGATCACTTTAATTAATATAAGATAATTTCTTCTTCCTTTTGTTTGCTCGTGTGTGTCTGTGTGTGTGAGTGTGCGTGCGTGCGTGCGTGCGTGTGTGTGCGTGTGTGTTGTGTGCGCTGTTTGCGCGCTCGTGTGAATGTGTACATGCGTGTGTGCGTCCGTATGTATGTGTTTGTATGCGTGCGCGCGCGCGCGTGCCTGCGTGTGTTTCTTTCATCCCTGGTATGTCATTGTTGTAAAGTCGTTTGTGGTGGTTCCACTAAACCGTTGATGTTGTGCTGCAGGGACTCTGTGCCCTGCCTAGCGCAGAGGCGATGCACGCAGACATCAAACAGCGAAAGCAAGAGCGGGAACGGTTCCAGGTGCCGACACTTCGAAATACAATGAAGGAGCCATGGCTACCCTACCTAGACAAGTTGGCCCGGGAGATTGGCTGCAGACCGAACCTAGGTGGGTGAAACGAGTAGGCCCCCCTCGCCGGAACCATTCCCATTGTTCTATACTAGAGTTTGCAGTTTTTAGAGAAAATTCTTATGCGAAATTTCACGTTTTGATACAGAATATCTCGAATGATTATTATCAGCTTACAAAGGATTGCTTTAAACATACCCCACGGTTTCTTCATACATGTAGGAACATTAAAACACGTAACGTAATGCTTGCTCAAAACAACACATTAGTCCGTTTGTGCTCGTGTGTGTGTGTGTGCGTGCGTGTGTGTGTGTGTGTGTGTGTGCGTGCGTGTGTGTGTGTGTGCGTGCGTGTGTGTGTGCGTGCGCGTGTGTGTGCGTGTACATGTGCGCGCGTGCAGGGCAGGGGTGCGTGCGTACATATACGGGTAATGACCATGACAAAGTATATATATCATAATTTCGAGTACGCGGAGTTTTCACTTCACGTTTCGATACAGAATATCACGAATGATTATTATTACCTTACAAAGAATTGCTTTAAACATACCCCACGGTTTATTCATACATGTAGGAACATTAAAACACCTAACGTAACAAGGTTTGCTCAAAACAACACTTTAGTCTGTTTGTGCTCGTGTGAGTGTGTGTGTGTGTGTGTGTGTGTGTGTGTGTGTGTGTGTGTGTGTGCGCGCGCGCGCGCGTGCCTGCGTGCAGAGCAGGGGTGCGTGCGTAGATATACAGGCAGGCGGGAACGGGGGGAGGGAAAGGGGCAGCTGCCCCTTAGAATTACTCCGGGTAGCAGACATATGGTTCTGCTCCCCATTAAATGTGAGCGTGAATGTTTGTTTTTGTGGCGAGCGTAAGTGGCGGGTGGAAATGTAAATTTTATGGAACGATTAATGTGTACTTTTGTCAAATGTGAAAGGTGTGTGCAATTGGAGGGCAGATATATTGTTTCTGGTTTTTTTTAAGCAACCCCCCCCCTCCCCGTCTTCGGATGTCATAATTTCAGTGGAGACAGCGGAGAGAAGCTGGAGAAGGTAAATTTATAGCAGCGGCGCGACGTAAAACATCAAATGTTTAACAGCACTGTCCCCCTGTGTTTGTTCGGATGTGATGAGTTCACAGCCGAGACAGCGGAGAAGGTGAAGTTACATCGGCGCAGCGGCGAAACATTTTTAACAGCAACCCCCCCCCCCCCCCCCCCCCCCCCGCCCGTCTTCCGATGTCACAGTCGAGCCAAGCGAGACAGCCACATGGTGAAGGAAGATGTGAAGATTTGTGGCAGCGAACATTTTGCAGTAGTGGTGAAGGTCCGGTAGCACGCCCCCCCCAATATAAATTTTATTCCCGCGTCAATGCGTGCGTCCATATTTGAGTATATAAATATCGTTTTGGTTGCTTTCGAGTACATCGTAATACACAAACATATGCTCTGTTCACAGCTAGACTCCTGTTGACCGACCCAGCCCTGGCGATGAGCTGTTATTTCGGCCCGGCTTGTCCTTATCAGTTCCGACTTCAGGGTCCAGGCAAGTGGACGGAGGCTCGGGAAACCATCCTTGCCACCTGGGAGAGAATCTCCTATCCCCTCAGCAAGAAGCGGGCAGAGGAACTAGCTAAAAAGAGAACACGTTCTGGCTGCGGACGCTGCTTGATGATTGTTGCTGCTGTTTTGGTGCTGGTAGCTGTCTGCATTATGTGGTTTTGTTAAATCAATGTGAGTCTTTTGATTAGAAATATGTTTATTAGGCAGTGTAAAAGGTGTTGTATAGTTTGTAATTTGAACATTCGATGTTCTTGCTGGTCCACTTACTCTTAGTTTGTCACCAAGGTTTGTTGTAGACAATTTGCAGCCTTCGTAAAGAACCTATTTAAATAGTTAATGTGGTAATGCTATATTAATTCTTCTCAAAAAGAGCCATTTTGCTATACTAACAATCGATTTTTTATTTTGTTTTGGTTATGTTTAAATATCACACTATTTGCCATGTTTTATATGTATTTAGCTGTTCAACTGGTATGCATGTTACGTTATGCTCTCATGTTCTAGTAAAATTCATGTAAATGTTCTTGAATGTTTTGTCAGTTTTGATCTGTCAATGAATTTTGAAAATTCGAAATTCATTGACAGATCAAAATTGTCCCAAAAAATTGGATAAGCGAGACCATTGGCTAATCGAATAATTAGTTGTCTGAAACTTGTTCTTATATATGTAGACTATTGTACGTGTACGTAACTCAAATAAAACATAGTATATATTTAGTGTTTATCTTGATTGTTGTTGCAACAGTACAGAGATGATGACTTTGATAATTTTGTTTGTGTGTGATATAATATTAGATTCATAATAATTAGTTTAAATGTTGTCACTTGAAGACGGCTTTTTGCTAAAGGACAACCACACAATGTAACATATCGAAAGTATTAAGATAAAGTGTATATTTGTTGTTTGTATGAGGGAAATAAATAAAAGTGACTTACCGACTAGACCCAGGATCTGTTCTGTCTGAGGAAGATCAATCGTTCTCATAATCACAACACGTTGTAGACCTTGGTTTTACTCCTAGTAATAAGTAATATTACGTATATGACATATAATTATATTATGTGTTTGTTTCTTTCTTTGTCCATCGTCAATTTCGCTTTGAGCTGAAATGTTGTAGGCATATGCTAGCGGACCCACTTAGTCGAGCGGCATATCACCCCAAAATTGTTTTAATTTTAGGAGTTTAAATGTTCCATACACGCACGCACCGGGCAGACACAAACACACCGCCCCAGTGTTATATAATTTAAAAGTTGGTACATCTCCTGTCGTATAGATGCCAAATGGCACATTAAGCGTGAATCGAGATCAAACAAGTTCACCGTCAAAGGATGAATTTTCGAAATTGTGCACATCCACAAACGTCGTAACATTACATTTGGTGCGTGTCTATACTTTAATTAATTACAAATGGCTAGGTCATATATACTCTGTAAACTATACAACGACTGGTTGTCACTAATCGAAGGCGACATCACAACAGCCCGATGTGTAAGCGCCCCTGGTGGCAGCTGTGTTTTGTATGTACTCGTGGATTTCACTGGTTTAATGCGTTTTCTAAACATTCGATCATCGTTATAATTGTACAACCGTTTTATGATACTACGCGCTATCCTTGGGTTCATGCTGATTGGAACTATATTCGTGAACATTTGTGATATTTGGACACTACAGCCTCCAATCACACCTGTTCGTGTTAACGAAGATTACACTGTTCTACCTATGTTGACCCACATTCGGTACGACAGGCACGACCTGCTGCGCCATAGCAAGGTAATAACGAAAGACAATAGACTCTCCGAGCCGGTTCTTTGTCTATTGAAGCTATTTGGGATAGCCGTACCACCGCGTGGGTGTCGAGCCGGCAAGAACCGTAGACACAAACGTACTTCAATACACACTGCACCTATTGTGCAATCGGCCTCACCGTCAAGTCAAGCGATATCTGTGATCGTAACTGCCAGGACACATATCCCCAGGACAATATTGTGCAAATCAGTTTCTACACGCGATAATACGAGCCTGACAAAGAACAATCTCCCAGTCCCTGTCCTTAATGCTCGTTCTGTCAGAAATAAAACGCTAACCAACAATGAATTCATTACTGACCACGACATTGACATCGTAGCCAAAACGGAAACGGAAACAGCGACAAAACGATAATCGCCGAACTGACGCCGAACGGATATACGTTCATCAACGTTCCTCGTGCGGCTGGACGCGGTGGTGGTGTCGGCGTCATCCACAGCAACACGTTACCGTGCAAGATGCTTCCTGCAAAGAACTATGAGTCTTTCGAACTGATGCGTATCCAGTTCACTGGAGCCACATTTAGAACGTTCAACTTGTGCACGTTCTACCGCCAGCCATCATCGGCTAAGACTCCCTGGACGGTGGCGGGGTTCTACCTGGAACTAGAACACCTGTTCCGAGAGGTGTCGACATGTATAACACCAACGTGCGTTGTTGGTGACTTCAACATCACATATGACGTTGAGGTAGAGGCCCGTCCGCTCGTGCAACTACTGGACTCATACAATTTCACTCAACACGTCACAGAGCCTACACATTCTGCAGGCCACACTTTGGACGTTGTGATAACCCCGAAAAATTACAATCTCCCTACTTCTGTTGATGTGATTCCGATGTCTGTATCAGATCACCACGTTGTGCGCTACGTCATGAACATCCAAAGGCCAGCTAAGACATCGACACATGTAGTAGTAAAACGATATTACCGCTCGTTTGATGCCGATTCTTTGAACAATGGCATTCGATCAACTTGTGAATTTCTATCAGCTAGCCATGGTGTCAACATCCAGCGCAGATGAACTGGTCACTGGCTAAAATTCTTCACTAAGAACATGTATTGACAAACATGCACCAGAGCGACGGACTGCCATGCGGGGTAATATACCAAACCCGTGGGACAACAGCAACATCGTTGACGCGAGGAGAAAACGGCGAAAGAACGAGTCATTTTGGAGACGTACAAAGCTTAAGATTCATCAACAAATGTACGTTGATGCACGCGATAGGTGCAACAAGCTCATTGCCATCTCAAAAAAACAACTACTATCGAGATAAACTTCTGAACACTGACAACAAAAACCTGTTCAACATCGTGAAATCGCTGAATGGGAAGCCATCACGAATATGACTCCGTCGTTGCCTGTTGCGATTCATTTTCGGACTATTTCAACAACAAGGTAGCTGAAATTCGACTCGGCTTACATGCTGCCAGACATAGCATCACATCGCCGCGTGAAACACGCCGCTTTGTCACACCAATTGACACATTTAGACGTACAACAACACATGAACAACACTTGATCCGTTACCATCCGATCATGTAAAACAAAACACTGACGCACTTGCGATCATTGTTGCCGATATAACAAATGCGTGTTTGGCAGAAGGAACAATGCCGGGTGAACTGAAGCGAGCACTTGTGCATCCTCTTCTGAAGAAGACGTCATTGTGTAAGAATACCTCAAGTAACTACCGCCCAGTCAGCAATCTGTCCCAACTTTCGAAAGTGGATGAAAAGGTTGTGGCCAATAGATTGAACATTCATCTAGCCAATGGATCACTTATGGGTATATTTCAGTCCGCATACAAGCGAAACCACTCGACCGAGACAGCCCTAGTGTGGGTAGTCAACGAGATCAGGACCGCGCTAGACCGTAGACAAGGTACAATCGTCGTAGTCATCGATCTAAGCGCCGCATTTGACACGGTAGATCACGCAATACTACTGGATCGCCTACTGCGACGCTACGGCATCACCGGAGTGGTTCTCCATTGGCTGGAATCTTACCTAAGTATTCGCAAGCAATGTCGTCATCGACCGCGTGTTATCCAGCGAGACGACTTTAATAACGGGAGTGCCACAAGGGTCAGTGTTGGGACTACTATTAGTTTCACTATACGTGCAGCCGATCGGTGATATAATTCGCAAACACGACTTAACATATCACCACTACGCCGATGATCCACAACTGTTCTGTCACTTCGACCTGGATGCATCTTCTCTGGTGACCGCTGTGCGTCGTATCGAGCGATGTATTGATGACGTGAAGGAGTGGATGACTTGGAATGATCTGCTCATGAATGACACCCAAACAGAAATTCTACCGGTTGTCCCCAAATCGGCTTCTGCTATCGTAAGTGGGCTCCGTGTGCGCGTCGGGACTGATGAAATCAGTGCAACTGATCATGTTAGAAATCTCGGCGTCCACCTTGATAGACACCTGGATATGACTGTGCAAGTGTCACGCACTATCAGCACTTGCTTGCTGTACCTGCGCAACATCGCGTTGATTCACCGTTACCTCACTCAACCGACAGCGGAACGGGTAGTCAATGCCATGAATGCATCCCGTTTGGACTACTGCAACTCTCTACTGTTCGGTACCTCAACCAATAACATCAGTCGATTGCAGTGACCCCAGAATGCCGCAGCTCGCCTTATCACTCGAGAGGCTCGTTGTGAAAGTGCGACTCCTATTCTTCGCGAACTGCACTGGCTACCTATTCAACAGCGCATTACATTCAAAATCGCTGTGCATACGTACAAGGCGCTGCACGAAGACATCTCGTCTATCTACATGCAGAAACTCCTGCGTGCTTACATGCCAGCCAGACGTCTTCGGTCTGCCGACTGCCACGCTCTAGTTGTCCCGAGAACTCGCTGCAGAGCCGGTGACTGTACATTTGCTCACTCAGCGGCAACAGTGTGGAACGCTCTGCCGTCAAGTGTACCAGCAAAACATCACTGGAATCATTTAAATCCGTGTTGAAGACTCACCTGTTCACTACAGCGTATATGTAACCCGGACGATTACCAACACTGTTTTATCATAGCTAATTGATGTTTAACGTTTAGTTATTATTTATTTACCGAATTATTTATTTATTTTTCATATACATTTTAGCCTAATCTATTGATGTTTACATTAATTTTAGTTTATTTATTAAAATAATAATATTAATCTTAACTATTTTATTATATTTTATATCACATTCCTTTTCTACTTCTACTATATTTATTGTCTTAATTACTATTAGTTCATTTTATATATGATATAACAACTATTGTTTTTATTCAAATGCATTATTGTTAACATACATTTGTATAATAATAATAATAATAAACTTTATTTATACACCATCAAATCCGGGACTAATGACCCCCGTTCACGGGTGTTTACAAATTGCCAATCATCTAAGAAGCATAAAAACACTTTTAAGAGAATAAATAAGAAAATAAATTAAATTAGCAAACAATATCCTAGTATATAGTGTATGCATATATATATATAAGCCTAAGTATAGTAAAATTACGGGTAAATGCAATGATAAAATAAACGATTAGCAAAAGTGCTGAACAGCTGAACCTACTGGAAAATATATATATATATAATAAAAAAATATATATAAATAAATACAAAATAAATAAAATAAAAGCCTAATTTACATTAAATAATTTGATTAGATACTAAAATGTGATTCTGAGATAAATAAGACTAAAAATGTATTAAAACTATATGCATGAATAAAGCAAAGGTTAAATGATGTCTGGTTATATTAGTTTGAGAACAGAAATGTCTTTAATAATTGTCCATACTGTTGTAAAGCGCTGTGAACAACATTGGATGTGGCGCTTAACAAAATAAACATATTATTAGTATTATTAAAGTGCGACAACCGCTAAATAACATGGCCAACTTCGATCAGCCGCCAGCTTGTTTGGCACATATTACGACATGCTCACGGAAACAGCCGAAGGAAAAATGTCTTAGACGTTCCGCGGGGAAGCGTTCTTATTTGTGTAATGTGAGGGTATAGAAATGTAGTGCGATTATAAAATCACGCATCTACGGTAGTTGCAAGGTCTGCGTGATTGCGGGTCACCACTTCCGCTTGGATTGCGGGTCACCACTTCCGCTTGGATTGCGGGTCACTACTTCCGCTTGCTGACGTGGCGCGCCCTTACGACTGTGCGTGTTGGTGTGTTTCTGGATCCTCTCCGTAGTTCACCATTGCTCCTAGTTGCCCCTGTTTCTTGCCGCAGTTAACATTTTTTATCCTGAGTGTTAATCGATCCCCGACTAGTTTATTGTAAACAGTCATAGTTGAGGCTAACGCACCCTCAAATGTAACACGCCCGCCAAGTACTAGTTAAGTACATAGTTTGTGAATTGATTGCCAATAAAAGATTGTGTTTATATTCTCGGTGATTCAGTTAATTATATTCGTCCTACTTGGAACTCCCTCAGTTTGGTGTCAGAAGTGGGATACTGCATGATATTTTAACAGGTTCCCCCCTCTTTGCAATAAAGTAGTCGTTTTAAATTATTAGCACGAATTTAAAGGAGCAGTGGTGACTAGTGATGGCAGAGGAGGTGAATGCCCAACTGAAGAGCCTGTTGGAGTGGAATACAAGCGTAGAACAGCGGCAGCAACAGCCATCAGTCACAGTGGTGACAACCAGCGACCGTAAACTGCGCTAATTCTCGGGCACGGCGGGGGAGTCGGCAGAAGATTGGCTAGAGGTCGTGATTGGTCGCTAGGACAAGCAGCGTTTAACACATGTGTCACGCGCGTTTCATTTTGTTTTTCGCGGGGAGACGTCAGGGCTTGTTATATGTTAGCAAGGGGCTATACGTACACAGACTAATTTTACGAACAGGTAGGCAGTGCCTTACATATAAGTACGTTAATTCAGATTATATTATTTAGCGTTCAATTTAGACTGATACTGATTAGGACAGTCGCGAAATTCATTAATTGTAAATGTTGTCATACTGTTATTTTAACATATTGTAAACACGAAGCAAATAGGTGCAATGCGAAACAACAATCACCTTTCACTCAATCGTAACACATTCAAACACATCCTTAATAACTTTTGATTTACTCGATATACCAAAACAATCTAGATCTTCTTTGAAAAATAGTGCTACACCACCACCTTGTTTGTAATTCCTTACAATGTGATAAGATGAATAACCCGGTAATTGAAACCGGGACGTCTGATCGGTTTCCGCCCATGTCTCAGAAATAGCAATAACATCGAAATCAATATTAAATAAATCCAGCTAATTATGAATATTTTCAAAATTTGCATTCAAACTGCGCGAGTTAAAATGAATAAAAGATATATTTCCACCATGAATACTATTTATATCATCATCAAATTTTAGTTCCGAGTAATATTTACAATTTGCAGAGATAGTTATAGAGGTTATTCTCTGGATCAATATTGTTTTCGTGATCGTGGGCACTGTATTCGGAGTATTCACACAAACGAAAGTTCAACTGATCAAATTTATCTAATACATAGCTGGTTACCTAATTTATAGTCGAATTGCATAACTGTAAACTCATCGTCGCATATTCCTGCAAAGGGGAGAGCGTCTAGCTGTCCAACGGCATTGCGAGTTAAAGCATTGTTCAGACACTCGCCAAATCAGCGAGAGTCTTCACTTTAAGTTTGTGTCCGTCTTCGTGTACCTTGGTGTAAACACAACAGCTATGTGTCCACGCGCTGTGAATCTCGTTATCACGCTTCAGCTGTCTCGCTTGTCTGAACAGTTCGCTGTTCAACTTTGATAGGTGGTCATTCAAATAAATCTCAGTTCCCTTCAAAGTACCCCGTTTCATCATAATCTCGGTCTTCTTTTCAGCCGAATGAAGTTGTACGACGATCAGCCGCTTTCCGTCACGTCGCGGTGGAAAGTCGTGGATAACCGTAAAGTCGTATGGCGTGAACGAGATGTTCTACTTTGGTGGGGCGAAATCAACGAAGTTCGTCCTCATCGTGGTGCTCTCACTGATGGTCGGCGTTTCATCTGCGTTGGCCGATGTGAAGCTGCGCTTTCTGGGCGTTGTTGACGTAGCGGTTGATGCGTAACTGTGAATGTTAAGGTGACGTTAATGTTCTTTTTCTTAGATTTTTGGTCCAGATCATTCACTTGCACTTCCGATTTGGATATTATTTCGTCTTTTGATTTTATAATTTCGAGCAACTCGGCAATTCGTTTGTCTGTCGCAATGTTTATTTCCTTGATTTCGTGAAACGATTTGCAGAGAATGTCGAGGAACCGACGAATTTCGGTCATCTCTGAGTCGGTATGTTTTGGCATGGTGTATAGTGTATTGTTAGTTCGTAGAAAGTAAGCACATTGAAAAAGTTTCAAATATGTGTTCTAAAACAGATCGGCATCTTAAATTGTCTAAAATATGTCTTTCCTCTAGAAATTAAAATTATCTTATATAATACGTCATTTTTATCACATATCAATTATTGTATTATGGTGGATACCGAGGTAGTCGAATGTTAAAAATACAAAAGAAAGCTATGAGAATGTTATCTATAAGTAAATATAATTCACACCCTGAGCCACAAAAAAATGAATATTTTAACAATTGATGACATATTAAAATTACGTGAACATAAGTTTTATTTTAAAATTCGTACATCATGACCTGCCTGCCTACTTATTAAATTGGAAACTAAATACAAATGCTTACGTACACAATTATAACACAAGGAAAAAAACAGAGTTACACCAATTCAGAACAAAACATGAATTTACTAAAATATGTCTTAGATATAGTTTGTCACATGCCATTAACAGTACCTCAAAGTTAGTCACAGAGAAGATTGGAACACATAGTTTCAGAGGTTTTGCTAATTATGCGAAATACAATTTATTAGAAAAATACGTAGATACGTGTACAATATTAAACTGCTATACATGATATCAAAGTCAATAAAATGTATTATTGTATGTGCTATGTATGGATATATATATATTATATATCAGCATATGGGTATTGTATATGTGCATCTACATATGTGTGTGTTTATACGTATATTGATGTGTACCATTGACAACTATTATTTGTTTATTTTAACATATCATAAATACTCCAATACGTGCATATATGTAATCAAGCAATCTCGGTTTCTTTTTTTCCTGCACATTGCACTTCCTTCGGTAAAATTTAAGTTGAACAAACGTATTATTGTGACTCCTATGAGAGCGACTGTTATTGTCTTAATAGGAGTCATAGACCACACCTAATTTGAAATTACATTGCATTTGTATATAAGAATATATATACCTAGTCATGTTACATTAATTTGATATTATACATATTGTAATTGGGGTTTAAAACTTTCTTGTTCTTGTTGTTCTTTTTCAGGTGTGCATCACCACCATGTTACTGATGTTGATGTTGTGGCATAGTTCTCTCACGCAGTCAGGCGTGGTGCGACGACCGCACGTACGGCTGCATGCGCATACTATCACCTGTAGTTACTACAGGACGTCAGGGCACTAAGACAATGCGCCTTCTTGGTCAGTTACACAGTTTTGACAGGGTTCGTCAAGCGTCACAGGCTTAGTCGACCACCCACTCAGCTGTTGATTGACGTTCCCGCGGTTCGTCAATGGCAGGTGGGCGATATAACCAGTGGTAGTATGTTTTATGTGTTCTCTGTATATTACATTGATCGATCAATCTTGATCATTAGACAAAGGTTGGTTTATTGTTGGAGGAAACAAAAGAAAAAGGAAATATACAAAAGACCAAAAGTATGAGAGAAGAGAAAAAAGATATATAAAATTGCCGTTGTCTTGTTTTACTCACAATGCGGATCGTATACGATGCAGCAGCTTGAACATGGACAAACATCGTGCATTCCATTTTGGCACTACTTGATATCAACCAGATGAGTGTGTGTATCTAACTATGACGACTTCAAACGGAGAGACTTAAGACGGTTTTGAGCAGGTCGGTGTACCAACAAGTATATGTTTACCTGGAGAATACACGGATACACGGTTCTACCAAATATGTGCATCCGCCATCTTAAATAAGTTTTCGAAAACGAGACTGCGAGTAAATAAAGACACGTGCGTCGATATAGATAGCCATTTCTATGTTAATGTTATTTTTCTTATGTAAGTTACAAGCACGTTTTGAGACATATATACATTCGTAAATACCTACACGTTTATACAGTTTGCTGTTTATAGTATTAAGTTGATACAATTGAGTGTGATTTTGTTAAACATTATTAGAAAAAGTTGCTTTTGATTGGAAAGTTTACCACTATGGAATGGTAAAAAACAATAAATAAAAGGCGCCACCGCCGACAGTTGAAGGCTCACAGCGGCAAAACACAACGCAATTGTAATGTAGAACCATCACAGACCGTTGTTATGTATTGGCAGCTTTACATGAGTTGACTCTTACGAATAGGTTCGTACAGTTTCGCCCGGCCCATAACGTGAAATATGTCGTAGCTAGCTAGGTTTACACCAACACATAGCGAATGTGCTACACCGTCATTAGTTGTCGCTAATAAATACGTAGTTTTGCATAACATTAATTTAATGTCTCGCAAACATCGTTATGCCTCCTTTCCTATTTTATACCCATTCATTGACCAAGATTCACATATAGGCCTAATTCCCCCAAAATCGGTGGCACGCGTACAGATTATGCCATGTCGTCATTATCGAGTACACATTTCACTGATTAAAAAACTGCCTAGTGCATATTAAGCACATATAGTAACCGAAACTGACAACTTGAAGAGTTTAAAGGGATCCTGCGATTCGCTGATTGCAGGTTTGGGTTCATGGGGCCGATGGGAGGATGAAATGAGAATTTGCTTATGCTGGGTAATGAAGGGGATCACATATTTTCATATAGGGTCCAACTAGCTAGAGGATCTTGCCCTAACTGTGACCCGTGCCACGGTCAAATCAAATGGAGAGGTAAAAAAATACTATTAAATTAAACTGGTTTAAATAGCTTAAATTAATGAACAGATAGGATCGAATATTCACTTAAGAATACATTATAATAATACACCGTTCATTTATATACACCTTGGTATATCGTAAGTCTGACTTATATCATAAAATAATTTGCTTTAATCACTTGAATGAGCGACACCAAAGTCTTGTAGCCTTTGTTTTGCTTTGTTCACGTACCCACGTGCGTTTATTTACTCGCAACGCTAATCTAGGTTAAGATGGCGTCGGAACCGTGTATCTGGTGTCGCGCTTACATTTATCCGGGCGTTAAATTTGATCCGGGTTATGTTTATTTGCATATGTACGGCATAATATTTGCACCAGTAGATCACGTAGTGATAAATAATATCCAGTAGTTAAATATGTTCGTTTGTTGTCGTAATACGAGCGTTATAGTTAAACTATATAATTATAATTTGTTGTTTCAGATTTGTGATCAAGTATAAGAGTAAGTCACGTGACGTGTGCGTGGAGAGGAAACTGTTTTACGACATAAATTGTTTAGTAATATAAAACATGACAGTAAGAGTTTTTATGCGTATATTCGAAGCAAACAGAAAGTTCAGGATAAGGTCGGTCCTCTAGAAGATAGTGCTGGAAATACAATATCAGAGGGATTCTTAATGGCAGAAGACCTGAATGAGTATTTTAGTTCAGTGTTTACCAGGGAAGATATTAGTTCACTGCCAGTACCAGAGGCTAAGTTCAAGGGGGCAGATTCAGACTATTTAGGACAGTTAGTTGTAACCTCGGAAATGGTAGCTAAGAAAATAAGGGCTATGAAGGATAATAAATCACCTGGAGTGGACGGGATTCCGCCAAAACTACTATTGGAAATTGTAGAACAAATTAGCGCACCGCTTGCAACAGTTTTCAATTTGTCATTAGAAGAGGGAGTGGTTCCTTTAGAATGGAAAGAGGCAAACATTATACCGTTATTTAAAAAAGGTTCGAGAAACAAGTCAGAGAACTATAGACCAGTGAGTTTAACATCAGTGATTTGCAAATTATTAGAAAGACTAATTAAAGATCACATGGTGGATTTTCTTGTTAAACATAACTTGATAAACCCATCTCAACATGGGTTTTTAAAAGCGAGGTCATGCTTAACAAATATGTTATGTTTTTTGGAAGACATCACTAGGTGGGTAGATGAGGGATCACCAGTAGATATCATCTATTTAGATTTTCAAAAAGCTTTCGACAAAGTACCACATCAAAGATTACTCCTTAAGCTAAAGGCCCATGGCATAGGAAATGGTATAATAAACTGGATAGAAAAATGGCTGAATGACAGAAGACAACGTGTAGTAGTTGATGGGGAGGCTTCAAACTGGAAATCGGTATTGAGTGGGGTACCACAGGGATCAGTACTAGGACCTATATTATTCTTAATATATATCAACGATTTGGACGATGATATAACAAGCAAGGTGTTGAAATTTGCGGATGATACAAAAGTGTTTAGAAGGATTAAAAGTGATGGAGACAGACAGCATTTACAAGATGATCTTGATAGGTTGATCAAATGGTCTGAAAAGTGGCAAATGCTGTTCAATTTTGGGAAATGTAAATGCCTCCACACAGGTCATGGGAATGAAGAGGTAAAATATAAAATGGGGGGTACTGTTCTAAGTACTACTGTAAAAGAAAAGGACTTAGGGTTAACCATTAGTGCTGATATGAAGGTTTCAGCGCAGTGCGGAATTGCAGCGTCAAAGGGAAATCAAATCCTTGGATTAATTAGGCGAAATATAGCGTATAAGAAAAAAGAATTAATAGTACCGCTGTACAAAACAATAGTGAGGCCTCATTTAGAATATTGTATACAAGCATGGAGGCCATATCGCAAGAAGGACATAGATATGCTAGAAAGAGTACAGAGGAGAGCGACTAAAATGATACCAAATCTGAGGGATCTTAGTTACGAAATACGCCTAAAAGAATGTGGTTTAACAACACTAGAGACCAGGAGATTGAGAGGAGATCACATAGAAGTGTTTAAAATATTGAATGGTTATGAAAATATTGATAGAATTTTTTTTTTCTCAGTTAAGAAAGATAGAAGGACCAGAGGACATGAAGCTACATTAGTAAAGGAGCAGTGTAGATTAGATATAAGAAAGTTCTCATTCTCACAAAGGACTGTAAATGAATGGAACAGATTATCTCCTGATTGTGTTGGTGCTAGTAGCGTGAATATGTTTTAAAATAAAATCGACACACACCTTAAAAAGGCGGGATACATGTAGATAAAAAGTATTGGACTCTCGATAAGCCAAAAGGCTTCCTTGTCCAACTGCCATCCAGAGTAATTTTCTGGATGGCAATCTTGTTAAATCTTGTTTATGTCTGTGGGAGGCAAACATTTTATAATTTTTGTATATATATATATACATATATGTAAATATGTATATGCATATAAATATACATAACGCCCGGATAACTGAAAACGCAACAGTCGTAACTTGTGCTAAATACATTCCCCTAGATATGCGCACGCGCAGAAACGTTACCCGGATATTATTTAACGCCCGGATAAATGTAAGCGCGACACCGGCAATCGCTACAAACTGGGGCGTGACCCCACTGATTATACATGCGTTTGTAGGTCAGTGGTCACGCGGACACCGAGAAGACTCAAGTCAGTCGTTTCAACACTCGATCGTAGGTGTGATGTTTATGTTGTGAACAGGGTGAAGGGTAACAACGTAAACAACACGCAGTTACATTAGTGATTACGCAGGGTGCTATGAGCATGAGGAAGTGTGCACGAGCACTATAACTGTGGGGTCTATTATGGAACCCAAAAAAGTAATGGCTTTTGGGGTTGCACTTGCTGGCATTAAATCTGAGGCAGTAGCGCGTCACGCCTGCATGACGTCATTCTTCTTAGCATACGCGCGGCATCGCTGAACGAGCTGGGGCAAAACAAACGCCAGATGGCAGCATCGTACAACAGTGAACGACTCCGCGCCTAAAAAACAAGGTTTTCAGAGAGCGTTAAGGTGGTGTGTTTTGGTGAGCTTCAAGCCCAAGGGGGTGCAAATCGAGATATTTTATAGCGTGAAGGTGGGTGTTATTTGGCGAGCCTCGGGGGTGCAATTGGAGGGTTCTGGAGAGTCTCGGGGGGGGGGGGGGGTGCAAATCGATTTTTTTGGGGGGAGCCTGAAGGTAGGTTTTTGGTGAGCCTCTGTCAAGGGGGTTGTAATTGGGATGTTTTTGGAGAGCCTCAGCACCCTCCAATGTTCACCAAGTTTCGACGCCAGTGATAGTGTCATGTGAACATCGATCACTTCTCCTGTACGCAACACAACGAGTTATTGAAAAGTTTGAATATAGCTGCCCCGGGGGGACACTACACTTACATGGTGGTAGGGGTGTGCAGCCGAAGGTAACACACCACTACCCTTGATAAGGGCTTCCAATATCAAAACGTATACCCTTGTTCTAGGGAGAACATGTGAAAAACAAACCCTTGATCTAGGGAGCCTCGATAAAAAACGACCCTTGAAGTCGGCACATCCACAGTATAGGCAGTGCCCCCCCCCCCCCGGGATTGCTGCGCTGAGCCCGACTTGCATTGTACCAGGATCAATATTATAAAGTGTTGCCTCGCATCTGCAGTGTACTGCATTGTCTGCAAACATAGTAATAATAATGAAATAACTTCTTTAGGGCCAACATCCTCAGAAAAGCCAAGATCAGTGGCGCAATAAAACTAAAGGTTAAGGTTAAGCAGTATCTTAATCGAAGCTAAGGAGGATGTGCAATATTCAGATAGGTTTTTAGATGATGGCGAAATGAAACTACATTCCTTGCAGACTTAACGCTGACAGGGAGTGACAGCTAGGTGTAGCAACCGAGAAGGCTCGACTTTCAGCGTTTGTCTGACATCTGGGAACAAAAATGTAGATTAGAACCAGGCGACCGAATCTGTCTAGGCTTTCTTGAAGGGGATGATTGAATGTAGGTATACAAGTTGTTCTAGATTGACATAGCGATAGATTTTCAAGAACATGTCTCAACCTATAATAAGTAATACGTACTGTAAACAATAAATATAATTATAAATGGAGCCTGACTCCCAGACGGACACCGTAAAATCTTGCAGCATTCTACATTTGAAACAATATACGTCAAATTGAGTAGCAAATTACTATGAGCAACTTATAACTAATATATAATGTTGAACTGCAGGACATTATTTATATCACAATAATATGACATCAATTAACTTTGTCATATGTATAACACCGTGACATCGTTTTATCCTTTGAAAAAATGTTAATCTTATTTTCATTTGTACGTGTCATTCTCAATACAGAAGTCCCCCTCTTATCAGGCCCCCCCCCCTCACCGACGGCCACCCGGATTACGCGGCCATATTTTCATCGCATTAGCGTTGTCTAATACAAACCATCGGCCACCCGGCTAACACGGCCAATGGCCGGTGTTACAGGAAGAGTTTACCCCTTGGCAGCGGCCAATCGGCAGCCGAAACTGCTAGTTTTAATCACAAGATGATGTCGATGTTTATAACAAATTAAGTAGGCCTATCGTACACACTCGTCGTGCTGAGTTGACATTCGTACTTGTGTTACAAATTACATTTTCTATGACAAATCAACTGTTATTTTCCATATAAATGATGTTCACTGTCCATATGTTTTCTTTTCACATGCTACATTCATCGATGGTTCCCCCTCACCACAGGATACCCACCTTATAAGGCCATTTTAGATTTGCTGAAGGGTTTGCCTTATAAGAGGGGACTTCTGTAAATGCTTCACATTGTATTAATAGTAGTTTGTAGCTCAACATGTTATGTGATATTCCTTTAAAATGCACACGGTGGCAGTAATCCTTCGTTCCTAGCATCGAAACTGCTTGAAGATAAAGTTTCTCGCGACTAAAAGGCTTGGCCGAATCACTTCTAGCGACCAAACGTATAACTGATTGAACATAATAATGTCCATATGCATACCAAACAAATATTGCAACGGCCGTTATGTTATTACTGCCGAACATAATGCCAAAATTCCTCCAAATCTACACCACACATGAACGACCTTGTAACACGGGGAAGACAGGTAGGGGCCTAATGAATCTGTACCTATTTCTTCGTACGAAGCTTGGTGATAAAGCGTCACAAGGCAATTCTATGTCATTGATATGCCTAATATGGCATTGATACAATGGAAATGCTTTGTTTTCACGCAGTCGCTCTTCCACGATGGTCGTGAAGACGGTAGCGGTGGTCGGGGCTGGAGCCAGTGGCATCGCCGCCCTCAAAGCTTGCCTCGATGAACAACTCTCGCCCGTTTGTTTTGAACAATCATCGAACATCGGGGGCCTGTGGTTCTATCGCGACAATGTACCTCCTGGCCAAGGCTGCGTCGCCAAGACCACGACGGCGAACACGAGCAAGGAGATGACGTCCTTCAGCGACTTCCCGATGCCGAAGGAGTTCCCAAATTACCCCCACAACGTCGAGATGCAGCGCTACTTGGAGCTGTATGTGGACAACTTCGACTTGAGACGATACATCAGGTTTGATCACGAGGTTGTCAGCGTGACTCCAGCGGCCGATTACGACGACACCGGTCGGTGGATCGTGGAGGTTAAAGACAGGAAGAGCGGATACGTACAACGGGAAGACTATGACGCTGTAATGGTCGGTAACGGCCATTTTTGGGAGCCGAATCGACCTCGTCTAGACGGGGAGGACGTGTTCAAGGGGAGGGTGATTCACTCGTTGGCGTACCGCGACCACAGAGGCTACGAGGACAAGAAGGTGGTCGTCGTTGGAATCGGGAACACGGGAGGTGATATCGCCATCGATCTCAGTCGGATCGCCAAGCAGGTACGTGCCGCAATATGTTTCCATATAGATCATCGGGTTCTGGCAGAGACACTGTCGTCGTAGTATGTAAATATTTAGAAGGAGACAGTCTGCTCCTACATTTTCATTTATTAATTAATACAACGTTTTTAAAACTAGACTAACTATGTTGAAGGTATATTGCTCGCCAAATTGTGTTTAGTAGGGCCGTAACAACGTTCGCAATTTGGCAGATACGCCAAAACATGTTCAAATGGTAAATAAAACATCCGGTTTCAAAACCAAGTTTCGTTCGCAATAATGCCGAGGCGGGTTGAATTAACCACAACACCATTGGATGTTCAACAATTTCAGATTGTCCCACATTCAACGTATTCAACGTACATACTGTTACAGATTACTACGCTGGCTAACTACGGGCAGAGGAACATCCTGCCTCCCTTTAATACCATAAATTAGGGCACTCTAGAAAAAAAACAGCATATAAAAACTCGTAACGGAACAAATCTGACTGCCGTTGCGCTTTCTGAAATACATCGCCAGTGTCGCGAGTGTGGTGTTCCGGTTGTCTGCTCTTCCAGAACGCGATATATGGCGTAAGACCACATTTAGTGTTCGTCCGCCATTACTGAAAGAGTCCCCTTGAAAATAAGGTTTTGGTGTGATGTGTGGATTTTTTCGAGCATTTTTACATGGGACAGAGTGGCTGTTTTACAGAACGCTTCGATATTTCAAAATCCGTCACTAGATCGGGGCAAAATTGAGGGGTATCAGGTTTGGGTTAATTAAAAAAAACTAGGTGTGAGAATTTCACGAATTTTCCACACGAAGTCAGTTAATGTTTCATGCGCTGAGAAAGTTTAAAGAACATTTCTAGTTAAATTCTCCTTCCAGCACAGGATATCGTATAATGGCCGCCTATGTAAAATCTAATGTGGTCTTACCCAATATGATCTGTGTCAGGTGTACATAAGCACGCGGCGAGGAGGCTGGGTCTTGAAGCGCATTGGCGGCGGAGGGATACCGATAGACGTGATCGGCATACGCCGGTTCATCTCCGACATCATGGGGTGCATGCCGATGGGATGGTTGAACTCGCTGACGGAGTCGTTCCTAAACCAGGCGTTCGACCATGAGCTCTATGGCCTGCGCCCGAAACACCGCGTCCATCAGCATCAACTGACCCTCAACGACGAACTGCCGAACCGGATCGCATGCGGCACGGTGGTCGTTAAACCGAACGTCGCTCGTCTGACGGCTACGGGTGTCGAGTTTGCCGACGGATCTACCGTGCACGACGTCGATGTCGTCATCCTGGCGACCGGGTACACTTTCAGTTTCCCGTTTCTTGACGAGAGCATTTTGGTGGTGAAGGACAACGTGGTCGACCTCTATCGACGGGTGTTTCCCCCCGATCTCAAACACCCCAGTCTGGCGGTCATCGGACGAATGCAGCAGCTCGGCTCCTTGTTTCCGATCGTCGAGATGCAGAGTCGGTGGGTGACTCGTGTCTTCAAGGTATGGCCTTAGGACGTGCGTTTATGTCGTCGTAGTGATAGTTTCTTCCAGTGTTGAGTAGGTGAAGTATTTGATGTCTCCCTGGCAAATGTTTCGTGCAGTGCTATAATTTGCAATCAAGCAATTTGCGTACAATCCAATTGAAAAGTTGCCAATAATAAACTTATTCTGCTCTGAATTTGTGTTTATCAAGGTGCAACATTTTGACGATTTGTCCCCAAACTTGACGCGTTTCGCTTCACAAATAACTTTGGTTTAGATCCAAATAAGTCGCCTTTCATTACTGTGTTCTTCTTTCTGTAAACTGTTTCACATTAATACAAATATGCTATACTGTTATATTTACCGCCGGTTTCCAGATTGGAATGGCAGAAATATATTTTGTGTGCGTGTGTGTGTGTGCGTGTGTGTGTTGTGTGCGTGCGTGTACGCGCTAGTGTGTATGTGTATATGCATGTGTGCGTACGTGCGTGTGTGTTCGCATGCGCGCGTGCCTGCGTATGTTTCTTTCTTCCCTGGTATATCATTGTTGTGAAGTCGTTTGTGGTGGATCCACTAAACCGTTGATGTTGTGCTGCAGGGACTCTGTGCCCTGCCTAGCGCAGAGGCGATGCACGCAGACATCAAACAGCGACAACAAGAGCGGGAACTGTTCCAGCTGCCGACACTTCGAAACACAATGAAGGTGCTATGGCTACCCTACCTAGACACGTTGGCGCGGGAGATTGGCTGTAGACCGAACCTAGGTGGGTGAAACGAGCAGGCCCCTCGCCGGAACCATTCCCGATGTTCTATACTAGAGTTTACAGTGTTACTGCAATTCTTTAATAATATCAATGTCGTATAGTGACTTACAGTGCTGGTATATAACGAAGTACATTTACCTCGTTACAGTACTTAATTATATTTTTTTCAAATGTACTTGTAACGAAGTACATTTTTATATATTACTTTTTACTTGTAACGAAGTACATTTATCTGTACATTTTACTTTCTACTTCCATAATTTTAGGTACTTTTTATGTTATAACTGCAGGGATGAAGCAGCTTCACGGGGTTTTTGTTTGCATTAGTAATTACAGTTATTCATTAATCCTGTTAATATAACTAATTCATATAATTAGATGCATTCATTTTATGAGAATGATCTTTTAATAATCACTAATGACCATGACAATATATCTATATCATAACTTCGCATACGCGGAGTTTCCAGTTCCCCACGGCCTCTTCATTAATCCAGGAACATTACAACACGTAACGTAATGCTTGCTCAAAACAACACATTTGTGTTCGTGTGTGTGTGTATGCGTCTATACGTAGTCCATAGACGCGGGAATGGGGGCTGCCCCCTGGAATTTCTCCGGGGAGCAGACATGTGGTACTGTCCCCCCCCCCCCATTAAATGTGACCGTAAACGTTTGTTTTTGTGGCGAGCGTAAATGGCGGGTGGAAATATAAATTTTGTGAGACGATTAATGTGTATTTTGTTGACTGTGAAAGGTGTGTAATAGCGAAATATTTTTCCAAGGCACCCCCTCCCCCCGTATTCGTATGTCATCATTTCGGCGGAGACAGCGGAGAGAAGCTGGAGAAGGTAAATTTATAGCAGCGGCGCGACGTAAAAAATGTAATTTGTCAACAGCACTGTCCCCCCGTGTTTGTTTGGATGTCATGAGTTCACAGCCGAGACAGCGGAGAAGATGAAGTTACATCGGCGCTGCAGCGAAACATTTTCAACACCAACCCCACATGGTGAAGGAAGATGTGAAGATTTGTGGCGGCGAACATTTTGCAGTAGTGGCAATATAAATTTCATTCCCGCGTCAATGCGTGCGTCCATATTTGAGTATATAAATATCGTTTTGGTTGCTTTCGAGTACATCATAATACACAAACATATGCTCTGTTCACAGCTAGACTCCTGTTGACCGATCCAGCCCTGGCGATGAGCTGCTACTTCGGCCCGGCTTGTGCTTATCAGTTCCGACTTCAGGGTCCAGGCAAGTGGACGGAGGCTCGGGAAACCATCCTTGCCACATGGGAGAGAATTTCCTATCCCCTCAGCAAGAAGCGAGCGGAGGAACTAGCTAAAAAGAGAACACGTTCTGGCCGCGGACGCTGCTTGGTGGTTGTCGCTGCTGTTTTGGTGCTGGCAGCTGTCTGCATTATGTGGTTTTGCTAAATAAATTTGAGTCTTCTGATTAGAAATGTGTTTATTAGGCAATGTAAAAGGTGTATAGTTTGTAATTTGAACGTTCGAAGTGATTGCTGGTCCACTTACTCTTAGTTTGTCACCAAGGTTTGTTGTAGACAATTTGCAGCCTTTTTGCCATTTTGCTATACTAACAATCAATTTGTAATTTTTTTGTTATGTTTAAATATCACACTATTTACCATGTCTTATATGTATTTAGCTGTTCAACTGGTATGCATGTTACGTTATGATCTTACGTTCTAGTAATGGTCATGTACATGTTCCTGAATGTTTTCTCAGTTTTGATCTGTCGATGAATTTTGAAAATTCGAAATTCGTTGGCAGATCAATATTATCAACAGATTTTGAATTCGATGACAGTTTTGATATGTCAACTAGTTCATGAAGACGAACGAGAGTCGGATAAGCGAGACCATTGGTTAACTGAATAATTAGTTGTTCTTATATATGTAGACTATTGTACATGTATGTAACTCAGGTAAAACATAGTATATATTTAGTGTTTATTTTGAATGTTATTGCAACAGTACAGAGGTGATGACTTTGATCATTTTTAATATGATTTTTGTTGTGATATAATATTAGATTCATGATAGTTAGTTTAAATGTTGTCACTGGAAGACGGATTTTGCCAAAGGACAACCATACAATGTAACATATTGAAAGTATTAAGATATAGTGTATATGTGTTGCCTGTAGGAAGGAAATAAATAAAAGTTACTTACCGACTAGATCCAGGATCTCTTCTGTATTATAATTATGAGGAAGACCGATCGTTCTGATAATCATAACACATTGTAGACCATGGATCTAGTCCTAGTAATACGTTATATTACATATATTATATATATTTATATTGTGTGTTTCTTTGTTTGTTTCTTTCTTTGTCCATCCAAGCATATAATCCGTCAATTTCGCTTTGAGCTGAAATGTTGTAGCTTATGCTAGCGGACCCACTTAGTCGAGCGGCACATCACCCCAAAATTGCTTTTATTTTAGGAGTTTAAATGCTCCACGCACTCACGCACACACTCACACGCGCACACACACACGTCCCAGTGCTATATAATTTAAAAACTTAAATACAATTATTTGCGTTCCAGCGCAATAGTTGAAATTATGATATGTGTTATGCCAGATGAGTTTGTCTACCGGGTTTGCAGCTAGTAAGAAATACACTCGCTACATATCTTAAGTTGTTGATTGTTGAGAATTGCCTCTGACAGTCAGTAGTTACCTTAATCAGCACACTAAAATAAAAAGCCGCACCTCTTGTTTACTTTTTAACAAAGTTCTGATGAGAAATCATGAATTGTTGTATATGGCTTAATTATGTGCTCATAATTGTTAAATCATCGTCACCCCGTTCATTCACCAGTATTTTGTCTACATATGCCAACTTTGAGTGACTACAATTAGGACTCATAATTTTATGTTTGGTGTAAAACTGGCTTCTTGTGTATTTGTTACCCCATGCGTTTACATAACAGAAGACCCTGGATTAGTGTGAAGTCCTTCTGCATGGCTAATTGGATGCAATGGTCGTTTGACTCACATTCCTATATTGACTGCTCTTTCCACACATGGCAGTGGAGACAGACCCCTCAATTCAGTGATGATCACTTAATAGATAAGGGTTCTCCCGTTAGCATCTACAAATCAGGCATTCCTTTTATTACATAGTTGTAATGCTTGAACAATATCCAGCAGCTTGTATGAGAGGGGTGAAAGCTCTTGAGAAACATGGAATACAATTATTAGTTCACATTTTAAAGATGCAATTTTTAGGGCGGGTTCACATTTTGGAGAAAGGGGGTTCACAAAAAGGGGAGTTCACGTAAACCCCGTGAACCCCCTGGCTACGGGCCTGTGCATTTGTAATGCCCGTAATTCTAGCAATTAGGCTTACAATTTAGTGATGTCAGAACATTCCTCAGGGCAGTGGCGCGGGAACGAAATTCATATTGGGGGCTACCGGAGCACCACTGAAACTTATTCGCCGCCGTATCTTCGTATCTTCCTCCTTCATCCTTGTGGCTGTCTCGGTTGGCACGACTGTGACAACGTCTCATAAAACTTTGATTTTCACCCGCCATTGACGCTCGCCACAAAAACAAACATTCACGCTCACATTTCATGGGGGGGGCAGATCGAACTATATGTCTGCCCCCCGCAGAAATTCCAGGGGGGCAGCTGCCCCCTCTGCCCCCCCCCCCGTTCCCGCGCCTATGCCTCAGGGTACGTAGCATAATTATCAACAGTTTACGTTGACAGAATACTACGAAATAAAATGCATTGTTTCTAGCTATCTGAGTGGAAATTGTTACTCATTAATTTGTCATAATTACGTTCAAAATCATTACTAAAACATAATATGCGTAACATTGTAGATATGCGCAAGAAGTCAGACAGTTGGTAGAGCTGCTAGACCAGCTAGACAAATCAGTTTGCAATTTTTTTTCAAAATGAGTTTATTTCAAGTATTGTACGTACGAGACTATTTTCGTGTCGATGTGAAGGGCGACTGCTCATGTTCTGATGATAAAGTCATCTGAAGAATTGCGAAATGGACGAAACGGACGAAATTAAAGAAGAAATCCACGAAATCGACTAAGTCCACACCAAATTTCTATATTACGTACATTATCGGTCAAAAATTATTACATTACCGGGCAGGAGCAGGTTATTACATTATCGGTTGATTTTATTACGGTATCGGGCACTTATTACGTACATTATCAGTATATTATTACAGTATCGGTTAATTGTAACACCGCTGCAAAGAGTTGAAAAATCCAAAGAGTTGGAAACGATGAAGTGCATATCTCGATCAGCAGCAATCGTCTTTCCCGGCAAATCTTTGCAGAAGAAAACATATATTCTTTCGGCTTAAATTGTAATACACAATTAACGTGGATATTGTCCTTTAATTAAATTGGGACCACCTGAAACCTTCCCGCGGACCAATAACTAAAGACCGCGGGCCACAGTTTTGGAACCCCTGTTACACAAAACAAAAACACGCATCGTACGACATGTGATTTGCACGACCCTGTTAGGCGTACCTGTCTCTATTAGCGGTAGAGACCCTCACCTGTCGACTGCCGTCCCGGCGTGCTTTGCTTACCTGAATAGTTTCGTTGGCACTCACACATTGTGTGACCTAGAAAAATAACGGCCTTCATAGAATGAGATTGTCTTCGTCAATATTGTAATGCAAGATTAATTTGACGAACAAGATGAGATTGAGCGCGATTCTTGTGGTGCTGTGCGCGGCAGGTATGTATGGAGAGCTGCTGGTGATTTTTACAAGCTGTTGTAAGAAGGCGTCTTCAAATTATAGCTAAGATCATGCGAAAGTTGTCCGGTGCACCTGAGCTGCCCCAAGCATTAGGCCTCTGCACCTGTCCCGTGACATATTTTGAACTCATTCGCTCGTTTCAGTCAACAACTATTTTGTTGCTTCTGATGTTGCTCTTTCGTTTGTTGAATAAGTAGAAACATTGTCAGACAGCGTTTTCGGACGATTGTGGATTGCTGTGTGTGCCATCTAAAATATTTTATCGAAACAGTTTAAATGGTGTTGTCCTTCGCACCTGTCGCCATTTTAGTTGCAATGAAAACACGCAAGATTTTCTCACTGATGTACAAAACCCGTACAAAATATGCTTACGAAATTCTGCATCGCGTTATAAAGAAAACACGTCAGTTTTAATAAGGCGTACATTAAAAAAATTGTTACTTTTTGTATTTTACGTAGACCAACCGCCTTCCACATTCCGTGATCAAGCCCGCTTTTAAGTTTATACGTTGAATTATAATAAGGATTATGAACCAACGCTAGGTGGATCAAGTCAGCTTGAAGGTGCACTCCCGGTATATACCAGAATTGTACAATTCTGGTATACAAGAAATGCACAATTCTGGTATACCAGAACTGGCGAGTAGTGCAATTCTGGTGTACCAGAACTGACGAATGGTGCAATTCTGATGTACCAGAACTGACGAATGGTGCAATTCTGGTATATCAGGACTGGCGAACTGACCTTTTAGGAAATCGCCTATTTTCGTTTATTTAAATTGAATTTCGCCCTATGCAGACAAATGCAATTTTACCCAGGATTCTTTGCAAAGAACCGAAATGAACCAATCTCTGAACATGTCAAGAATGGTCCAAATAACAACGAACCCGGATGTCCGACAGCGCCACCTGGTGTTATTGTAGTGTGCATTAAATATTACAATTAAATGTATGTAAAGATAATCTTCCTTTTCCAATCTTCTACACAAGATTTTAAGTTGAGGAACAATGAAACGAGAATATCGTATGATTTGGTAAGTGGGTGGGTGGGTTGGAGACACGTAACTAATATTAACAATATTATATTACCCAGGTATTATGATATAGTCAGAATAGAAACTGCTGTTAAACGAGCAAAATGACTTATTTACGCCTAACCATCATCTCAATTGAATGATAGCAAACTCTTCCACAGATATGTGGGTAGCTATGAAAAGAGCCGTTTGTTTTGTGTGGCTCTGAAAAGAGCCGTTATTGTGTTCAGATGGTTTAGAGGTGATATATCAATAAGATATGGGCACAAATGTTGCTGAAGGCTGCTGTGACGTCTGCACCAAATCAAATATATCTAGGATGATGTGGGACGATGGAATTAATGCACTGATGAATCAAATGTGGGCAAAAATATAGTTAAGGTCCAGCTTCTACCCAAGTACGCACTATTTAAAAAGAATTGGCCTGTATATTATGTTAGAAGTTAACCATTTCTTGTACATACTACAGTTGTACAATTCTGGTACATTCGAAATGGGCTGCGCTAACAGCGGATTTCTGGTATACCAGAATTGTACAATTCTGGTCTGTACTGGGAGTGTGCCTTCAACCTGACTTGATCCCGCTGGGTTTCTTGCCTTTTCAAGTAACGTGGGTTATGGTTCATAATTTGGGCTTATTTTATGATAGTGTAACTGGTTATTATAGCAGCCTACAGTGATCACTTGTGATTTAGTTGTGTCCCATGCATGGGCATAGCCATAGGAACTGCTCCGGCCTTACCCAGACATAGTGTTTTTCCCGGCTGTTGGTATGATCAGCCGGGATCAGCCCATCAATTTGACTAACACATCTAAGAAGAACGCAGTTTTGCAAACTACAGTTATGATAAAACGTTTAAACAGATCAGGGTTGGGTTCAATTACATTGTTCAATTACATGACTGGATAATTTTCAATTACAGTTACAATTACAATTATTTTTTATTTCAAATACAATTACCGTCCCAAAATATATTCAATTACAATTATAATTGTCAATTACAATTATAGTTGTCAATTACAATGGATTTTTGTTTCGCTTAAAATAATATAAACAGAACTAATGATATATCTCAGATCATCCCACATTTATATAATTACTACACAATTGGCTTCTCAGCACCCTGCTGCCCTCAAGCTTACTAAAAAAATAATTCCACAGTGAAAGGATAGTGTTAGTACACAGCCTTATTTAACTAAATTACAACTAGTACAGCTAGCCTGTGTAGCACTGGACCACAGGCCTATCATTTGTTCTTGACCTCCTACTTGACACTTGTCAACTGCTGAAGCATGCTACAGCTAGAGCTAGTGCTTCAATGGGTCAGCTCTATATGCCCTCCCCAATGGAAGAGAAGCCATGTTTTATCTCTCTCTCAGTGCTTCCAATGTGCCAAGTTAATAAGGCAAATATGGGGTTATGCAAATACATTGCATAATGATTTTTTTGAGGCAGTCAAGTCAACACAAAGTCTTGCTAGGTAAGCTTGGCAACTTAACATGTCATGTTTACAATTGCAGGTTTTTAGTAGAATTCTGTTTGGCGTTTTTACATGTCACATTGTATATGCATGTTGGATATTTGTATAGAATGTTTGTAGTTATAAGGTTTACATTGGTCAATTCCAACTGACCTCACGGGCGTTTTCTGTTATTCATCTCCCTACATGAAGTAGCGAAGGGGTTTTGGGGCGCTTTGACGCTTTCCCCTTCTGCATAGGGTTATAGTTTGGCAATTCATGGGTGAGTTCCACCACCTGTGTGTGGTTGGTTCCCCTCACCTTTGCTGTAATTTATTTATTAGAATTATATAGGCTAAGGCACTTCATGTATATATTGTATTGTATGGTTTAATGTTTGGCTTAATGCAAAGCTCTGGTACAAACTTACATCTGCCTTGTTATTTACAGCAAACTAGCTACGATTCTGAGTCAGTAACACCACTACACTAACAGGGAACACTGTCCCACATAAATGTAGTTTTTTTGTGACGCTTTTCCCTGCTCATATATTGTATACGAGGTGTTGCCAGAAGGCTTTTCTCGTCATTACTGATAATACAGTAACAGTGTACGCAGGGTTTTTAGAGAGGTAAATAAAGTAGGATAAATTACACATGGGGCAGAATGGCCCCACCTATCTTTAGTATGTTTTTATAAGTAGTAGTTTTAGTTGTCGAAATATTTGTGAGCTCTTTTTGAGAGGTTTTTATGTATTATCTACCATGATTTTAATGTAGTGCTTTATAATGTGGGCCTTTTATTTAGAATGTATAGGCTAAATAAACAGGGCAATGTTTAAGACCTCAAATGGCCCACATTTGTTTGTAAATATTTGCATGTTATAACTCGTCCAATAATCTGGTGAGAAATAAATAACCAACATAAGGTTATTCTGGCCATATTTTACCATATCTGTTGTTGACTTGTTGCACTGCGTAAAGAGACTAGTTGGCACTGTGCCTGTCCATGGGTGACTGATTGTTTGGAAAGACACTGCTAAATGCTTTGTGCAACATGACTGTGGCAGGACAGGCAGACAGCTGTTGTCTGTCCAGAATGAGAGAGAAGGTGATTTCAGAGGGAAACAGCTTTGGTTTTCATAATGAAATAAAAAAACAGTTCTGGGAGTTTCACCCACAATTGGAGAAACTATGGGAAAGTAATTGAATTGTAATTGAACAATTAAGGCAATTACAATGGCCAATTACGACACACACACGAAATCAGTTACAATTACGATACTTTCAAATATGTCAATTACAATTACACCATGATTGTAATTAACTACACAATTACGAATTACATTTATAATTGACCCCAACCCTGAAACAGATACACTGCATGATGGTAAGAGTCGAGCAATGTTTATGACAGACAGATGTATATTTATGACCAGACAACGTCAGAAACAGTCACTCAAAAACTACCGAAACTAATCTTACATAACCTTATTATTTTGCTCATTATATATGACCTATGAAATGGAAAAAAATATAATATACATTATTCTTGCATAAAAGGAGAAAACAATTCATGAGATGTGTACACATATATTTAATTATGATATTTTAAAAAGTAAACAGCAATGAACCTACTAACTTCCATATCAACTCTTTTAGGTATTCTGTGCTGCGTTGGTAAAAAAATTCCAAACTTTTTGTAACTTGAACAATATAAATGATTCCTGGATGTGACTCTTTCTTTGATATTATTGTGTTGTAATTAATCTAACTCAATAAAGTTCCAGTTCACACTGTTAGCCACATCATTGATCTAATGATGAGCAGTACAGCAGTCTGGAATTGCTTGGAAATCTTTTTTGATGTTGGCCAATTTAATCAGTTCCAGCATAATGTACCAATATGGTCTATAGTTTCAACCACAGTTGAAACCGTCCTGTCAGAAATTTGCTAATTCTGAAAGTGCGTAGTAGAAAGATTCAAGTAGGTTAACAAAAAACAAACAAATTGGAATTGAATTTTTCCGGAAATTTTATCAATTTGAATTGATAATTTTGAATTGGATTAGATTTTTTGCAAGTTGGAATTGCAATATATTTCTTTGAAAGGGCTAGAAATGGAAGTGACCCTATGCTTGCAGGCTGTGCTGTGATAATGATTATGATACATAAATACATTGTAGGTATATATTGTAATGATACAACATTATTGGGGTTTATGTGTAGCCTTGACTTTTGAAGTTTCAGGTAAGATGTCAGTCACATAATTCATTGGTGACATTAACATAATTCAATTCAGATTTATTGCACTTCATTAAACTCACATAACTGGTAATGAGTCAGGCTACAACTGATCATTATCTATAAACATAGATCTGAACTTTTGGCAAGGCAATACCTCTCAATGCGAGGACGCAGATTATTTCCAATTATGTAGGCTTTGTCGCAACAATAACCATTGTTGATGACATAAGTGGCTTAAGAAAAACGGACACATGCATAAGTGCCGAAATGTCGAATAACATATAGCAGGTCATGGGCATAAGAATCTTGGGAGAAATTGCTGGCTGCATTCAGAAACATATTTCGATAGTATCATGGCTAATGAAAAGTGTGACCCATTGGACAAAGAACAGAGCTCTTGTAGTTTGCATATAAGACCGGTAGATGGTCAAGTTTACGACCCCAAAGATTTTGTAGTCTTCCATATATAATAGTACATATATATTTACCTTTTTATTAGTCATTTGGGCCGAAGGTCCAACGGAGTATTGCCATCACTCTGCGTCCGACGTTAGCTGCCGTATCTCAGAAACCGTTCAGTACCTTTTTCTCAAATTTTGTATAGACGTATCTTAGGGTACTGCACTAGGCACGATGAATCTGTATTTGATTTAATCATTCTACGGGCCCCAGGACCCAAAACAACTTTGTAATATTTTACATTTTGCCAATTTAAAAAAAACTGTTCAGTTACTTTTTCACTAATTTTGCATATACATTTCATGTGGTATTGTCACTGTATGCAAGAAATCTGTATTTTATTTAATCATTCTAAGGGCACCTATTGGCCTCCCAAAAAGGACCCCCAAACTTGCAAATTTTAACATTTTGCCTATTTTTTCAAAAACTTTTCGTTAACGTTTTCTCTAATTTTGTATAAACACTTCTTATGGTAGTGCCACTATACACAATAAATCTGTATTTGATTGAATCATTCTAAGGGCCCCAAAGGTCCCCTAAAATGCAAAATTTGCTAACTAAATTGTTTACTGAAGGAGAACAGCTCAGCAGCTCTATTGGCAACTGGCTGGCTACACCCCGTCACACAACTAATCCCTTTTCCTACAACACCTGCCACATGCGCAGTCTGCGCCTTGCTTGGATCAGAGGTTGTCTTTTCTGTTATTTCAAAAAACTGTTCAGTAACTTTTTCTTAAATTATGCATAGACGTCTCTTATGGTAGTGTCACTGTACAGAAGAAATTTGTATTTGATTGAATCATTCTAAGGGCACCTCAGGGCCTCCCAAAACTAAATGTTCACATTTTGTCTATTTCTGCCAGGACTAGGTTGGCAGAGTGCGAATTGATTGTGTATTATACCCACCCCACACCGACAGACAACGTGTCAACAGACAGCATCCACTAGTAGTCCAGTCAATGTATGCCCAAAAGAGGGTCAACCTGAAATAAATTGCAATAGTAATTATGACAGTGTTTTTAGTTAGTACTATATGTGTACACTACCAGAAAAAAAGTCCACCGAAATTTATGTGGTGGAATATTGTCATTTTTGACGACAATGACAAGTGGTCAAGAGTCGCTGCCAGTGACGTTTTGCTTAGTGAAATATAGGGGTAGGCGTTACTGAACCTATGATATATCTATTTTCTTTGCATATTTCATAAACATTTTGCAAACCAATGGAAAGATAATGGATTAATCGACCTAGCGATTATATAATAATTATAAATTCATTAAATATTAATGTGAACAATCGTTTTTAAACACAGTGAACCCCGATTTGATCTCACGTTGACTTAATCCATTTGCAATTGAATAAATGGATGCTCTATAGTATAATGTTTTGGTGAATTTTCTATCCCATGGGGTCCTTGAAGCAAGGAAGGGCATTTTTTTTAATATGCAAATTAGGGCCTTCTTTACTGAAACACCTATTTTCTTCAATATCTTTGCAACATGTGCATGTGAAAAAAGTGGTGTCAAGACAGATATTTTCATGGTCAACGGTTAAGATAAACATCACCAGATGTATATAACGGCTGCATGTTTGTCATTTCATAAAACTTTCATATATCGGCCATGTTGAATCTTCTTGTTACATGCCTATCTCCAATGCAATGTTTATGCATATATCCAATGACTTTGATTCGCATCTATTGTCTATGTCCCTATAATAATACTAGTACAATCAGCAACAGAAAACACGTTGAATCTCGTTGTAATATTGTTGAACAACATAGGATAAATAGTTATCAATCCATATAGTTGACAGTGGTTGCATGCAAAAGAGTGTTTATTCAAATTCTCAATAGAGTACGGTGTACCATGTCTTCCCGTGCAATTTGCTTGCCAAAAACATTTGTTTGCATGAACGCTTTAGTCAACAGAAAATCTGAAGTGGCAATTTTAGTTTTTGTTTTTAAAGAAATGACAGCTATTTTACAAAATGGCGGCCAAATCGCATTTTCGCATATCTTAACAACTGCGTCACATACAACCTATTGGTGTCAAAACATGGGTTTTAGAGGTCAGATGTTTTAAATATTTTACGTTTGGCCTTCTCCGACTTTCTGATCCTCCATTTTTTAAAGATGGCGGTCGTCAAAACAAATTTCACAATATCTTACCAATTGTGTCGCACAAAGTCATCATGTCTATGTTAACGTGTAGAATTGTGGTCAGTAATTTCAATTTTTTTAGACATGACCTTTGCTAACATTCATCCGCCTTTTTTAAAGATGGCGCCAATCAAAACCAATTATCGCTATAACTAAAGACCTACCTCACCTAGAGCCGTAATGTTGATGCCAAAAGATATGTTTTCAGGTGCGATAATTTCAAATATATTACATGCGCATCGTCATCAATCGTGAGAGGATTGCAACATTGCTGCATGCCTTGCTCTCTGCGTTTCAATCACATCTTATGACATCAGTCTGACCTGGAGGATTCGAGGGTCCAATGTCAAAGCTGGGTGACGGGATACCGTCCTTCACCTCCCACACAAACTGTGTGATGTCCAAATGAGGAGGACCTTGCTGATCAGCCGCCTTCCACAACACCATCTGAAGATGAGTGTGGGAGAAAGAATGGGAAGCCAGTGCGCATCATGGCGTTGCCTCCCACATATTATGTGCGGAGGGCACATCTTCAGATGATGCTGTGGAAGGCGGCTGATCAGCAAGGTCCTCCTCCTGAAGGAAGAGTTTTTTGGCCAACAGAGAAAACAAGCACATATCCATCAACTTACTAAGCAATTAACTTGAGAAATCTGGTTGCTGTTGTTTTCATGCAGCGGACGCTAAGCTAATGATAGTTAGACAGCACTGAACTCATCAGACAAAATCGACACTATCCTCATTGGTGAAGACACCGATTTGCTAGTGCTGTTGTGTTACCACTTTCAACAAGAGTCCATTGATGTATTAATAATGCAAGAGCCTAAACAAAGCATAGCACAAAAGTAAATAACGATCTGGTACATCAGAGCTCTCACAGAATATCTGGGACCAGCTGTGGCCTAAGATATCATACCATAGCAACAGTTGAAGAATTGGTTACTGCAGAAAATCAGGCCATTGTGTGCTTCCAATGTGGCAACGATGGCAAAAAAAATTATCGTTTGCTATGCAAGACCTTCATTGAAAATTAACTCTTAGAACCGACAGTGTAAATCATCCAAGAAAGCTCTAAAAGCCATGAACTAAAGCTGAATTTGCAAAGACAAGTATCATATTCCAAAGATGACTGACCTCCCAGCAGCACAAGCGCATTTGCTGTCGGTTATCCGTTGGGTGGGGCAGATTGTTCGCTTGTGAAGATCAGTGGGAAGATCCCCGTCCCTGTGGGGAGGGGGTCGGCGGCACGCATTCTGGTGGTTGCAGAGGCATATCCTGGATTTGCAGGCTTTTTAGCAGATTGTGCAAAGATTTACTTCGCCTGAAGGTGTCTGAGACGCAGATTCTTTCTGTTGCCAACGCTTCTCACCGTCTGCTTCTCATCTGGAATGCTCAAAGTCCTGGGCAGCTCTCATGGTAGTCGCTCTGTAGTTGTATTTGTTTGCTGCTAACTATCCCAACCTTTGTGGTCTTGCCAGGGTGAGTTGCCACTTCAGCTAATTCTTCTAGCGCCTGTGAGGGGCCTTCTATCTCGGTTGCCCTGACGAAGCTCATCATACAATACAACTTATATAAGTGGTATTCTGATGTCAGCCATGCGCGAGATGTGGCTTGCCCAGCGGAGCTGTCTGAGTATCAACATGGTTTCGAGGTTTGCCTTTTCCAGGACCTCTTTGATGGAGACATAGTCCTGCCAATGCAGTCCGGTGATGGAGCGCCGACATCGCTAGTGGAACCGTTCAAGCAATTGTACTTGCTTCTGTAGAGGAGCCACAGAGCCACTGCCCCATACAAAAGGACAATGACGGCGACAGCCTTGTAGACTTGAATCTTTGTTAACAAACAAGTTTATGACTACAATGTAAGCAAAATTCGGTTGATCGCAAAACTACTCCCTATGTGTTTAGAAAATGATTTTCATGTTATTACTAAATGGATTTAAACTTGATGTATATTTCAACGGTGTACATGTGCATAGATTGCGCAAAGAATGTAGAATACTCAGCTTAAGTAACGCCTTTCCCTAAATTTGATTATGACAAAGGTGACCGGCAGCGACTTTCGACCACTTGTCATTATTGTAAGAAATGAAAATATTCCACCACGTGAGTTTCTGTGGACTTTTTATTTCATAATGCAGACATTTAATGCTAACTAAAAACGTCATAATAATTACTATTACAATTTGTTTGAGGCTAAACCATAGATTGACTGGACTAGGCCGAAAATCGGGGTACATGTAAATTGCGATAATTTGCAAATGTGTTTAGAATACGATTATGACCTTAATATTCATTGATATGACACTTGTTAGGGACCATTACACACATAAATGCATTGTCTTTCCAATACATACATAAGCTGTATAGTATTCTCACAGAAAATACGTTATACAACATGAATTACGTGTACCCCCCTAAAGTTCAGTGAGACCTACGACTACTTGGCAATATATGAAAATTACAATGTTCCACCAAGTGAATTTTTTTGGATTTTTTTCTGGTAACCCAAACATACAATAGAATCTAAAAATTCCACAAAACTTACTATTGCAATTTGTTTGAGGTTGAACCATAAAAGGACTGGACTATAGACCCCTGTTAAACTGGACAGTTGCTAGAATTATGTCATCACTACTGTTTTAACTGTCTTTACTACTGTTTTTAAGTCAGAATGCATGTTATGCATATGTACCTTGTTAACAAATAAAGTTTTATCATAGTTGACCTCTTTCTTCTTCCCAATCTGAGGGAAGGTGGTAGGGGCAAAATGAGAACAGATAATGAGTGTGCATTTTTCTTAAACAATGTTTTACTGTGCTACATGCAAGATTGCAGCTCACCAACTCTCCTGCAAGGTTTGTACAACCACTGAAAATCGGCATAAACAGCAGAGTATCGGGATAAAATCCGACAGTATTTGTTAATAACACATTAACTGATATATACAATATTCATGAAATGGTCTTCTCAAAAATGAAGACACATTAATTTTCATATGTTGTACGTATGTTGGTGAATGTGGGTCTAGCTGACAGTCTAAGCACAACTCTTTCAAGTCCATACGTGTGAGTGGCTTGGTACAGTCAGGTGTGTGCATGATTGTTAAAACCCTAATAACTTATGTACAGTGACACCATTTGACTCATTTTGGACGAACTTTTGTATGTGAAACGTGTAAAATTGATAGTGAAATATTACACAGTTCTTTTGTTGTTGCAGCTTACATTGATGCACTAAAAATAACTGATCCCCCAGCGCATGTTAGTGCCCTGGTCGGCGGAAGTGTCACCCTAAGATGTGGGCTTGATGGCGCCCTCGGTGAAGAGATACTGACATGGAAGAGTTACACCAAGGAGAGCGTTGGAGATAAAATATACTACTCAAAAATTGGTGTAATCGCAGCAGACAAGTCTAAATACAAAGTCAGCGACACCTACAGTCTGACGATCGAGGGTCTTACTATCGCTGATGGAGGATATTACGGTTGTGAGCTTGGATCAAGTAATTCAGAAAAGGCTAACGTCATTGTCATAAGTGAGTGACCAATAACCCTGAATACAGTGGCTTATATCATCAATGATTTTATTGTAGATTTAGTGTGTAAACAGCTACGTGTCAGTACATTTTCTATTTTTAGATTTAGTATTTAAACAGCTATGTGTTTAGTATATTGTCTGTAGTTAGATTTAGTATATAAATGGTTATGTATTTAGTACATCTTCAATATTTAGATTTAGTATGTAAACGGCTATTTATTTAGTACATTTACATTTTTTACATTTAGATTTAGAATGGAAACAGCTATGTCTATTTAGTACATTTTCTATATTTAGACACATCTACCGAGACTGGTTTCACATAAAATGTAGCCTGTATCCACAATTGTTTTTGTTTCCAGGTGAGCCAATGATTTCAATTGATCCCTCCAGTGAAACTCTCGATGTAGGCCAGACCGTCACTGTGAGATGCACATCGCAGTTCGGCAGTCCTCTTGTGGGGGACATGCCTGAAGCACCCACAATGTCACTGTGGATAGGAGGGTCCTTGGCAAAGGACAACAAAGTAATGCGGGGCAAACAAAGAGGAGAGAAATCAACGCTTTCTTCTGTAAGTCTTTCGTTTGGGATGTTTTTGAGAAGCATCATTCAGAGAAAGTAGATCAGTAGTCAGTAGATCTGGGGTAGTATGTAATAATAACAATTACAAATAGTGAAGTAATAGCAATAGGTTGAATAAAACATAATGTAATAGTAATAGGAATCATGGCCCTCAGGTGGAGGTTATGAGTGTTTACACAGCACCACCAGACATTGGGACAGTGTGACAGCTGCATGGCTAAAGGGATTCAGTAGTTCTTTGAAGTTGGTTCTCATACCAACTATCCTTTTCATACAAACCTATATGGGTTTAGTGGCTGTTTGCACATTACTAGGCTTAAAGGCCGTATCTTGTCCAAATGTTTTTTTTCTCCACAGAACTATGTATATATATTTGTACATGTGTGTTATTTAATGTTATCACAAATCCAACGCCACATGTTTGCCAAAACATTGATAAAATTGGTCTTAAACAGTGACCGGTCACAATGCAAAACTGAAAATGTATGTTTTCCGGAAATGTCCGAAGGCGCAGATATGTGACGTCACTAGTGGAACGGCCTACACATGGTCGCACGGTCTATGCGGCTAAATTGTATTTCATTATAATTATATTTTCAACTGTTTGTATCACTAACATGTATATATAATTGATGGAGAAAGCTGTTGTGGAAAAAGTGGCAATTCGGGTTTTGACAGGAAATTCATGGCACGTCTTCCCCAAAGACCCAATTTGTCAGCAGAAAATGTACATTTTGTTTGCAAAGCCAAGGACAGGATCCATGCTACGCCTATGGTGAATAACATCATTTATGGTGGAAATGATGGATATATATATATCTTATAAGATGGAAAATGGGCTTCAAAATACAGTCAGATATATGAGTACGACAACAACGCCATGGCACTGGCCCTTTCAGTTTCACCACAGCAAAGTCAACAGCCGACCGTCAGTTGCCGGACTCTCGACAGGTTCATGCCTTGGCCTGTATAGCACCCCGCCGACACCAGGCAATCTAACACCAGCAGAATCAACATCTCTCAAACATCATCATCACTGTCTCCAAAACATATTTGATCGTCGTATGCATCGGTCTTAGTAACAGAAAAGTCACCGCTCTCAGCTTGCCGGCCGCCATTTTATGAGTTGTTTACACGACGCGGGTCACACACGGGACGGCTGTCAGGACAGTCCAGGCTGGCGACTATGTTCCACTAGTCATGTCACACAATCCCGCGCTGCTGTTACTCGATAGTTTCTGTAATTTAGAGGTTTTATGTTGTACTCTCTTATGGGATTCGTTAACATATTTTCAATAGCATCATTTGAAAGTGCATACATCATTTGTTATTATGGAACACAGCACATTTTGTCCCAGGATATAACCTTTAAACAACAGAGGTATGAAAAAAACATCCTGATATATTTGTACTTCAATATTATAAAACAGTTCGTTCTCTGTTTGTATGTGCACCCACATCTCCGTCAGTTTTGCATGTATTGGGCTGACATTTTGAATGTGATCTAGTGGGCCCATTGAGACGGTTAATAGATTTTTTTTTTAATTTCGAAATTCATCCAAGGCATGTAGAACTTGGGGGGCTCAATATTTCAAAAGGCTGTACGTGGAGTTCCAGCCGTGGAATTTAATGTTTTTATCATCATAAAGATAATTATGCCATCTACGAACATGTTGCTGGATGTATGCAGACATTTTGAATAATTTTTAAGTTATTGACATTTGAAAATCCTCAGCGCCTAACATGCACCAAGTCTACCTGTCATTGGTCACGTCCGCACGCTATGTGTCAAAATTATCGCCCGTCAAGTTAGTATAATTTTTTATTATAAAAAGTGAGTGTTAAAAGTTATATTGGATAACTAAAAAACGACATCTTCTACATTATAAAGCAGTTCGTTCTCTGTTTGTTTGTGTGCACCCTCATCTTCGATAGTTTTGCATGTATCGGGCTGAAATTTCAATGCAGCATCCCCCTCTGCCTGTTGCTGGTTACGTCAGTTAGACAGGTGAGCGCGTGCAATTTCTGGCAAAGGTTGCCTTAACAACTAGGCCAGTAACCAGTTACAATTTATTAATGCGGATAAGCTGGAAAGATTTGGTATGGGTTTGGGGTGTGTGGTACATATGACTGCCTTTTTCCCCGGGCAATACCGGGTAACTCAGCCAGTGTGCCAATAATATTGTGTTTGTAACAGAGTGGGAACTACACTGCCACCTCTGGTGACCGAAACATAGAAATCACATGTCGCGTGAACTCCATCCCGTACTTCACAGCCGAGACCAAAGACAAACTGGTGGTGAAATGTACGTACAATTCTTATTTAATAGCTTGTTTAATAGAGACTACCTTCGATTGACACAGATTACCTCTTGTGACTCATTTATAATAGAGACTACCTTTCATTAATACAGGCTACCTCTTGTGACTCGCCTATAATAGAGAATACCTTCCACTGACACAGTCTACCTCTTGTGACTCATCTATAATAGAGACTATCTTCCATTGATACAGGCTACCTCTTGTGCTTACAGCTGGAAGATGTAAATTCTTCAACTGATCCAAAACTACTTTTCTACAAATAACATTTTGCGTTTTGCACATGAATAATATTCTTTGTTTGTAATTTTTGATGAGTCCTAACTGTGGTGCTTTATATATTACAGATCCAGTGAAAGATATCGATTATGTTCCCAACAAGAACGAATTGTTCGTGGGAGAGACATTGAACTGCACGGCTGACGCTAACCCACCACCGACGTTTATTTGGTTTCCAAAAAATTCACCAGGTGGTCGTAGAACGGAAGGCAGCGTTCTGAAAATCACGCAGCAGATGATTGGTGACAATACTTGGGAGTGTACAGCAACTGACACCCGCGGTAACTCAATCAAGAAAGAGGCAAAGTTCAATGTTGGTGAGAGGATCACTTCTACAGTTTCATCTCTGTACATATATATATATGTATACATATAAAGTATATATATATAGAAAATATATACATAATTCTAAAGGCAGCATATGCAGATATATGATATGCAACTCCCGAGAACAATGCTCTCAAAATCACTGAAAAAAAAATTTTTTTGCTCATAATTACTGATATCATTACATATCGTGTTATATTATATATACTAACTGTCCACATGTTAAAATAAAACGTATTTTTCACGCAACCTGGAGTCAAAACTAAGCAGACCAGCTTTGTTCTGCTTAAAAACAGCAGTCTGCCCAAGGCATATATAATTTATATATATGTACATATATATATCACTGCTGGAAATTGATAACAAAATCTCATGATTGATCATTGGTTTATCAATCTGATCAATGAGTGATCATAACAATGCTATCATTACATGGCAGGGTCATAGCACATTTGATCAAGTACAAATATGTTGAAACATAAGATGGAAGATGGGCTTCAAAATACAGTCAGATGTTTGCATACGACAACAACAACACGGCACTGGCCCTTTTCAGATTATTTTAAGTGGGAACGCTTTGTGCGCATGCTCACATAACTAGTCTTTTGCACAAGTCACTTACTGACACATCCTTGTACCTAATAAAATGCACACATATGCTCGAGGTATTTCATGGTTCAAATGAAACGTTTATGTTCATGGTGATTAAAAAGTCTGACCGCGAACAAAGTGAATCAATCGATGATCTTCAGCTAATGATGTTTCTTGTTGTTTTAGTGGCTGCTCCCAATAATCCTGATGGCAAGGATCCAGAAGCTAGTTTGTCTGGTCCACGTGAGTGCCAGCTTAGTTGTTAAATGGAACACTTAATTGCGTTGTCACCTCAAAGTCACTGGAAACTCTCCTGTTTTGATTAGTAAACATTCTTCGGGATAGTTCATTTTGTAGAATAAAAATAGAAGAGTAAAGGTAAGCTGTTGCCTTGCATGATACCTAATCTTAGGATAGCACTGAGCGATTCACCCTACAGTCTGCCTGCTCAACTGAATACCATCTCGATTTCTCTGGGAAGCATTCAGCCACCCTGCAATCATTGTGCAAAGACTATTTGTGCATAGAATATCCAACACTGTCTATGGCAAGGTGTTCATTCATACAGCAGCGTCAACTGGAACAATGTAGAGTGAATGAACTTGCCCAAGGTCGGAAATAGCAGCAAGACTACATTTCTTGGCAGCATACCCATACGTCAATTTACCTCTAGAGACTTTCTGTCTTAAATTTAAGGAGGCAATACGGATATGAAAAGCAGGCAGCAATCAACCGAGACAAGGGGAAATTATGTGGAGTGCAGTGGCCCAGTAGTTAGAATATCCATTTAGAACCACTCGACAATATCGGCCACTCAACCTGCCATTTTGAACCTTGGCCAAGTTTGTTCAATCTACTTTGCTCCAGTTCACTCGGCTGTATGAATGAATACCTGGCTATACAGACAGTGGTGGATATTTGTATACCTGCCAACTTTTTTCCCATGTTGCGCTCGTGTCGGATCTTGACATCGAAAGATGTGCTTTTGAAGATTTTTTATGGAAATTCGGTAGTTCCGCATATCTCCCAGTGTGTTGTGCTGACTCAAAGATGGGGGTGTTGTTGCAGATTGTTAGATTTTTTTAATCCTGGAGATTTGCCTGTATTTCGGGAGACCGGAATATTCACCAAAAATCCGGGAAACTCCCCAATTTTCTGGGAGAGTTGGCAGGTACATATTTGTGTATGAATAGTCTTTATTAATAATTGTAGCATGGCTGAATGCTTCCCAGAAATCGAGATGGTGTTGGATTGAACAGGTCAGCCAGGGAGTCAAATGTATTGTGGTTTGAGCAGTCATAAGGCTATATAAGAATGTACTTTTTTAACTACAAGCTTCCGATTGTATAGGATGATGTCATTTAGCTAGGATGCTAGTTGTATACTGATGATGCCATCTTGTTTAAAAGGATGTAAGTCTAAACAGGTACTCCAGTTGTTGGTGTTTGATATATGATAAAAAATGCATTCTATCAAGTTGTAGCTGAGTTTTTGAGACTGCCATGATTAGCTTCTTCCAACTGATTTCGTCCTGCATTGTCTCTCTTTGGCATGTCCAGTTAAATCCTTGATTTGGTTCATCTCCCCTCCCGTGTCCCAGCCACCTTTATTTTATTTAAGCATTTATTTGAAGTTTTACCATTTGTGGAAGGACTGTTTTAATAATTCATAGAATTTTTTTATTTTATGGAACATTGTCAACCACACCAAAACCAATATTTTGATTAAACACTATATAAAACATTTTAATTATTATTGGAACCAAAGTTTGTTTATTAGCTTTACTCCTTCCTTATGGCTGTACATGTTTCATTGTCGTACACAGCCACTGGAAACTGTAATGGGTTGTGTGATGGCAATTATCCTTGTTCATCCTTGTTTATTTAAACACCACTTGAGCTTCTATAGTGCTTATTCACAGGTGTACTTAGATAAATTCAACCAAGTTTTGGCTATTTCAAAATCAACACAGCACCTAGAACCTAAACCAAAATGGCATCTTAAAAAGTTTAGCAGAGCTCTACCATATTTAGAAGATTACATGCTAGGATGTTTGACCATTTACAAATTGCAATGCAATTGCAGTGTGGGGGGCATATCACTAAGTTTGATTGGCTCTCTTAGCGAGTCAAGAACTAAGTCTGTGCTACAATTATGTATCTCTGTTTGTGAATAATTATGATATAATATCTAACGAGTCTTGTTTGTTGCACCTCTGCTAGATGCATGGCTTGCACATCGGGTGCCACATTTTCACAGGTTCATCTACGACACTAGTGTAATGCCTTTATTGTCCAGAAATTCCCCATGGGTTAAGTGTTCCTACTGGATAAGGGGTCGTACCTTAATGTTTTCTACGATTGTTTGTTTGAAATTTGTTTGTTGTTTTCAGCGACTGTGACGGTAGTATTGGCCGTGGTCATTCCTATTGTCATCATCTGCATCATCGCCATTGTCGTTATTCTCTACATGAGTAAGTTTTTCTTCCCGAGTCACAAACATTTGTGTGATATTAATTGTCGTGATTGCGAAACCACAGAAAACTGAAACCGAAGTCATTAGTAAAATTTGATTGACGAGTGAATATAAACATTGATGATAGAATTATGTACTAGGATAAACCCTGAACATTATTATTTCCTATTCCGTCCTTAAAAAATGGCATAAATATGTGTGATTGTTTTGTTTAACCCAAAATTGGCAGATTTAAAATGATCCACATGCCGTTTTATAAATTGTTATCAGCTCGATCTAGCTTTAACTATCAGTATGCTGTTTAAAAACATCATGAGCATTGTATGAATAACAACATATGGTGTATATAATATGTCATTGGATCTTTGTTTTGATGTTTCCACCTGTTGTAGTTTGACATGTTGTCTTTTACATGTTTCCACCTGTTGTCATATGACACATTTTCACCTGTCATCTTTTGCCTGTTGCAGGGAAAAGACGAAGGGAAAGAGAATCATCAGAGGAGATGAAGAGCGCACATCATCACCCTAACGGTGACTCGGGATACGATGAGCAGGCGCCACGGGAAGCCCCAGTCACCCCCAACCCATCTGGGTACCCCGTATACCCCGGTCCGTACCCCCCAGAGGGTGGCAGCCAGACGGACATGCCACAGACGTACCCCGGCCGCAACAGCCCCGGTTACGCCGACCTCGGCATCCGACATCTTGGTCAGACCAATCCGGGCGTCGACACAAACGTGACTGCCTCGCCTGACCCCATTGCGCCCAACCGCGGCTACTCCAACGAGGTGTACGACCAGTCGCCACGGCAACAGGAGTCTGTGCTCTCCACCGGTCCAGACCCCGGATCCGTTGTCTAAGTCTGCATGATGACCCACGCTGTGGGCCGATCAGTGAGTTGATTGTTACAGCAATGGCTGCATTCCATGACAGCGGGGTTGTACATCGGTTGTAGGGTTTGTGTCGCACATCGACACATGCCTCTTTTCATGGTAAAGCAAATTCCAGTAGAGTGATATTTACGTGGTTTTGTATATAAGATTTGTACATTTTAAGCCTTGAAGGTTGGTCACTTCTACTGTGTAAACTGTCGAAACCGTTCTCGCCATTTTATTGTCGTTTTTATGCCAACTTTATAAGTATGCAAAATTACAAGGTACTCTTTATAAGTTATACGGAGTTCGGTGACTCATTGGTCAGCAGCTTGACCCTCTGGCCATGTCTACGAGCAGCTACATTAACATGCATCACTTCTTTTGTAACAAAGATTTTGTGGATAAACGACTGACCTATTCTGTTGTAAATACTTCCCAAACAGAAACCAGCCTGACAAACTGGAACATTAAATGTGCAATCATGTTCTGTGGCCAAGTTCACAAATGACAACACAAGCTTTCAGTCACTCATTGTCGACGCAGCTTCTCCTAAATGACTATTTTCTTGATTCTTAAACCTAAGTATTCCAGTTTGATGGGTTGTTAATAAGACGGGGAGAATTCCTGTAAATCATGGCTGGATGCAGCCGAGAAATCATTCCAAAGAGGGGGCAGCCTTGGGAAGGGGGAGGGTGGTAGACAGTTGCATTCCAGCATGCAGCTGTGCATAGTAAGGTGCATTCATAAGTACGTTGGTAGATTTGGCTGTAGATGCTAAGGACGAGCGACGCTGTGAACATTTGAAGGTACACACTCTGCTGCAGAAACTGTGATATCCAACGTGGAAAGTAACTGATGTTGCAGGCAGTTCTAGTAAACACTAACTGTCTGCTTTTGCCATTGGTCAGGAGTGAATGATTGTTACGCCGTCAGCACAGTAGGTGTGTTAGGCGTGGCGTGTTTACCTTAGCGGCGTGTCATCAAACATGTGCTGTGTTTAGCATTAATGACACGTAACACAGACAGTGTGCAAGTGGAGCATCGTTCCCGTGAACACAATCGTCAATATCAACTTGAATCAAGTAGGGTATCACCAATGCATGCAACAGCTTGTATAGTTTATGGTGTAACTGGTGTAGCATAAATCTGAGTACCATTATCGTGTCGTGCCCTGCCATGCTGACATTCAAAGTGTCACTGGTTGCAGTCACACTGCATGGGTCTAATATCTCGCCTGGTCTGCTCGGGGACAGTAACAATGAACAAAGGGAGTACTGTGCTATGATATATGTATTTAATATATTAATAATACGTTCAGTGGAACATCATTAATCTGGACCCTACAGATCCAAAAACGTTGACATCTGAACATCATTTCCCTGGAATGGAATTCCCATAAAGTAATATACCTGGTTATGTGCATAAATAATTTTTCCAGAAAACTAATCACATACATTGGGGCCAATAAGTCTGAGTTAACGACGTTCCACTGTGTATCACACATTAAACTTTGGATATAATAACACTGTCGACCTTGTGGTTTTGATCATGTGTCAGGTTTTGTGCCAGCCTGTATACATTTTAATATATTGCATGACGATGAGATGTATTTTACTGTAGCTTTAGTGAAGTAGTCTGCTGTATTTACACTTGCTGTGCAAATAGTTTTATAATTCATCGTTATTCACTGTTTCGTAGTTTACAAGCAGTCAATCAGAAGGTTAGAGGTCGAGCAGTTTTCACATAGCCTTGCTTATATTCCGCATCACACAGTAAGATATTTGAAGATTTTGTAGCATTGTGATGCGACTTCAAAGGGTGTTTACTGGAGGATAGAGTGAGATTTAGAAATCACGCTAATTAATATTTACATTCTGGACTTTAGTTGTCATGACAATGTGTACGTAGAGATGGAGTCTGTAGATCATTTTAACTGCTGGCAATGGATGCGATTATCATACATATGCTCGGAGAGTATATTTCTATTTTAGTAAGCACGGTTTGGATGTTGTTTCGAACTCCACCCAGTGTAGTATGTGTTTATGTACATGTACATAATAAATTAACTGGGTGTCAATGCAAATACGTAGATGGGCAATAATGAATGCACACATGAAAGAAAGCACCAGCTTGGTTGTATTCGTGGTGTTGCACCACTAGTTCTGGTGAGTTTTGCCATTTTTATGAATCTAAATAAACCATTGTATGACTACGTTTGAAAGCAGAGAAATGTAGTTGTTGCACACGTACATCACAGCACACCATCACACATACATCACAGCACACCATCACACATACATCACAGCACACCATCACACATACATCACATGCACACCATCACACATACATCACAGCACACCATCACACATACATCACATGCACACCATCACACATACATCACAGCACACCATCACACATACATCACATGCACACCATCACACATACATCACAGCACACCATCACACATACATCACAGCACACCATCACACATACATCACATGCACACCATCACACATACATCACAGCACACCATCACACATACATCACATGCACACCATCACACATGCATCACAGCACACCATCACACATACATCACAGCACACCATCACACATACATCACAGCACACCATCACACATACACCACAGCACACCATCACACATACATCATAGCACACCATCACACATGCATCACAGCACACCATCACACATACATCACATGCACACCATCACACATACATCACAGCACACCATCACACATACATCATAGCACACCATCACACATGCATCACAGCACACCATCACACATACATCACAGCACACCATCACACATACATCACAGCACACCATCACACATACATCATAGCACACCATCACACATGCATCACAGCACACCATCACACATACATCACATGCACACCATCACACGTACATCACATGCACACCATCACACGTACATCACATGCACACCATCACACGTACATCACGGCACACCATCACACGTACATCACACCATCATACCAGGTACATTAGCATTCTTTTAAAAAGCTGCTGATGGATTAATAACAGAACGGTATGCGACACACCCAACCTGAAATGAACACTTTAGGCCCTGGTTACAGGACTGAGAGAGTATTACATAACACATGAGTTATTTCTAGCCGCTAGCTGTGTCTGGGTTATGTTGCACGATGTCTAATTACAACAACAACGAGACAGTCGTTCCATTGTGTTTATTCGAGATACAACGCAGAACCTACTTCCAAGCAAAAATAGTCATCCTCGATATATCCCAAATCACAGCACGGTTACCATGCATCATTTAGATAATTAAAATATATACCCTTCTGTGTAATACCATATATACATATCAACAATATGCAGCAACGTTAAGCTGCGTGCTTACGTGCAGCCGTAGATACATAGGTTGGTCTATTGTGGGACAAATAAGTGTCGTGATTGTCATGGACAGCATCATGGCGGGACATCGACCAGAACACAATTCACTGACATTCAACGTGGGAGAACGTTTGTTTTACATTTCCACACAAAGCAGTTTCATGTCACATAATTTTGGGCCTTTCTTTCCACTTTAGATATCTTTTGTCAACAAGTCACCACCAAGTGGCTGTGTGGGTAAGAAAATGTCACCAGGTCACCGCACGAGTGATGACTATAGCGCTATATGTATTACTGATCAGTTATAGGGATTTGCTGAAAGCAAAACTTAGCTAAAAGATAACACAACTATTTATAAATGACTATTATTAACACCACAAACAGATATATGATATCAGTTAGCAGTCGATTATTAGTGGATATTATGAAATTACCCATCCATTGACCGTATTCGAATTACTTGATTTATGCTTTCAACCATTGCATTCTGCGGGATACAAAACAAGCAAATTCATGTGTAAGTCACATATGCATAGTGTATCCAATAAACCTGTCTTCAGTTAAGTCTGGATTACTGCCCGGTCCATCAATAATATGGTCATATATCATGGTACTTAGCCAAGTTACACTTGCCTGCAATGAGTATTTTCTACCAATGTCTCTATGATTTCTACCATGTGACCAGAACTCGAAAAAGTTTCTGACCCAAGATGTCATGCCAAACTATGTGGTATTACCGACTAGAAACTGGCAATCGAAATAAACACAGAGCAGAGCTACATCAAATGTTCACCACTCTTTATCCCATTATGTGTAATGATAACTCAGTATAGCTAACGTTACTGAAAATTGGGTCTCGAAAATGGTCACATATGAGGAATCTAATACTACAGGAGCAGCAAAACAGAAACACTGGGAAGTGGAGGGTAGAAACTGGTGTGAACCCACCCCTGGGAAGTGGAGGGTAAGAATTAGTGTGAACCACCCCTGGGAAGAGATTAATTTATCCAGAATCAAGATGTTCCTGTTTTGGCTGAATGTTTTAGTCATGGAACTTAGCTGACAATTTGGCAAGGCACATCCTAGAAGCAATTATTTGACAGCCATATGTTCAGATATTTCCTAATGGTGATTGTTTTATAATTCAGCCTTGCATAATAAGCAGGCATCTTGTTAAAACTTACACAAATTAAATTAGTTAAACAATAGTAATAATATGACATGCAAGCATGCGCAACGAATAATGTTTTCACTCCTACAGATATTAACAAAATAAGTTAATTTTCCCTTATAATGAACACACTGCATAACTGTGTCAGGAAGGGAAGTTCTTTAAGAGGATCGATGAAAGGTTAACAATTTTTGCATCAACTACATGGCATATAGAGTGTCTAATATTGAACCACATGATGGTTGTCCAATTAAGTGGTTTTTCACTGACCGTAACAGCTTACAGAACTAGACACGCCACCGAGGGAAAGAGACACCCAACATAAATGCATCAAATAAAAGAAATTAAATTCAGAACGAAAAAAATAGCAGGGATTAGAATTCTGAAAGATAAATATCCGAAATCATTTCAGCTGTTTCTGTTAGTACTACAGTAAAATGTAGATTATACTCGGCCCATTTCACCTAGATGATCCCTCTAATCCAGGGGCTGTCTTACACCTGCAGTAGATCATCGAAGGTGAATCTGCAAGGGCTACAACTACACATTGACCGTCACCCACACCTATTTACCCTAACCAATTACGCTATATGGCACGTCACATGAAGACTTCTGTGAGTGTAGCAACACAAGTCTTTGCCCATAGTCCAGACGACTGTACAGATTACATCAAATCTTCCCATGGTTTGGTATATTTTACCAAACTGTTCTCTCCAAAATCCGAAGTTGGACTTGCATCGCTTGTTACTGCACGACATGTGTGTTGCTTGCTGGGGAAAAATCCAAGTTGTTTTGTGCCAAATTTAATTAATAGTCATTAAATTATTAATGATTTGGTTGTAAAGCACTTTCCTGTGAGCAGTACAGACACAAATGTGTAGTGTTCAATGATGACCACATGTAACCCTTCACTACAAAACAAGTCTCGAATAAGCATTCACACGAAAGAGGAGAAAACCGGTTTTCCAATGACACCAACGATATATAAGTCGTGTAGTTTTTAACTGGGTACTAACAAAAAATACAGTTGCGATAAGTCAAGCTCTAAAGGTTAGAGCATTCAAGTGTTCACCTGAAGGTAATCTCATTGATTAATTTCACAGTGGAGGGACACACATCGTGACGAGAATAAAGACACACATTTAGACTGCTGGCTAGCACCAGTGAATGCACCCAGATGGTGGAACCAAGTCGTGACTGCCCTCTGGTCACACCGTAACATACTCCTTGTTTATTTGTTTCCTCGGTCTGTTTACTAGCATTCCGCTTTATATGACTTGTCGCTAACCTGCCCTTGATCACAGAAACAAGTATGCCAACAGCTGTTTTGGATTAAACAGTTTAAGACTTAACTTGACACAAGAAGACACAAAAGGTAACACAAAAGGTAGCCTTGGAGATTTAACACACCATGGATATAGACAACACACCATGAGGTTGACTGTTAACCTTACCATGGCCTTAGACAGTTAACTCACTATGGCCAAGGACTTTTAATACACCATGACCATAATACACCATGACCATAATACATCATGACCAGAGACAGTTAACGTACCATGGCCAGACAGTTAATACACCATATCCTTAGAATGTTAACCCACCATTGCCATACCATGCATTCTAAACAGACATATAAATACATTATGGCAGTGCATCCAGTCATACTCTTGGTGTTGTCACAACTTTCGCTTAATCCAGTTACTTACCCCGGCCTGGGAAGGAGACCATTCCTAGTCCCACACCAGACCGTGGACACTTTCGTCTCTCCTAGTAACAACTCCCAAACCACGACAATTTCTGCCATCTGAAGAAGCCTTGGCACATGTCCCGAGAACCTACGATCCTGTCCAATATGGCACGTTCCCATTGCAAACCTGCACTCCTGGTCAGGACGCGAAACACACCACACACATTCGCTGTTCGGCTGAAGACAATCTCCATAAAACACATCTGATTGGAAGAGTTGTGTGCATAGAGCTCTAGATGGTGATCATGCGTCCGACGCACCGATTACATTGCAAGTAGTTCCAGTGTGAGAAAGAGTTCTTGCCGCCGCCGGTAACGTTCGAATTGCCGATCTCTGACAGCAGAAGCATGATCTGTTGTGCTGTTCGGTCGTCCACTTCGCTCAATGGAATGTCTGAAGTTGCACCAGGTGACGCCACCTGCGACGAGTTGTCGCCGCCGGCCCCACCGATCACGGGCACTGTGTCACTTTCGTCACCGCTTGAACTACTCGAGCCTGGCCAGTCTGAAAGGGCATGAATGTGACAATTATGTACTCAGTCATAGATTGGATGGATGCAGTTACAGGTACTCGGTTAAATGTAAATCTGAGGAAACTTGGGAAAGAGAGATTGTATTGTAGCTGTGATACAGCACTATAATATATGTTAAGAGTGAAGAGACTCACCAGATCAGATTTCTTTTTTTTGTATTGTACAGTCAAAGTTAAATTTTATTGTAACATAAATGGGCTGTGAAATAGGAAACACAATTTGGGATAAGTTTTTAAGAAGACAGAAGTGTTGTTTTTACTCTAACAGGAACACTGGAGTGTGCACAGTTCAAAAGGGTGGGTTTGTGGATTTAATTTCCCTTTTCCTTGAATTGTGAGTTTCTATTGTATATAATACACAAATTACTAGACACTGAGATGAAGTACATGTCTCTCACCTTCTAGATCGTCGGTGTTCACAGTGCCATCTACCAGGTGTTTGCGACTGTGCTTTGATGACTTTGTGTTCTGTGGTGTGTGATTGGCCAGGGCCTTGAGGGCGGGTGACGCTGTTGCACTGACTGCTGTGTGGAGTCTGTGTCGTTCATCCAGCAATTGAACCACCAGCGTCTGGAGCTTTGCAAGTTTGTCCTGGTGACAGAGAGGAGAACCAGTAGGGCCGAGATTGCCGATGATCCTACTATTGCGATAACTGTATTACTATTGCAATACCACTATGATAGTTTTGATACTATTGCGATAGAACTGTGTAATTAGTATAGATGACAAAACATCACATATATTAGTACTCCTGGAAATGCGAATAGCCAAGGAAATAGTCCAGAATCGTAATCGATGGGTGGCACCAACATGTGGCCTTACAGTCAGTCAATTCAAAAAGGTGAATCTGAATGACACTGTTCCTAGGTGTACTATTGGTTACACTATATTTACTATCGCTGCTACGGTATCGTCACATCACCAATTGTGATGTGTCGACAGTGAGATCTCCTAAGAATCAGTGTCATTCAGAGTAATACAGTAGGTGGAGCCTCAAAACAATAAGGTCAGAATGCTATCACTTCACTACGACCAGCATCAACTCATTTTATCTCATCTAACAATAATCAAGTTAGCACATGTGTTATAGGTGGAGACAAGGGGTCTGGTAGCACATGCCACCTAGACCTTAAAAATGTCCTTTGGAATGTGCCCACACTAGAGTGATGCCCGCCCCCCTAAACTTTCAAGTGTTGGTATTATTGGCGAGCCTCGGGGGGGTGCAACTGGTGGTTTTTGGAAAGCCTGAAGTGTCATCTGTGACCCCAGGAATGATTGTAACGCTTTTATTTTTGATAATTTTATTGATCGCCGTAATATTCAACCCTCCACTCTTCACCCTGTTTGACAAAACGCTAAATATCACGGAACCGTTGCCATGGTTACCTGCATGTGTTGGTGGTCGCGGGCCATTTGTGAAACGTAGTCGTCGCGCTCGAGCTGGCGTTGTTTCAGTAGGAAGCGCTGCTGCTGATAGAGGGCGACGTACTCGCCGATCGTTTCCGTCTCACCCTGCAGTTGCATCACGATGTGCTCCAGCTGCTCCCTGGAGTCAGACAGCTCCGCTTGCTCTCTCATCACCCGCGTGTACTTCACCTGACACATGAGGGAAGTCGTTATACAGCGCTGTATTTAATCCGTAATGGAAGGAAAAGTTGCTGGCAGCAGAAGCAGAGGAAGATCCAGGAGACAAAGGGGAGAAGGACATGGAGGAATGGATAGGAACAGACTTCTGGCAATCGGGAAGATTGGCAAGTCAACTTGCTAGCTATAGACAATCCATCAAGGCTGCAACTTCAGGAAATGGATAAGCAGATCCATGAATCCATCTTTCTCTACGGTTAGAATGGACCAATGTCTTTTAGTGTCTCTACTGAAAGACACAAGCAGAGTTGGGTGAATGGAATGGCCCAAGTTTCGATACAGCAGTACATGGAATCAAACCACCATCCTCTCGATTCACAATCAATGCTCCCACAGGTACAGATAATTTACATAATAAATAATTACAACCATGACATACCTCGAGCTGTTTCATGGCATGTTGCAGTGCCTCAAACTGGGCTTTGTTGATGACATCACCATTTAAAGTGGCTGGTGCTGAAAGCAATACATTCAAGTCTAAATACCATCCTCAATGCTAACTAATCAAGAATGACTTCCCTACTTTGTCGTTGAACCATCAAAAACCAAGCATGCAGTAATTGAAATATTATTTTATGAATAGCTAAAAAAATAGATCACATGATCAGTATGAACGAACGACGGTGAAGCAAACAGTCAGGTGTTAAGTCTTACGCAACATTCAGCTAAAGTATCATCTATCGCCTACAAACAGAAATGAGTCGGTGCTAAGAAAAAACTATTTCTAGGTTATGTTACAGGAAAAGTGGGACATAACGTTCTTCTACTTTGCATCTTGTCCAACTAATATACCCAGGATATTCTGCACATATTGGGCATCAGTTTCCATGGCAACAAGACTCACTCTGCGAGGCGAGTTGAGAACGCAACTCGTCAAATTCCTTCTGCACCATCTGTCGCTGTTTCTCCTCATTCTCAAGACCTCGAACCATCTCGTTCCTCTCCATCTCCAGCTGACGAATCGACACCGACATCTGCTCCATCTGGTGGGCATTTACGAAAATGTGTGAAAAACTTTTTGGCTTTTAAAAAACAGGCCTTCATTTTCTCTAACAACAAGTTTTGATAGGAACTAAATGTTAGTATACAGCTGAGTGGGGACTCTTCTGGTCCTATTATTTCAACTTGACACTCCCACTACCAGCGAGAAACCAATACTGGCAGCTGTTTGTTCCTTGGAAATAAATATATGGACACAGGAAACTCCATAATCATATACAACAATGGAATTCACTGATGCATATTTTTTCATGTAATAACATAATGTAAAAATTACCAGCACAATTTTAGTGGCTAGATACAACGCTATTAAGGTTACCTTTGGGACTGGTCCATAGTGACCTGAATAGCAAGGTGACTGTATTAGCAGGACTAATTTCACATACTTTATTGTTGTAGAAACAAATTCAGACTGCCCTAGTGTGATGTGGCTGTATTACCAAGGTGACTGTAAAGAGAAGGTTGACTAGATTGATCTCAAAGGCCGTATCAACTACAGCCGGAAATGTGTGATGTAGCTGAACTGAGTAGGAATCTCATTCGCTGGAGGAACAGTTACTACGGGGAGCATTCCTTACCTGCGCTGAACTATCTGCATCATTGCGGAAGTTGTTATTGGAAACATCTCGTAGTAACTGTGACTTCAATTCACTGTTCTGATTCGTCAATGCATTGATGGCATCCTGAGAAACGAAAACAACATATTAGTATAAAATATTTATACAAGATATACTGTATTGTTCCAAATAGATGCACAGCTCGGGAATACAAAAGTTTGGGAGCGTGTGTATAGACAACACGTAGCAAAGACAACTGACAGTACATGACTCGAGACATTGCATTCTTTTGTTTGTGTTTTGTAATTCCACGCAAACATCAGCTAAAAATTAAAACTCACTGTACAAAAAAGGTAAGTTCTTATATAGCACAGTATCCAGTCCTCAGGACTACTCAAAGCGTTTTACACTTTATTCCCTGGCAGAACTGTTCAATCGAACGCCATCTCGATTTCTCTGGGAAGCATTCAGTCACACACAATTAATATGCGTACACAAATATCCACCACTGTCTATAGCCAGGTACTCATTCATCCAGCTGAGTGAACTGGAGCAATGTACAATGAACAAACTTGCCCAAGTTTCGACACTGCAGCACAGGATTCAAACATGGGTTCTCTCAATTGATAACCTGATGCTCTAGTACTGTACCACTGCACTCGGCGGGAACAACCAGAAGGAAGTACAAGAACATCTACACACTTGGGCGGATGAGAGTTCTCTTTGGAGAGACTCCAGCAGTGGTGTCTGTTGCTGGAACTGCTGTAGTCTGTGGTCTAGTTCCTCCTCTCCCTCCTCCTCCCCCTCCTCTGTCTGCAGTCTCAGTCGCAGTCTCTGTAGCTCCTGCTCCTTCACGCCAATCTGTCACATAACAACAGTCAGTGTGTCTTATTTCGTTCTTCTGGATACCCTAAAATTCTACAAAAATAATTATGTTTTTGGATACAACACCAATGACTGTCTTATTTCGTTCTTCAGGATACCCTAAAATTCTACAAAAATTATTATGTTTTCGGACACATAACACCAATGACCGTCTTATTTTGACCTTCAGGACATCCTAAATTCAAAAACAAAACAAAAATTTTCGGACACCTCTGTAAACATAATTTATATTTGTTCTTAATGTAATCAGACACCAATTAGTCATATTATGAATGAAGTTATAAAAGTATGTTAATAATAACATGATGTCAGGACTCATTTGTGCCCATAAACATTCAGACAGTATATCTGAGAATTATATTTGTGTACTACTCTTTTATGTAATATTTTATTGTGCTATATTTACATAAAATAATAATTATTATTACAATATATAAATATGCTAACACTGGAGCATTGAAAGTGTATCTCTTCCAAAACACTGAGGTCCGCATGAACATAGAACGAGGTGAAAGGACCTTGGCGCCTGGGAGAAGATGCATTTACAATGCTACAAAGTCAGGATATAAATACATAGAGCCTAAAGATTCTACACTCACATCGGAGCGAATCTCTTTGAGCTCCTCCTCCTGTTGAGCGAGCCGACTCGCGAGCTCCTTCGAGACATGTTGTTCTTTCTGGAGCTGAGTCATCAGCTCCATGTTCTCATTGCTCTGTTACACAAACAAGTAAAAGGTGAGTTCTTATATAGCGCAGTATCCAGTCCTAAGGACTGCTCAAAGCGCTCTATACTTTATGCCCTGGCAGACCAGTTCAGTCGAACACCATCTCGACTTCTCTGGGAAGCATTGAAAAGAGCAAACACAAGACTGAAATAACTTTTGTACACAATGTATGAATAATTGTTGCATACACAGAGGCAAAGAAATAAGGTAAGTTCTTATATAGCGCAAGATTACTTGTACACAAATATCCAGAACAAGCTACAGACAGGTATTCACTGAAACAGCTGAGTGAACTGGAGCAATGTGGAGTGAACTAATTTGACCAAGGTTTGACACGGCAACAAGAGGAGTCGAACCCGGAATCTTTTATTTATAGCATACATTAAAAACACTTCTGCTTTTACCGTTATCTGTAATTCCTCAATTTCAATTCAAACAAACAAAATGTCGCGTATCTTACTTGTGTGGTGTACAAAGGCTTATGTCACAGAATCATTGTTATTTGTATCACTGCAACTTTACACTAGAGAAAGAGAAGTCAGGCAAAGGGAAATTGGCATTGACTGGATTACTTGATGGCAGTTACCTGACGACGGCAAAAATATATCGATTGAAAACACACTTACCATCTTGACGAATCCGTTCTGCAGTTCGGCCAGTTGTGTCTTGAGTTCTCTGTTCTGTGCAATGGCGCGACTCAGAGCTGTCTTGTCATTCTGCATGTGTTCCAATAACTTCTCACTGTCGACCTGCGTCTCTGAGAGTCTCAGAGCCTGTAGCTCTAGTTCCTCTATGTGGGTCTCTCTCTCTCCCACCAACCTGTCAACATACACACTGTGAACTCTACTGACAGTCTCAGAGCCTGTAGCTCTAGATCCTATATGTGGGTCTCTCTCTCTCTCCCACCAACCTGTCAACACACACACTGTGAACTCTACTGACAGTCTCAGAGCCTGTAGCTCTAGTTCCTCTATGTGGGTCTCTCTCTCTCCCACCAACCTGTCAACACACACACTGTGAACTATACTGACAGTCTCAGAGCCTGTAGCTCTAGTTCCTCTATGTGGGTCTCTCTCTCTCTCCCACCAACCTGTCAACACACACACTGTGAACTATACTGACAGTATCAGAGCCTGTAGCTCTAGATCCTATATGTGGGTCTCTCTCTCTCCCACCAACCTGTCAACACACACACTGTGAACTATACTGACAGTCTCAGAGCCTGTAGCTCTAGTTCCTCTATGTGGGTCTCTCTCTCTCTCCCACCAACCTGTCAACACACACACTGTGAACTCTACGGACAGTATCAGAGCCTGTAGCTCTAGATCCTATATGTGGGTCTCTCTCTCTCCCACCAACCTGTCAACACATACACTGTGAGCTCTACTGACAGTCTCAGAGCCTGTAGCTCTAGATCCTATATGTGGTTCTCTCTCTCTCCCACCAATCTGTCAACACACACACTGTGAACTATACTGACAGTCTCAGAGCCTGTAGCTCTAGTTCCTCTATGTGGGTCTCTCTCTCTCCCACCAACCTGTCAACACACACACTGTGAACTCTACTGACAGTCTCAGAGCCTGTACCTCTAGTTCCTCTATATGGGTCTCTCTCTCTCCCACCAACCTGTCAACACATACACTGTGAACTCTACTGACAGTATCAGAGCCTGTACCTCTAGTTCCTCTATGTGGGTCTCTCTCTCTCCCACCAACCTGTCAACACACACACTGTGAACTCTACTGACAGTCTCAGAGCCTGTAGCTCTAGTTCCTCTATGTGGGTCTCTCTCTCTCCCACCAACCTGTCAACACACACACTGTGAACTATACTGACAGTCTCAGAGCCTGTAGCTCTAGTTCCTCTATGTGGGTCTCTCTCTCTCCCACCAACCTGTCAACACACACACTGTGAACTATACTGACAGTCTCAGAGCCTGTAGCTCTAGTTCCTCTATGTGGGTCTCTCTCTCTCCCACCAACCTGTCAACACACACACTGTGAACTATACTGACAGTCTCAGAGCCTGTAGCTCTAGTTCCTCTATGTGGGTCTCTCTCTCTCCCACCAACCTGTCAACACACACACTGTGAACTATACTGACAGTCTCAGAGCCTGTAGCTCTAGTTCCTCTATGTGGGTCTCTCTCTCTCCCACCAACCTGTCAACACACACACTGTGAACTATACTGACAGTCTCAGAGCCTGTAGCTCTAGTTCCTCTATGTGGGTCTCTCTCTCTCCCACCAACCTGTCAACACACACACTGTGAACTATACTGACAGTCTCAGAGCCTGTACCTCTAGTTCCTCTATGTGGGTCTCTCTCTCTCCCACCAACCTGTCAACACACACACTGTGAACTCTACTGACAGTCTCAGAGCCTGTAGCTCTAGTTCCTCTATGTGGGTCTCTCTCTCTCCCACCAACCTGTCAACACACACACTGTGAACTATACTGACAGTCTCAGAGCCTGTAGCTCTAGTTCCTCTATGTGGGTCTCTCTCTCTCCCACCAACCTGTCAACACATACACTGTGAACTCTACTGACAGTATCAGAGCCTGTAGCTCTAGTTCCTCTATGTGGGTCTCTCTCTCTCCCACCAACCTGTCAACACACACACTGTGAACTCTACTGACAGTATCAGAGCCTGTAGCTCTAGATCCTATATGTGGGTCTCTCTCTCTCTCCCACCAACCTGTCAACACATACACTGTGAACTCTACTGACAGTATCAGAGCCTGTAGCTCTAGTTCCTCTATGTGGGTCTCTCTCTCTCTCCCACCAACCTGTCAACACACACACTGTGAACTCTACTGACAGTCTCAGAGCATGTAGCTCTAGATCCTATATGTGGGTCTCTCTCTCTCCCACCAACCTGTCAACACACACACTGTGAACTCTACTGACAGTCTCAGAGCATGTAGCTCTAGTTCCTCTATGTGGGTCTCTCTCTCTCCCACCAACCTGTCAACACACACACTGTGAGCTATACTGACAGTCTCAGAGCATGTAGCTCTAGTTCCTCTATGTGGGTCTCTCTCTCTCTCCCACCAACCTGTCAACACACACACTGTGAGCTCTACTGACAGTCTCAGAGCCTGTAGCTCTAGTTCCTCTATGTGGGTCTCTCTCTCTCCCACCAACCTGTCAACACACACACTGTGAACTCTACTGACAGTCTCAGAGCCTGTACCTCTAGATCCTATATGTGGGTCTCTCTCTCTCCCACCAACCTGTCAACACACACACTGTGAACTCTACTGACAGTCTCAGAGCCTGTAGCTCTAGATCCTATATGTGGGTCTCTCTCTCTCCCACCAACCTGTCAACACACACACTGTGAACTATACTGACAGTATCAGAGCCTGTAGCTCTAGATCCTATATGTGGGTCTCTCTCTCTCCCACCAACCTGTCAACACACACACTGTGAGCTCTACTGACAGTCTCAGAGCCTGTAGCTCTAGATCCTATATGTGGGTCTCTCTCTCTCCCACCAACCTGTCAACACACACACTGTGAGCTCTACTGACAGTCTCAGAGCCTGTAGCTCTAGATCCTATATGTGGGTCTCTCTCTCTCCCACCAACCTGTCAACACACGCACTGTGAACTCTACTGACAGTCTCAGAGCCTGTAGCTCTAGTTCCTATATGTGGGTCTCTCTCTCTCCCACCAACCTGTCAACACACGCACTGTGAACTCTACTGACAGTCTCAGAGCCTGTAGCTCTAGATCCTATATGTGAGTCTCTCTCTCTCCCACCAACCTGTCAACACATACATTGTGAGCTCTACTGACAGTCTCAGAGCCTGTAGCTCTAGATCCTATATGTGGGTCTCTCTCTCTCCCACCAACCTGTCAACACATACATTGTGAACTCTACTGACAGTCTCAGAGCCTGTAGCTCTAGATCCTATATGTGGGTCTCTCTCTCTCCCACCAACCTGTCAACACATACATTGTGAGCTCTACTGACAGTCTCATGGCCAGCAGCTCTAAAAGCTAAATTCTTTATAGCGTGGTATCCAGTCGTTAGGACTGGTCAAAGTGCTATACACTTTACTCCCTGGCAGACCTGTTCAATAGAACACCATCTCAATTTCTGTGGGAAACACAATTATTGCATGAAGATTATATGTACACAAATGTTCTCCATTGTCTATAGCCAGGTACTCATTCATAGAGCTGAGTGAACTGGAGCAACGTAGAGTGGACAAATTTGCCCAAGGTTTGAAATGGGAGCAGGAGGATTCGAATCCGGAATCTCTCGATTGAGAATCTGACACCACAACCGCTGTGCCACTGCTCTCCATGCTCTAGCTTCTATACGTGGGTCTCTCTCCTCTTTCTCCCTACCTCTTCTCCACCTGCTCGATCTCGCACTCTCTCACACTCTCTTGCTCTCCTCTCATGCCCTCCCTCCCAATCTCCTCACTGTCTCTGGGCTTGAAACATTTAAAAAACGACAGCAGATGGACTCAAACCTCGGTCCCACTGATTGACAATCCAGTGCTACAGCTGCTAGACAACTGCCCCCCCCAACCTAGATGCTGCTTGAGACTCACCGACTCAGCTGTGCGTTGTCGGCGACCTGTGCCTCGTACAACTGCCTCAGTTCTCCATGCTCAGCCACCAACTGATTCAACGTCTCTGTCAGCTGTTCCCTCTCCTGGACTGCCTCTGTCGTCCCCGCCATGGTCGTGTCTACAGAGAGACAATACAACTCACTGAACACAATGGGTTATGCGTGATCTATGTTATAAACACATCTAAAGATGTACCTGTGTCAGTGTGTATATGTCAATGCATAAAAAGCTGGACACAAGCATTGTTGTGTCTACAATCAGACAAACTCACTGCTTGCATAATTTACATCTACGATATACACAAATTACAGTATGTATATGGCAATGCATAAAATGCTGGGCATAAACATTGTCTTGAAGAATTTTTATGATTTGTTTACTATTTTGTTTTAATTAATTTATTTATTTAACATTACTTAATTTATCACTTACTGACGTTATAATTATTTTTTTACTTTTAAATTTGTTAGCACTTTGAATAGCCACTACAGCTATATATTTATTGCATATCTAAGAATTTTGATTATTATTATACAAGTAAAAAATAATAATAATTGGATGTTTTGGGGTGAATATATATGATTACATTGCATGATGACCAGCAAACTCAATTTTAATAAAAACATAACGGTCAAGTTCTAATAAAACATGTCACCGATTGTATTATATTTTGGCAACCAATATGTAAGAATTTATAATGAGTTTTTGTAAAGTAAACCCCACGCATAATTCCCTTTGTGTCCCGTAGACACTTTGGAATAATCACCCATTGCCACCAACGATCATGCCAAAGTATGTGATTTCACTCAATCAATTACCTTTGTAGCGTAAACTTGACAGAAAAACATACTTGTGCAACTAAACTACTTCACTGTACTATTTGGTATATTATTTTTTTAGACATATATGAATGTAATTTTTCATTAAAAATCCTATAAAAGTATCTCTAGTAAGACTATCTGGTTACCATGGTCACAGTCATTCAAACTGTTTGTTATGTTACACGTGACCTTCTTTTTATCCGTTTCCTTATTATGCAGCTACTAGAAGACACTGTCTCCTCACAACTGGTAGAAATGAAGAAGAAACAATGACACTGTGAAGCAGAGACAGAGAAGTGGCACTGACCTTGTGTGTTCTGTAGTTGAGCAATGGTGGAAGTGAACTCTTCTTGTTTTGCCATCAGCTGATCTCTCTCCTCCACTAGAGAGCCAATCTACACAAAACAGGGTTACTGATCATGTAAACAGTAAAATATTTGTTCTATTAAGTATACAGTATGCTTTAAAATATTTGAAGTGTAAAAATATTTCAAAAGTTCAGTTCTAAAAAGCATACACTATTTCTTTGGTTCTCAAAATTATTCAGCTGTTTCATGTTACATGGCTCTAGTTTGATTTCTTCCACTTTCGTTGTCACTGAATTACAATAGTATTACAGTTATAATAAAGCAGCTGTATGTTCGGACTAACAACTTCAGTACAGCACAGCATCACATGAACATTCATTGTGGAGACATTTACCTCTGAACACATGAAAGTAGTCAGGAGTAGACTGAGATGAACAGGACACATAAATAAAATGAGGAAAGATGAACGAGAGCACGGTAAACTGAAGAAGATATTAGGAGATATTACAATGAGATGGAGACAATGGGAAGGTTGATCTCAAAAGGGCAGAGATAACCAGGGGAGAGAGGGAGAAAATTGCAGAAGATCGGGACAGGTGGAGAAGTATTGTCATGAGGGTTGACCGGACTGAGGGAAAGAAGACGATTGACAGACCTGTGCCTGGAGACCGGCTGACTGTTGTGTCAGTTGGTCCACGTACTGCTGATACTGCTCAGCAATCTGCTCGCGCTCAGAGCTCACTTTCTGGAATGCTTCGTCATACTGGGAACAACAACAATGTCTTTGTTATAATGATAATGATTTTTGAGTATTTAAGAGGTACAGTAGCTAGAATGTTTTGTTTGAAAAAATACTCAAAATGTGTTTCTTCCATATTCTAATAGCTTTGAATGTTTACTTTCAATAAAGTTCCATTTAAAAGTGGGTGGAGCTTATAACATGAAATAAAGAAATGGTGAAATGTGCATGTCTGAACCTATGCAAATGAGGAAAACAGCGCCGCAATCGGAAGATTGGTGTACTGAGTACCCACCGCCAACATCATTCGGAACCGTAAAGAACACTGAAAGTGACACAACTGTAGGTCTGTTTACAGGTGTTCTATGAATGGTTACCAGGACATCTAGATGCTACTAGAATAACAGAAATGGCATCCTTTCAAATGATACTAAGATCGTCAGGATAGAACGAACTGCGAGGGTGCTAGCGACCATAGAATTTCATGTTTTGGACGTGTTTCGAGTTGTTCATTTTTCGCTCACTGATCTATTTTTGGTACAACCTTCCCAGGATTTGGGCAAAAAAGTATAAATTACGCCATTAGAAATCATATCTCCACTTAACACACAGTGAAAAGTTGAACAAATACACAAGAGCGATTCTTTCTCAATGTGGATACGGTCCCTGTGCTGACCGACTGACCTGCTTCAGCTGTGTCTGTAGGTCGGCCTTCTCAGCCAGCAGCTGCTCCACCTGCTGTGTGTCCACCGCTCCACCTCCTCCACTTTGCAGCTGCAAGCACATGACATACAGTCATATAGGACACTTAGCAGCTGCAAGCACATGATTGTATAGTCATAGGATATATACAGCTGCTGCAAGCACGTGACGTACAGACATAGAGGAAATATACACCAGCTGCAAGCAAATTATGTAGAGCCATAGAAGAAACATGCAATGACTGCAAGCACATTACACAGCAATAGGGGAAACATAACATTAACAGCTGCAAGCACATGACTTAGAGCCATAGAAGAAACATGTAATGACTGCAAGCACATTACACAGCAATAGGGGAAACATAACAGCTGCAAGCACATGACTTAGACCCATACAGGAAACATAAAACAGCTGTTAGAACCTACGATGTACAGAAAATTGCAAACATGTGTATAAAATGACAACTGCCGGCAGAAATGACATGTGAAAACATGGCAACTGCAAGCACATGTGACAGACAAGAAAACTTTTGGCCAAATAAAACAACTGATGTCACAATCGGAATTATGCATAAAACCATCAAGCTTTGCCTTATCAACAACATTTCTAATGTTCGTAAATCACTGTGTGTCTTCTGCGATTGTACCAAGTTAAGTAAATCTATGTCGGCTATCCCCGTAAGAGCACATGGGCCACAGCATTGTCTTTCATGCATACCAAGTGGCCAATATTCGCTTGGTTGATTTCTCAACGTTAGTGGCTAGCATCTACTCAGTGTTTTATATACTAAAACGACAAATTTTTTATCAAAATTTATTATCATGTGTTTAACGGAGCATTTTTTGTCAATAATTGCTTGACAAACTTATATAATTTTGTTTTTGTTTCCTTGACCTTTGACCTGTCTACAGTATCCTCCGTAATTACCTGCTGGTTGTTAAGTTGAGCCATCTCCAGTTGACCACGGAGAAGTATCAGTTGGTCTTCTTGCTTCCCACACTCAGATATCTACAATTTGAGCAACACTCAATTTCAACCATCCACAACTTATAGACCCCTATAGGGAGTCAGCGATGACACTGCTGTTGTACACACTACACTGCCTGCTCGGCACTTCTCACGCGTCCGACTGGGAAGCAACTCTGGCCATAGGGAGCAAGATCCAGTTGGTCAGAGATGTTTTTTTGCTTCCCCTTGCTTTGTAGCACAAGTATTAGGTACAAGTGTCGTATGTGCATCTTTTATTACTACTGGATGTGTATCAATCAACAGAATGACACCTCAACATTGTAGGGCTTTATTAAAGCAACGTATCCTTTACCGGGAATCAACAGGGGCGATATCTATTACAAGGGAGTTTGTTAAATCAGTTGTCTTGAATATAGAAACTATGCAAACATGCCAAACATCAAAGAGGCTTGTGGTTAACCCAGCCAATGTCCGCAGTATTACAATTTGAACATTTTGCACGTGCAGGATTCAGCTAGCTAACACTGTTTCGAGCTTACTAAATGCAGTTTGGCAGGCTGTATACCTTCGATGTATTTATTCTTGTATTAAGAACATTATATTAAAACATTCGGAACAAACAGCCTCAGTTTAAATTAACAGTATCTGATTCCTACTTGAATATTGGCCTGAAACAGAACTGCAACAATACAAAGTTATTCCCACCTTTTGTTGTAGCTTTCCCTGCAGTTCTGACGTTTGTTGTTGAAATTCTTCATTCGATTTACTGAAATCGCAATTCAGTTGTCAGTTCTTAATATGCATATTTATACTTTTATAGCAGATAATCAATTTTGTTTCCTTATCAGTTACACATAATAATAGAATAAGGCTCAAGATATTCCAAAATATGTTTACCTAAAATGGATTTGACAGTGATTATTTTTTCAGGAATAAATTTGCTTGGATTTACACTGGCTACATTTCACATATACAGCTTTTACTTTCTATAAATTTTGAAATAATTGCAAGACGGCTGTATTAATGGCCCGGCATTGAGTTAAACACAGCAGAACCTCTTTATTTAGATCACCCTTGCAACCAGGCCAAATGTACCGAATATCAGTGAACTAATTTCCCATACTTCGTTTTATGGAAAGATGGCTGTATTATGAGGAGACTGTCAAGAGAGGTTCGACTAGATCTGGTTTAATAAAATCCAGGCTGCTTTATTTGATTTTCACTGCGAAACTGCACTGTAGGGAGGTATGTCTACTACAGACCAGTGACCATCATGGTTTGTTGTGGCATGACTTTCATCGACACAGTGACCTGCAGGAATCAGTTTCTAACCCAATATAGTGAAAGTAGTTGTCATCGACGATAGGAATATTTACTTGAGTTTGTAGAGTTCAAGCTTCAGCCTATCCACGTCTTTGCTTAGGTCCTTGTTGCTCTAAACCATGAAAGAAAGACACAAATTAGAGCAGGCTTTTTCACTGTATCGGGTGGTTGTGTAGTTTTGCAAAATCCCCAAAACTGTAAACAGTATTACACATGGGTGTGTGGTGGTTTAGTCGTCACCATGTATCACTAGTTTTGAAAGTAATTTTTGGGTCATTCAAAATCCGGAGTCCTACATGACGTCTTGGTGAGGATGGGCGGTGGTTTACACCAATACTTAATGCTATACACATTTCTGAACTTTGCAGACTCATGAGACCGTCCTTAACAGCTTCTATGATATGATCTATGTATGGCTGCTTCAGAAACTCTCTTCACTTCTTTTACTACTATCCTAGGAGGCCATCTCGAAAACACCGATGTATAATACTAAACAAAAAAATATTTAGGGGTTAGCAGCTATTTTGTTTACTTTGCTATGCGTTGACGTATTTCCTCAAAACAACACTGTTTATTTTCCAATCACCGTGATGCTGACTTTTAGCATATGCAGGTAGTTTTGCAACAGCTGAAGAACGACATAGAGAATATGACTATGATTATATGAGGTTGCCAAACTTGAACACAGGTTGATGTAATAATGATTTAATGAGGTGGGGGTAATTCAGTTTCATGTAGGGCATTTCAGAGAGTGTCATTCATCAACATTCTGAAATGGCCCTTTAGGAGACTGTTCTCTCCTCCTCTTTATAAAATAAACCATTCTATTTGCGACGACTACAGGTGATAGTTTGACGGAAGATGCTCACCTTCTCATTTTTCTGATTCAAACTGCTAGCCGATGTGAAACTCTTCTCAAGTTCTGCGACCCTCTGTCTTGAAGCCTTCAGCCTCCCACTCAACTCTTCAACCTCTTCTGTAACAGAAAACACAAGAATCTCATACAGAGGATGAACACACGTTTAATGTTCTACAAAACCAAAACCTATTCAAACAACTCTTACATTAGACAGCAAGAAATAAACTTACTTTGGAGCAACTGTTGAAACATGCGACGTTTTGACCCATCCACAGGGGATCTTGTTCACGCACTGTTCTCATATGATGGCTCAGATTATGTTCGTATGTTTCAACAATTACTCCAAAGTAGGTTTATTTCTTGCTGTCTGATGGAACATTGGAGCAATGAACGATATCTTTCATATAACTCTTACATTCTCGATATATATTTGCAGATAAAAAGTCAATGTTTTTTGTAAGGAAAACAATTACTAATTAAACATTGATATAATACCTAATTTTGAACACTATATGAAATAATGACCTATGGTCAATGAAGAAAAAGTTATATGAAGCAAGATTCTTCTCATATAATAATAATAAGATAACTTCTATTGCGCCTAAATCCTTGGAAACCAAGCTCAAAGGCGCATCAAAACATAACAAATAAGTAAATAACTAATTAGGTTTTAATTTTTATTTAGCAAACAAATTTGTTTATTTTAAATTGAATATCACTGTAACATTTCTATTAATTATCATATGAATTTGTCATTTATAATGATTTACACTACCCAGGCCAGGTAGTTGAATGCCCGGCTAACTTTATTTTATACACAATAACACACTCCGGAATCACTCAAGTAAAACATTAAAGCCATCTCATCAGAAGAGACCCCCGTTCAGAGCCTCACTGCATGCATATGCATGAATAGGTCACATGACAGCCACCGCTGGGAGTTTTACCGTAGTTCCCACGCTTACAAACGTCACACGCCACTGATCGTGAGCGTCACGGTTCACCGAACACAGCCAACTAGACACAAAGGCATCAGTCAGAGGGTGACAGTTTCTCCTGTAGGGTAAGGTCAAGTTAAATGCCTTGTGGAGTATTGAAATCATGATTGGGTTCTGCTATGTCTATTGATTACATTCCGTGCCCAGTGGCAGTTCAAACTAATGCGTATTGACATCAGAAATAGCTCCAGAAAGAATTGATTGCCTCATGACATAACTATTTTGAAAGGAAACAACTTGTAAACAAAATCGGACAAAGCACAACCGCAAGTTTATTTACAGTTTGTTGACCCGGATATCTAGAGGACTGCTTATGCCACACGGTGGACAAAATACAAGCCATATCCACGCGTATAAATCATGGATGTCATCATTTAACAAGTGCCAAAACCGGCAGACTTGTGTGATGGAATGTAAGCACAGTTGTAGAAACAGGATGTGTGTTTTAAGGAGAAACAGTTTCTTACATAACAGATGTCAGAAAACTCTGTCTTGACATTGAACATAACATATGATTTAACTCCATAGATACATAATTTTATGTACATAACACATATTACAATATGGAGACTTGCATAAAATACCAAAATAGGAACACTAGAACGAAATTACACACATGTAATCATGCTATTTCCAGTGGACCTAATGATTCAGTTGAAGAGATGTTGACTCACTGGCCGGTGAAGCGTGAAACTCTCAATATGGATAATTGGTCAAAACCAAGATCTGTCTGTTACCTGAACATTGGCTTTCTAAACTGCATCAGCAAATACAGTTTTATACAATGTGGAGAAAATTTGCCTACCAAAACAAAGGGATTACCTACAGAATGATATAAACCAGAACACTAAATAATCTACTTCCCACCAGGAAGAAAGTAATATCTACATAATTTTGTTCACAACAAAATTGGTTGTCATTTTTTAAAGAAATATAACGTGCACGTTTTTCAAGAACAGTGAAAATATCTGTGTGAAAAAGAAATCACATTGACAACATCTACCTGGCAAATAGAAACATGGCTAAACTGATTTCCCAAACATATAAATAACATTCCCATTGGGGTTTCAAAAGAATCAACTGCGATACACTGCACATATTTTTTATTCCCAGTTATTAATTGCAAATTGTGTGTAATCAAATAACTACAGTTCATTCCAACAGTCATTCATTCATTCATTTATATATACACTGACAATCCAAGTGTGTAATCAAATAACTACAGTTCATTCCAACAGTCATTCATTCATTCATTTATATATACACTGACAATCCAAGTGTGTAATCAAATAACTACAGTTCATTCCAACAGTCATTCATTCATTCATTTATATATACACTGACAATCCAAGTCACTAAAACAAAAGTGGCTAATGATGTAGTTCATAAGTTTTAAAACATCTAATTCTTGAAAATGTTGTGATCTTTGTTTCTATGAGAAACTAAGTATAATAAATTAATAATCAAGCAAACTTTATTTTTACAGAGGGTAAAAAATATACTAATGATTGCAGAAGCAATATATAATGGTAAAGTCACACAATATTCTCCTCTAGTCTATAGCACACAGCTTTCATAACTTTCTGGACAAAACTGTCTTCATCTCTGATGTATATTGTACACCCATTTACCTGCTTCTACTTTATCCAGCAGGTGGCAGCACTCTATGGTTGCAGAGGTGGAACTGTGCTGCCACCTAATGAGGACTAGATAACCAAATGGCAAGTTGAATTATCAATAGGCTGAACAACATACCTACATTTGACTAGTGTAAGTAAATGCCACAGCAGACAACTGTAACCTATAAAAATCAGACGTTTTGTCTCACTTTTGTCATAGAGATGTAATGAAGATGTATCGTTGTTTAACGTTTGTCTACAAAATATCCCAAACTATGTGGCACATTTGTAGATGTTATTTCCAGAAATCACACTTAGCACACCGTTTCATAGTTTAAATTTAATCAATGTCAAAGCAGAGTTTTCACAAATCTGAATGTACGAAACAAAAGCTGTAGCATTTATCCGGCACATATATAAATGTGAGCTAAGTCATGGTACAGTCTATATGATCGGAACTTGAGAAGAGTCGATTCGATGACAGAAGCTATAAGGACATAAACTTGTGTATGTTTATAGCATGAATAAAACTCCGACAGCTGAGCGAGGATACTCACCAAACGCCCAAATACACCAGCCTTTATAAGTAAACACAGATCACATGCTGCTTTTAAAGGAACTAAAAACAAAGCGACAGCTAAATTCCATTTTGTATGTGTACACAAAGTATAGCTTTGTATGTAACATTTGGCAATATGTATAAAATACACAAAAATGCATTGAAAGTTTAAATAAGATTTTAAACCCATCTGTATTGCGATTCCCGTGGAATTGTGACGTCAGAGGCACGAATGTCGCGAAACATGCCAGCACTTTCAATACATTCACAGCATGTTTATGTCAGATGTTGAGTCAAAACGAGGGTCAGAATGAGTTATTATGCAGTATTCCGATGTAATAAGCCTTTTTAAACACGTCATAATAGAGGAACAATAATTTATTTTACGGCTCCACACAAACTTTGTTGAAAAAAATGAAGCGAGAGAACCTCGTGTCAAACTGACAACGTTAACAAAACAAGCCAACCGCAAAACCTTTGCCGCTTCAGCTTATTTTGAGAAAAATGGTTTCGATAACTCGCTCATCCAAGATGTTTGTACATTTTTAAACATATTCACACTTCTAGCATTTACACCAAAATAATTATATTCCCTCAGAATGCACATTAAACATGATATCTGGACAGAAATATTCAAACAAAAAGTACAACGGTCAACTTAAGACAATTAATATTAACTAAACCAAATTTTGGTGGTCAAAGTAAAAGATAATCTGTTAAATAACAACATTTTAAGAATGTAACAGACAACCCATGTACCTTTCATATCCAATATTTTCACTATTCTGAAGCCTCCTGACACCCATTTCTCAACATGCTAAGAAACACGTACCGTGTCTCTGTTCTGCAGTTTTCTGTTTTTGGTTAAGTGACGATTGAAGTTCCGTTTTCTCAGCAACCAGGATGCCAATGGTCTGGATGTGAACCTATTGATGTAGGAAAGTATTTAATTTGATCAACACTGGTTTACTCAAACTTGTGTATGCTTTTATTATGTGATCTAAAGTAATCACACCATATTTCCTCGGTTAAATCCATATTTTGACTAGATATTCGGAAATCTGCCTAGCATTAAAAAGTCACTGAGTACTATAAGCGGTTCATTCAAATTTATACTTGAGCGATATATCATGTCAAGAAAATCCATAATTTATCATGATATTTACATGTGAAGCAATCTGTATTAAATGGAACATTAGAGCCTTTATTTTGCCCAAAATTTAAATTGATATTTCATGTGGGACATCTGTACCAGGTGGCATGACATTATCTCTATCTTTAAAATATTTATTACACACCAAAAATATATGTCATTCATACAGTTTCAACACAAATTTTTAAACGACAATATGAATGAAGAAAAAAGATAAACTGACTGTGAAATAAGTAAAAATATCACTCATTTGAATGACAATATATCACACCTTATAGATATAACTAAAGCATTTAAAAAACTGGTAGCGTTTACAATAGCGTTACGTTCACACCTGAATAACAGAGGGCGCTGCACAAGTGACTATGCTTGGTAATTTAAATGCTTTGATATAACTCAAATATTTCAAGTTATTTCACTGCAAAGGTATAGATTCTATGCCATTCACACAGCAACAATTCCATGTCAACAGTAGATATTTCAGCCTGAATTTTAATGTACGACTAATAGTTTTAGCACGGTTTCAGCAGGAACATGATTTTGAGAAGTGAGGTCTGCTCACATTACATCATTTACGAGAATTACACGTTTGAACAATTCCTAATATTGTCCTGTTAGAACCAAGTTCTTTACATCTTTTGGAGTTTTAGCTGCTCCACTGATATTTTAACTCGTTATTAAACCCTGTAAAAATAACAGAAACGTGAGAACAGACATACCTGTAATTGTTCCTTCAGTGCCCCTATTTCTCGTTTCAGTTTTTCATCGAACCCTTTCCGCTCTGTGTCAAGACTGCTCTGAAGCTTGACATTGTGGTTTTTCTGAAACATGCCATGTTACAAGTAAAATAAATCAGTAAAATAAAACAAACTAACAAAACACATGTAATGTGCAGTAAATTAAACGTATCTAGCTTGAAGGTATGTCGTCTGTTCCATGGCCAGGAATGAGATTGGGTTTAATTATAAACCCAGACTCAATTAATCAATGAATTCTTTTTTCTTGACTGTGGGAATATCGCGACCATGCTGAACATCAAAGTGTTTTGCGGGTAAACCGCCTGGCATCCATCATATTGCCAAACGAATTGTTCATGTTCTGAATGTTTTGTTTATTTTTCGTGGGCAAAATATTTAACAAACTGCAAACAATATTTTGAGCTTGTTATATGCGATTTGGCAGGAAATATAACCAACATATTTAGTGAACTTCATATTAATTTTAAAAAAGAGAAACAGGCAAGACGTCAGCTTTGCATGTGTGACGACACTGAACAAAAAACATTAATTATATACTACAGTAGGACCTGTCATGGGCAACATCTCTCACAGGTGACCACCTGTCTGGGTGACCTATGGTTGTCACCTCCAGCAGTACAGGAAAAGTAAAAACCACATTTATTTTTTGAGAAAGGTCTGATAAAAAACTCTAAATTATTGAAAGACACAATGACCGAACTGACCAGGTCTTGTAGTTGTTTCTTCACTTGTTCATTGGCCTGACTGTGTTGCTCCAGTAACTGGGCCAGCTCACGGTTCCTCTTCTGAAACACAGACAACATGCCAAAATCATGGAAAGTTTAAAGGTGCCTAGATTTTTTGTGCATCTCATTTCAAATTCATTCTTTTTAAATCAAGAATTCCTCGTATCCATTGTGACATGCTAACTCATCTGTGAAATGTTTTATGTAATTTTGGAGAATTCATTTGATAAACTGTTAACATATTTAATGGTGGCCCAAGCATCAGTTAGACTAATCGAATTGGAATCTAGATATGAACGTGCGATACAATTATGCAATTGTTTCAGTGTTAATGTTATTGACTTCCATCCTCTCATATAAAACACACGACTGACAAAGTCACTGGATCAAAGACATCAAACAACAGCTTTAATGTTGGAAATGAAAACATCAGTACCATATTGTCTGATGGGACATAGTCACCTGACCAAGTGTACGCATCTAATTGGTTAGGTAGGTGACAATGTGTCACCTGGCAATATGAAAATTAATCAATTCGTTTTGTTTAGGAACTATTGTTTAAAATTATTTTTTAAACAGAACCTACAAACCATCCACGACAAAATTCTAGCTCAGTTTTGAAATTGTGTCATTTAGTTTTGATGAACTAAAATGTAAGGACAAAACAAGTTGTTTTGTTTATATACCTCGAGGTCTGACATGCTCGAGTCTGCATGCGAGTTGTTGTTCTCCATTGTAAACGTGTCCGACTGGAAACGCAAACATTGAAACATCTCACCAATATATTTATACTGATTTCACATAAAATTTATTTTACGAATAGGACAACGCTCCCGCTGGATACAAGTGAGAACTAGTTCATGGAGGAAGGTAGAGGGAATCATAACGAGAATTTGTTTTAAAAACCTGGAACGGAAAGTCCTGAGATCTGTATGGACTGCAGCAGTGGCACAGACAGAACAACAGATGCTGCACGTTTGCGTGAATAATCGGGTTGGGAGATTTACAAGAATAAAGAAGGTAGATAGGAGATTGAATAACCTAAGGAATAGATCAGGATGCAGTCCCACTTAACGAGAAGATTAAACAGTCAGATGATGTGGGCAATCACTTGAATGAAGGAGGTAGACTATCAAACCAACCAGAGGCTGGGAAATACTAACGCCACAGGAAAAGACCTCAACTGAGATGGGAGGAATGTATACAGGGATTGCAAAAAGACAGAGGAAGATGAAAGTCGGAGAGAGAAGCTGCAGACAGAAAGCAGTGGAGGGCAAGAATGGAAAGAGCTCTACAACAATACAGGACATCAGAACCTTCACCTCGCCCTGTACACCAGGGAACCAGGATGAACAAGAAATACTCCATGAGTCAACTCTTATATTAATATGCTTAGCATGCTAACACAGAGTACAGATGACAGTTCTTAATAAATTGTGCAACAAAACAACAATGCTAATAAAGATGAGGTGATAAGCTCAAATGAAAATTTAATTAGCAATGAGCCATGCAACAGCTTTTAACTGTACCATTTTACCCCACTCTACCCTACTGTTTGTCCCATTCTACCCTGTGTACCTGAGAGATGAGACCGTTGATCTGACGAGACATCTGTTGCAGCTGCTCCGTCGATGCTGTCAGTCTACAACAGATATCACCATGTGACCACCACAAAGACCTTCACCTACCTTCCATATTTGTTTAAAACTTGATGTACAAGTCATTATACCAACATAAATTTTTTTGAATAGTTCTGAATAGATAACAATACATGACTATTCTATTAATGAGTCACTAGGTGGCAGCATGTGGCTATTCTAGTAAGAACAGTAGTCACTTGGTGGTAGCACACAAGTATTTTAGTTCAAGTGGTACCAGCATGTAGCTGTCATATCAGCAGTAAAAAGGCAACCGGGACATATAAAATTGCAACTTGTTGAAATATGATTGTTAGCAGTCAAAATGTATTCCAATTCTAGACAAATAAATATATACAATGTGAGTAAGTTTGTGGGAATAACATCAAGTAGAGATGAATTATGCAACTAAAAATTTAACACAGACCAGTGTTCTACACCTTAGCTGAAAAGTTGGTGGTCAGTCAGACCTTCAACTTTCAAAAGTTGGCGGTCACACACAAAAGTTGGTGGTCCAAAAATGAACATACATGTAATTACAAGAGTATTCACATTTGCAGCTGTCAATTATTAATACACTTGTCCAGGCCAAGTCTCTCCTGCAAATTTATGATATTCAGATTAAAGAACCAGCAAATATAAAATGACAACACAGGCAACATTTATTGCTGACAGAAAAACATCAACGTTACAGATTACAACAAATACCACTAAACGAATGTCTGCAGGGGACTGCTCAGAACTGTTGCCATCATCTATAGGGGCAGCTGGACTGTCAGGCTCCGTGAAACACTTCAGTCACTGACAGTGACTCCAGCTGAATCCAAGCTGGACTCGGACAGTGACTCATTCATTGAATTCAATCAATCTATCAGCATTGATCAGCTCGACATTTTGCTGTTTTTCCACCTTGTTTTTGTACCAAGCTTACGTTTAATTCCCCGTTATTTCCATCATTCAACATCGTCCCATGCATATTTATATTACAAAAATATTGCGTCTTAGTGTACTTTTTAACCCCAAAGAGCGAGACAGTTCGCAACAACATATGCTGCTATACCGTTCACTGCGGTAATGCGCGGTTGCAGCGTTGCAGACTGACGCAAAACGGGTCGCTCTTTGGACCTCAAAAGTTTGCTAAGGCGCAATATTTTCGTAATATAAATATGGCTGGGATGATGTTGAATGATAGAACTAAACCACTGAGGTATCATATTTAGGCATATGTGTAGTTATAATGACCAAATTTAGGTTGGCCCGGATTCTAGACAAGTGCTTCATTATTTTCTTTTAAATAACCTGCCGGTCTTGCGGGCCAGCACTTTTTCAAAGTTACCAGCCCGATGAAATATTTAATGGTCTCGAGCCTCCGGGTCAGCAGTAATTTCGAACACCGACACAAACTATTTTAATGTAGCACAGAAAACACAAGACAACTGATATTTGTATAGTTAATATTGTGAGTATAACACTACCGTTCATTGGGAGTGGCAGTCGAGAGTGCGGGTGTAGTTTGGGTCGAGTGGAGTGGGGCGTCACCCCCTGGACTGGCTACCGTGCCACTGGTCAGTTGGTCATCTCTTCGGATGGCTTGATGAGGTGAACTGCAAGAGGAGACAACACAAGTCAGGCCTTTGCACTACCAGATACATGTCACATTTGTAGGGTTGAAATATGGAGGTTTTATGTGAAATACCATATACATTCATAGAATGCATTGAATAACTGGACCAATTCCATTTGATTGTCCCGATTCCCAGACTAAAAAATATACCTACATAAATAATCTGCTAGGTTTCACCAGAAATTATCGAGTGCCACCATCTATGAATCATATCTACATCAAACCAAATCCGCCAGGTTTTGTCATGAATTCGTAAGAAAGTAACAGTATCCAGTCCTTAGGACTGCTCAAAGCGCTGAATACTTTATTCCCTGGCAGACCTGTTCAATCGAACACCATCTTGACTTCTATGGGAAAAATTCAGCAATGCCGCGCAAAGACTATTCGCACAGAAATATCCATCACTGTCTGTAGCCAGGTACTCATTCATACAGCGGAGTGCTGATTGAACTGGAGCAATGTGGAATGAAAGAACTTGTTCATGGTTCAAATCCGCACCAAGGGGATGTGAACCTGACATAGTTTAAGAGTCTGATGTTCTAACAACTATGCTACTGCACCTCACATACATACATTCATATAACATTTTGCAATGGATTTAACCAACTGCATTCTGACTGAGTGTCCCCATCTTCAAACTACAATTTAACATAACATTGCTAGAAATTTGCCTGGCATGAAATACTTTTTATCTTTAATTTGAATGATGAAGAAGAAAATATGTACTTTATCAAAACAATTCCACTGGATGCAAATCTGTATTAAAATAGTAATATGACAACTGTAAGAAAGTCAACAATTCTACGAGTACTGAGAGCCAATGCACGACAGTTGTATAAAGCCAAAACCTCATCATACAAATCAGCAGGCCCAGGTCTGTATTGATACAGTCATCAAGAACTGTTGACAACAAGGTCAAGGGTCACTTACTTGTTTGGTATCCTTGCAGTATTTGTCAAGCTGGTCGGCCGATTCTCCTGGTAGAAAACCAAGTCAAATATTATAAGTAACACACTCTTTATGAAATATACTTAGTGTCACTTCATTAATGAAAATAATTACACATATCTACAAAGGTTAACTATTATAACAAGTTTGATGTCCTGTGTCCTGCCTTTGTCTATAAATAGAGATCAGCAGTTCAATAGATACAGAATGATTGGTATGCCATGTAGGCCAATCAAACACAAAGTAATCACAGCTTAAAGTGCATGCATGCAAACATAAACAACAATAAAATAATTTCACATTTTGCACACATATTTCCCCAGTTTATGCATGTGAGTTTTTAAAGTGGCTACCATGGTTACCAATATGCAAATGGGTTTAACTTTGCCTTCATTTCATGCATGTAATATGTGTAAAATGTGTTGAAAATTTGGTAAGGATATGTTGAAGGGTTTCTGAGATATAATCAAATAGGCATACGGCAATTGTCAATTGTACAGAATTGAGGGGCATGACACCAGAGAGGATGGTAAGGGGGGTAAATTTGGACAAAACATTAAAGTCAAATAAGTCAAATATATGATTATCTAGGTTGTACATGACAGATAACTGTAAAATAGTACACTACTGTAATAATAATCAAAATGTTTGCCATGGTTCTATGAAACACAAATTTACACAATCATAGTACTTGACCCACCTAATCAAGTCCAATTATTTTTTTGGCAGCTTTATAAAATATAGAAAATTATGTAGTAAAACAACAGATTACATATAGGGCAATTTTAATTATATTATATTATTATACGACATGTTGTTAAGTTAAGTAAGTTAAAGTAAGTTCACCATGCATTTAAATGCAACTGATCCAGTATTTGCATTTGAAAATTTGGAGCCAAAACTATTTGCATTTAAATACATTTTAAAAGTATTTGAAAAATAAAATACTTTTCAAATACTTATAGCATTTAATTATGTCAATGAAAACTGTTATCACAGCTTTACTTAATTAAATTGTTGCTTGGTAAGGCAGTTGATACAGGTCACTCATGTTACTTATGTGATCACCAGACATGACATTCACTGGCCTTCCTATAGCTCTTTTATTAGCTGACCAACTGCAGCCAGTTGCATGCTTTGATCATTAACTTAGCTTTAACTTGGGTCATTATCAGATGGGTGATCAGTGTATCAGCTGGCCTGCCACAGGCTCAGGTTAGCAAGCATTTAATTAACAGTGGGTGACTTAATCTTATTTAAGACAGTGCATCAGTGGGCAAAGGAAATAGAAAACAGGATTAACCTGTCACTGGAAAAATTTAACAATGTGTGATCAATTATAGCATGGTACTATTGACTCAATGACAGGGCCTCACCCAGAGACCCGTCCACCCGTCATTTGGATGGGTAAAATTCAGAAATCGCGATTTTGGACGTGTTGAAATTGATTGTGGACTGGTCCGTCAGGCTGGCGCTTCCATATCCGTCCATGCCGTATTTTTACGTCAGTGAAACTGCCGCGAAGCCAGTTACAAAATTTACTGAGATTGGTTTTGAAAATCGACCACCCAGATCGCCTGGCCAGCTGCCAGACACACGCCAGAAACCAATTAAGGCCTGGACTTGCTAGGGAAATTGTCACCTAACTGCTAGCGGTGGTTGTTTGAAAAGCAGGCAACACTTGCGTAGACCAAATAATTAGGGCGAGGAGTTCCACTAAGCACTCGTCGTTTACGACGAGGCTCGATTGGACAGTTTAGTGAACTGATTGGGTGATGTTACGCAGGCATCAATTGAGTGTATTGCTGTAATTATTAGTGCCTGGGAAGAACCCGCTCTTTCTGTTCCCAAACGATTTCCTAGACGTAATTGTAACTAGCATTACCACATCGGCCGCTGGGGCTGTTGGATCTGGTGCAAAACTATGACAAACCACGTTAAATGATACATATTTAATATCATTGGAACGACAATATAACATTCTTTACAATGGTATAAAGTTTTTAGAAGTATTCCTTTATTTGACAAACTGGTCGTCCGTGATTTAGCGAAAATGCGTGCTAAGCGCGTCACGAAGGTACGTTTTTTGCAAAAAAACAGGTCACGGCAAATCGAAAACCCACACTTGTAATCATATTGGGATCGTATGGTTTTTAATCAACGAACGAGGAGATGTGTTGTTGTTCACTGTTGCAGGGCTGCCTACCATTAAGGATTCTCCGTATTCATTACGGAAATTCGCCTCAGATTACGGCATTACGGAAACTGCCGCCGTATTACGGGAATACAAATACCCAACTACAGAAAATGATACACATTAAAGAATTGCTAAATCTATAGCTACTGATGCTCAAGATGCCCTGAAGAAACTGTCTCATTCTCCTGTTACAATTTATCAACACATACATATTTAATCCACTACAAGTTCTACAAAGTCAGTACTGTGACATCATCTGATGCTGTGCCTGTGTACAATGTTACAACTTTGACTGCCGCCAGCCTGTTGATGACTGCTGAGGCACTGGCATGTGGCACATGAGCATATTATTATCAGTGTCATTAATGCGCATCTAGACATTAATAGGTGTAGGTGTAGAATAATAGTTAAAAAAATCAATGAAGATGACGTTAGGTAGAACTATTAAATTACATTAAATAGTTATGGTTTTCTGAGAGCTATGGATATAATTATAAAATGTCTTAGAATAATATAAAATGAGTATTATAATTGTTGTAATTGCAATATAAAACTATCAATTTTTTATTGAAAGGTTTTATTTGAATACAACAATTTAACTTTGTCGTTGATTGTTAGTAATAATTATAATGTTCCTGCTGTGTGTTGTAAATTTAGAAGCTCGTTGGATGATTATTGGCTATTCACTGGCGCCGTCTTTCTCATGGTGATGCTCTACAGACGTAAACATTTAGACTCGATTATCCAGCCAGGTAGCAGCATTGGCCCGTCACAATGGACTGGAATATTAAGCTCCTGCGTTAGTTACCGGTAGGGGGCTTTACCCCAGATTCGGGTAGAGACGATGGTTGGCTCTCAGGCCAAGTACGAAATAACAAATTAAATAAGGATACCATTTTTATCAGATAATACTATACTATAACAACTATTCAACATTAAACTTGTATTGAAACATGTCACACACAAAATAAACCGACATTAAACTTTTTTTCGTAGTTTAATGCCTTTTAATCACATGCATATTCACTAGGTGGCAGCTCTCATGGCATAACATTCAAAAGGGCTATTTAGAGCCAGACTATCGTTCTGGCGAAGTCACGCAGCCAGGCGATAGTCGGCTAAGCGAGACTAGTAAACATTTGGACATGTCTGGCCATGCATGCATTTTGACAGCTGTAATTAACACAATGTACCTTATTGGATGTTACTAAACAAGCATCCCTTTGAAGTGCTAATGGACAACCTTAACTGCTGACAGGAGTTACAGTGTAGCACACAAGTCAATAATTATGTTGAAACAAAGTATATCTACTTTTGATGATTAAATAAGCAACTTCCTGGATTCCCAGGCACCGACAACATGCTGGACTTGTCACTGTATCTACCCCCTTCAGAGAAAGGTTTGATTGGCAACCTTGTGGACCAGGGAGCGGGGCGAGGTGCGACGGTCATTATGGAAATTGTTTTTGCCAGGTAGACAGCCCCGACTGTTGATGTTACACGAAACCGATGCCGTCAGAGAAACAAAAGTTACGATCAGTTGAAGACGAAGTGTAACCTATGTTATCGCCCGATATACAACCTCGTGCATCACTGATGCCATTTGTCATTTTCCACTATTCAAATTATGTATGTTGTGTGATAATTAAACATGATTTACAAGTGCGGAAACTAGATTTTGTTTGACGATGTCGCATCATTTTTGAACAGGATTGTGATAATCAGCCTGCAGTTAGTTTAGCCTGCAGGCTGCACGTGCAGCGACTGTCCTAAATTTAGTTACGTCTGCGCTGTTTTTAGGGCATTGCCGTGGCGAGTCCCGTTCGATGCGCATTGTTTGGTCGCGTGTTGGGTGGTCCAAGGCATGGAGCTGCACTTGCTAATTAAATTAATTAATGTATTGACTAATTTATAGTTTAACAATTGAAACATTCACAGCAACATGAATACACAATGTTTTAATTAATAACTGTAACTGATTACGGCCATTGCATGGCGACTTATTAAAAAAATAGTTGTCAATCTAATATTTTGTTTTAGAAATTACACAAAATCGAACTGTAGTATTTCTAATATTATTATATGATACATGTACAACAAAAAATCGAATGCTTTAAAATTCCAAATATTAGCTTCCATAGTCTATCAGACCTTGTATACCATTTGTATACAGTTTTGAAAATTGTGGCAATTAAATGTGTTCTAATGAAACAACTTATATGTGCTATATTGTGTCATTAAAATGTTAATCACATGCTTTGAACAAAAAATATACATACAAATTAGGAATTCTCATTCAATCGCGCGTCCAATCGCATGCCCGACCGCGCTTTGTAGCATGTCGGAACAAATTTGGACTGGCAACAATTTGATCCTGGGTGAGGCCCTGCTCAATGAACTCCCTTAATTCTGGATAAACAATGGTCAAGTATAGCTCTTTTTTGTCATTATTTATTGTGCATGAGGACGTCAAGAGAATTAGAAAAGTATTAGAAATACTTTTGAGAAGTATTTGCATTTGACATAAACCAAATGTATTTGCATTTGAAATGTCAAAAGTATTTGCATTTAAATACTTTTCAGAGTATTTGACCCCATGTTTTATTACAATGAATTTACATATTAGTAGTACTATCACTGGTACAAAAAGTCCAGAATAATTATTATGAGGTTGGATTTCATTATATATTCTAAAATCAAATAAATTTTTCAATCACTGTTACTGACAATGTGAGAATACATTTAAAGTACACACTGACCTTTACTAACAATGAAACTAACGTCAAATGTTGTGACTGCTAGTGCCATTGACTTTTGAAAGTCAATGATAATGGCTACAGATGATAATGACAAAGCCTGTATGACCTGATTTATGTATTCACATTTAATTTATAGTACACATGCCTTGAAACAGAACATTGTACTAGCAGTTGCAGTTACCTGGGTGGCTCCATTTTGTTGACCTTTTATACGTGGTACAGGGGGGTGTGAGGGCGTCCGACTTGATTTCTGAAATTGCTTCAACTGAAACAGTCACAAACGAGAGATGGCTTCAAACTGTTGTATAATGTGGATGTTACAGAACAGTAACAGAATGTTGCTGTAATGAACAACCATGTAACCTTGGAATGATACTGTACAGAACAGTCATATACTGTGGAAATGGAATGTAATGTGTTGTTGTAATGAACATTCATGCACTAATTGTGGAATGTTGCTGTATTGAATAGTAATATACTGGTAATGAATATAGTCTGGAATGTTGATTTTGTAATATTAAGGAAACCGAACTGTGGAATTTGTTTGTAAAGATGTCATAGATTGTTGAATGTTGGTGTCATACTCAGCCATACACAATGGGATGTTGTTGTAATAAAGTCTTAAACAGTGTTTCTGCCAGCAGGGTAAAATTATGTACCCAAAAATAATTCTATGGTACAGATACGTACCCAAAATTACTCTAGATTTCTTAATTTTGTTTAATATTCTGTACAATGAAACTCATATTTGATGACGTTTTTAAAGGTGAAGAATGAGCCCATGCCAACATGTTTATGCTAGCTATTCTGTGATTGGCTAAACATGGTATCCACTGTGGGATTGAAGCCTTCAGCTCAGGATACATGGCGTACCGGTATATGGGATTATTGGTAGGCTTAATGTAAAGAATACGGCTGTCATGGCTGTACATTTTTCGCGATGTTTTCGAGTATTCATTGTTGTAATTAACAAGCACAGACTAGAATGTTGTTGTAGTGAACTGGTAGAGTGTGGAATGTTGTTGTAACGGACAACCATAATAATAATAATTAAATAAGATAACTTCTATTGTCAACAGATGGGTCAAGGTGCCAAGGAGCTACGGTGGATAAGCAAGGTTATAAAGATACATTTTAAATTACGACAGAATTTTGCAATATTTTCAACTGATTTAACAAGAGGGAGCATATTCCAGAGTCGGTGCAGCAACAAAAAAGTCCTAGTTCCAATGTTAATGTTGACACTAGGAACAAAAAGTAGGTCAGAACTAGATGATCAAAGCTGGATAGGTTTTCTTACACACACACACACATGTATATATATATATAATAATAGTAATAATAATAACATAACTTCTATTGCGTCTAAATCCTTGGAAACCAAGCTCAGAAGTGCATCAAAACAAAAGGATAGGTCAATCTCAAAATCCATAAGTAGTATTCCAGTTGTCAACAGATGGGCTAAGGCGCAAGGGAGCTACGGTGGATAAGACCACATGGAGTGTTGTAATTAACAAGATTCTACAGACTGGAATGATGCTGTAGTGAACAACTATAGACCACATGGATTGTTGTAATTAACAAGCACATACTGGAATGTTGAACATTGTAGTGAACTGGCTCTGACTGTGGAATGCTGTTGTAATGAACAGTCAGAAACTGTGGAAAGTTGTTGAAATAGTTGAACATTGTAGTGAACTGGCTCTGACTGTGGAATGCTGTTGTAATGAACAGTCAGAAACTGTGGAAAGTTGTTGAAATAAACAATCATAGACTGTTGTTATAAATAATGAACAATCATATACATGTTGTAACAGACCGTGTAATGAACAACATTCAGACCATAGAATGTTGATGCAATAAAAAGTCACTGTTGCTGCAATGAACAGTAAATACTTGTGGGACATTATTGCGAACTTTTTCCTACTAAAATCAACTCATGCAGCTGTTTTAATTGCCGTTTTTGTAATTTAATCTTAGGCCGGAAAAGAAGATATTAACACTTTCTACACTATTTTAGACAAGTAAATGTTAGGCTACTTGACAATTGTCCAGTAGAAATGTATATTTTGTCGATATTTTTAATGTCAAAGCCTGAAATTTAAGTAAAAAAACATGTCAAGGAATCTATATTTTGACAGTCACACACAATTTAATATATCCACATAAAAATCTGATAGGATGAGAGGACGGGATCTATCTGATTGCAATCATTATCTTGACTTTAGTGACATTACGGATCGTGTTAATTATACCCTAAGAGTATTTACTTTGAAACCCAATACAAACATAACCACACGTTTACTATACATTGTTAACGTCTATCTAACTATACATATGAATGCTCAGGATCCACATCCTACATCTCATTTTTAAAGCTGGTGTAGAGATGTGACGGACAGACCGGCAACGTAAACACGGATGACGGGTGTCAGATCATAGCAATTTTAAATAGTTATACTACTTGTTTATACTAATGTAAATCGTCATTAACATACATTCCAACAATTACTAATAGGCATATTAAACCAACGTGTGTGACAATATAAATTTTAATGAAGTCAGTTGCTAGTAGTGTACCTTTTTCTTTGCGGCAGCCAACTTTTCTTTCCTCCCCGCGTCGGCCATCGCGGAAATAGATGCGCACGCATATTTTGACACGACTGATCAGTTTCGCAGCAAATTTACAATTTTTGTTAATATTTTATTGTACCTACTAACACGCTTAAGACAATAATTTCATCACATAAATTAAAAAGGATTCCATATTTTGTAGCTAACACATAAGTATAATTGATTGTGGCTATTTTATTTAAATTAAACCAATCGTATGGGAAATGTTCAATCTACCCCGGGTACACTCTGTCAAATATGGCGCGTCCATTTGACAAGTAGCGATACTAGCCTGATTTTGAAGATTCATTTACAAAAGAATAAATAAATAAGTTGGTGCTGGATTGTTGAACAATACATACTAAATCCATTCAGTTAAATGGTGTGTCGTTTTTAAATGAATATATATTCATGACGTTCAAAAAACTCTGAAACCTACTTGTTTAGGCGATAATGTGGTATTTTATGAACTGTTTGTGGTCAGAATTGACGTGCATTAACCGTTTCAGTGCCAGCCAAAATTGCGCTGACATACAAGAAGAAGTGCCAAGCCATTTTTGAGATTTGCACGTCGTACTAAACTTGTATTTCATGCGCTTAGTGTTCAAATATCACCAAATAAACTATCCATTTCCTGAAAGGACAAATAATTTCGTATTTAGTTCGAAAAACGTAATATTACTAATAGTCAGATGACATAACATAATTTATTTTCACTAATATATGTGCTTAATATGTCATCCGACGCATTTTGCATGGTAAACATATGAAATTTTGTTTTTTGGTTACGACTTTTTGCCATCAAACTAGCACAAGTCTAAGTGTAACTATAAAACCAGCAGTCGAACGCCTCCATTTTGTAATGATTAATCTTATTGGTCAGTTTAAAATGGTGTCATAGACATCAACCAATGCCAGTACATGTTGCAAACGAAACTGCTGCAATCGGCTACGTATCATTTCTTGGTAAAACCGGTAATCGGCAGTATCAGCTATGTGGCACTGAAACGGTTAAGGTATAACATTTGCCATAATTAAATGCAAGAGGACACAACCTAAAATATTGACTTCAAGAGGGCACAACCTGAAAATATTTAAAGAAAGATGTCAATGAATCATCAAAAAAATCTCTTGTACATCGGTGCACAGACGTATGGTCTGTGGAATAACCTACCACCCTGCCCACACTCACAATCTGCAGTTCAGATTCCATCAGTACAGTCTTTTGAGGGAAAATAGACAAGCTGTGGCAAAACCATCAAATTACATTACACTGCCCCACCCCTATCCTGGAAATCGTTAGACATATGCCGGTCTGATGATTAATGAGAGCTGGCATAAGACTAAAAGGCAATACAACCCAAAATCCAGAAGTGGACCTGTAATAATCTGTGAGCGTAACATTATTACGAGGTGGCATCACTGGCATGCCGTGGACTTCCTAAGTGCATTCCATACCTTCGGCACGTACTATTCCATGTCGTCACACATAATTTTATCCATGGGAAACATTGGCTGCATTAGTTCACACATGCTTAATTGACCGTACCCTTCCTCACAGCTGCTGTGATTGCGACGATGCTGGAGCGACGTAATCTACAGGACCAGGTGACGCCCTACAAGATGACGTTGCTAGTCCTAGTGGAGCAGCATCGGCTCTGCTGGGCAGCCGCCAAGACTGCCACCAACCCAGACGTATACAGCGAGAGGGAGGACCGTGAACTCATGATCACCCTACTCAGTCTTGTGCAGGTGAACTCATCTCGTTACCATTTCAGTTCTTCCATTGTAAGACCAACATCACTTTGTTGATGATTCTGTTGTACAATTTTTGGAAAATGAGACCAACACTCGGTGAGTCCACGATAAGTTTTTTCCATTTCCCTGTGTGGAATCTTTTACTTCCCTTGCATAGACATTAGATAGAAGGGATCAATGGCTTGTAGCATCTCTTCCGAAAGACACAGGCAACCTAGGGTGAATGAAATTGCCCAAGTTTTAACACAGCGGCCAAACCACCACCCAGCCGGCATCAGGGTTTGAACCCTGTTCCTCAGAATGACAGTCCAGCACTCTAATCACTTGACGACTGTACACCACTAATGGTTTGGCTGTGATAGCTTTAATATTGTAATATTACAAATTATATTTACCTTACCTTACCTAGCCACGTTGGATCTCTTGGCTAGGGGTGTAACGATATGTCCAACGATGCATCGTGGTATGATGATACAGGGCGCACGATGGCTTTAGCTGACCAGGTAGTCCATCGGACTGGCTGACTCAGAAAAAATTAATCCTGATATTATTTTACTACAGTAGTCCTTAAAAATAAATGTGCTGGGTACAATCATAATGTTGTATCATATGTGTGAGACAGTTATGGCACATGGTAAAAGTGGCTTTATTTCATAAAGAAAATGAGCTGTTTCTCATTTCAGTTAAATGTTCAACTAAATGTGACATTGGTAGAAACCAATATGTGATTTCGTAGATCCAATTGCAAAGTCATCAGAAGAAATTACTAGTTTAATTAGGGACAGCACACAGCAGTGGTGGGCAAGGCGATGCCAGCAGAATCTGACGCAGACAGCAACGAAGGTCCTGGACCAACATTGTCGGACTAAGTTGCATCATTTGGTCTATACTTTTCGTAAGCGTTTCCTTTCCTGAATCCGACCGAACAATCAATAACATTGCTGGTGTTTGATAACTTGCTAAAATAATCATCCGATGCGAGAATAACGCAACTACGATGGCGTAGCATGTAGCGATGTCTGTATCCTGCGCATGTATTTTTGTCCATGTCACTCATCCGGATATAAACAGCTGCCATTTACATTCTCTGCATTCAGCAAGTTTCCTATTCGACAGTCGTACAGAATATTTAGCTGCGTGTGATGAAATGCTGCTTTGTTGTCTTATTATGTTTTATTCCATCACAACACCCAACTAGCATACACACAGCGTATATAATGGCACTGCTCCTTTAAACATGGACTCGTCCGTTCACTGAAACTACACATCCTGGATGATTGGATGGGCCTTATTTCGCAGCCTGTGAGTGTGCTAGTGTGCTGAAAATTATCTAATGGAACAGACAATCTGGAGCCTTTAAAAGTATGGCATAACTGATAACAACAAGTATCAGCGTCTAGGCTAGCACTGGCACTAGAATCTGTTTAGCCAAATTGGCTAAAGGTTCCAATTTTCTTTAGCCAAATGAGATTTTGTTTAGCCATTTTTTAAGCAGAAACTAGGGTGAAAATTGTCAAAAATCAAATCCTATGAAACTATACATCGGCATATGTATGTATATTTTGCATACATATATATAGTCACAACAACACCAATATATAGAACAGTGTTTAATTATCAATATAAAACAAGATGTAATGAACATAAAACAAGATAATCGACCACACCACACAAAAACCCATCACCACAGTGTCCTCCACTACACTCCATCAGTGTCCGCTCGTTTCACTAGCCTAGTGAAGCCGACACGCTGCTTCTTGCTGGTCCAAGTCTTGAAGGCTTCTTCGTATGGGAGTCCTCGCACGGAAGGAGCTTCGAGGTTAAGCACTGTCAATGTTTCCACAGACGAAACCTTCAGTGACGCCCTGCCATCTGTCTTGATGGCATTGTACGTACTGATGGCCGTCTCACAATTCACCGACGTGATAGGGATGGTCACGGCAATTGTGGCAATCTTCCCCAGGATCGGGAACGAGTCGAGTGCCGGGTAGATGAACTGGGCATAAAATGCCTCCTGTGTCTTACCGGCAGCCTGCAACAGTAGTCCACGCATGGTGATCCATTCGAGCTTGGCTTCGGTGATGTTGTCGGTGTCGGTGAAGTAGTCCAGCAGGACTGCCAACTTCTCCTCTCCGTACCTGCCAACACCACATTGCCAGATATAAAATAAGTCTAAAATGCAAACAGACTCCCTGTACCTGTCAACATAGCATTGCTTGACATGAAGTATAAAATATCTACAAAAACATAAGAAATGGAGGATTTCTTTGTACTGTACCTGACAAGGTCTTCCTGTGAAGTGTCTCGATTAATCTGGGACGGGTCGAACAGTGTTAGGGCATGCAGCATGCCAGCATCTGGGAATGCAGCCTCCAGGCGGGTCACGACTTCCTCGACGAACTGCCGGGTAGCCCCATGGGTCTTGTTCCGATCCTTGGCCGTGTCCTTGATGGTGTGTCCCTTGTATTCAAACTCACCATCTGCAGTAGCTGGCAGATGCTCCTTCATGGCAGCGAGGAAAGGGCCATCTGTGGTGAGTAGCGACATCAGCGCCAGGATGGACGCGTCTATGTGCGGCTTGAGTGCTGTATAGCTGAGGCGGTCTTTCTGCATTATCTTGTTCAAGATGGCGAGGATCCCTACTGCGTCGGAAAGGAATGCAGTGAGGTACAGGAAGTGGTACGTAGCCATCTGCTTGACACAGCCAAGTAACACTGCCTTACCGTCGGAGAGCCGCTCACCAGCTGCAGCGTATGTGGCCGAGATCACGCTTGCCAGACACGACGCCAAAGCCTGCACGCTGTTCGCAAACGATAGCCATCGTGTGAAAAACACCTGAATAAAAAAATACATGACTTAAAATGATGTATTTTTTGTAAAGCTATGTACTCATCAATTAATTTATTTTAAAAATACCACACAATTGAATGCCAGTTCATCCATGGAGAAAACGCTACAAACAATGGTGGTTAGTGACATGTAAGCAAATAAATTTAGCAAACACAGTTACATATCTACGAACCTGTTTCACTTTGCAAGCATCCTCGCCATACAACTCCTTGCTCGAAAGACGTCACTGTCTTGAGTCGGCCACGGAAAACAGACAAACCAGTCCGACTTGATCATACGTGCCGACAGCTTCGTCATTTTCTGCTTCTTCTTTTCACGGTCATCGTCAGCTGATGTACATTTTCTAATCATCTTGAACGTATAATTAAGTGAACCGTTGTGAGGAATTTTACACGCGCGCGGTATTTATGTGGATTATTGCATACGATACGATTGGCTGTCGCCGAGAACAATTCAATCATTGGCTTATCGTGGGACAATTATGTATTAGGGGGCGCTGAAACAATTCCACGGGTGGCGGGCACCTGTGATTCACGGGTGCACTGCTGCTGACGCCACAGTGCGCTGTTAATACGGCCATGAAGGCGTTTCGCCAAATTGGCGAAGAGATTTTTATTTCTTTCGCCAAATGGGAAACCGTTTCGCCTATGGCGCAAGTGGCGATCGGTAGTGCTAGCACAGAGCGTAAAGTCATTATTATAGCTAGCAATGCTGCTGAAGTTGTGAATTGCCAATTCTATGTGATATCAAATAAACAGCCCAGGTGAAATATAACAACAGTAACAGGCAGTGTATTTATATTTTTTCTAAGGCTTTCCATATTGGCAAATTGCTGATATGAAATCTTACCCAGTCTGTGATTTATATGTAATATTAACTGACTGACAAATTGAAGAAGAAAACAGGTCTCCGTGTGACATTCTGTACTGTCCATATGTGTTGCACTTTAAAACATTGGTTTACGCTTTTCCAAATTAGCTACGTAAACACTTACGTTTTGAACTAATGAGTAAATAAATGCAGTGAGAACATGTGTTATGTTAATGGTGTAAACTATTTTTAGAGTGCAGACTTGGAACTGAGGGAGATGATGTTCAAGATCGGTGACCTGTTGAAGCCAACTCTTATGAAGAACTTCTCAGAGCAGTGAGTACATCTTCATGCAAGTTCTGCTCACAGAGATTGGCAGTAGGACATCATGTAGTCATATACCTAAATTATTCTTTTACAAATAATAAATCTTATATATTTGAACAAAGACAGCTCAACAGTTGTCCTCAAAAATTCAGTTGGTGTTGTGAAGGATCTCTTCTGTTTCAGACTGAAGAAAGTGTCCACCGAGGGAGTTGGTGCAGTCATGAATCTCTTCTGTTTCAGACTGAAGAAGGTGTCCATGAGATAATTGATGCAGTCATGGATCTTGTCTGTTACAGACTGAAGAAGGTGTCCACTGAGGGAGTCGGTGCAGTCATGGATCTCTTCCAGGCTCTTCCCATCAGTCTGTTCCAGGAACCCAAACCTCTGCTCCACAAGTGCAGTGTGCTTGGTATGTCACTCTCTCTCTTCTCTCTCTCTCTCTCTCTCTTCTCTCTCTCTCTCTCTCCTCTCTCTCTCTCTCTCTCTCTCTCTCTCTCTCTCTCTCTCTCTCTCTCTCTCTCTCTCTCTCTCTCTCTCTCTCTCTTCTCTCTCTCTCTCTCTCTCTCTCTCTCTCTCTCTCTCTCTCTCTCTCTCTCTCTCTCTCTCTCTCTCTCTCTCTCTCTCTCTCTCTCTCTCTCTCTCTCTCTCTCTCTCTCACACGTTCTTTTATTATTTAAAACTACCAACAACTGATATTGTCAAAGGATATATGCCACACTTTCCTTATCTGCATCTTATTTCTTTTTTGGAGTTCTCACTTAGGTCTCTGAATCAGTTGTTGATGGCATGCTTGGGAAAAGTTGATGCCCCATGACATTTGGAGGGTGGCCAGAAACATGCTGAAGAGGGTACAGATAATCATTAAAGTGAAGGAGGGTGCACTCTTTTCTGAGCCCAAAATAACCTGAGTGACTTCTGTGGCAAATAAGTGGGACAATCCCAAACTGCACAAATACAAGCAGTTGGACACTTTTTATTAAAGCCTGTTGTAAGTAAAGTTTGTATATTTCCAAACATTACAGTTATGCATCTTGTATGCATTAATTGTCTCCTTTACTATATATACTATTTCTGGTTTGCAGGTTTCTTTGTCAGGCGAATTCTCCTTGCCTTCGATAAGTTATCCTTCAGCCAGGTGGCAGCACTACATAGCCGGTATAAATCCTTCTACAACCAGTGGAATGGAGCACACAATGACTGTGGTCACACTGACAGCCGGGAACTACTCAATAATAGCAACATCAGCGAGGCGTCGATTAGTTTCATGGAAATGGAGAGTGACGAGGAAGATAACACAAGCAAACAGTCGGCCCTGTAAGTGACCAGGCGGTGGGGGACGCTGGGTTAACATTAGTCTGCCTGTAGATGTTTCCTGTATGCTACTGTTTGTAAGTGACCAGGCGGCGGGGGATGCTGGGTTAACATTAGTCTGCTTGTAGATGTTTCCTGTATGCTACTGTTTGTAAGTGACCAGGCGGTGGGGGACGCTGGGTTAACATTAGTCAGCTTGTAGATGTTTGCTGTATGCTACTGTTTGTAAGTGATCAGGCGGTGGGGGATGCTGGGTTAACATTAGTCAGTTTGTAGATGTTTGCTGTATGCTATTGTTTGTAAGTGACCAGGCGGCGGGGGATGCTGGGTTAACATTAGTCAGCTTGTAGATGTTTGCTGTATGCTATTGTTTGTAAGTGACCAGGCGGTGGGGGATGCTGGGTTAACATTAGTCAGCTTGTAGATGTTTGCTGTATGCTACTGTTTGTAAGTGACCAGGCGGTGGGGGATGCTGGGTTAACATTAGTCTGCTTGTAGATGTTTGCTGTATGCTACAGTTTGTAAGTGACCAGGCGGTGGGGGATGCTGGGTTAACATTAGTCTGCTTGTAGATGTTTGCTGTATGCTATTGTTTGTAAGTGACCAGACGGTGGGGGATGCTGGGTTAACATTAGTCTGCTTGTAGATGTTTGCTGTATGCTACTGTTTGTAAGTGACCAGGCGGTGGGGGATGCTGGGTTAACATTAGTCTGCTTGTAGATGTTTGCTGTATGCTACTGTTTGTAAGTGACCAGGCGGTGGGGGATGCTGGGTTAACATTAGTCTGCTTGTAGATGTTTGCTGTATGCTACTGTTTGTAAGTGACCAGGCGGTGGGGGATGCTGGGTTAACATTAGTCAGCTTGTAGATGTTTGCTGTATGCTACAGTTTGTAAGTGACCAGGCAATGGGGGACGCTGGGTTAACATTAGTCAGCTTGTAGATGTTTGCTGTATGCTACTGTTTGTAAGTGACCGGGCGGTTGGGGACGCTGGGTTAACATTAGTCAGCTTGTAGATGTTTGCTGTATGCTACTGTTTGTAAGTGACCGGGCGGTGGGGGACACTGGGTTAACATTAGTCTGCTTGTAGATGTTTACTGTATGCTACTGTTTGTAAGTGACCGGGTGGTGGGGGACACTGGGTTAACATTAGTCTGCTTGTAGATGTTTGCTGTATGCTATTGTTTGTAAGTGACCAGACGGTGGGGGATGCTGGGTTAACATTAGTCTGCTTGTAGATGTTTGCTGTATGCTACTGTTTGTAAGTGACCAGGCGGTGGGGGATGCTGGGTTAACATTAGTCAGCTTGTAGATGTTTGCTGTATGCTACAGTTTGTAAGTGACCAGGCAATGGGGACGCTGGGTTAACATTAGTCAGCTTGTAGATGTTTGCTGTATGCTACTGTTTGTAAGTGACCGGGCGGTTGGGGACGCTGGGTTAACATTAGTCAGCTTGTAGATGTTTGCTGTATGCTACTGTTTGTAAGTGACCGGGCGGTGGGGGACACTGGGTTAACATTAGTCTGCTTGTAGATGTTTACTGTATGCTACTGTTTGTAAGTGACCGGGTGGTGGGGGACACTGGGTTAACATTAGTCAGCTTGTAGATGTTTGCTGTATGCTACAGTTTGTAAGTGACCGGGCGGTTGGGGACGCTGGGTTAACATTAGTCAGCTTGTAGATGTTTACTGTATGCTACTGTTTGTAAGTGACCGGGCGGTTGGGGACGCTGGGTTAACATTAGTCAGCTTGTAGATGTTTACTGTATGCTACTGTTTGTAAGTGACCGGGCGGTGGGGGACACTGGGTTAACATTAGTCTGCTTGTAGATGTTTACTGTATGCTACTGTTTGTAAGTGACCGGGCGGTGGGGGACACTGGGTTAACATTAGTCTGCTTGTAGATGTTTACTGTATGCTACTGTTTGTAAGTGACCGGGCGGTGGGGGACACTGGGTTAACATTAGTCTGCTTGTAGATGTTTACTGTATGCTACTGTTTGTAAGTGACCGGGCGGTGGGGGACACTGGGTTAACATTAGTCTGCTTGTAGATGTTTGCTGTATGCTACTGTTTGTAAGTGACCGGGCGGTTGGGGACGCTGGGTTAACATTAGTCTGCTTGTAGATGTTTGCTGTATGCTACTGTTTGTAAGTGACCGGGCGGTTGGGGACGCTGGGTTAACATTAGTCAGCTTGTAGATGTTTGCTGTATGCTACTGTTTGTAAGTGACCGGGCGGTGGGGGACACTGGGTTAACATTAGTCTGCTTGTAGATGTTTGCTGTATGCTACTGTTTGTAAGTGACCGGGCGGTTGGGGACGCTGGGTTAACATTAGTCTGCTTGTAGATGTTTGCTGTATGCTACTGTTTGTAAGTGACCGGGCGGTGGGGGACACTGGGTTAACATTAGTCTGCTTGTAGATGTTTACTGTATGCTATTGTTTGTCACACAGAGCGTATGTATGTTTGGCACATTTGCCGCTGAGCTTTGTTTCCGAGGATTTAGGTGCAAAAGAAGTTACCTGATTATTACATTTGCTGGATCTGCGAACTACGCTGATTGCACTGTGCAGTCTGCAGGTTGTTGTGCAGCCATCAGCAGATGTGTGACGCATTTGCAGATCTGCACATCATTACGTAGTGCATCTGTGTGGCTGTCATTCAAACCTTGCATCTGTTCACTGAAACAAAGGTCATGTTTCTATCAGGCATAGAGCACAAACTGTTCAATGTAAAGTAACGGTAAATGGTGCAACAACTGAATCTTTGCCATCTGTATATCACGACAATCGTGATCTGTGCACATCTGAGGATTGTGCAGATCCAGCAAATGCAGCCAAAAGCTCAGGTTATAATTGTTTTCTAGCTATACAGTTTGCATGACGTATGGTGTAGACTTGCTTCCTAAGAGTCTCAAACACATTACCCTGTTGCTTAATTGAGGAGTCACACTTGTGATCACAGATACAATTTTATTAACAATTGTTGTTGTGTATGGTGAGTGTTATTGCAATAGTTGGTTATATTTTAACTGTTTTTGTACCACATGGCTGTTTAAGTGCAATTTACTATTACTGTTTTAATTTCTGCATTTTGTTAAATTTGGACTCAGTTGAGTAATATAGAAAAAGTACCCAGCAACAGACAGGAAACATGTGAATAATTAGCATTCATGCATTGACTCATTTATTTGACAGCACAATGGTTGAAAACTTGCTAAAGGATTTGGTTGGTCGTATTGTGCTATATATAAACTTAACCTGTAACAGACTTCTTTTAAAACTGTAAGAAATGTTCTGATTGCAGAGACACCAGTGGTACAGATGTTGGAAGCTACTCAAAGAGACAAGCAGAGTTCTTCATTGCAAAACAGGTGAAAGTCATACACTGTTTGCTTAGTTGTCAAGTTTGATCAGGTTGTGAGTGAGTAATTAATATGACTAGCAAAATCGCCCATCTTCCAGATGGTGCTAGATACACAGAAGCACAGAGAATGGTATTCTGAAGTATTCATACACAATGTTTGTAATGACATAAATTACGTCAAAATGACGCAAATTATGTAAAAACATCCACAATTGATCGGCAGACCTCGGAACAATTGCAGAAAACATGTGAACAAATCTAATGTCCTGTATGAAACGTAAAACCAGTAATAACCCTTCACCTCTGGGTAATTAAAAAGGAACACAATAAAGCATTACGTCTCTTCCAAGTGGTCATAGATGAACCCATAAAGGTTTGGTGCCGAGATGCCAACTATCTTGTAGGAAAACATGCACAGACACACGCACACACATACACGCACACACACACACACACACATGCAAGTTCAATTATAGTTACATTCCACTTACAAACTGTTCAGAGAACAAAACTAGAAATTTTATTTTAAATATGTGGACCTTCAACTATTGATTTGGACAGCCAATGTTGCTAAGCTCAGATGCAGAATACTATATATATCTTCTTCATTTCAGCACATATCTGCGAGACATAGCTGATTATCACATGATACACTATACACCTGTATATATATAAATATATATATAAAATCATTCATGCATACACTATACATGCAGAGTTTTTTGCATATGTTCACACTGCACACACAGTAGATTCTGGCCAATACTGTTGATATACAGTAAAGGTTGATATATACTCAACAGTAAAGGTTTGTAAGTACTTATGTACTATATTTAAGATGCAGTATTTTGGAATTCTCTCTAATAAGAAGAATGCATAATAATTAAACTTATACTTATAACAATGTTGTAGGCAGCTCTATTGCAACATAATGAAATGGAGGCCCTGTCGCCACGGAAACTGCAGCAAAGGATCATGGAACTTCTACGGAGTAGTCCCCGGCTTGCAGAGGCAGTGAGTACTGAGTACTCGGTCTTCTTCTGTTTTGTTGTGTTTTTTGGCTGAACTGGAATTTCTGTGACTACTACTTACATAAAACAATGAAACAATGTTTTCTCTGAGGACAACATTTAGACTCACAGAGAATGTCCAGATACAGCTTGCTTTAACTTTCATTGTCTTGTATCATTGAATGCAAACATATTATGTATTTTATTGAATACGTGTAACAATCGGGGACCATTTAGGGCAAAAGTAACAAAGAATAACAACTTTGGCCTGAATAAGGTGTGATACTTTTGTTAGTAGTGCTATCTCAGTAACCTGAATTTCTGTTTCCAATATGTTTCTCTCCCTTGGCTTACCATCTGTCTCTGGGATGGACCGTGATGTCTGGCTATAAGGAAAACATTTCACTTCATTCTTCAAGTGATTTCTCTCCGTGATACTAAATATAGTCTCTGGGAGTTCTTTCCACAGACGGGAAACAATTGGTAAAAATAATCTTTTATGGCCAGCTGTAATTGACAGTGTAATTGTCATGGCTATCACATGGTGAGATGTCGATGCCCTGGTGGGTTTCTCACAACTTTTAAATGAGGTACACGCAATCGCCATGAACATATCAAATTATAAGATCTCATTATTATTATTATGCTACCGAGTAAAAATTGTGAAATTGGTACAACCAGCAAAATTGTCTCTGTTCTTCAGCACTATCTCAGCTACTTGAATTACCTTCGTGTCAATGAATACTGCGGAGCTGTTGAAAGTCTACACCACTACTTTGACTGCCACCTGGTAGACTTCAGCAAAACTACTGATGCGACAAAATCAAAGCAGGAAGATGAAGTGATATGTAAAGGGTTCCGCTACGCAGCACTCAGTATGGCAGCCCTACAGTATAGGTTTGGCCACAGGTCGGTGTTGCGTTCTCACTGTCGGTCTTTCTGTCTGTCTGTCTGTCTGTCTGTCTGTCCATGAAGGTGAAGGGAATTGTTATTCAAAAGTAAATTCACTAATGTTTGACAAAATTAATGTTACAAGTAGTTTTATTCAAAAAATGTTTTTAGTGCATAAAACACAACTGGAGTAAGTTTTAGCCGCAAAGGTAGTGAATTAATTTACTGCAAGGCATGGATGAAAAACAATGCAGCGGCCCATGTGCTTCTTCAGGGATGTTTGATGTAGATTTTATTAAATTATATGTAACTCAGTACATTCAGAAGACAGGCAGCGTGTTGTAAATTTCGTAAAGTTCCATTATATGAAAGTTCCTATGTTCTTGTGGGTGGATTACGACCACAAGTGAGGACAAATCCGGAAGTCATGACATAGTCTTTTTGAACTTTGTACACTTTAAAGTCTCTTTTTTGGGTAGAAACCACTGCAGGCATTTAAAAGAAATAATAATCTAATTTAGTTTCATTACCATAAGTATAATGGTTCCATTGACATTTAACTAAAACAGTAGTAAGTCCTCTGAGCTACTATACTACTAAGTTGTAGATCTGGTGCAGAAGTCACTGGCTAAGGTGATTTGATGGAGTTGTTATATTTGTGTTTAGTTTTCAATAAATTGTTTTGAACCAAGCTATTTTGGTGTAAGTTAAAAGATAAATTAACCACTTTTCTCTGTGTAGACAAAATACCAAATAATATTCTAGGTGACCAGAACTGTGTTTTATTTATTTTATGACATTCATGATGTTCAAAACGTGCCACTTGAATGATAGATTTAATAGTATATTATGTGGGTATAGACACCAGCATCAACTTTCAGTGTGGTCTATAGAAGTAGAGGTGTGAGAAAATGTCCTTAAACATGTGAGTCTATCCACCAAGACAACTATTCTACATGATTTATAAACCAAGATATAAGCTGTAAAGTCAACATATTACAATTGTGGCAGCCATTTTAATTTCAAGATGGCTGCCAAGACAGCATGATGAAAATGCCACAGATGGATTTATGTTACAAGAGTATATTATTGACATAAAACATACTTTATATCTAGTATAGCAAACAAAAATGCATCCCAAAAAGTTACATAGCAGCCCGGACTATGAGTTGTGTAGGCAGTGAATGTATTAAATATTTCTATGATAGTTTGATGTGAGAACTGACTTTGCAGAGCTGAAGCGTTTGCTGCAGTGTGTGAGGCTGTCCGCATGGCACAGGAGACCAATGACAATGTGTGTCTGCAGCACGCCCTGGTGAGTGCTTTTTTCAAAGACTAATTCATCATTCACCTGGGTTCGATTTACCAGTATATTTTGTGCTGTAATAGAAGCGTGGCTGAATTAATTTGTGTGAGAAGTCAAGTTTGTAGTCTTGTGAACCTATCTTCCATGGTGATATGTTTCCATGTCTCAGACTACGTCATTTACCCTTACACAATTAGAGTGATTTCTTTTCCAGGGCTGGCTTCAAAGACTTGGTATCGAGGAGAGCGGAAACACGACTTATGTGCTCGACCGCTTGGTGACTAAAGCTGGAGAACTCAACCTGGCTGTGAGTTATGTTATTACTCTTCCCTCTGTTCCTGAAATCCGGGGTGAGACTGGCCTCGGTACTGGTACAATTTTTTGTGTTCCTACCTCCACCACTGGATCAATGGGTAAAATGTGATTCTCATTTTATCCACTGATCCCCCATCCCTTTCCCCCAAATTTCTTTGCACATAATCATCTTCTCCTTGCCTCTACACTAAGGACATCTATTCTCTTCGTTTTAACCATTTCCTTTCCATTTGTTGTTCTGTGTTTGTCTAGCCCACTTTTCAATATTTGCTCAAACTGGCATACATTTTGTTTGTTACCGTGGAAACATATGGGTCTGACTGAAAAAAGTTCAATATATTTTTTTCTCAGTAAATCTCATTGGGCAGACAAAATTGCACTATTTACAGAAAATAAAGAATAATCCTGTCTGATTCCTGAAGCTCTCTTTCACACCAACCTCCTTCCTCAGCTCCTCCGTTCTTCAATTGTCTACTGTTTTCACTCTCCACAACTATTTTCATCCAGTTTGTTTTCACAAACCTGTGCTCTCTCTCTTGTTATTTTTCACATATTGCCATGATTGGAAATATTGGAAACTTATTTAATTGATAAATTCTGGTTTTTGCAATTTTGTTTACTGTTTTACCAAATGTCTGTGTCTTAATAGACTTACTGATTAGCCAGGAAATTTTGCACATTGTGTGCGTGCGTGCGTGCGTGCGTGCATATCACTGGTTATATTTGGTGTTGACTTTGATAATATTTATTTGCAGTATTTGACATCACTGGGAGTTCAGGCATTTGCGAAGTACAATGCCCTTGCCGCGACACAGCCCTCCAGGTCAGGTTCTTTGGCTATATGACAAAAGCTCCTTCCTTATTCCCAAATAATTGCACCGAGACACAGTCTTTTAGTAGATCTCACTATACCAGAGTGTGCAACGCTGGATGTCCAGGCCAGTGTTGGCAACTTGCCAAGTCTTCCGGTGCACCTGCCCGTGCCTTACTACATAATCCCTCATTATGTGCCCTGTGCTGAAGTGACCTATCGTTCACCACTTTGTCTAATATCTCAACTAATTAAAAAACAATAATTCTTGACAGCTACATTGTCATTCTTGTCATCTTCATGAATTTTCTTCATATTCTATGTATCCACATATTGTAAGAGCAGTTAACTTTTTTTTTCTTCAAAATTGCTATTTCATTTCGTCATGCACATTTTGGACTATACATAATACTTCATATGAATATGTATTGTAAAAAAACATTTCTTAGACAATATATATGGAATGTCCAACATATTCCCATGTGCATGTCAGCCATTTTGAGAGCTTGATGGACCTTGTTGCTAGACAATAGGTTTCATGATAGATATCAATTGTACAGATCTTGAGACAAACTGCTATATCTTGGTTCTTTGTTGCAGTGTATTTGAGTTTCTGCTGAAGAGTGACATTGTCAACTGTCAACACTCGATGAATGACCTCATGTGTACAAGCTACGCCCAGAAGGCGGCACTCTGGCATATGTACGGCCGAAGGTGGGTTCCTACATGACACGTGGCGCCATCTACCACCATGTTTCACAGGAAACTGAAAAAATGGAACAAATATTATCTTAATCTTGTCTCTGCTGTCGCCAATTCTGACATGCCGAGCTGGTGGGCCCTTTCTGGAGAGTCGCTCACAATCCTGTTCATCGACTATTATCCCTGTGAGCAACATACACATAAGCCAACGACTTTAAATAATTACAGCAGGCTTACGCCCACCTGTATAGCAACAAGCCAACAGCAGCAATTGTCAACATTACCGTATTTTGAACTTCGACCCGTTCCCACAGACCATGTAAATTCTGCTATCGCCCTGGGAAAAGACTGACAACTGAAAAAAAAGTAAAAAAAACTCAAAATAACAACCTTTATGTTTTTTAAATACATCGTCAGATCAGAGGCCAATGATCCAAGGAACCGAGTGACTACAGAAAGAGGCGAGTGGACCTCGGTACTTGAGAGGAGATGCCCTTACAATGCTCCAAAGTTGGCATATATATATATGTAATATTAGTATATTTATGTAGATTGTGTTTTCTGAAATACCTCGCCAGTTGGTAGATCAGAGGTCAATGATGAGAATGAATGTAGAAAGATACGAGTGGACCTCAGCACCTGACAGGCTGCTCCCAAAGTTACTGTATTAGTATTTAGATTACATGTGAAATGAAGCTGTTATTGTTCTTGAATTAGCCAGTAGAATTGAGATGTGAGACAGAAAGTGGCATGACACAAACCTAACTTAGTCGTTGTTGTCACAGGGAGATGTCCTCCCTCAACTCTCAGATGTTGCTTCATCTCAACACCCTTGAGCTGGGCGTCTACAGGAATGGGGAGGCAGAGTGTCTCGCCCTCTGTCACCTCGCACGACTACACGCCCTCCAGGTACGTAAGACACGCCCTCCAGGTCTAAGACACACTCTCCAGGTAAGTCTAAGACATGCCCTCTGTCAGACACACCCTCCAGGTCTATAAGACACATCCTCCAGGTCTATAAGACACGCCCACTGGGTTTAACACATGCCCTCCTTGTCTGTAAGACACGCCCACCAGGTCTGTAAGACATGCCCTCCAGGCCTGTAAAACACCCACCAGATCTGTAAGACACACCCACCAGGTCTGTAAGACACACCCTCCAGGTCTATAGAACATCCCTTCCGTGTCTGTAAGACACACCCTCCAGGTCTGTAGAACATCCCTTCCATGTCTGTAAGACACACCCTCCAGGTCTGTAGAACACGCCCTTCATGTGTGTAAGAGATGTCCTCCAGGTCTGTAAAACACTCCTTCTATGTCTGTAAGACACACCCTCCAGGTCAATAAGACACGCCCTCCAGGTCTGGAAGACACACCCTCCAGGTCAATAAGACACACACTCCATGTCTGGAAGACACGCTCTTCGTGTCTGAAATTATGCATTCCAGGTATGTAAGTCTTCCATTTTCCAAAAAGTATACATGTGGGAAAGAAATTTGAATATGATTCAGATGAAGTCAGGATGCATTAGTACTATGCACTTGGATATATCAGTTAAATGTGTTTTGATATTTTATTGTTACAACAGACAAGATACTAGACACTTTATTGATCTTCTCAAAAGAAAACTTTGTCATGTGGTCTGTTATTACATAAAAAGTACATAAAACATAGGCAATCACAGTAAACTAAATGTAACTTGTATTCCCACATGTTATATAAGAGATAAAACTAACCTACCGGAGATGTGCATTGATGGTTTATGTGTGTCGCTGTGACAGTAGGAGCGCAGTGGCTACAGCATCGGACTCTCAATCGTTTCGAGTCCTGTGCTGCTGTGTCGAACCTTGGGCAAGTTCGTTCACTCAGCTGTATGAATGAGTACTTGGCTATAGACAGTGGTGAATATTTATGTATGAATAGTCTTCGTGCATTAATTGCAGCATGGCTGGATGCTTCCCAGTGAAGTTGAGATGGTGTTCGATTGAACAGGTCTGACAGGGAGTAAAGTGCTTTGAGCAGTCCTATATAAGAACTTAGTTTACTTTTTACAGGGTGAGCTCCCGAAAGCCTTGGAGATCGTGGAAGTCACCAGGAGGCGCTGTCCACCGAGCTCTCTGAATGCCCCAGTGTGGAGGCTGTGTGAACAACTGCTGCTGTTTGACCAGGCAGTTCACCATGGCGACTGGACAGCTGCTGACCAGGCCATCGTCAACATGGCCTCAGCCAACAGCTCGGAGGCCACTTACTGGTTAGTACCGGCGGAACGGATTATTTTAGCTGAATTTTATTAATAAATCAGCATGAATATTTCTAAATGTAAATATTTCTTCATGACCTTGACATACACTTTTCTCCCACTTTTAACACACACTAAAATTAATCAATATCTGTAAAACTCAGATGTATCAATATAAAATGTGTATACTTCTGTATATATAATATGTATAAATGCATGACCTCACTTTACGGTCACCTCTGTAATACAGCCACCTCGCAAATAAGGTCACCCTGGGACAGTCGCAAATTATTTTTGTAACAGTAAAGTATGTGAAATTAGTCCTGCTAATATGGTCACCTTGCTATTCAGGTCACTTTTACCGAGACCCGAGGGTGTCCTCAATAGTGAGGTTCTACTGCACTGTAACTATAGAACAGTTTTGATGGAAGGTTAACTAAAGGTTTTGTGTCACGTCTGATTTGGCAAATACAGTAGCAATAGATGAAAATAACTGAGAACAAAAAGTTGACGCCCTTGCTACCACAACAGACGCCCATTTTCTGTTCTGTGTGCCCAATTAAAACTCATAGTATTAACTCTCTAGTAATGACAGACTTCACATATGTGGCATGCTGGACTTTTGAAAACTTACACTAGCAAAGACATTTGTTGATAAAATTGAGTGTGCTGGTTGTTTCAGCGAGTGTGTGCTACTCTTGAGGATGGGGGAGATTAGTGAAGCGTTCACGCGTGTCGAGAAACTTATTAAACAGCACACAAGTCATGCACCCAACCAAGCCCAGCCTGACCTCCATGCCAGGTAAGTTGTTTACATCGTAGTAACATATTTTGTATCAAGAAATAAAATAACCCATGTTAAAAAATATATATATATATGTGTGTATATATATTTACATATATACATACATGTATTTACTGAATGTTGATACCCTAAAATGTCATTCTATCTAAGCAGTTTTCTACTTTTCACCTTTACCAAAAATGTACTTTAATACATAAAATAATACCGGTAATAATGTATAAAATAATCTGTTACTTTTTGTCATTTTTCTTTCACGTTTTGTCCGTTACTAGTTTTCTGCAACAATCTTGCAATATCCATTTTAAACACTACCAGAACAACTAGTTCTACAAATATGTGGATCTTTTGTATTTTGTTATTTATTCGCATTGTATATTTCAACAGCAACAACAATTACACCATAGCATTTGCCAAATGTACAATTATAAACCACGTATTGATGTTCACCTATGTTACTACCCTCCATCATTACTTGTAGGTTACTGATGCTACAGTCTGCCCTACACTGTGCCTCGGGTAACTACCCCGCTGCTGGACCACCCCTTATGCATTGTCTAGCCCTCTGCAGGAAACATAACTTTTCCTACCTGGTCGCCATGGCAACGATGTCGCTGGCCTTTGTACAGGTGTGTTCAGATACGATGATTTCTTCCTAGATGTATTTTGTGTGGTAACAACATGATGGATGCTAACGTATTTCTTAGATCAAAGCATTGATTAAATTAGATTAATAACTTTTTGGCCTAAATCCTCCGAAATGAAGTTCAGAAGTGCACCAAGACAGAACTGTTGTTCGTTAATCTCAGAATCAGTAAACAGTATTAAAGTGTCAACAGATGGACAGATATGCCAGGGGTTAACATGAGTAAACAAAGGTAAAAAGTAAACATTAAGCAATCAGTTCTCTTTTATTACATATATGGAAAAATTTAAATAATAGAACAAAAACCACATTTCTGATTTTTCATTACAACTTGTCGCAGTGAAAATGTGTAGAGAACTATGCCATGCTGCTTTCAGTTCTGTCTGGGAATGCCTCGACAAGCTCTCCTGCTGATAGAGGGTGCCCTTGTTCCCATTCTATCGAACAACTCCTTGTTTGACCATGCGAGGGCACTGTATCTCTACACTCGCTGCTCCGTGGCTGCGGCAACACCAGAGGGCGCCACTAAGAAGAAAGCAGGTAATGCTTCAGATGTGGCCAGGAGGCAGGTGATAGCTGTTTTGCAAGTATGTATGAAATAGTAGTTATAATTTAATAATAATAAGTTTTTTTATGCCTTTATTATATCAGATTCTACCTTTTCAAATTGCATGCAGGTCGTATTGTACGAGACGTTGGCGTAGTAGCACATGTAATCGGACAAGGCCACAAACCACATCTGATTACATGTTGACTACGATTACAGCGAAATGCTGGTCACAGTGGTACATATTTATATTTATTTCACACTCTTAATGATGAAATTGAGCCAATCCAAAGTCGGTGTCGGGCACTGTGTTATCTATCGATCCAGTTGGTCATCATGCAGTTTTAAGACAATTCAGTTTTCAACTGAATCATGTCAAACATCTCAACACGGTAAAGGTAATTCACTACTGCATAATGTCATGATTATTATTTGGTTTAGGATAAACTTGAAGGAAAATGAACACTAACAAATGCACATTTGTGAACGAATGATCCGTTCTTTATAGCTTTGCTAAGCGGCATCCAGACGGTGACAGAAGTGATTCGTTGGTTCAAGGAGGTGGAAGCCTTCCACCGAACCAAAGACGCCATCTATTATCAGGTACTGGGTATCTTAACGCATACCTTGTTCATCCAATCAAGTACACATGCCATAATAAACATACAACATCATCTAACTGTAATCGAGTAGTGAGCTTCTTTCTCTATATAGGTGTGTACGTGTGTAGGAGGTGTTAATGTTTTCCTACCAGACAACTTGCACCTGAAGTGCCAGACTTGCAGAGATTAATCTACACAACTCCTCCTTTTTATGCTGCGTGCCAAGTTTATTGTGTTAACTTGGTATTAACAGGAAAAGCAGTTCTCATAAACCATTCTAGGTTTCAGTATTGACATATTAACCCAAAAATACTCTGCTTCAAAAGCATATTTTGAGTACAAATAGACAGCTATCAGTAAAATATATTTAGATGGTTTATTCATCGTCTATAAAACTTTTTAGTAATTTTCTGCATATATCTCAAAATGAGACTCATTGGTGGAGGGGGACGAACGTACTTATTTTGGGACTTACAATGTGTTGTCTGTTTTAAAGCAAGATTGTTTTGTTTATTTTTGTTGTAATGTGATACCACCTAGTAAAGGGATCAGCACTCGGTTAACCTTCCTGTTGTTTTGTGATACCACCTCCTGGTAAAGGGATCAGCACTCAGTTAACCTTCCTGTTGTTTTGTGATACCACCTCCTAGTAAAGGGATCAGCACTCAGTTAACCTTCCTGTTGTTTTGCGATACCACCTCCTAGTAAAGGGATCAGCACTCAGTTAACCTTCCTGTTGTTTTGTGATACCACCTCCTAGTAAAGGGATCAGCACTTAGTTAACCTTCATGTTGTTTTGCGATACCACCTCCTAGTAAAGGGATCAGAACACAGTTAACCTTCCTGTTGTTTTGTGATACCACCTCCTAGTAAAGGGATCAGCACTCAGTTAACCTTCATGTTGTTTTGTGATACCACCTCCTGGTAAAGGGATCAGCACTCAGTTAACCTTCATGTTGTTTTGTGATACCACCTCCTGGTAAAGGGATCAGCACTCAGTTAACCTTCCTGTTGTTTTGTGATACCACCTCCTGGTAAAGGGATCAGCACTCGGTTAACCTTCCTGTTGTTTTGTGATACCACCTCCTAGTAAAGGGATCAGCACTCAGTTAACCTTCATGTTGTTTTGTGATACCACCTCCTGGTAAAGGGATCAGCACTCAGTTAACCTTCCTGTTGTTTTGTGATACCACCTCCTAGTAAAGGGATCAGCACTCAGTTAACCTTCCTGTTGTTTTGCGATACCACCTCCTAGTAAAGGGATCAGAACACAGTTAACCTTCCTGTTGTTTTGCGATACCACCTCCTAGTAAAGGGATCAGAACACAGTTAACCTTCCTGTTGTTTTGCGATACCACCTCCTAGTAAAGGGATCAGAACACAGTTAACCTTCCTGTTGTTTTGTGATACCACCTCCTAGTAAAGGGATCAGCACTCAGTTAACCTTCCTGTTGTTTTGCGATACCACCTCCTAGTAAAGGGATCAGCACTCAGTTAACCTTCATGTTGTTTTGAGATACCACCCCCTAGTAAAGGGATCAGAACACAGTTAACCTTCCTGTTGTTTTGCGATACCACCTCCTAGTAAAGGGATCAGAACACAGTTAACCTTCCTGTTGTTTTGCGATACCACCTCCTAGTAAAGGGATCAGAACACAGTTAACCTTCCTGTTGTTTTGCGATACCACCTCCTAGTAAAGGGATCAGAACACAGTTAACCTTCCTGTTGTTTTGCGATACCACCTCCTAGTAAAGGGATCAGAACACAGTTAACCTTCCTGTTGTTTTGTGATACCACCTCCTAGTAAAGGGATCAGAACACAGTTAACCTTCCTGTTGTTTTGCAGAATAATACAGTAGATAGAAAATTGTGATATTTGAAAGAAACTTTTTTTATTGAAAATGAGTGCACTAGATCAAGCATATCAGCAGGTTGAGTGCTACCATGTATTGGCAGTGAAGTGTCACATATTTGGAAGAGTGTAGTTGGTGGAGTCATGTTTTGCCATTTTTGTTTACATAGCACATGTGGGTGCAGAAAAATGTGGCTATTAATTTGTGGTAAATATTTATGTTCACCATGCATGCGTGCGTTTATTGACCGTGTGATTTTGACAAAATTTGATCAGTATATCAATGATATGATGGCAGGGACTGTGAAGATATTTCAGATTTTTCAATGGTAGTTTTCTTATAATCTGATGAAACTTTAACATGGCCACCAATGGGAAAGTCAACAGTGGTCAGTGCCCTAAAAGCGATTTGCATAAGTAATTACACTGATGCATGTCACCCTTTGCAGGCGCGGTTATACAACGAACTCGGCTACGTGACAGAACGAAACAGGTGTGCTCTGGAGTTCCGACAACTAGACCAGCAATATCCCACTCGGACATCCGCCATGGCCAACGCCTGGTAGTGAGTGACCACAGCCATCATTACAACCTTCAATGGATCTTCTCTCCTATACAGCATACTTGTAAACAAAATATAAATTGTCACAAATTGCAACAAGATTACGCTGAGGTTGTCTCCTCATTTTTCAATATAATGTTCTTTATATATATATATATATAATTTATTATATGTATACGCGATATTATGCGTGTGTTAAAGGTATACTCCTCATCAAATTGCATTTAATAAATCTGAAACGGTATTCACAATCTGGATGTTTCTACCGCGAAATGTTCAAATTGTAGATAGACTATTAAGATTTTAAACCCGCTTTAATAGCAAAATTGCAGTCACCAGCTGGGATAACCACAAAGCCCCTTGGTAGTCAGAGCATGTTCGTATAGTTCCCACACTCAAGACAACTGATTCTGCGGACTTCTTGCCAATAACTATCACTTCTGGGTGATTACGGGTATTGGAACAGACAACCTCGTGTTAATAATTTGCAATTCAAGATGCTGTTGGTCACTTGACAAGACAGAACATGGTGGTGATGAATGAATAACACAGATATACTCATGTCACTGTGGCTGAGATTGGGACAAACACAGCCTTAGGATACGAGTTCAGCATTGGCTCTACACCTACTTAAACAGTCATGTGACATATATTTGTAAAACTTCATTTTTGTATACACTTTGTAATAAACTTGTAAATCTTGAGCCTGTTGCATGAACATGTTACAAATGTGATCAACTCTGTGAACCTCGTCAGTGTACATAGCTATCAAATGTGATCAACTCTGTGAACCTTGTCAGTGTACATAGCTATCAAATGTGATCAACTCTGTGAACCTCGTCAGTGTACATAGCTATCAAATGTGATCAACTCTGAACCTCGTCAGTGTACATAGCTATCAAATGTGATCAACTCTGTGAACCTCGTCAGTATCAAATGACTCATGTTATAGCACACTTTTGTTACATAAATTTATTAATTTCGCACAAGTTGACATCAGTTTGACACATCTCGATAACTGATGCAGTAATCAGAACTCGCATGTCACAGTGCCACTAGAACATCCATCAGAACTCACATGTCACAGTGCCACTAGAACATCCATCAGAACTCACATGTCACAGTGCCACTAGAACATCCATCAGAACTCACATGTCACAGTGCCACTAGAACATCCATCAGAACTCACATGTCACAGTGCCACTAGAACATCCATCAGAACTCACATGTCACAGTGCCACTAGAACATCCATCAGAACTCACATGTCACAGTGCCACTAGAACATCCATCAGAACTCACATGTCACAGTGCCACTAGAACATCCATCAGAACTCACATGTCACAGTGCCACTAGAACATCCATCAGAACTCACATGTCACAGTGCCACTAGAACATCCATCAGAACTCACATGTCACAGTGCCACTAGAACATCCATCAGAACTCACATGTCACAGTGCCACTAGAACATCCATCAGAACTCACATGTCACAGTGCCACTAGAACATCCATCAGAACTCGCATGTCACAGTGCCACTAGAACATCCATCAGAACTCGCATGTCACAGTGCCACTAGAACATCCATCAGAACTCGCATGTCACAGTGCCACTAGAACATCCATCAGAACTCGCATGTCACAGTGCCACTAGAACAGCCATCAGAACTCGCATGTCACAGTGCCACTAGAACATCCATCAGAACTCGCATGTCACAGTGCCACTAGAACATCCATCAGAACTCGCATGTCACAGTGCCACTAGAACATCCATCAGAACTCGCATGTCACAGTGCCACTAGAACATCCATCAGAACTCGCATGTCACAGTGCCACTAGAACATCCATCAGAACTCGCATGTCACAGTGCCACTAGAACATCCATCAGAACTCACATGTCACAGTGCCACTAGAACATCCATCAGAACTCACATGTCACAGTGCCACTAGAACAGCCATCAGAACTCACATGTCACAGTGCCACTAGAACATCCATCAGAACTCACATGTCACAGTGCCACTAGAACATCCATCAGAACTCACATGTCACAGTGCCACTAGAACAGCCAGCGTTCTGATTTTTCTTCATGAAATCCAGCGTTCTTGAAGCAGTAAATTTTTTTTATATAAACAGCTATTTGGATAGCGTATGTGGCACAAGACTAGTTGCAGCTGGCTTCCATGGCAACGCTCGCTCTGTGCTGCCACATGCTAACAAAGGAAACTTCCTCTCTTGAGTAGTTGAAGGTTCCAGGATCAATTGAGCCATTGCTTAGTGTCTTCATGGTTCGTCCTGGGCCTGGTCCATGTGTTACCCTCACACAGGGTGGGAGGGGGTCATATGGGTGCGGGGGTGGGAGCAGGTACACGCATGAGAGGCGAGTCGAGTTTCTCGGGTTCGGCAACGGGACTTGACTGATGAGAGTGAAGTTTGGAGGAGAGAACACGGAAAGCTGCGTGGACACTTTCACTTCTCTGAAACACATATAACCGAGGTAATACATGTGACACGTTCCAATGGTTCAGAAGTTCAGACCTCAAGGTACATCATGGCAGTATGTAGTTATGGCCATCATGTTAAAGGGCAATATTTCACTTTTACACTGATACCGGTGTCACTAGTGTAAGACAACGTGTTACAAAGTTATGGAGGATTGAACCGACACACCCGAAGAATACAGGTTTTAAGAAAGACATCGTCAAAGTTACGTATTTACATGACAAATCATATACCATTCAATACAAAACATGTATCAAAAACATTTTTTTAATATTAACTACAAATTGCATTATTAAAGGGGGTAATACATTATTTATTGTTTCTAAAAATGCAAAGAAATCAATACTTTCATCCTTGTGAATGTATTTTGGCTTTTCCTAAAAAAACTAATGTACAAGGCAACTATTCGTGTATCGTGACAAGCCGATTCACAAAAAAAAGACCTTGTGTGACCTTCATGATTTTCACACGACCTTAACATCAGTACTGACCTGCGGTGTCGGAGCAAGTAACGCCATCAGTTCTGACATCCTCGGTGGTGCCACCCGGTGGAAGACGAGACACAACAGTCGTAACAAATGTCGCAGGACGCTTTCCCGCGAAACATTCGGCTGAAAACAAAACTAAAAATAAGTAGGAAGGTTCACCTGACAGGCACCATTATACGGATTTCCCACAATGCAATACAGATTTTAAAAAAATTATATGACTATCCTGTTTTAACATGAATTTCCTCCAAGTGGAAAAACTACGATAAACTACATATTTTATTAAAATCAAATTGATTCAACACTGTCCTAAAATCATAAAATAAAAATATAAACATCGGATTAAACCCAACTAATTTATCACTGAAACACTATTATTTACTCAAAACTTACCATGAAAACAACAGGGAGAGAAGAATTGTTGGAGTAAAGAGAATATACAAATGAAGAATGGAGGAGCTGGGGAGGAGGCTGGTGGGAAAGAAAGTTTCAAGAAGATGCTAGTGAGGAGACGGTTAAAGTGGACTGAACACGTGGAATGAATGGAGGGAGAACGGCTCACGAAGACAGTAGATGTCCTCCAAGTGGAAGGGCAAAGAAGGAGAGGAAGACCATGACCGAGATAGGAGGACTGCATAGAGATTTGATGGGATTGGGGAGAGTGGAGAATAGACAGAGATAGGGCAAGCGGAGATGGGAGGTGGAGACGGCAGAAGAAAAAACAAAAAGACGAAAGGAAAAACAAAAATCGAGCACAAGTATGAAGTCCAGCCTCAACCCAGACTACAAAGAGGAACGGAACATACCAAGAAGAATTCATCAAAGACAGCAGTGCAGAAGGTGGCACTACTGAAGCTGTCAGCCATTCCTGCGAAATATGAGACAAACTGGTGTAGGACTGTATCCTGATAGACGATGTCGTTGGCACAGCTTGCTAGTACTCTGAGAAGCCTGCAGGTGGCGGATGAGTCTTTCTGTCGCATGACGTGCATGCAATAGTAGACGGCGAGAGTACACGCAACATCCTGGTCTCGACAAGCGCTGAGAACATACTCGGGCATAGCCTCGATCTGTGGACCCCAAAACAATTCATACATTAATTCAATCTGTGGACCCAACAACAATTCATACATGGGTGTGGACCCAGAAACAAATTCATACTTGGACATTAATGCAAACTGTAAACCCCAAAATAGCAATTTATCCTGGCACACTGACTCAATCTGTCGGACCCAGAAACAAAAATTCATACTCGGACATCGACTTAATCTGTGGACACAGAAACAACCCATTCATACTTGGGTACTGACTCAATCTGTGGACCCAGAAACAATCAATTCCTACTTGGGTACTGACTCAATCTATGGACCCAGAAACAATCAATTCCTACTTGGGTACTGACTCAATCTATGGACCCAGAAACAATCAATTCCTACTTGGGTACTGACTCAATCTGTGGACCCAGAAACAATACATACTAGAGCAGTGACTGAATCTGTGGACCCAGAAATAACAACTAATACATGGGTACTGACTCAATCTGTCGACCCAGATTGAGAAACAACAATAAACCTTCTGATATTAAAGTGAGATTAAAAGAGAAGAAATGAAGAATTTAAACTAAGAATCTCCGTTAAATTATGACTAGATATTTGATTAAAGTAAATGTTCCAGGAAAAGTATAAAAAGACTTATGTTTAAAATAAATGTACCCTTACATGTGGTTCCTCAACGAGTTTGGTGTCGATGACGCAGATCTGGTCATCGACCATGACAGAGAGCAATGCGGGAAGAAGTCGTGTCACCAGCGACACATCCTGGGGAACAATCACAGAAACACACACACATTATTACTTATATAGTGAAAGAAAGTCATCTGTGCATAAGGAGCAGTGGAAACCAACTACAGGAAGGGCAGTGTCACGGTACAGAAGCTAAACCTCATCCTTGCACAATGGAAGAAGGAAGAAGATTTAATGTATTTGTTAAACACTGAATTTAGAACATATTTATTTATTTTTACTGTAAAATACATGTTATGCAAGATCAAATAAAACATCAGTCATTAATACACACTGCCACCTAACAATCAAACCTTTCATAGAATGGCTGCCCACAAACAGATTATATATATATAATAAATGTTTGGTTTTTGCCAAACCAATAAACGATTATGAAAATCAAACTGATTCCCAACACTATTCGCTGCCCTACAGAAATGGGAGATTGAATGCAGAACTGACCAGTTTAGGTTCCTTGAACATCTGGCTGTCTATCATACCCCAGGCTCCTAGTCCCAACGCCAACATCCGCAGCAGTAGAATCAGCTCATCATTGCTCTGTGTGGACAATCACATGACAAGCATATAACCATATACACTGTAATTCAGAAACCATAGAACTCAGAAATATCAAACGTGGCTATTAAATAGTTTTCCCGCTTTCGAAAACTTATCATCCTGCAGTAATTGCAGTATGCCTGGATGCTTCTCAGAGAAGTCAAGATGGTGTTCGATTCAGCAGGTCTGCCAGGAGGATAAGCTTCCTATGGACTGGATATCATGCCACATATAATATATGGACTTACCCATACCTTTTTACTTAAAAAATCATATGTTGAACAACTGGCCAAAATACTTTTTGTCAAGGTATCTAGAAAAAAGATCAGACACTCCGGGGGTATTTCTCTATAATAATTCAAAAATGTGCGTATTCTTAAAATAGAGTTGAATTACAAATTATTCATGGTCACAACTAATCATTGGTCTACAGACAAAACATAAATGGTTTGAATAATTAAATGTAAATAATTAAGAAAGTATATGATTCAGAGTGTAATAAGAAGCCTTACCCTAGGCAAACCTTCCGATGCCACAGCCTGTTGCATTGCCTTGACAGCGGACAGTGTGATTGTGTTTGTTGCATGCGGATCACACAGGATCATTGAGAGATCACTGTAAAGACAACATACATGTGGATCATGCAGGATCATTGAGTGATCGATGTAAAGTCTACATGGGGATCACAGAATCATCAAGAGATTACTGTAAAGACAGGTTAGACAACATATAATATACATGGATCACAGGATCATCCAGATCATTGTAAAAATAACATACATGTGGATCACAGGATCATCGAAAGATCACTGACTATAAAGGTAACATATATGTGAGGATCACACAGGATCATTAAGAGATCATTGTAAAGACAACCCGTGGATCACCAGGATAGATTTTAAGGGAAAAGGGTGGTAATCCAGATTACCAAGATACTGAATTCAATAATAAATCAGATTAAATCCTTACAAAATCTGGGCCAAAAAGTTGTAAATGGACAGATATCATTAATTCACAAAACAGTGGTATCACTAGACCAGTGTGGCATCGCCGCTGTATATCCAAATATTATGTTGTTATTCATACAATTGAGCCATGCAAACAAGTAGCATGTACCCATCATGGTTACCCATCAATGGTGCCTCGCTGTTTCTCGGGCTGTCAATAATTGTTGTCCTTTCTGCTTCACATCGACCCATACTCAATATTTATCTAAATAATTTAATTAGTTATTTCTTAGGAATTTGTGACGCTACATTAAGTATGTATGTAGTTAAAACCAGACATGGGATCAAATACAATGAAAAGTATTTAAATGCAAATACTGTTGACATTTCAAATTCAAATACATTTTGTTTATGTCAAATGCAAATACTTTTCAAAAATATTTCAAATATTTTTCTAATTCTCTTGACGTCCTCGTGCCTGTGCACAATAAATAATGACAAAAAAGAGCTATACTTGACCATTGTTTATCCAGAATTAAGGGAGTCCATTGAGTCAATAGTACCATGCTCTAATTGGTCACACATTGTTAAATTTTTCCCCTGTGACAGGTTAATCCTGTTTTCCATTTCCTGTGCCCACTGATGTACTGTCTTTCAATAAAATTTGATTAAGCCACACACTGTCAATTAAATGCTTGCTAACCTGACCCTGTGGCAGGCCAGCTGATCACCCATCTGACAAAGACCCAAGTTAAACTTAAAGCTGAGTTAATGATCATAGCATACAACTGACTGCTATAAGTATTTGAAAAAGTATTTGAAAAGTTTTTGATTTTCAAAATACTTTTAAAATGATTTAAATGCAAATATTTTTTGCTCCAAATTTTCAAATGCAACTACTGGATCAGTCGCATTTAAATGCATTTGATCCCAAGTCTGGTTAAAACATTGTCATAGTTGACCACTGATGTCAATACAATGCAAGTGTATTTAGAGATCATCTCAGAACATCAATGTTGAATATTGGGCAAAATTACATTTGTATGGGGGAGGGGGGTCAGAGACAGTTTCATGTGGTGTCCGACATCGATATTTTATGCATCGGATTTTCGTGTCCCTTCACTTTGTTCGTATGCAAGGTGAAAACTATTGCACCATTTTGTTCTTCATTTTTGACACCATCTGTAAATAGCCTTGACCACCCAGGTGAATATGGGTAAAGATGCTCTCAGGCTAACTGTAAAGTAAAATATTAAATAAGAGTAAACATTTATCAGTTAATACTATGATTAGGCAAATGACAATGTATAAAGTGATGTAGATCAATCAATATAATATATCGATATCATCATATCAATGTTTATAGACTTTCATCTCAGTGGGAGTGGGCTGAGGCCAGATGAAGTTATTTAATCTGTGGTAGGACACTGATGTTCTGAAATTATCCCTTATGGCGAACTTTACAAGATTGATGTTAAGAAAAGAAAATAATCACCCTAACACCTGTTCCCGGCCCCGACGCACACTGTCCAGAAATCCTTGCAGCTCCTTCGCTCGTTTAGAGTCAATGAACCGTTCTCGGATGCATGCATCAAGACACCAAGTAAACTTGTGGCACGGGTCGACCGAACAGATCTCGTGCACTTCCAGATCATGCAACGTCATTAGCATCTCCGCCCGTAGCGTGCAGTAGTGCACATTGCGTGTGCGCAGGAACAGCGTGCGCAGAAACTGCAGCACCATGTCATACAGCTTCACGTTTTTCCCCACCATCTTCGTCAGCTTTTGGACAACTTCTTCTTGTCGGCGCGATTTCGGCGACTGCGTGAAGAAGTTGGCGTTGAGTTGTTCTCCTTTGAAGAGAACTGTCTCCTTGTTGTCTATGTACTTGGTGAGGAGAGGCGAGACTTCGTCACCAAACAACGACTGATTGTCCTGCCAGATCTGCTGTTTCACCTCCACTGCGGCTACTTTGTACAACTCCTGGTCTTCCATGACAGCATTCAGATACTCAGGTTTGATCTTTGGCAGGTGTTGCAACAAAGACATGACGATTGGCTGTAATGACTTGATCTTGATCACGGGAAAGCTCTTCTTCAGAAGATCGTTGAGCACGGTGAATTTGTCCTTGTCTGTGCTCTGTGCCAGTTCGGCAATGCGGACGATTAGCTTGTCGCGTAACTCTTCCATGGTTGTTTGGTGAAACTCGTTGCGTGCAACGCCGTGGAGGTCAAGGAATGGAAGGGCCGGACGAAGGGACGGCAGCAGGATACCATTCTGCTCCTGAAACACCAAATCGGAAAATCATATGATCAATCATTCAATGTGGTTCAGCAACCAAATTACTTAACTGGCCTAAATTATCAGCAGCATCTGCCATGTACTATGTACGTACCTCTGGGTTTGAGCATAGGGTTGGTACTTAGGGTTAGTGACAGTAGGATGAACCTAGTTTGGGCCATTTAAGTAAAAGTTTAACCCCTTTTGTTATACGCAGCAGGCGTATCCACCTATTATCGCCTATGACTATGGCCATGTCGTCTACGTTGCATCCGTCAGACATCGTGCGCAAAGAAAGCAAATATTGTATAACGTTCAAAACGTGGCACACAATATATTAATAGTGCACCTGGAAGTCTTCGATAGTAGCCAGTGGGTCGGTACAGTTTGTAAGAGCCTCCCGCAAATGCTCTGGACCTGGGATGCCTAATCCCAGATCTTTGAGTTCCGACATTTTCTTTCACGTCGATGTACGCGATTCGTCTGGGAACGGTGCTCAGTGAACGCACGCTCTATGGCCACATAGCCACTCGACTTGTTCACAACTTAGGAATACAAAAAATGGAATAAACTATTTCACGAGAACATTGTTTAGCATGCACAATATCCAACTTTCTTTCCCACTATTTATGGATAATTTACGCCAAAAACTGCGCCCTCTCTCGGACAAACCATCACCACTATATCAATAGCGGCGACATCTAGCGAATATCACTCAAGTCTCAAGAACACGAGTGTTTATAGATTCGGCGCATTTATATGTATATATGACTTACCAACCAACTTTTCAGTGTCTCTCTCTCTCTCTCTCTCTCTCTCTCTCTCTCTCTCTCTCTCTCTCTCTCTCTCTCTCTCTCTCTCTCTCTCTCTCTCTCTCTCTCTCTCTCTCTCTCTCTCTCTCTCTCTCTCTCTCTCTCTCTCTCTCTCTCTCTCTCTCTCTCTCTCTCTCTCTCTCTCTCTCTCTCTCTCTCTCTCTCTCTCTCTCTCTCTCGCAATTTATGTAAAAGAGTATCACAGAACGAAGAAGGTGTTTATAGGCGATCCGCCAATTTATTCAATCGGGGTTCCGCAACATGGCACAGAAATGACTAGATCACCGTCGATGCAGGAATGTGCAAGTAATTGAACTAGGCAGTTCATCCTCTAAGCGCTCATCGGGTGAGTTAGTTAACTCTAGTTCGGAAGTTGGGGCTATCATCTCCAAGTTGACATCTTTAGTATATATCACCATGGAGGTTGTATTTCAGCAAAGTCGACATGGATGACAGTAAAGAAATGTACCGTCCCACATGTTCACTTCGTTCTCTTGCACATTCCAACGTGGACTGTTTTCGAGTAGGATATAGGGTTTAAATATTATGTTCTTAAATGGCTAAGTCACCAAAGCACCTGTTTGCTTTTGGATAGTCTCGATATCCATATTGGTCGTTCCTGGGTGAATTCCAAGACGTTCTCTCGGACCTTCGGAAGTTTTATTTTGACAAATGATACGCAAGGAATAGTATATTTCGCACCACGTGGCGCAACAGCTGAGCCACAACGTCCATGCAAAGTTCACCATACCAAACACCAACACCATTACAAACACCACTTCACACGTTTTCCACTAAATTAGGGGTGTATTATATGCTCAAATTGTCGTTACTGTTAAGGTTAATGATGTGGGAGATCTACAACACATCAACTAGTCGGAGAACATTGTCACGGTCGGCTTCATGTACATACATTAGTATTATTATACTTAATTTAAAGAGATTCAAATTCATGCTCATATTTCTTCTTTAAATGATAAAGTTGGAGCTGGGGTGATTTGGTAGGTTTACATTCTAGAAAAGTAATGTAATAAATGGATACTGTCTTGTTTGATCGTTCACCGGTGCTTAGCGTAGCACGAACTGAAGAAAAACACAAGGCCTTCACATAAATGGCATTGTTTTGAAACAATTACCGAACATGAGTTTTCCCCAACATATTTGTGTGTTTCCTATCAAGAACGTTTATTTTATAACAACAACATACATAAAAATCACATTTATTCGTGTGAAATCCATGCGTCTATCACGTAATAAATGACAATATTCTCTCTTTGGCGGCCGTTTACAGGAAATGGCATTTGTTGGATTTCTGTTCAACATGTCTCAGGTAATATTGAAGCCAGGACAATTATGTTTAGAGTGTTATTTTGGATTACTTTCTTCATAGCAGTACAAAGAGAAATTGTAATAAGGCGCATTATTTGTTTGTGATTTAGGTATTTATAACAAAAAAACATCGATTTTTTAACAAAGTGTTTTATATATATATATATATAAAATACTGTATAGAACGTTCAAATATCAAAAAATTGCGGTTATAGTTAAATAACATCATATAGACTACATATGATGTAAAATAAATTTTTATCTTATCTGCTTTGATAATGACAGGAAACCGTGCGCAAAGTATGCAATATTTTCCCAATACGGCAGCCATTTTGTTTGTTACCATGGCAACGACTAATCTGAACGAATCATTTTCCATACATTGTTACACCCATCGATCTACTCTTTCACATGGGAAATATCAATTTGCCATAATTACCAACATTAAGATATATCCTATATAGGTGGAGTGTTTCCCACACATTTTTAATAACTCATAAAAATGACTGAACAGATTCCCAGACTGCTGACAAGTGTTTCCTTATTTGTTGGGTCCCTTGATGGTTTGTTTCACAACAAAATTCCCACTGGCATCTTTTTTGTTGCAGATGCTCCCTGGCTACATGTAATGTTCCTAGCTGAGCCCGTCACCTGAATTGACAACAAAAAGTACAATAGCTTAGGAATTCGCGAGCCAACCTCAAAGCAATTAGCGTCAATTAACAATAAATGTATATAGCGGAAGTTTACGAATTACTCCAGGTAAGTGTTCTGTTTACAATGTGAACATTTGGCGGGCACAACTTTCAAACTGCGAATACTGTTTCAGGCGTAATAAACGCAAATTTTATTTATTTTAGTATTAAGACCAATTTAGTAAATGTTAACAATATTTACTGCGTGTAAATGATAATAAACGATGAACATGTATCGTACCTTTAACTTCGACACTGTTACGAAAGATTTAAGTCTCACTGATAATCGGCTCAGGAGTACGATAACAGACGAACTTAACTTCCGTGGGGTCTGTTCAAGTACGTATATTCTGTTGTGTTCCCAGTGACACTTCAGTTGACGCCACTTACGAGGTGATCTCATAAGTTGGAAACGTCCACGTTAACCTTTTAATGCTTAGTATTGCACCAAACCACCACTGAAGTAGCCCTACGCCCCATACACGCTGTGGGGCTTTCGATAATGTGTATACCATAAAATACTCTACCTGCTTATCTCACCACATTCTATGAACACACATCTTATAATAAAATAATCTATCGTGGTTTTTTCACTGACGATGTATCTTATTTTATGTTACTGCTTATGTCTTACATAATAGACAACAGATGTGTTCTTTCAACAGAAACTGAACTATAATTATACTATGTGTGGCTCCCACGGTAGCGACTTCTTTTTAAAGTTTTAGTGGGAGTTGTTGTATATTGATGTAACGGGTAGTTGTAAGTGTCCGTCCGTGTTTTGTACCGTTTCTGCAATATACACCAGAGGCACTATGGGATACCGCCAACCTCACGTGTAGTTGATTACTATTTGTAATCTGTCTCCTTAAACATGCACACTCCACAATACACAAAAGGAGTCTCCATCATCCTCATTGTACACGTTTTTATATTATAATTTGTCATATTATTATTGGATGTAAAAGTCTGGATAAATAAATCCACTTCTGTTCTGTTGTGTTCTATACCGCCAATCAAAAATAGGCAACGTAATACGTACGACGTGACAAGACTTTACCCACCACGCTGATTGGTTCTGACATCCACAATTGCGTAAATGTACATTAATACCAGTTTCATTCGTTACACGGCGCTACTGGTGCGATTTATTTCTTGCTCACAAAACGCGGTGAAGACAACACGACCCCTAAGATGGCGGTCGGATTGTAAACACAATACTTCTTCTTGCGCGAATATATAGGTACATACTCCGATCTGTATACAGAGCTGCATGTCGTTGTGTCACTTTTATGGCTCCGTGACAATTTTACATAAATGTTTGCCAATGTGGATTTCTAGATGCAATATAATACTTTAAACAAACTGTTGTTGTCAATTTTTCTTTTGCCGTCTTGTTGTCATGCCAGCCATTTTGAAATGTGTCTTCCATTTTCACGTAATGATACAACGGCATAGACTAGGCCTACATTAAACCTCGGATATAACGGATTCGTGTATAATGAATTTCGCTTACACCGAGTAAATAAACTGGTCCAAATTTGTTTAATATATAGTAAATTTTAGATATAACGAGTAAAAATTGGCTGGGCCCGAGCGATTCGTTTGTATCCGAGATTTACTTATATGAATTTAGAAAAATGACTCGTCGTATCACGTCCTAAGTTCGCGGGTCCATGGTACAGCAACAACACGCAACAAAGTACCTACATTCTATTGTGGGTTGCGTGAGTATTTTGCTGAAGAGGCCATACCGATTTCTCTAGAATGCAAACAAAGAACTTGAAGGTTGTGACACGAATACGCGACATTCTCCAGGTTTTCAGGCGAGTTCACGCCTGTTCACCTCACCTACTCAGACCATAGGAACTTGAACCGAAACCAGAGAGCTGGAACATCATATCGTTTAATTTCACTGCGTCATCCTCTACTACGATCAACATTAAACGAATATGTTTACACAGGGATGCAGATCAGTTTGACACAGACTATGGCGGTCTCTATTTCGAAAGTAGGCTGTGTTCTCCATAAAAAGGAATCACAGCAATCGTCGATTTGATCACTTAAAAGGCAACAACTGGAAACTGTACAATTGTAAACTTTTTATAGCGCTAATTGAGACTATAATAATCCATTTATCTTTGGCTGGATAAAATAATAGAAACTACGACTTCTCGATAAGAGTAAATTGTGAATATTTGACAGTATTTTGTACACGGATGATGAGGCACACACCAATGTCACCTACTTAATTGCTATAAATACGTGGGTGTACATCAGCCGGAACGTCATGTTACAAAGCCATCAGAAGCATTCCACACGCTCGACGTCTTATCGCTATTTACATCAATAAATACTAGGGCAAACAGATGTTGTGACAGCGATGATTAATTGTGGGCATGCGTGCGTGCGTGCGGACGTGCGAACGTGTAGACATGTGGGCGTGTGGACGTATGACAGTAAAAACGCGAACAAAAGTGTACAATTACAAATATTCGGTCCCTGTGATATAGCGTCTTCGGTATCGACGGTAGCTATGCAAATGTTTTTGTTTTGAGTAGCCATTATGATTATACGCACCTCAGTGTTTCTCAGACTTGTTTGCTCTACGACCCCTTTTTCTCAGACAATCATCACAACGGCTCCCAACAACCACACTAAATCTAAAATAACCAATATTTACTCTAAAGACTAAAAGCCAATTAGAGACGAATACACTTTTATTTGAAGTCATATTTAAAATATGCTGGTGTTAATCAAATAGATAACGCTGCATAACACCAACCAGCTTCATGATTGTGGATTACTTTAAGTCGTATCTTACTGACACTTCACAATTTCCTTTTTGGTTCATTCAATCAAATAGATGATGCTGCATAAAACCAACAAGCTTCATTATTGTGAATCGTCTAAAGTCGTAACTTACCGACACTATACAAAGAAATATCCGTTTTGGTCCGTTCAATCAAAATTTTAATAGATAACGATGTCAAACACCAACGATTATTTGAAGTCATATCTTACTGACGCTGCATAAAGAAACGTCAGTTTCGGTTCGTTCATTCAGATAGGTGACGGCTGTATAACACCAACGACTGTTTGAAGTTATGTCTTACAGACATTACTCAAAGAACTGTCCGTATTTGTCGGTTCAAACTTCAATGGGATGGATGATGCTGCAAAGCATCGTCAAGTTATTGATTCTGGGTTTCGTTAATAGCGATTGCACACCGGAGATCACGCTCCACCTTTAGCTTCTTGCGACATTTTGTCTTAATATGCACGAGATCAGAGAACGTAGCTTCACAGCGGTAGGTTGAAGCGAATGGTAGCAGGTCACACAGGGCAAAGTCACACAAGTTAGGGTAGGTAACTTCCATGGATGACCAGAACACTGTGACAGTTTCAGTACGAACTTCATCTTGGCACCTGAATCTTCCGGGAGAAGTTCGTGTAGCGTCGTTGTCATCTGGTACACGTGTCACTGACGAGGCGAATGGATTCCTCAACAGCCGATTTGTTTGACTAGACATTTCCGGAAAGTAACGTGTGAATTCCACCCCAGTGCTTTCACGTGCTCAATTATCAAACTATGTGTTGTCTCATCACAGTTTCTGGCAAATTCTGATACCGTTTCCAACATTGCGAAGGTGTCTAAGCCAATCAGGTGCCTCAAATTCTCAAGCTTGCGCACAATAGCTTTGATTTAAAAAAATCAATGACCAAAGTTTCTTCCCCTGACGTTCAACGTTTAGATTATTGAGGCGTATGAAGATGTCGACGAGGTACGCTGGTTGCAGTTCTCATCCATCTTCTGGCCAGGCTGAAAGAATATCCACATTGTTCTGGATACTGGGGAAGAGCCTGATTTCCTGTCTGAGGGCAAACACACGTAGGACAACATTGCCTTTACAGAGCCAGCGGATTTGCATATAGAACAGAAGGGTTTCGTGGATCGGGTTCATGTCCTGACACAGTTTATTTAACATATGTCAGTTGAAGGCAATTGATTTCACAAAGTTAATAGTTTTTATGACTATGTCAAGGGTTTTCAGGAGCGCCTGGTGTAGTGTATTTGACGCAAGGGCCTGCCTGTGTATCATGCAATGAAGTGAGATGGACCGTGGAGCTTTTCTTTTGACGAGGGTTACAATTCCTGATCGAGATCCAAGAATTGCATGGACCCCGTCGGTAAACACACCACAGATAGTGTTCCAGTCAATTCGGCTTCAAAGAATTCAGTCAGTTTGTCCATCACGTCTTTCGTTTTAGATGGTAATTCGAGGTCATCCCAGAACAAGAATTCTTCCTTCAGCATTGTGAACGTACCTGACGAACACAATCAATTGGGAGCAGGACTGAACATCTGTCGATTCATCAAGTTGGATGCTGAACAAACCAGCACTTTTGATTTCCTGAATCACCTGATCTTTGATGTCCAAAGAAACCTTACATATTCTGTGGCGGACAGTTTCAATGGAAAGTGAAAGGACACCACGTTTTTAAGCTCTCTTCTCCCCTAGAACAAGTTTGACTACGGTTTTGAATTGGGCTATGAACTGCACTCCGGTAGTGTGAAGTTTCTTGCTATTTCAAAGGAGACAAGAAATGATGCATCCATTCCTGCTTTGATTGGAGGAGCCATCTGCATCAAGGCTGCTTCTTCCGCTACAGCTACGTTTTGTGAATATCAAGCGCGAGTAATGGTACGTTTTAACAGTACAACAATTATTTTTACGAGGCGTCGACCCACGGCCCCCTGACATTTTACATTCAACTTTGGAATATATGGCAAGCGTATTTTGTGAGAGAGATTGGAATATGCTCCCTCTTAGTGTTAGATCAGTTGAAAATATTACAAAACTCTTGTCGTCATTTAAAAACGTATCTTTACAACCTTGCTTATCCACCGTAGCTCCTTAGCACCTTGACCCATCTGTTGACAACTGGAATACTGCTTACGGATTTTGAGAATGTCCAATCCTTTTGTTTTGATGCGTCTCTAAGCTTGGTTTCCAAGGATTTAGGCGCAATAGAAGTTATCTTATTATTATTATTATTATTATATATACATTATATTATGTGTGTGTGTGTGTGTGTGTGTGTGTGTGTGTGTGTGTGTGTGTGTGTGTGTGTGTGTGTGTGTGTGTGTGTGTGTGTGTGTGTGTGTGTGTGTGTGTGTGTGTGTGTGTGTGTGTGTGTGTGTGTGTGTGTGTGTGTGTGTGTGTGTGTGTGTGTGTGTGTGTGTGTGTGTGTGTGTGTGTGTGTGTGTGTGTGTGTGCATTTAAATGACTAAAATGGCAAAAACGGTGTGTCCCATCCAAATTGTTTTCCTTGCAACTATTTCCCCAGAAAAATACGACAGATAATGTAATAATGAAAGTGTGTCTTTAATATAGACATATTGACACAATTGTGAAGGATTGTAATATGTTCTATGTTTTTCGCTGTGTTGGTTCAAATATTCACCGTAACGTTTTTGAACCGCATGTGACACGGAAAAAAACCTTTATTTGAATAAACATAATACTTTTCCATGGCAATTGCGATGTATTATAACTTTAATTAAAACAAAAAATATTATCCTGAGAACAACCGTTACTTATGTAGTCCTCGTCAAAGTTGACTTTGAAAATTGTGGCAAAAACACATTACGGATATTACTCTTGTCTTTCAGGCTATTTTCCCAAGGAACAATCTATATGTTTTACTTGGCTGTTAGGTACTTTATTCATCTTAGGAAACTCGACTATTTGACAGATTAATCGATTTCCTGCTGCTATACAATAACGCGCAATTGCGGATAGCGTGTTCTTTGTAATTTCCTTAACGTGAAATCTCCGCAAGGCGTCGCTCTAGTAAACTGGATAACCAGAAGGGCAGTGCTGTCACCGGCTGTTTCAATCTGGAAAATTAATTATTAATAAAAATGTCATTAGTTTGACAAAAAAATGCATTTGCATGAGTATCAGCATCATATTTTGCTCTCTCAAAAAATATTAATGATTTTTACAATACATTACGTAATATTTATTGTCAAACAAATCAGAGCATATACATATATATGCTCTGTATAAAACAATAATTTGGGCAGATAGCGTTACATTTCGTATTGTTCCAGCTCGGTGAAGATGTCCGTATCCTTTTATTACGGAGATGATGCGCATAGATTGGACCCAGTATTCAATGTAGCATACAATCTGAGAAAACGATCCTTGTGTGACGATACTTTGTCTCCACACCCATCAATAATTCTCCACATGCCAAATTTGAAATGTATCAAAGAAAATTTAATTTGGACCAAAATT